>CM051502.1:23850220-23898705 GCA_028031935.1 Paedocypris micromegethes
TTTTTTTTTGCTCAATAGCTCATGTTTTCACAGTCAAAAGTGAAGTAAAAATGTGATGTACTGTATTGTATATTTTTGGGTCGGTTCCAAAATTTAAAAGGTAAGGTGGTCCATAATCCCATTTGCTGGAGTGAACTGAGTTTTGACTGCAGTACATATCTTTTTTTTTTTTTTTCTTCTAAGTACAAAAGAGGAAGAGCTGCAAAAGTGGTTTTGCTCTTTTCCTGCTTCTGTACTTTTCTCTTCATTCCATATGTGAGTTCCGGGAACCAGGAAGCAGTTGTGTAATGTAGGACGGAGGAAGTCAAAGATAACTGTAGCTAACTCTGCTACCAAAACAAAAGACTTTCACGTTTTTAAAAACGATAATTGATGTTGCTAACTTGAACAAAAAAAATAAAGGAATAACAGCCTTGTATTAATATATAATTATATATTAATGATCAATTAATGATTTATCTTTTCTAAGGCTCAGAATTTTTTTTTTTTGTCGTAATACTGTACAGAATCCTCGGATTGTTGAACTTTTCTGTGCTGATCTTACGCTGTTTAGCAATAGCTGACTATCCAGTCCTCGTGTTGACATTTAGATCAGTTCACACTCCAATCTGGGCCTGCACTGGCACATCCAGAGGCTCGGGCACGAGGGAGATCACATGCCTGGTTTGTCGTTCTTGAATGCAGCGATTCCAAAGTCATCGGTTTTTAATTTTGTTACTTTGCAGCGTTTGATCGTTCATGTTTATATTAAAGCATACGTGCGGTTTCAAACAGACACTATTTGGTCTCGAAGCTTGTGTGGTCTGAAATTTCTTTTTTTTTTTTTTTCAAATTAAGACAAAGCATTACGATGACATTACATATGCAGAGACATTTGGCGTACGACGAACGCGAAACTGAAAAACATTATTTAGACATTGAACCACTGAGCATAGTATTTGTACTTGTATTAGTACTTGTGCTTAATTGACTGCGTGAATTTATTGGGACTGCTGAGTTTAAAAGTTTCTTATATTTTGGATAATTATTACAAAGTAGCCAAAAATACTAAAAAGTAAAAAAATATTTTCAAAAAATCCTTAGGTTTACTCAAGCACTTTACACGCGAATAATCGATGCATCTAAAAAAGTTTGAGGCAGAAAACCTTTAAACGAAAAATAATATTTAATTAAACACTTAAAACAATAACAATAAAAATGAAGAACAAGATATTTTAGCAATTCGAGTCGATTTCACAAAGTTCAGTGACGAGCTGATCCGCGCTCGGTCGGATGGAGGCGTCGCCGGCCCAACACCGCTGGATCAGGCCGACACAAGACAGTCCGGCGGAAGAATGCGTGAAAACCTCTTTAGAGAAGGAAGGACGCAAATCATAGGCCACAACGGCGTAGAGAACATACTGTCTGTCTCCTTCGTACGGCGGCTCTCGGCTGAGGAGTTGCCACATCGTGATGCCGAACGAATAGATGTCCACTGGCGGAGAGACCGGCTGACCCCTCAGCAGCTCGGGCGCGCGGTGAGTGAAAGTGCCGCCGATCTCGCTGACGCGCGTCGCCGTGTCGCCGCTGCTGGCCAGTTTATAAGAGCATCCGAAGTCTGCGAGCTTACACACACCTTGTTCGGACACCAACACGTTGGCGGGTTTCAGATCCAAGTGCACGATGCCGTGCGCGTGCAGATGCTGCAGCGCTCTCGCGATGTCCGTGGAGAACCTCAGACACTCGTCCATCGACAGCGGGTCAGTTTGTCCGTAGATGACCTGCTGCAGGTTGAGCGCCCCGCCGAACTCCATCACGATGGTGCCGATGTTGTCTTTGGCGCTGAGGTGCGCGGGAGTGCGCGTGGTGGCGGCGATCACGCGCACGATGTTCTGATGATGCAGGTGCGCAGCGTTCAGTTCCGCCCAGAAACTTTGCCGGGACGCCAGTTTGTTCCTCACGCATTTCACTCGTTTCACGGCGACGGTCTCGTCAAAGTACTTGCCTTTGAAC
The DNA here is from genome assembly GCA_028031935.1 of Paedocypris micromegethes. Classification (NCBI taxonomy): domain Eukaryota; kingdom Metazoa; phylum Chordata; class Actinopteri; order Cypriniformes; genus Paedocypris; species Paedocypris micromegethes. The sequence goes on from CM051502.1 coordinate 23,852,213, forward strand.
ACCATTCCGAAGCCACCGCTGCCGACCGGCACCAGATCCTGCAGCTCGCGCCAGTGGATCACCGAGGACCACAGTCGGTGCGCGATCCGACCGTGGAACGTGCTCGCCGGGACGCGCAACGTGGAGCCGCTAACGGTTTTGATCAGTGGACTGCTGCAGGCTCCAAACTCCAGCCCGAAATTCTTTGGCAGGAGGCGGGTAACGGGAATCGGGGAAGGCATCGTCTCATGGTAATCCCGGACTCCACGCGTTCTTGCTAAACTTGCACACCGATTCGCGTGGGAAAACCCGCTCACGTGACCATTTATGCGCGTCTGTCATATGATCATGACGGCGCGAGTGGAAAAAAGTAATGTCAGATTCACGGAATACTTACAATACATAGTTTGTGAACGTGGATTATGCGTTTACGTTCACTAGAATGAAATAAATGATACCCGGGTAATATTTTATGAATGACAATAGTCAGAGTTGTACGTGAAAACCCAACTGGAGTAAATGTACGGATACCTTACTGTGAAAATGACTCCCTTACAAATTACAAGTCACCAATTCCAGGATGACTTGAGTAAAAGTTGTAAATTGTCAAATATTAAAATAACTTTTATTTTTACTAGTTCTGATCAGTCTTAGTTGGAAAAACAAGAAACTATTTATATTTGAGGTTAAATAGAAATTAAATTAAACACCTCAATATTTCAAAAAGGCACAACAAAAAAGGATAAATAAAAAAAGAACAAAGTCAGTTCAAAATACAATCAAAAACTGTAGTACAGTAAAAATAAAATTCAGAGCTTTCAGCTCTAAATCTCAGAGGATGGCAATATTTTTATTCCTCTTCAGCAAATGGGAACGTATTCTAGTTCTTTTTGGTCTAAAGATGAGGCCAAATGCGACTTAGCTCAAAAAATAGCATCCAGTACCTTCAACACCCAGCAGATGGCGATATTGCCTAGCCCAATGCGGTAGGAAAGAATGCTGACAGGTCCTAGTGCGATGGTCCCACACAATCACAATGTAATGAGTAAGGGCAAGATGGTCCCACACAATCACAATGTAATGAGTAACGACAAGAGTCCATTAAATGTGGTGGAGTAAAGAGTACTCAATGATAAACTCAATCAAAAATGTAGTCAAGTAGACAGTAAAATATTTTTGATACCCTGTACAAAGCCAAAAATACTTAAGTAACAAGGTCTATTTACTCAAGTACTTTACAACACTGGCATTTCGTTTTAAAGTGTAGTTTGCATTTGTTTTTAATGGACAATAACCCTCCAAGTTAGGTGAGAAATTAAAATAAATGTTTTCGTAATAAATACGTATTTTAGACACAGTACAGTACTCGTTTATCCATGCTGAGTTGTTGTAAAAAATCGGTTTCCCCGATAAAAGCCGTTTTCTTAAAACAAATATGTTTATATAATGAGAAACTGACGAGTCGCAGTGGAAACACTACGAACAATTTCTGTATGACGTTATCATTGTTTTTGGCTAAACTATTCCATGGTTACGAGTTTTGGTCACACAAACTCACCTGGTGGCAGCCGTTTCGCTCTCGATGTGGGTCTTTCCCCGGTTGTGACGTAGGGGGATTTCCACCCACTAGGTCAGACGCTGTTGGGCTATACAGAGAAAAAGTGAAACGAAACGCACTGTCGGGGCGAGAAGAGCTGCTCGTTTATCACATTAGTCTCTGGATGAGCCACCGACAGCAGCAGCTTCTCTCCGGGTTAGCTTTTTTTAAACTTTGGGGTCCCACGACCACCCGGAACTGAGTTCGTGAGGCGGATCGGATCACTTTCCCCGACGATACCGACCACGAACACAACCGACGAGTGGCGACACCAAACGGCTTGGATTTCTTCGGCACCGCGCCAGCAATGACAAACATGAGCGTTCGAAGCGGGCCTGCAGGAAATGGAGGTATTGTCGAGTTTGGCCCGACGTCGGTCTGATTCAGCAGATTTGAGGACGAGAGTTTTCGCTCGCTTTGACGAAGTTTTCAGCTGCACCGTGTGTGTTGTTGAGTTGTGTTGATGTCCTTGTAACGCTTTTACTCGAGTTGTAACAGAAGTGGGTGTTTCCGAAGTTACAGGCCCGTGCCGAAACAAAAACAGCGGCTCTCGTGCACGCTCTTTATGACGCGACTTTTCGCGTTTGCGCCGCACACGCGTCTGGTGTTTGTCTTCTTGATGTTTTGGTTTCATAAACAACTTGTGCGTGCTTTGTGTCGTCAGTGTCGCGTTCACGCGTTATAGGTCCGTTTTTCGCAAAGCAGTTTTATGTAACGTACTGTAAACACACGTTTGCTTTTTGTTTCGTTTTCCGGAAGTGCACGTTATTTACTCCTTTTCTCTTTCTTTTTTCCCTCGTGCGTCACCGTGCAGCACTGGATTTGGGTGAGTGACGTTTTCTTTTCTTTCTTTTCTTTCTTTCTTTTCATTCTTTTCTTTCTTTCTTTCTTCCTTCCTTCCTTCCTTTCTTTCTTTCTTTCTTTTTTTCTTTTTCTTTTCTCTCTCTCTGGATTTCTTTTTCTTTTCTTTTCTTTTTTCTCTCTTTCTCTCTCTCTCTCTCTCTCTCTCTCTCTCTCTGGATTTGGGTGACATTTTCAAAATCAGCTCCTTCTCTTTCTCTTTTCTTTCAGTCTTTCTCTCTTTTTCTCCGGCTCCCTTTCTCTGGATCCGGATGAGTGACAGTCTCATAGTAAATGACGCACTAGATTAACAGAATTCATCTTATGAACTGATTGTCTGAACCAATCTGTCGTGCAGATATTATAAACGAGTACCTGATGGAGAAAAGTCTTCCTGGTCCTCCTCCTCCTCCTGTGGAGCAGAACATTCAACCGGTCAGTTCCTGTCCACCCTCCAAGAGCAGACGCTCTGGTCCAGTGTTGGTCTCCAGAGGAGCAGCGCCACAGGTGAGGTCCAGACTGATGTTGGTATTACGCTAAAGTTTTTATCTGAATATAATTAACTATTTATGATCTGAACAAACAAAATCAGTAATGTTTGTGTCTAGTAATACCAACTTGTCATCAGATGATGAAGATATCGATAGTTATCACGGTAAATGTAAAATCTTTATATTTCTGTATATTAAAGGCACATATACGTAGTTTAAAGCAAATATAATTTAAATAGTTTATTTAATTATTTTATTTAACCATTTAACTTTTTTAGACATTTTATCAACCGCTTCGTTTTACACCATCAGAAATTATCTTTACTTTACCAAGAGACAATTTTCAGAATTCAACAACTTGTTGCTTTCCCTGGGATTCTAACCCACGATCTGGTGTTCCAAGCACAGACTGGGAAATCTTGCGTGATGTTTTGCTTTGGTTAATGTGCTTTACATATTTGCTTTACAAAATGTGCTTTACTTTTGTCCGACCCATCCTCAGTTCTCATTGGCTGGTGACTAACATTTATTAAGCTTCCTGTTTCTTCACCATGCTTCCTCTGGCTTTTCTCTGTGGTTCTTTGTGTAAGCAACACAAGTTTATTCTCATTCACATGATAAAATATTTACTAATTTTGCATTCTGAAGTTTTGTATTGTTAGCATTGTATTGTCAAGAGTCATTTTTTAATGCTTTTTTTTCAAGCCTTGTTTAAGCTTTGTTTTTTAGGGCAAAATGAATGAGTTTACTTTTGTCTTTTTATTAATAATTTCAAATGTCGGAATTTCCAACAAGGAACTTGTGAATTTACTATAGTAATAAAGGAAGCATTGTGTTTTTTCCCCCCTCTTTATTCTATAGTATTTAGCTGATAACTAGTTTTCAACAAGGCTTCAATAAGTGAACTGACGGTGGCGTATTTAAACGTTTATGTTTATAAGGTTGTATTACATGGCAGGAAGTATTGTTGTAAAAAAACACAAAAAAAAAAAGGAATTACAAACCAGGGTGGGAGGGGGGGCAAATGGTGTCTTTTTAATAACCAGGAGAATGTCAAAATTGGAACATTGGAATTTGGAATTGATATTTTGCACATATTTCCTTTTTATTTGGAGTTTAAGTTATCTTTTTTTAAACCAAGATTAATCTCATTGTAATGTTTACATTTATCAAGATTATTGATATTAATTTCAATATTAATCTCTTAAATACATTTCTAATCATAGCAAATAAGCATTTTTTGCATTAGCTAAGAGATGCTTTGCGTTGAAGTGGTACTTGGACTGAAATAACTAGCTATAAACTAATTAAACATTGCACAACATGAAAATAACCTTGGGCATGTCGCTTTCCTTTGGGAAGCTTCTTAAATATCAATTTTCCTTGAAGCAAATCTGGCTGCTTTATAGCTGCATCAATTTTAGCATGTTTATAACATGGTACATTTGTAGTTCGATTAAAAACTAGTTTGGATTCTATTCCCACACTCCGCTTGTTAACTGTTAATTTGATCTTATGTTTAAAGTCTGTGTTCCCTGTCTTCTGTTACTAGATGTTGTACGTTAGTGTTGTTGAGTCCCCGAGTCCTGAAATGTTTTTCAGTGCCTGAGTTAGGGGCGCAGAGGTCTATTACTTCTTTTTACTTGGAGCTTTATTACTGAGCTTTACTCCTGCAGTGTATTTGTGTTTTTGTATTCTGTAGTGTAACAGTTTTTTTTGTAAATCATTGCGTTTTGAGGTTTTACGCCCCCCCCCTCACACACACACACGGCACTTTTGTTTTTCGTTTATGTGTCTCCTACTTCTCTCAATATTAAACTCCATACGTGACGGGTACGAGAAGTTAGTGTGTACATCCCAACTCTCTTCCGAGAATTAAGTAACGGCAACATTTTTTTAAATTACACTTTTCGTTAACACTTTCGTACACTAAGACCCAGCACTACTTTGAAGCCAAAAATAATCTTCTTACACTATCTTTAAAACACAAATTGACAGTTTAAAGGGAGAAATTGTCAAACAGCCAGGACACTTTGTCAAGCTGCTACAGTCATGCAACTGTATAGTACTATGGTATACTGTATAGTATAAATCTAATATAGGTGTTTGGTTTATCTGTTTATGTTAAGACACAAATCATGTTGAAATTCATAAATGAGCAATATCAGAAAGCAAATACAGGTCGCTGTTTCTAAGGGAAAATGCCTCTTCACTGGCACGAGTGCGAGATCTATTTGACTGTTTGTACATCTGTGTCACTGCTGAAATTCTCAAAAAAGTGGAAACATCCTATCACCATGCACGACCACATTCTAGAAAATCCCTGATAGTCCCTTTGGTAACTGAAGTAACCAAGGTTAACCAACTGTGGTTAAAAACAACGTTTTTCTCTTTGATCAAAGCCTACTTTGCACATCTTCTTCCAGGCTGCGTACAGCTTCGACCAGACGCCCGCCACTCACTGTAACAACCTGACATCGATGCATCCAGTGCGAATGAACAAAGCATCTCAGAAATCTGGGCCGAGGTCGGCTCAGCCACAGTATCCTCAGACCGGCACGGAGCATCTGGAACGTTTTCTGGAAAAGCCAGAGCTGGTCGTGGTGGAACAGCCCAAAGAGCGAGGGATGCGGTTCCGCTATGAGTGCGAGGGGAGGTCAGCGGGCAGCATCCTCGGAGCCTCCAGCACTGAAGTTAGCAAGACTTTGCCGGCTATTGAGGTGAGGATACTTCATTTGGAACCACATGTTTGAGTTTTGGTCAAATGGGTCAGATTTGACCTGGTCAATTTTTCAAATTGGCACCAATTTTTCACTTGAGAATTTCTTCAAATGAGTTTGAGATGCCTCTTAGCACTATGATCTTCAGCAATAAGATCTTGTGCAGAATTGTCATAAATGTAATTTCGTTAACTGTCAGTAAATGCCACAAGCCGGAACATTTCTAGAACTTTTGTTTACACCGGAAAGGGGAAATGGATTGGAAATAACTGTATTGTAGTGTCCTCACATACTGTAAAGTTGTATACCTAGAATGTGTTGATTGTATATGAATATAGCAGTATTATTTGTGATTTTCCTAATGGTTTTGGCTTAGATTTTTGCAACATTCAGTGAATTTGATGTGCAAAACTAAATATTTAAAATTTTTTTCCACATTATATTTGTCAGTAGAATATAACTTTATTAATTCCACAATGGGGATTTTTGTGTGTGGTTTAGCAGCATTATCAAAATATTATAAACGTCACTAGTGGGCATTTATTGGCTTTCAAATATTGTTTGGAAAAACGCTCCATAACTAAATATCTACTGAAATCACCACATTAATAATGACGTGCTAACATGAATGCAGCTATGAAGTCGCCAGGTTGCTTCGGGGAAATTAATTTTTTTTGAATTCATTTAATAGAAAACTTGACAAGAGTATTTGCACCCTGTGCAAAATTGAATTAGTCTACAGTAGTAAAGTAGTTTACAATATATAAATGCAAATTATCCCTTATATAATATCTCTATTTGCTACAATAATAATATAATAAGATACGATACAAAATAAAAATGAAAGTACAATACAATAAAATAGAACATGATGCAGTACGATGTAGAATAAAAATACAATAGAAATACAATAAACTGTAAGGGTGGGTAAAGTGATCAGAAAATGTTAGAAAAAGAAAAAAGTGTCCAAGTATAAAGTGTCTGTGCAAACTGAGAAGTGATGAGTTCTCAGCGTGACAGTGAGTGGAACAGTTCCGGTATTAGATTAATCTAAATAGAAGTAATATATGCCTACCTCTAATAACCAAATAAATAAAAATATGATTGCACCCTTTTATATAAAAATATGATTGCATATAAAAACAAAAGCGAATTACAATACAAAAAATATATAGTTGTATTGTTTTCACATCTACAGAAAGGAAAAATTACAAGTTAATATTAATAAGTTACATATTAAAAATCTAGTGTGTGTGGATAAATATATATAGTGCATATTTGTTTTGTAAAGGCAAGTTTACATTTGTAACTGATATAATAAGGATCTGGAATGTACCATCTGTCCCAAAACAGAAGGTGTTTCCCCTCTTTATGGTTTGTGGTTACTAAATAAAGTCGTTTTAAACATGACTTTGTAGTTTAAACCGAAAGTTCCCCACAGACGTTATGAATGCGTGGGCCCGGCCGGAGGGAATCATCTTCAAACTGAACCAACCACACACAGTTACTAATGGCTAGCTTACGCAACTGTGTAACCTCTAAACCTTTTGCTTGAAGAAAAGTCTGAATTTCAACCCTCTGTCTTAGATCCAAGGTCCTATTGATCACATCAAGAAAGTGACTGTCATTGTGTCTCTGGTGACGAAGGACATCCCGTACCGGCCTCATCCGCACTGTCTGGTTGGGAAAGACTGTGTAGACGGCATCTGTACCGTCCATATCAACCCACAGACTTCTGCTCGACATAGGTACCCACTTCTGTTTCATAGAATGCGATCTCATTTGAAGTCATTACTGATCTTCAATACTGGTTTTTAGTTTTGCCAATCTGGGTATCCAGTGTGTGCGGAGAAAAGAACTGGACTCTTCGCTGCAGAAGAGGAGGAACAAGAAGATCGACCCTTTTAACAGTGAGCAGTGATAAGCTATTGATAAGACTTTAGCAGAAGCTCCTCCAAGATGCATTGGGTTTTGGAGTGAAACGTCACGTTTGTAAATTCTCTAAATGTCGTTGTTGTTGTTGTTGTTAAATCATTTATTATTCTATCTTTGTAATTTTAATTGATTGATTCTGTGAATTTTGTTGATACCAATACTCTCAGAATTTATTGGTTTTATTTGTCAATACAAGAATGCATGTCAAATGTATCGATGCTTATCTATTCTGTTGATTGATTTATTGATATAGGAAAGAACAAAATGTAACGATTCTATGAATTCTAAAACTAAATGAAACTAACATGCATCCACATTCGGCCCTCCGTACAAATATAACGGATCGCGAGATTGATTATCATGGAGCTGTTATAAATTGGTATTAATCGCCAAGAGAGATGAAGCGCTGATGACACACATACTACAGATCCCATAATGCAGTGTGCTTTGACTGCCTTGTCTTGTATTACTAATAAGTGAGTGTGATTGTCAATATGGTCACTATGGACCATATCGAAATTTGTGCTCTGCATTTAACCCATTAATTGCATTTAACTTTTTATTTCTGTTTTTGTCAATGCTTCTAATTAGTATAGTTTTTTTCATATTGCTCATATTTGTGCATGTTATATTTCTAACTAGTGTTTGTGAACATACATGCATATTTTAAAATTAAAATAATTTATTGTTTTCCGACATCTACCTTGTTTCATACTGTCTTAAAAAAACAGGCGAAGCGAACAAAGATGTAAATGTTGTTTTTGTGCTCGTCCTCTAGCCGGCCACTCCAAAAGCATAGAAGACATGGACATGAACGTGGTGCGGCTTTGTTTCCAGTGTGAGCTGGAGGGCAAAGACGGAGAGCGGGTTTCTCTGGCCCCTGTGGTGTCCAACCCCATCTACGACAAGAGTAAGACCTGCACTGCTGGAACGCAAACTTCATCACCAGACGATGATCTAACACCACGTGCTGCTTTTATCAGAGGCGACCACAACGGCCGAGCTGAAGATCAACAGGCTTAATGTGATCCGAGGGCCCTGTACGGGAAAGACGGAAATTTACATGCTCTGCGACAAGGTTCAGAAAGGTGAATTGTCCGTTTTCACATTGCTGATATTCTGAGTTGCTTCGGCACTAAACCGTTCCTCTCCGCAGACGACATCGAGATCATCTTCAGCCTAGAAGACTGGGAAGCCAAAGCCGAATTCGCTCAGACCGACGTCCACCGACAGATCGCCATTGTGTTCAAGTCTCCGCCGTTCCGAGAGCAGAAGATCGTAGAGGAGGTGGAGGTCAGCGTGTGTCTCCGCCGCATTTCTGATCGCATGGACAGTGAACCGGTGAAGTTCATCTACGTTCCAGACAATGCCGGTGAGATTTCAGTGCATGCTTTGCTACTGTTTATTCACTAATAACTCAAATTAAAGCAACAATTCATTCCCAACTAAATAATTAGAAGGAATTTTAATTTCAGATCAGTGAAGTATTCGAGTAAGTGGACTTAGAAACCCAAAAATACTTGTACGTTGTACTTGTACTGGGTATCGAAAATATAAGCAACTTTTACTCTCTACTTACACACTTTTGATTGTGTATATTAGAGCTGCACGATTCTGGATGAAATGAGAAGCACTTAGAATAAAGATCATGATTAAAATAACGAGTACAGGCTGCGAGAGCGCCATGGTTGTATTTCTGGAGCAGTGATGGGGATGGTGTCGTGTCGGTCCGGACAAACCTATCACTACAAACGTTTAAATACTATAAATACAATGAAGGTATTCCAATTATGAATGTGTATTAGCGCTTGCTAAACTCCTCCCCCTCTTTCAGTCAATCACATTTTCACCGTGAATGCAGCTGTCAATCACATTCTCACCATTCAATCAGACAAGGGTTCCAATCCGCCCCCACAGAATCTTGGGACAAAACTCCAAAAAAAAAAAAAAAAGCGAACATAAAAACTTAAAGCGGAAAAAAAAGTTTCGAACGAAAACGTAAAGAAAAATTAAAAAAACGAATGTAAATGTGAAGCATTTTTGTTCGTTTCTACAAAATTTACGTTCGATATTTTTGGCCCTAAGCTGATTCCATACGGTTGCACTTTTTGCACATTTAAGTATTGACTGAAGAGACTGACCTTTTTTATTCTTTTTTTTATCTATTTTATACTGCCATTATGAAACAATAAGGCGTAAAATGTAATTCCCATATTTGAAAATAAAACCTAGAGGTACTTGTTTTTCACATTTCTTGGTGTTTTGTGAAAAAGTAAAATACTTGTTGTTCTTTTTAAATTGGATACTTTACGACTTTCACTCAAGTCTTTATGGAATTGCTGACTTGTAACTTGTAATTTTTACAGTAAGGTACTGGTACTTTTACTCAATTATGGTTTTCAGGTACTCTTTACACATCTGCGTGAGATTTATAAAGTACCACAACGGCATATTAAATATTTAGGACACAATTACAACACGCTCATTTGCCTACACTCAGTGAAAAAGAAAAAAGGAAATGGTAAATGCTTAATTTTCTCTAGAAAAATATGAACAACTTTGTTTTTGGAAATATATTATTATGAATATATTAAATATTGAATACATTATTGTTTTTGGAAATATAAGCTTTTATACTATTTTTTTTCTAAACGTATATACGTACGTACCATATATGTATATTTATAAAAAATTATTTATTTCACTTGTTTAAATAATTAATTTCCTTTCTCATTTGTAAATGGGTTCATTTATTTCCTATTTGTTGTGATTAAATAAATATTTTGTACTTTTTTTAAATGTATTAAAAGTATAAAATGTATTTTATTTTCATACATTTTATATATAATCTATATGAATGTATATTTATTTCCTTTGTCATTTATTTGATTCCATTGTCGTAATATTTGATTGCTTTGGTCCTCCATAGAGATTCATTGTAGCTGTAAAAAATCTCAGAGACTTTATAGCTAGGAAAGCAAAATGATCTACACCAGACAGTGGTGGATTATTTCTCTTAATAATTTTAAATGTTTTGTGGCTCAGAATCAACAACTTTCTGTACACATTTTCGTATGACTTGTTAGTTCACACAAAACAAAACACGCTAAAACGAAACCACAATGCCGATTTCACTCAAGTCTTCTACAATCCGAACCCGTCCTGAACCCGTTGATATTGTTTCTCCACAGATCCATATGGGGTGAAGCGCAAGAAAAGGATCAAATCGGCAGTTGCCTTCAGCGAATCCTGCAGCGCTTCCCAAAGTAAGATCGGAATAAAACCCAATATATTTGGAACAACGCAGGGATTAAATGATCCTTTTCTTGTATCTTGTGCTATATTTAAATCGTTTTTTTATTTTGGACCATATTTTAATATATTGTGGTTATTTATATTGATTATTGAGTGTGTATTGTACCATTATCTCATCTTTCTTTTTGCACCAAACGGAATTAGCAATACTAATTTCATTGTAACCCTGTGATACAATGACAATAAAGGCATTCTATTTGATTCTATTCCACATTTCGCTGGGGTTAAATTATCCTTTTAATCCACATTCAGGTCCAGACCTCGTTATGAATGAACCGAGCACATCACAGCCTTTCAACTCCTACGTCCCGGAACACAGCATGCCAGGCGTCCCCACGGCCGTTCCTGACATGGCGACCCAGCGCATGGACGACATTCACTATACTGACCCCTACAGACATGAAGACGGCTGTGAAAGTCTGGCCCCGGACACTTTGGAGAAAATAATGAGTCGCATTGCTCAGACCTTGGGGCCACAAAGCTCAGAGCAGCTTTTTAGGGAATTTTACGTCGACTTTGAAGACACGGATATGAAATCAGACTTGGAGAACATCCAGCCCATGATGAGCATGGCTGGCTTCAACGATGCTCACTTCAATCAGATGGTGAGTGAGAATCAGGGCTTTGGTGAGCTGGAGAGCATTGACGGCCTCGTGGCCTCGTACTCGGTGAAGAGCGAGAACAATCTGGACCTTTGATGTGTGAGATCATCCACACTCGCAGCTCGTGGACCTTTTTCAGCCTTGATTTCGATAGGTAGTTGGATTGTGTGGTTTTAATGAAGTAAATCTGTTCAAGCGAAGCTAAAACGAAAACGTTCTTCCAGCCATTTTTCCAAACTTCTTCCATTTCTGGGTCATGGGGGCCTGAAGGCGGGACTCGCCCTAGAACCAATCACAGAGCACAGACACTTGTACAGCCACATCATCACACAGTCAATAATCTAGAAACGCATGGTTTTGTACTGTGGGAGGAAACCCCGGAGACCTGGAAGAAACACATCCTCACTGGCCCAGAAAATTCAGTTTGTTTTGCAAATCAGACATGAAAATAAGAGGGTATTTCTTTAATTTATTGTAAAAGACAATGTTATCAGAAGCTAAAGCTTCGAACTTCCCCAAGTTACCAAACCTACGGTACTTTACGGTAGGTGTGTTTTGTGTTGTGCATGAACGTCGTTTTGAAAAGATTTTTAAAAAAATTGTAGCATGCTTCATTTAGAATGTATTCCGAAGTAGAGTTTGAACTGAATATGCAAACTAAAACATTCATTGCACATTGCATAGTTCAAATAACTATATAGTTCAGCCAGATGTGAGCGAAAACCCTACAGATTTTTTCTTAATTTTGCATTTCAACCATTGCAAACTTTTTTTACTAATAAACCGAAAACATGTTAGCATCTTGATGCTAATCAGTTAGCCCTAACCAATAGCAAGACATCCAAAATAAAAAATAAACAAGTTAATCTTGTAACTCATCCTCCTGAGTAATTCATTTAATTAATTCTGTAAATATCATTTACGTTCAGCATCTACACTGCCTTTTTATTGTGTTTGGTTTGTTTGGGTTCTTACTGATTTTATCACAAATATTTAAACGTCAAATATGAACGTTTTGAACTGAAATTACTCTGTTGTGAAGCAGTTCTTGACATTTATCCACCATTTTAGCATCTGTAATTCTGCTGTAGTTGTACGCTTCTAGTTCTTTCCATTTCCGAGTCAATTTTGCTTGTCACAGCCAATAAAATCATGTTTCAAAAAGTAAATCGGTTCTTCACTTTGAAACCAGTTTTTACTACAGAAGATATGTTCAACTTTTACACGGAAGTTCTATTGGGAAACAAGCTCCGTCATTTCCTCATTGACTACCACTGTTTAAATACCGTAGTTTGATATTGTTCAGAACATTAGCATTCATTTTTACGTTAACATTTATACTAAATTAACATTACTACTTTGTTAATATGTGTATTTGTTAAAATAACGTTTGGTATTTTTCATTACAATTGCTATGTTTTAAAAGATAAAATACATTTGTTACAATAATAACATGATTAATATTTTGTTAAATTAATTTAAGATTATTTTGGTTACAATTATACTAAAATAACAGGTTATTAATGTCTTTCACGTTAAAATATTATTTTGTTAAATGTGTAACATCTTTGTTAAAATAATGTATGTTCAAATATTTAGAGTAAAATGCTGTACTAATAAGTAACTTACACGTTTTAATGTATTTTAAATGTAAATGTTATAACAACATTAATTTGTTAATACTGCATGTATATATCATGCATATAAACTATCAACAATGAAAACCATGTAAAAATATTAACGGGTTTTTGAAAATGTATTTGAATGTTTAAAAAAATGAAAACCAGCTATCCAAACCTGTTTCATAAATGTTTTATTCATAAGTAAAAATGTGATATTTACACGAGTTTTTGGACGATGAAAACTGAACACACATCATTCAGTCAGCAGCGTCATTTTTTGGCCACGACCTGAGGCTGGGAGAGTTTCTTCAAGGTCACTTCCTTCACCAACTTCTCCACCAAACTCTTGTGCAGTGGCTCCGGTTCCTGAGAGAAGAAAATCCAGTGATGAGACTGAAAAACGCTTTCCCTTTAATGTCCAATCACCTTTTTCTCCAGGAGCCTCTGCTTCTCCACGGCCTCCACCAGACTCAAACCCACCCATTCCGCCTCCTCTTCCGGAAGCTCAAACTGCTGCTTGAAAGGAGACGAGCTTGAAGTCAGAACTACTGTACACACATTAATCATCACCATTCACAATACGAGTCATTTAAAATCTGTTCTGTTCCTGGTTTTTTCCACAGACAAATGATAATTAATACACTGGTTGAACTTGGAATGAATCTCACTTTACTCTTCTTGTCTTTTTTTTGCCACATTTACCATAAACTTTCTTTTTTTCTTTTAACTTGACCAAAGAGCTCAGTTTCATTCTCGCTTACAGAATTTTCTGGACCGAGTTCTAAAACCGTGCACAGTTGATGCACATTGATCAGCACAGTTGTGCGAGGGACATTCATGGATAGACTTCTCGAGTGCTGAAATGAAAAATCTTTAGCCTGTGTTAAAAACGTTGTACTAAGTTGTACCAAGGACTAAGATAATTATTAACTAAGATAGCTAGAATTCTTTCTTGATAACTTCACAATTCTTTTTAATCAACTTCCTCTCCAGTATAGTTATTATAAGGGACGTGTGACTGAAGAAAATACGTAGTTTAAAACTAGACACGGACTTGGACCTTTTTTTCAAATTTCCATTTTTCTTTCTCTTCTGCCTCTCGACACGAGCATACGTGTTTTTCCTGCTCCGGCACTGCTTATCTATTCGCTTTTGTCTTCTGTTTTTGGAGCTCTGCTGGTTTTGCTTTTAAATGTTTTAAATTGGTCGAAACTCGTCGCTCAGGCTGCCTGGAACCGTTGTCCATTAAGGACGTGTAATATCTGTTTATATTTTCACCAGACTGATACAGATTGGCGGAGGCATCGCTGGTGTATCTGAAGATTGGAAAAGCCGTGAGAGGCATTATTGGCTCGGTTTTTGAGGGACTGAACAGTAACATCTCAGACCGCTCTGAGGAAGGACAGAGATGGACGGACAACATCAGGAAGCAGAGTGACCGTCTGCTGACTCGGACGGTTGGTCTTTTCTGTGGGACTAAAAGAGATGTCCAAACTTCTCCACACGATCAGGATTGATTTCCCACAGTGACTGTCATGATTGATTATGATTCTAAAATTAACCGTGAATCTGAAATGTTTTTGTTTTTTTAATTGGCTTTGAATTGTATCTATAACCCGCCTCCCCACCTAACCCTGGGAAATGGACGGAAAATCATCGGGCTTGTTTTCATGGCCAAGCAGTCTGTTATGTCTGCCACTGACTCGCAACACTTGACAAATACTGATAATTCACACTCCCCCCTGTCTCTCTTTGCCCCTCCCGGAACTTCACGTGTCTTGAGAAAAAGCACGTTATCCTGTGCGTAACGTAGTCAAATGTGACCTTGTATGTCTGCATGTGTTTGTCAATGCTACTTTTTCGTAACTTCCTCTCGTAATTTTGTTACAATGTTGTACCCCAATTCTGTAATGACAATAAACTACTACTACTACTTAATCCATTCAGATTCAACATCTAGATTAATCTCTGATTGTAGCAGTTGATTGACAGTTTTGGCATTAGCTAAGGGATTCTTTGCATTTAAGTGACACTTGGGACTGAAAGAACTCGACCTAACTTTGGCCTTGCTGAGGTTTCCACTTGAATTCCTAAAAACACATTTTACTTGAAGCAACTTCATGGAAACGGCTTATCACGTTATTATCACGTGATGACATTAACTGGGTGGAGCTGTTACATCACTCATGTCTGAAACGCATTTCTCATTATTGCTTGTATAAATGCACAAAAACAAACGTCTGTCGAGTCCCTCGTAAGTCATTGTACCGCTGTCCTTCGTTTCACAAACTAATATGCATTTACTTAGTATTTGTTTTCCCAATTTACTATAAATAAATTGAGTTATATCGGACCTGATACTCAAAATCGCATCGGACATGTCCATTATGCACTTCACGCTCAAACCTGATAGCGCCTGTAGACTTTCTCTCTGCGGGTCGGGTCGTTGGGGTGGAGGTCAGTGTCTTTCTTGGCCAGTCGTAAAAGCATTGCACGTTTTAGGTCCATTCCAAACTTGGAGTTCAAGTCTTGCTTTGGAGTCTGAATGAAATAAAATATGTAGAATACATCTAGTTTAAACCAACGGGTCTCTTCATTTTCAATTAAAATTAAGTTTGACTGAAATCCATCTGTTTTCTGAACCACTTTTCCTTTCTATTTTTCCTTTTATTCCTGGGTCACTGGACAACACCCAGTGGCCGGCAACCAGTTAAATGTCCAAGTTTATTAAACACTAATCATGCGGTGCTTAATGTTATAACAATGAATAACAATAATTAATGTTTTTCCGTTTAAATGAAATAAAGGAAAATCAACATTGTCATTCATTCTTTTCTAAATTGTCTGTGTATAACAATATAAAAGAAATGTAATCATATGGAACAATGAAAAGCATCTAGAACCTGTTTTTCATGTCGGATTTTAGGGTTCTATTTAGTTGTGAATTTTTCAACATTTATCATGGACTCACATTTGGCAAACATTTAAATTATTCTCTCTAGTTCTGTCTTTTCGCATAGATGCTGCTGCATGACTTGTGTTTCCTCCAGGTCTCCGCAATCCTCCCACAGTCCAAAAACATGCGTTCGAAAAAATGTGTGAATGTGAAAAATCTGAAAACATAGACGTGAATGTGTGTATCCCTGTTATTGGCTGGCTATTTTGATTGATCTGGTGTGTTTCCCGCCTTTAGACCCAGAACTAAAGGGATTGATTCCAGTTCCCCGTGACCCAGAGATGGAAATGCGGATGGATGGCAGGAATTCCAACATTTCCCCAAATGTAATTTAGTTGTAGTCCAATGTGGCAAACTGTTTTTGTATGTACACACACACACTTTTACCTTAAGAATGTAAAAGTCCAAGCCAAAAGCTGCATCAATAAGGTCCAGTGTTCGCGCCGTGACCGTGACAGTGAACCTCTGGTCCAAGATTTCACTGTACAACTCTCTATTGAACAGCTGTGGCTTCCATATCTTGGGCACTCGTGGAGAAAGCTGCAAAAGAAATGGCATGATCCTTCACATCCTCTATACAATTCCCCCTACGTGTCACTTTACCTTGTCATCGTTGGCATATTTGAAGCCACGTATCCAGCCTTCTCCACCCCACAGTCCGCTCTGTGATTCCGGGGGGTAATATACGGGGATGGGGACGTCTTGCACTCGCTCTCGATGTCCCGTTTTGGGGTTGAGTCTGTATTTGACGCCCAGAGGTTTCCAGTGAACGGGTGTCGGAGGGGTCGAGTCCTGCATGGAACGGAGGTAGTGCTGGGGAAGCCGGGCGTAAATGCCCTGCTGCAGCTTTAACGCTTCCCACACTTTGTTAGGATATTTGTGTAAAGGCATTCTGAAAGATATACGTATCTCCTACGGAAAGAAAGACAATCTCAGGCCATTTAATATCATATTAGATAAACACACACACACACACTGTATTTATAAACTCCAACTTTCGAAATGCCAAATACAGTACAAACAACAAATTGGTCACATGCAGTATAATAACACGTTAAAAATAACGCCATGCGAATAAAAAAAAATATATTATGTAAACAAACTTACCAGTGAGAATTGCTGACAAAAAATGCGTAACAATTTTACATGATCAACTTTAGCGTGCTAGCCTCTCATCCAGGCGCATGCCCGTCACCTAACGTGACAAGGGCACGTGACGTCATTTCCCGTGACGAAACTTAACTAAGCTTTGTGTTTGGCTGTGTGGTGTATTTACTATTTTGATTGGCTGGAGGTGTATTCCATTGCCACTTGGATAAAATGTATTAAATGTTAATACAGTGATGTTGCAAAACATTTTACGCAAGAGTTTAAGCGTTTAGACGCCCGAAAGGTGGAATTGAACCACTCTGCCGCTAGGCAGCTACAGGTTTGAAGCCTGCACCCCGGACCACCGAGGTTCATCCGGGCATTTGAGCGAGGAAATTTTCTCTCAATATAAAGCTCTACTTGGTACTATTTGTTACATTCGTGGTGAGCTAGCTTTGCGAACATAATGAAATTTGACATTGGTCAACGTGTGAAAAATTCCTCACAGGTACGAAGTGTGTTATATTTTAACATCAGCTAAAACGTGAAAAGTGTGCATTTGCACAAATCGCGTCTTTTACACAGTATGCTAAACGTATTCTTTCTATTGGCTCCACTGCAAGTGGAATTTCCAATACGCTTTAAAATCCTTTCCACTTCCACGAATCTGCTTTAAAAATCCTAATATTTGTTTTTTTATACATTATATGAATTAAAACTAAATATATATATATTGAAAAACACTAAATATTGAAGAATACAATATTTTTTGCGCAAAAAAAAAACTATTGAAATAATTGTAGATACAGTATTAAGGAAAGAAAAGGTAGGAAATTGAGGGTTAATGTTTACTCTTTAACATTAAATACTGGAGGTTTCTAATAATAGGAAGAATAAATAAAAATACACTGAGACCTGTAGACCTAAGGTGCACCTCTGGAGGGCGTTGTCGTCCACCAACATGATGAAGGATTTGGTGGCTTAATGCAATTGTGTAGTGTCATGGCATGGAGCATGTGGCGTCTCACCTTTCTTTACTTTACTCTATCCAAAGCGACTTACATGGCATTACAATTTTTACAATCACCAAGTTCCTGCTGCTACTGGGAATAGAACTCATGATCTGTTGTTCCAAACACCAGCGCTTTACTGATTGCACTGTGTTTATATATATATATATATTTACTGCATTTAACATATGTATATGTATACATTTTAAAGAAAATTCTTATGCGTTTATGCAACAATGTAGCTTTTTTTTTATCCATTGAATTTATTTACATTTTTTGCCAAATTGCTCCACACGTTCATTGAGTTGTTTTGCAGTTAAATTTTTTCTGTTATGTTACTAAAATGTGTATTAATGAAGCATTAGTGTTTTATTTAAAATCTGAAATGTAAAAATTATGTAGCAAAAACAAGATTAATTTAAGATTCAAAAATAAGATTCAAGATTCATTATATTCTCTCAGCTCTCGGTCGATAGGAAATTCCAGAAGTGATTAGTTAAGATAGTAACAGAATAATTACTTTATTTTTCAAACGCAGTAATCAGAAAGGAAGTGGAAATACAAATTTGATTTTATAATGAAGCACAAAACATTCTTTTCCAACATAATCAAAGAAACAAATCTACCACAGATTCTTTACTTAGCGAGGACTCTCTTTTGTTTAGGCATTTCAAAAACATTCAACTATAATGGATGGATTCCAAATGTCATGTTTTACAGCAGAAGTGTGCCGAAGATGTTAGGAGACACCACAGTAACAACATAACACACAACAGAATGTAGAATGAACTCATTCACACGTTTTTATTCAGATTTATTGTCTTCAACACCACGACTTGAATCTCAATCATTCTGCACAACACACACACACTCACTCGTAATTATTCAGCTGAAAAAGGGACTTGCAAAATGAAAAAAATCATATAGCCGGAAGAAACATCCATGTTTGATTGTAAAAGCATAACATGAATCTTCACGCACACACACTTAAGTTATCAATAAATAAAGTGAACAAGCAAACACTCAAGTGTTCGTAGACGCCAATGTGCATGTGGATGTCATGTAGAGAATTCTCTGAAAAAAATAGTGGAAAAACAAATCTAATAGTAAAACTGAAAAACAGAGCGTGTAATGTAATGCTGTACTCGACACTTTTACCTTTACGTTTAATAATGTATTTCATCATGAGTGCAGGACGAATTCCGTCGGTTTACGACAAAAGTTCCAATGGACTGGTGTTGTTGGAGCCTCAGAAAGGTCTTAGACTGATCAGACGGTATTTGTGTAAAACACTCGGTGGAGTTGAGAATGAAAGTCAGCACACCTTCAAGAACTTACAAACATGGCAGACAAGTTTCTTTCATGACAAACAGGGAAAAAAATGCAGGATTTAAACTAAAATGCCAGTGAGAAAAGAAATAGACATCGGTTTCATCAATCTCCGACTCGTAGATTATCGTTATAACTAACAATCGATAAATAACAAAACGGCGGTTTCAATTGTAATATGAATCGCTGGATCACCAACCGATGTGAAGTCACACGCTTCTCAGTCGCCGGTTACAAATAAACGACAACAATCCTCAGCTCCCGATCCATTCCGGGTTAAAATTCCAAAAATAGCTAGTTGACTTTGAAATAAATCAGTCCAAATTTCAGTATAAGATAACGGAAAAGTCTTGGCGGATGAGAAAAAACAAAACACGGTTCATGATGCAACACTGATACCTTCAACAAGCTACGATGTCAAACCATTGGCTGAAACTCAACTCAGAAAGGTGAATGTTCTGCTTGGGTGTGTGAAAAGTGCTAATGCTAGTCTCCCGCCGCGGCCCGCGTTCCTCATGCACGGCGGACCAGAAGAGGAAACACTCGTGACACGGCACACGCGATCATGGAGACGTTCCCACTGACGCATGCGGCTGGAGATGAACACATACAAAAAGGCAAACGTCCACCATGCATACTGACCTACAATGGCAAAAATAGAATCCACGTTTTTTTTCTCCTCCCGTCCTCACCCGGTGTGTCTTCGGTAAGGCAAGGCAGGAATTATTTATTTTCGTAATTACACGTTTCTGATGTGCGACGACGGTCTGTCGGAAAACAAGCTTGTGACTACAGCGCCAGACGAGCGGCCTACGCGGCATCATCGCCAGCCCTTGACAGGTCCATCCTCCTCAGAACAGTTCTAGATCTTCTTCAGAGTCGCCTCCTCGCTACGCCATGTAGATGAAGGTGTTAATGTCCGTCTCGTCTCTCTTGATGTATTTGTGCTCGATGAGCCACTCGATTTGCTCTTTGATCATTTTCTTCTGCGGGAGGAACATGTTCTTCAGGATCTCCACTAGCTCCGTCTGCAGCTGAGCGTTTGTGATCTTCTTGCGCATTTTCATGATCTGAATGATGGCCTCCTGGAGAGATGCAGAAGAACAACAACAGTGAGTGTTGGGAGAAGATGAGGCTGATGACACCTTGCGTTCCCACCTGAGTTCTTAGTATTCTAAGCTGGACGATGCCTTCGTTTTCTTCTTCTCTCATTCGCTCTGTGGTCAGCTGCAGTCGGCCAATCAGGTTTATCTTCCCCCTCTTCTGGACCTTGGAGTTTTTTCTGAGGAGAAAGATGGTTTTTATTCTTTTTTTAGATGTTTGCAAGCATGAACAGGAAACGGTGGTCTTACATCAAGGAGAAGTCCTGGTTGACGAAGAACAAGGTGCTGTCCGTGAAGTCTTTGGGAGAGCCCACTTGAGGTTCGTATAACAGCACTTGGCGCTTGAGCTTCGGGAAGGCAACAAGTGACTATACGGAAAGATAATAAAAGATGAACGATGAAAGAGTCAGATTAAGTTTTCAAATAGGAATTACACAATCCAAACTTTGAAGAGTACAAGCTTAGATCTTTTTGACTAGTAAGTTAAAATACTGCAAGTGGAACGTAACGATACACTGACAATAGATTGAAAACACTGACACCGAACCAACCAATCAGCATCAGTGGACGGGTCTAATACACAGTGGGTTGTAACTGAATGAGCAGTGATGTCACTCTAAGGCAGATAGGCTTTACTAAATCTGTTCGAAATAAAATCTACAGACGATGAACTTCTTGAAGAAAGCCCACCCCGCCACCGATTGACTGGTTCTGTGACCGTGCAAAATTATTTGGCTTATTGACATTGGGGTTTTATCTACTTCTGTGAATAGAAATAAGGAAAGAACAAAGGTAGATCAAAATTGTTTTGGCATTTTGCCACCACAACACCGGAATTATCACAACATTGTAAGTGTAATTGTTTCAAATTTCCTACCGGATATTGTTCTATAGATACATGAAATTACACTGACTGTTGAATTCCCAGCTCCGGTAGAACAAAAGTCATTGGTGTTTGAATGATTTATATTTTCTGACAAAACCAAAATAACAGATTCTGGTATTTAATGTAGTCTGAGTGCTTAGTTTCTGAAATCAATGTTGGGTTTTTGTTAAAAAGTTGATGATGGTGGCGGCGTTACAAATGTACTCACATTAATACTGCTCGAGTTTTTTTGACAAAAAACACATTGGTTTCTTAACTTTGCCAAGGAAAATTGTTTGTGCCAAGCTGGAATTTACTATTATTTAAAAGTTACATGTTTATGAATTTTAAATAAACAATATTGATATGAGATTATAAATTGAATGCATTATTATCATAAGAAATATGGCATACCCAGTCATAAATTATCCATTCTTTGGTTCAAAGCATTTTAGTATAAACTGTCAAATGTGACTGTTTTGAGACCTTGATTTGAATTTTGAATCCAAAAGTAACAGCCAAAAATCTCCGCTTGTTACAATTACAACTTCACAAGGTACATCAAGTGAACTAGCCTAGTAAAGCGAATATATCTTATTGCCAGAGGAAGAGGAATGAGAAAGAAGAATATCATATTAATAGTATAAGATATTAAGAAACTCAATGATTTTACCCATAGAGTTCGTCTCAGCTCAGCATCAGGTAACTCTGTGGCAAGTTTCAGATTCTCAAAGCTAATCTTCTCTCGGGGTCTTTGGTTCCAGGCAAACAGTACAGCCAGCTGAAATGTGGTAACCTCCAGGTCGTACTGCCCTACTTCATTCTTAAACGTGATCTATGGCAGAACAAGCATCATCTTTCAGCAATGCAGGTTAATCCACAAGTGAGTTATTAAAACAACATACAATGCCATTGGACATGAGGTGATGCCAGTGGAGCTTGCGTCCGCTGTGGTTCTTCTTGTAGAAGTCTTCCACCTCGGGGATGAGGTCTTCTAACTCGGTGGGCAGCGACACAAACACCTTCTCTGAGCTCCGTGACCACGCTCCAGCGTTCAAGATCTTTATGTTCACAGAGTCCGCTAGATCAAACCAGAAAAACACTGGAAGTTCATTTGTGCTTCTTCCAGTTGCAAAACATAATAATAATAATATAATAATTGAACCTTTATTAGTCCCTCAGTGGGGAAATTTTTTCTCTGCATTTAACCCATCCGATCAGCCACGAACTCGGAGCAGTGGGCAGCCACACAGTGCGGCGCCCGGGGGGCATGTGGGGTTCAGTGTCTTGCCCAAGGACACTTAGTTGTAGAACTAGTCGTAGGGGGGATTCGAACCGGCGACCTTTTGGACACCAGTCCAAGTCCTCTACCACTCCCCGTAACATCTGTCATCCCTTCCTCGCCCAGCCGCTTGTGCCATTCCAGCCTTGTGCATTCATCACGATTAAGTTCTTTACAGCCTCGAGGACTCTCAATGGCAGCTGTATAACTAACCTGTGACCCGAGATCTTGCTGACTGATTGTGGATCAGAAAACGCATTTCCCATAATGCAAATTAGTTAATCTCTTTTATAGTGCTGGATTTAGTATTGTCCTGAGGTTCAACTAAACATAGAGGTGGTGTAAAGTACCTAAGTAAATGGCCTTTGTTACTTAACTTGAGTATTTTTGGCTACTTTGTACTTTTACTCTCTACTTGACTACAATTTTTATTTGAATATATGTACTCTTTACTCCACTACATTTGAATGGACACTTACGTCACTCGTTACATTGTGATTGTGCGCGACAAGTCTGCATCTATTTCTAATGTGGTTAATTTCTTGGGTGGATGAGGCGATGTCGCCATCTGCAGGTGCTGAAGGTACTGGATGATATTTATCAGCTAAATCACGTGAACTAGCGTTTTTTTTTGCACATTTGAGTATGACTGAGACTAATTAAATAGTATATATAAATAAATATAAGTCATAAATAGTTTCTTGTTTTTTACATTTCTCTGTGTTTCTTGAGCCTAAAGTCAGTATGAGTAAAATACTTAAGTTCTTTTCAAATTGGATACTTTACGACTTACTCTTCTTGGAACTGTTAACTTGTAGTGGAGTCATTTTTACAGTATGGTATCCGTACTTTTACTCCAGTATGGTTTTCACGTACTCTTTAACACCTCTGAAACCTTGCGATGACATTGACACTCTTTTTTCACTGTAAATGGGCAAACTTACAAAACGAGTGTGACATTTTTTCCCCAGACTACATATAAGTACAAAAATTCACAAGATCACTGACAGAAACTTGTCACTGAGAGACAAGGCTTCACCCTGGTCATGAATAATGGCTTTGACGGAAGAAGAGCCTTTCAGTTTTTGCTTTTCTGGGGAAACTATACACACACCTACACTAAAATAACACAACACATTGTGACAAAATATAACAAAAACAGGCAAGGCACCTGGTAAAGCCAGTTTGTTGTGCTTGTGCATCTCCTTGAAAACCTGGTTGAGATCTTCAGACACTTTGATGTCTTGGAACATTCTCGCCAGCTTGTTCACATAGTCGGCGGGCATTCCCACTTCCTGAAACAAGACAGGTCAACATTTATTAAATTTGGGCTTTAAAAGTCCTTTTTCGTTGACCAGTCTTACCCTGAGCCACTCCACCATGTTTTCCTCAATCTCACTATCCGCCGAGATATCCAGGATCAGACGCCGGGTCAGGTGGGCTTTGTGGTACCTCATAAACACATCCTTATTCTGGACGTATTTTAGCACAAGCAGCTACAGGACAAGAGATGAGCAGTGGGTACTCAAAAGACTTGATAACATGTTTACACTTCTAAATCACAGTCGGCACCTGTAAAAGGACTTTGTCACTTTACTTAAGCATTTTTTGGCTACTTTGTACTTGTACCGAGTTTCAAAAATATAAGGAACTTTAACTCTCTACTTGACTATATTTTTGATTGAGTAGCTGTACTCTTTACTCCACTACAATTGACCCTAACCCTTACCGTTACTACATTGTGATTGTGCCCAACAAGTTGGCATCTTTATCTACAGCAGTTAATATCTTGGGCGGACGAGGCACTGGATGCTATTTTTCAGAAAACTCACGTGAACGGGAATTAGTGGGATCATTTTTGAATGTTTGAGTTTGACTGAGACTGACTTTTTGTTCTTTTTTTATCGCTTTTGTTCTGCCATTTTGAAACATTGAGGTGGTAAATTGCATTTCTATATTGGAAAATAAAATCTCCTACATAATGACTTTCTATTTTTTCACATTTCTTAGTAATTGTTTAAGCCTATATTCAGTACGAGTAAAATACTTAAGCCCTTTTAAAATTGGATACTTTACTACTTTTACTCAAGTCTTCTTGGAAATGTTTGTAATAAATCTGTGTGTTTGTAATAAATGGAGGGCTCACCACTTCCTTCAGCTTGAGCTCAATGTCCTCCGATGACAGTTTTTTGCTGAGTGGCGTTTTTCTTAACAGCATGTCACAGTAGTTGGCGAGCAGCTCTGGACACTTTGACTCGGGTTGTGTTTTAAGGCCCACTCTGAAATAAAAAATAATTTAAATTAAAAATAGGTCAGTAAAAGACAATAAAAATCAAAACTCACTTCAACAGTTAAACAAAAAGATAAACGAGATAGCAGATTAAGAAACGTACCCTTTCTGTTTCATTGGCAGCTCCAGCTTAAATATTGTGGCATCATTCACAACCGCTTTATACGCCTGGAGAAATGAGCAAAAATTGTCTAAAAACACTTGAACCTTTAGACATTTTAAAACAATTTAAAAATGTAACACTATAATGCATTTCTTTTTTCCAAGCGTTGCATTCATCATTAGTTTCCATCTTGACAGATATTGAAATTCTTATGGAAAATTCCATGGTGCTATCAGTTTTCCACCTGCCATCTGTGGTGTGATTCACTCACTCAACAGCAGTGAAGTGAATGAATGCAGATGGCACG
Source organism: Paedocypris micromegethes (assembly GCA_028031935.1). Lineage (NCBI taxonomy): Eukaryota > Metazoa > Chordata > Actinopteri > Cypriniformes > Paedocypris > Paedocypris micromegethes. The sequence continues at coordinate 23,877,648 of CM051502.1, forward strand.
AAGAACTTACTTTATCCCTGGCCGTCAGAAATCGAGGATCGTCCTGGAAAGCCTCCTTCACTAATTTACTAAAGCGATTGAAGAGGGTTAACAACTGCTCCACGTATTTCTCAGAGTCCTGATTTAAAATGCACAAAACAAAAACATTTTTCAATATGTCAGTTCACATTACAACCCAATGCACTGGCGAATGTTCTCACCGTCGTGATGGTCTCGGCCGCAGCCACCATGTCTGCTAGGCCAGCGCTGATGATGTGTTCTTCTAGGTCTTTCAGCATGGGCTCGATTCCATTAGGGACTTTATCCATCAATGAGAACATGAGGTGCAACTCTGTGAAAGAATTTTGGTGAGAAAAAGATCTTAAAGCAAATACTGGTCCAACTGATGAACTGGTGTCATACTCACTGTCAGTTTCGTTTCGTTTAATCATGCCTGGACATTCGGCCAGTATGGTTTCTTTAAACGACGTTACCAGTGCATTTACACAACATTCCATAAGCTGAAATCATGAGAAAATAACCATGTAAAAAAATGTAGCTTTTTAAGTAAATAAATTCCCAAATTTTATAGACATTTCATACAAAACAGTTTAATTTCGCCTTACTGACTAATTTGACCGCTTATATACGAACTACTAAAGACTCGGGAGACGTGTCTTTTCAGGACGTAGCTCCCAGACGCCCCTGTCACTACAGATGATGGATTCTGTTGATGGTTTTAAAAAGCAACTCAAGATACATTTATTTAAACAGGCTTTTAGTTGACAGTGTTTTAGGTTTTGACTGTTTTTATGATTTTCTTTAACTTTCTTGCTGTAGTTTTGCTTTATGCTGTTATGGTTTATCTGATTGATTTTATTACATTTTTTATTACATATTTTATATACGTATATGGTTGTACCTTGTAAAGCAGTTTTCACAAATATATTCACAAAGTTTAATTTTACAAAAAAAAAAACAAACAAACATAAAATGACTACAAACATTATTAAAAAGGAATTCATATTCAGGAATTCAAAACAAAAAACCTTGTCACAAATGCCAAAAACGTAATGACTTTCAGTTTTATCTTCTTACTACACAGAATTTGAAGATATAAGGACGTATGAAAATTTTGGTTTTGATTATTGCCAAAAAAAAAAAAAAACAGCTCATTTTCTCTTTTCAAATTTCTTGATTCAAATTTCTTAGAACTAAGGCCGGGCCATAAGTCAATAACAATAACTATTGCTGTATAATCAGGAAACGCACTTATTTCTCTTTGAAACAAGACTGATTTTGATTTGTACAATGGGACTTGAAACAGACTAAACGCAAACTGGCAGACGACTTGTGCCATCAAATAAAGGAGACATTACAAATCTGTTTTAACATTTCAAATATTTACACAAGCATCACTGCAATTCCCCAAATTGTTGCAAATAACAAGTTTGTCTTTTCTTGGTCAATAGTATTTATTGTTGTTAAAAAGACAATTTTAACAATGTATTACTATAAATAATGTTGTGTTGTAATAATATTGATTTTGCTAGTAAAAATGTACAATTTTGTTTCAACTGATAATTTGTCTAAAAATCATGTTCAAATACAAATAAATAAAGTTAACTGAATTGCTTTTTATTTTATAGTCAACAGCGATGATGAATTACTGACACAATTATTTTTGCATGTCATTGGATAGGCCATATATTCTCTCCTCAATAGCGTGTATGGAACGAAGAGCTACTAAGAAGATACAAACTTACTGCTTGTACAGAGTTACATTCACGTCGAGTCTCTAAATATCGTAGTGCACGTTTCTCCTCTTCTCTTAACTTAGCGTCCGCCTGGTCACACAAAGACAGAGAGCGCTATCAGCATTAAGTTCAGCACAGCATATTTGGCAAATAATGCGGAGTGGATGGCCATACATATTTCATGTAGTTTTGTACGCCGTTCTGCTGGAGATAAGATGGAGCCTGGGTCCTGTAGAACCTTTCGGTGGAGTCTAAGTAAGCTTTCTCAAAGTTATCTCTATAGATTTGTAGCTTATCATCGGGATTGGAGCACAGATTCACTATGAAAAAGAAATATTCCATCAATAAGTTGGTTTTAAAACACCATTTAACTACTTTGAGGTCTGCTGTGTCATAGCTTTTGTCAGTCTCACCGTACGACTCCCTGACGCCGATGACCAACTGAGAGTCGAACGCCTCTCCCAACCGCTCTGCGTGAACCAGCTTCATTGCACTGTCCTGCAGTCGGTTCTTGATATTGGAGAATATTGATTCATTCCAGGTGTCCAACATCAACTGGATAAATGCAACAAGCAGAAAACGTTTTAATTGAAGAATGAAACTTAAATTTTAAAGAAGTTCAAAATCAGTGCATTTGTAAAACCCCTTTCACAGTTACGTACATACTGTCTCAAAGTTGCTGTGTGAAAATGTAAAAGTTGAAAATTTTGTTCATTGATCGTGGGTGTTAAGACTATGGCTATGACCAGTGAGCAAGCAACAGATGCGACAGTGGCCAGGTAAAAAAAAATGCTGTGGGATTGTTCCTAGGTATTGCAAAAATATCAGTACACAATAAAATAGCAATTTTGCAGAATTTATTAAATAAATTCACAGCAATTGTTAAGAGTCTGTTAAAACAAAAAGTTTTAAAGAGTATGTAAAACGTTTAATTGTTTTATTATTACAATATTTCAAGTTTATTCCAGATTAGTTCAAATTTGACATTACTCTTTGAAATGTAAATCTTTTTTATTTAAAGTAAAGGTTGGCTGTAATATAATTAAGTTTAAATCTTGTCTTTATAAAGATCTCTATATTAAAAATTTTGATTGAAAAGTCTCCACATACTAGTGTAGTCAAAAACATTAATATTTCGACAAGTATTGATACTGAAAAAATCTGAAACTATATGTCTCTGGCCCAACATTATCGATACTTCCATGCTTCCAGATCATCTCTTTCTTCCCCAACAGACTTGTATCAAAAGGAGATTAATACATGTTTGAGAAGTATTTGTTGTTTATTTTAATGACATGACCTGAAATTCTGTGTAACATTTCCTTAAAAGCACCAGAAGAGACTGAGAATCAACAATCTGCATTGAAAACTCACTCACATCCTTCTACTACACTACCAACACAGAAAATACAATGATGATGATGATGATGACGATGATGATGATAATATTAATGCGTTTGATCTTTTACCTAAATGTTTGTCTTGGAAGAGAGAGCTTTTACCAAACTCAAAAGCTTTTTAAAAGATTCAATTTAAACCAAATGTATGTTGACTTTTCTATTTTCTTCCAGAAAATCGAAAAGATTGTGTTGTTTTATTTATTTTTGCACTTTATTGTCTTTAGACTCCTCATTCTGAAACATGTACATGTTCCAGCCTGATGTTTTTTTCCCCTTAATAAACAAATCAAAAAAGACCTCAACATTGTTTAATTTTTCCCTGTGTTATTGAAAATGATAGAGTTTAGATACAAGTATCATATCAAATGTGTCATTTCTGTAATGTCTACTGTAACAACACTACCATACACACACTCCCTACTAAATTTTTTAAGTGAATAAAAGGTCTTAATATTTTCATATTCCAGAAAGTCCTAATTCAGAAAATGGTGAGCATTAGTCGTGAAAACCATTTTCTCTGGTTTTTATTAGGCCTTAAAAATGTGTCCTGCTCACCTTCCGGACTATGCTGTCCTCAACGTTGGACTTTTTGTTGCTGCCCTGTTTGCCCATCAGGGTTATTTCTAGCTGGCAGAAAGGCTTGGGTAGAATGTCGCATTGTGTGAAGAACTTCCTCCACTCCACGATGTAGGCCTTGAGGAGAGCCGTGTCATCCTGGTGACTGAGCACTCTCTGTAGAACACCAATAACAGATGAGAGAGGAAGACCAGCATGGGCCATTCTGAATTGTTCTTACCGCTTGAGCCTGCTTTATAAAATCTAAGATGTCTTCCTTGAGGGCCTGGTGGATCTTTGCTGGTCCTTTGTCGTCCCATAGACAAACCGCATGAACGTCTCTGTGACACAATGATCACGCAAACTGTTTTTTTTCCTTAATTTAAAACATAAGTTATAGTGGAAATTAGAGGGTCTTACGAGAAGAGATCAAACCACTGCTGCTTGGTAACAGACTCTTGGCGAAGAAGCTTAAGGACTATGGGGCGCATTAGATCCCACTTGTCCTCAAACTGGAGGGACCCTTTATTCTACACAAATAAAAAAAGAGATGAAAAGGTTTCGTCTCCAGGTTTTGAAATAACCTGCAACACGAGGCTGATAAGTACTAATAACTAATAACTCCTTCCGCCTCCGGATCAGCCATTACACAAAAAATGCAAAAAAAAGACACCATTGAGTTGCTTTTTTCCAGGTTTTGTTCTCTCTGGGACTACGAGAATCGCTTTGATAATCATTTTTCCATATTGAAACTATTATAAAGTATAAAAAATATTTTACTTTAGTATGTTATTTACTATGTTATTATTACATGTTGATCACTTTAATTATTAATGGTCACATAGTGACTTTTTATGGCATTTGATGAAAGCAAATATAAGATGTGAAATACCAATATTTCATTTTTATTTTTACAATAAATAAATACATAGACTGACTCATTAATATTTCGTCTTAATTAAACCTTGGGAAAACATCAATAGAGAAGCCTAAACTAAACGCAAAATTATAATGAAACAATGTTTTAAATAATTTACACTCACAGCATTTTTTTGTCAAAATCATAAATATTATGAATCAGAAACACGTTGTTTCTTTAGGCTTGGGTTCTTGTTCCTTCTCTGTCGACTAAAACGAGCGTACGATTATCAATCTTTTTTCGAATGACATGATAATTTGACGTGACGTCAGCGCTACAATGACATGTACACCGTTGCCTTCATGACTATTTCAGTCTGAGTGTTGTTTATTATTGGCAAAGACAGCAACCTGCGTCCACCCTAAAATCAGCCACACATCGCTTCACGGAGTGCACGGAGAAACCACAATATGCACACCATTAGCACTAGTAGATGTACGCAATTTTGCCCTGTGGTTTGCTTGTGGTCCTCTGTGTTATTAGCTTTATTAATCTCAGCTAGCACATAGCATTGCTAGCTAATCACAGCCTGCAAGACAGTCTTATAAACTCACTAGACATGCATGAAACAGTCCGCGCAATACGGTGAACATAAATGGTGAAACATAAGTACTTTAAACATATGGAAGTCGAATACGATCCTTTGATGTTTACGGCGATTTTGTGTGCAAAGGGCTTATGACTCTTACCTTTAACAAATTAGACATCGCCATGTTTCCTTAACTTATCCCCTCGTTTGATCTCGCGAGATTTGCCTCGGTAATAGAACCATTGACTACTCAACGACTCGTTCACGGGAGTCGATTCCTTTGGACGACTGTTTTTTGTACAAGTGTACCTTACGTTGTGGAAAGAATAGTTGTGTCTTCCTTGTTCTTTTGTATAATCTATTAAACCGTTTGTATAGTCTATAAAAATATAAAATAGCTGCCAGCAGCAAAGCAGGGACTGGGACATTTTTATCAAAATGGTGCCCAGAGTTTGGGGTACATTTTTTGAGCCAGAGGGGCTCTTTTACGTCTTTTATGTTTGAACTTCAAATGTGTAATGCCATGTTGCACTCGGTAAATATCTTACATGCTTTAGAAAACGAAAACCTATTTTAAGTCTATTTGCTATTAGAATTATGGATGGCTTTGCAAAGTTTTTTATAACTAATGGAAGAACATGTGCAGTACTGCATATCCAGTACAGCATAAATATAGATATATGCATACACACAATATATAACAAATGCAATTTTTCAATGTTACATTTTAAACAATGTCAAAAAACAATAATCAATGGTACTTTATTACATAAGGTTTTGACATGTCTTTAACATGCAACAATGCAAGAAACACATGTCAAGATATTGATATTGAAGCAGACTTAGTAATACCATCGTAACCGATCACCAAAAATTAATTAGTATAAAATATTAACAAATTTGTTAAAAAAATATAATAGATAAATATAGAATTATTGATACATATATATTGTAGATATTTTAATTTTCCCATTTACCTTGCACGATATCTAGCGGGGAGCACAGAACTTCTGTATAACATATCACAGTGCGTCGAGTTCGAACCATAAAAGTCATGGTAATGTGGGGTCCATGTTAATTAAGTTTATAAAAAAAGTTTAGATAAATGCTGGATGCCCTTTTCAATTGTATTTTGTATTTGTTGTTTTTATTGCTTATACATGTTTTCTCATTAAGTTATTTTAATTATAGTCGATTTTTGGTAAGGCAGATATGGGCTGCAGAAGAATATTGCACAGGCAAGGGCGGGGCAGCGCCGCGGGGGTCCTGTGTGTGTGAGGGAGAGCAGCGCGTGAAGAACTAAAAAAGTTGATGTGTTTTTCTGGACCGCGAGTTGTTTTTTTTTTATTTCGAAATAAATAGTTCATAACCAACCCACACGTGTGATGACCTTTTAACGCGTGTGCAACAGTAACATCGTACACAAGACGGACGCATTTAAACCCCACGCAAGCGTACGTGTGAACGCTTTTTAAAATTTATTATTTTTAAATATTTAATTTTTATTTTTTAATAGTTCGTTAACTTCATAAAACTAAATACAGTCGTCACCAATAAAGGAGAAAAATAAGAAAGAGAGTAAGTGAGATTGTCAAATGGTCACTATAGGGACCATATGGACAGATACCATTACGAGATAAACAAAATGACCCAAATGTTTTTTATGAAACACGTCTGTGATTTTATTTATTTCAATTATTTTTTTTTCAAAAGTTTTTATTTCAAAATGTCGCTTATCTTCCAAACCGTTATTTAATATTTTTAATGTTATTTTATCATGCTTTTATATTTACATTGATTTTTATTATGCTGTTTACCCAGAGCCATTTAATAATGACCCTGCCTGTCAACCAAGAGAAGCAGGGTGGATGCAGTTATGTGATTGGCTACTCTTCCACTCAGACAAACGTCACCGCAAAAAGTGATGGCGCCGCGGAGTAATCACTCAGAGTCCTACGTACTAAAGTAGCCGTGCACAACTCGAGACAACTGAAGCTTAACTGGGGTGCGAACGTCGTGACAGGTAAATTCGTCATTTGTGGACAGTATGGCTGCAGGAGGAAGTCAGTTTCCGATGCGAAGTCAGTCTCCTCAAGCCTGTTGCTTGATTGATTGCAGCACAGGACTGTTTCTGTTGTCCATTAAAGTACGTATTCAAGTTTAATTGCATAATTAAAAATCTCACAACATAGTTTCACTTTACACATCTCACATTAATCTCACATTGGAAAGCAAATAGTTTGCATTTTTGTGCATTGAGTTTCTGACTGTTTGTCTTAAAAAATAACATGTAAACATGTAACCAAGTTAGATATGTTAAGAAAAAGCTATTCTGCCATGCACAAATGCACTGTGAAGGAATTCCTTCAAGAGGACAGAACATAGACATACTCACATTTGTACTTAAATATTACGGGCTGTGATTGTGGCAGTTGTGGCCTATTTTGACATGAAGCTAGAAAAGGTATTTTCAATGACAGACTAGTAGTCAGTTTGTCTTCTGTTTACACAATTGAAAATAGCATGGGGAATGAGTAAGAATTAAATACTCCTGTTCTGTGCAGCAGTGAGAGTTGAAGTGGTTGTTTATTTGCCGAATCTCCGATTGGGTGAACATTGTGTAAAAAAAAAATCAAGAACATTTTTAAACACATTCTCCATTGGTGCTCGATCCTGTAAGGGTGTACATGAACAAGGGTTTATTACAGCATTGCTCACAGGAGGCATTTTTCAGTGATCCAGCCTTGCAAATGACTCATTATATTAGCTTTAATTAACATCCAAACAATTAGTTTCCTGCCAAGCTAAATAGACACCCAAACATAAATTTCAAACTGTGAGAAAGTATGACACTCAACATCTTCATCCTTAATGTTAATACTAATCATTTTAATACATCTTTGGCTATGATTTATCATTATTTTTTTATTACAACATTTCAGAATAATGTTTAAATCATATTTTCATTCTATAACATTTTGATCAAATATCAAACAAGATGTACACTCTGACTTTTTGGTCAAAAATGCGTTTCCGAGACAGGTCTTCGTTGTTGGTTTTGATCCTGAAGTTTATGGCGCCGACGGAAAAAACCACACTGAAAATAATGAGTCACATTAGAAGTGTTGGTTACACTCATATTCACATGTTTTCCTCACGTTTACCTAAAAAAAATCCTGAAGCAAAAAAAATGCTCAAATAATGTATTTCATCAAAGCAACCTGACTGTCGCCTGACCAGTTTTAGTATTTTTACTTTTATTTCAATGCTTTTCTGTAAGCTAATTACTTTTACTTCACTAAATTTAAATTGTGCTCTTTACCATCTTCATTTGATCCAAGTATTTATTAAAAAGAAATAATTTAGAAAATGTAAATTAAAAATCTGTCTTTAAAACTCTGAAAGCAAATTGATGTGTTGCCTGTTGAAAAATTGCCAGTCAAGCATAAAGCATCAAATGGAAAGAAGGTTTTGGTAATTTACAAATTCTCATATTTTTGCAGATTTTATAATGAAAACATAATCAAAATTCTCTGGGTCATTAGACAATTTTAAAACTATATTCACACAAACCTTAAGTATACAAAAATATTTTTTAAGCAACTTAGTTATAGTCTTTATCTTTGAATTTTAATTATATACAGTACATATATGATGCCACCCCAGCAGAGGGAGCGCTTGCACAACCAATCTTGTTTGTCTTTTTGGCAAATTTCATGTCATTTGGATATTTTTGTCTGTGACTTCAACCAAGAACCTAGCTAGCCCTCTATAATTTGTGAATCTAATTTTGTTTCTATTAAATATCCTCCACACTTGAGTTCTGTATCTGAAAAGAGGTACACCATTTTTTTAATGTTTGCAATTGCAATAAAACGCATTTTACTACTAAGGCAGATATGGAAATAAACTCTTACTTGTACTTATAATCGCAAAAAAGTATTGGTTTTTGCTCCAATTTTTTATGAAATGAACTCAATGATCTGAAACATTTTCTTCGTCCCCAAAACAACCATATCTCTCAAACAATGTTTCTGTCAATCTGTGATAGTGAGCACTGACACAATCCATTCCACCTCACTGGTGTGCCATATAATAAAATATTGATAATACAGCATGATTATTACACAGATGTGTCTTTAGACTGGCCACAATAAAATGCCCTTCCATAACATGCAGTTTTGATTTTAGTAAATGTTTCAGATCACAATTCTTTTGTTCTGTGTAATTTTTATAATATAATTTTTAATTGACAAATGTAATTTTTCAGTATCTTTTGCGGAACATACTGAAGTTTTCTGCTTATGGTGTGTAGGTGGTAGTGAGATGTTACAGTTTAGTAACATGTTAAAAACACCTTTATCAGAATTATAATGATGATGAAGAGCAGTATGAATCCTCCTATGGATCCTCCGATGATTGCTGCCTTCGATAAAGTGATGACCAGCCGTCTGATACTCACTTCCACCTGGATTTCAAGTGCATTTGTCCGTAAATGCTAAATGACAATGTGATGTCAACGTGGCTTAAATGTGAAGGTGTCAACTTACAGAAACAGTTTGTAAAGCCTCTTTTGTAGCATAGCGAGTCTCATCAAAGTTGAATTCTCCTTCTGCAATGATTTTCTCAACACTGTCCTAAATTGAAATAATACAAATGTGATAAGAATCACGATTACTGTGCAAAGTAACGTATGAGTTGAATTGTATTTTTAAGATCGTGTACCTTTACATCATGTATTAGAATCTTTGCGTCAATTATTATTTTTTCCAACTTTGTCATAGTGCATCTGATATGGAAGGATTCCTGCAGACAAAGAAAAGGCTGATCAAAACAATTTGTTCCTAATAAATTAAATCCTACTTTATTGTTTTTGTCTTACCTCTGGTTTATTGTTTGCAAGCAAATTGCATATCTCAAAAAAAAAAATGAAGCAAACAATGTAAGTTTTATGTTGTTTTAAATGCTGAACAATGAACCTTCTCTGAAAAATACCTGAGGTGTGACGTTGATGATCTGAAAATCTGTTTTAAAGGTGTGTTTTTTAATTTTAACAGTCACGTTGATTGCAGCACCGTACTTGTTTTCCCCTACAAACTTACAAAATGACAACAATATTACTATATTGCATGTGAACTAATGTGAAAAGATGCTTGTCCCCTTACTGACTATTTTATTTTTTTTCATGTTTGCCACACTGTATAGTTTTAAATCACCAAAAAGTGAATTTGGTGACTTTGTCAGGCAGGCCCTGTTTTATGTTCATTTCAGAGGAACATCAAAAATGTTCGCAGATCTATTTTACCCGGGGGCCTTTTATTATGCGTATAAGTATCAGAAACCAAACAGTGCTCATGTGTGTGTATGAGAGAGATCATGTGAGTCACAGCAGTGTATTTTGTCTCATTGTTGCAAAGAAACAATTAGTATTTGAACTTTTTGACTCTGTTCAGCTTCCATTTTGTCTGAAGGGAAATTGACCTGAGCATTATCTTTGTAGCAAAAACATCTAGCACGCGTTACAAATATGTGAACTGAACAGTTTTTGTTTATTTATAGATACACTAAGACGCGCGGGAGAAGTTTCTAAGTACCTATGTTTTTTTTTTAGTTACTTTTAACACAGGTCATTTTGACCCGAACAGTATCATTGTAACATAATCATGTAGCATGGTTACACATATGTGAGTTGTTATATTTTTATATGATAATTACACCAAACGTGCCAAGCAAGAGAAGTTTCAAAGTGGAAAAAAGGGTGTGGCTGCAAATGATTTCAGGTTCGATAAGCGAGAATTAAGTTTTGTTTTAAAAGGGCAGTGTGTAAAAACGACATTATTTTTTTTACTTGCACTATCTTTGACTTTTTTTTATAAATTTGTTCGGTACTTTCATTACAGTGACAAGCATGAACAAAAAAATTTTAAAACAGTAAGGCGCAAACACTTTCACAATACAGATGTCCAACACTCTTTTTTTTTTTTCAGAACTCTGGAGGATTTTTTGACACTTACGTTATATGTAAACTTAATTTGTTTCCAGTCACTCAATTTCTTCCCTTCTTCTATATTAAATATATTCGGAGATACTTCCCTGATGAGAAAAAAATTATTCTCAAAATTAATAAAGTATATATATATATATATATATATATATATATATATATATATATATATATATATATATGACTTAAAATGTTTGTTTGTTCATAACTTACCCAATTACCTGGATTGGAAGGGAATACTTGACATCAAAACTGTAAACTTTTGAATCCAGAGTTTGGATGCCATTGTTGTTGCTAAAGGTTTGCAGTGGTAAATATTATATCAAATTCAACTTTTAAAATAATTTAAATTTGGCTCAAACCTTGTTAGAACAGCAGAAATATTGGAATCTGTGTACTTGTTGTCATTCAGCTGCCATGTTAGAATGAGGTTGGTCTAGAACAGAAGAGATGAAATGAAAACAACTCTTACCAGAGAAAAAGGAAAAACTAATATTGGATGTCGAAATCATACCTGTGCTCCGGCTTTAAATACTGGGTGATCAAGTTGACATTGGATCTGATTGTCATTCTTTACGGGACATGGGGTCCCCTCGGATTTCTGTGGGTGAAAAAGCAAACCAGATTGAAAACGTCCTAGTTACTTCCGTAACCTCAGATCCCTGATGTAAGGGAAAACGTTCTGCCAGGATCGACAGCACAAGAAACGCCTGTTTGCTTTAGCTCTAAAAACAAGCCAATTAAATTATTTTACTGGCTGCATGAATTTGCATAGGTATCCTTTCACCTGGACACTGGATGTAAAAAACACGGTGTCTCGCTGACCGAGTATTTCAGCTGACAGTCGGGACGTGGCGACGTCTCATTTCCTTCCATCAGGTAATAAGGGTGTTGCCTATATGTCAGTCTATGTGACATTCTGTCAGAACTGATAGTATGGCGAACCTATTCTAAAGGCCAAATCAAGACTGCATCTGGCTCCTACTCGCTGCGGACGTACTTCAAGTTCAAGTTCTGAGCATTTGTAAGGCGCTTTTCACAGTTTTAACTGTCTCAAAGCGCAGGTGTGAATATGTAAGAGAATTGTTGCTTTTTATTCATTTGATCGTCTGGTTGTTGGTGTTACGTAAAAGGCTATGATTATCACTGTGACTTATGACAAGACAAAGACAAAGACCAGTGAGCAAATATCGACAGTGGCCAGGTCAAAAACCTCTCTAACGAGAAGAGAAAAAAAAAACCCATACTGAGGTATGAGCAAGGCCTGAAGGAAAGGACCACTTGCTTTGTACCAGTGGCAACCAGGACTTTGTTTAGATCTCAAACCTGAAGCTGAACAGACCCTTGCCAGTTATGCAAAGACCACATTAATGGATTAGAGCATTGTATATATGGTTTTTGAGAATAGACCTAAATTGGCCTAATGTCCACTTCTAATAGAGTAGGTCTGAGAGACAATGTTTCTCTCAAGGGAAACACTGAAGCCAACACTTTCTTGAAGGCTTCCTAGTGGTGCCCCACACACTTGAAGTCACATGTGTGCACAATGCTTGACTTGACCACTGTTCCTTGGATCAGTGAACAAGTATCCAGAGTAATCTGGGCCTCCCTCAGGTTGGAGATCTCTGGTGTGCTGAGCAAACTAGTGTCCATCCAGCTGGGTAGGAGCAATGGGATAGAGACCAGCCCCAACCTTTGAGGCTTACTCCACAGGTTTACGCCATATCAGTGTTAACCAGTTCCACTGCGGAAAAGATCTGTGTCGATACCAATGTTAGGGTTGTGATGCCTGGTAAAAGTGTTGGGTGTAGCCCAGCCAGCAGCTCTGCATGCGAAGGCTCCCCTCTGGTGTTTGGTGTGCAAGTTATCTGGTAGGCCTTGTAGAAATAGCCTCAATGATCATCCGTCTGGGGGACGAGCCTGTATAGTTATTACCTGTTCTCTGAATGGGGTAGTGGTTACTTTGTGAACTTGTTCCAGCTTGGGTCTCAGCACTACTTGTGAATCACCAGAACCATAGGACAAGCACTGAGCCTCCATAGAGAACTACAGATCCTCCTAGCACCTCTCAAACTTTTTGCCAGATCGTACAGACTGACCGTTTTCTTGGCTTTTTGGCAATGACGGGCAAAAATAGCTGCCACTTACAACCTTATTGTGGAAGGGGTCAGAAAAAATATTGATTGTTCTGGAGGGCAACTTAGTGTATTTTTGTTTAGCTGCATTCACCAGTTGGCAAATACATTCAGGTCATACTGCTGCTGATTGGGGAATACATAGACCTGAACAATAATATCTGCTGCTGCTTGGCTCTGGCCAAGAAAGGCATTTGCCACGCTCTGCAAAGTTCTTTACGTGACGTAAGAACGCTACTGGAGGAAATACTGACTGTGCACCAACTAACTGCTAATAGCTTGGCTGGGAAAGGGCTTCCTGCTCCAGTGCATTCACATCTGCTGCCAGAGAAAACATGGTCAAAATTTTGTGTCCGAAAGCGCTCACTCGGCATCTGTGGAGTTGCCACAAGCATCTTCCACTTCAGTATGTGCCACCAATATCAGCACAGATCTGCTTGTCCTCAGTCGAAACTAGCAGTGTCTGACTTAATATTATAGTGAGAGCTAGTGTGTGAGTGAATATTGTTCGAAAGTGAGCCCGACACATGCTCCACTCGCTCACCCAAAGATCGCTCTTGGCTTCCTTCAGCGTCTTAAAAATCTGCAGCTGTTGCAACTCGCTTTGCAGCAGACAAACTTTAAGAAAAAGCCAATCTCTTGCACATTGTCGCTAAGTCAAGCTCCATGTGAGCACATGGTGTGTCATGCCTCTGTACACGTATTTCTGAGGTGAAAGGGCACCATATGCAAATTAATGCAGTTAGTGAAACAATTGAGTTGGCTTGTTGAAGGAGCTAAAGCAAACGGGCATCTCTCACGTTCCCCAAACTGTCAGTCCAGGCAGAACGTCAAGTGGACTGATGGACATAGAAACTATTTCATGTTAATGGTGTCATGAAAGACTGAATCGCTTTACCTTCAAAATGAAGATACTTGGGTAGGTCAAAGTCAAGGTGGTCGTATAAGACTGGTCTCCACGATTTGTGAAATTAAAACTTATACTTGTACTCTGGGTTTCTCCAATTATTATAATATTATTACTGGAATAAAATTGCACTGTACTCGTTAGTAATGATTTTTGGGAAATTAATATTTTGTGTGATGTTATACTCACCTTATCATTGAATCGGTTAATGTAATATTTGGTGCACAGTCTGGAGTCAGGCATTCTTTTTTTAAAACGATCTAAGATGAAACACAAGGATATTCTGAGATCTTTTTAAAATTAGAATTTTTTTTTTAAATTCAAAGATGATATATAAATGATACAAATATGTGTTTGACAAAAAAAAATATGATACAAATAAAAAGATGATGCACAGAGTTTTGACTAAAAGAGGGTTAGGTGAGTTGTTTATTCACCTCTTTTACAATCTCAGTTGGAGTAAACGCATCAAGGATTCTGGTATGTGGCTCTTTCGGGTTCAATGAAAAACTCAGATTGATTTTCATTGGTTGAAAACAATCATCACTAACCTTAAAAAAAAAGGAGAAAAAGGAAGTTTAAACATTTTCTTGAATGGACCATTAATGATGAATTTGCGCAGTGAACGTGAGCAATTAATAGTTTCCATCCATTGTAATTTAAACTTTTTCTGAACCACGTTTTAATGTCTGGGTTACGGAGAGCCCAAACAGAAATGTTGCAAGTACTTCTTTTTGTTTGCCATTTGGTAAAAAACATTAAAATAAATAAATAAATAAAAAAAGAATGGTACCAACATACCAAATATTTTATGAAGATGCTTCCAGTACAGTCTTTATCTGGAGTCAATGTTATTTCATCCAGTAAGTCATTATATGGAGCAAGACGTTTTTCCTTTACTCCGGAATCCAAGTCAATTTTATAGTTGACACGAACTGTTTCATCTAAAGGTTGAAATGTGACAATAATGATAATAACTGATTGCACAGAACCATCTTGAAATACTTACCTTTCTGAAGTATTCCTCTGATAACATTAAAGCAAACACTAAGTTGTATTTGCAATTTATTTGAAATGTCCTCCTGTTGAACGCAATTAATTTCTTCTGGAGAAATAGTCATGACTGGTTTTATAACCAAAGCAGTTATTGTGCTGTAAAAGAAAGTGAACGTGACATATTTTTCAGTATTTCTCAATTAAATTAAATTCAATTTTTATCTTAACAAATACTCACTTAAAAATAGTCACTCGACCCTGACTTCCTACGGCAAGCCCAGGCTTTTTCTGCTCAATCTGTATGACACTTACTGATTTCCCAAAGTGCACAAGCTTCATTTTAAATTCTGATGGTGAAATTTTCTGAAATTACACATAGAAAATAGTCGTTCAACACAGTTTGTAAATTATTGTTTAAATTATTTTAAAAGTGGTGCTGGCTATTGTCAACAAACTCCCACAATCCCACAATCCAAATTTCAAATTGGACAATCCATTAGCTTGACACCCAAGTTTATTCATCTTGTTGCAGCATGGCATTTTGATTACATTTGAAATATTTTTGAAATTTAAATATTATCAATTGTAATGAGGTAAATAATGAAACATTTCCCCTATTTTCATATTCATATTATCATTCATTATAAATGTCTTCATGCCTCATGAGCTTTTAAATGGCACAAACTCACTTGTGAAAACCGAAGTCCATCTTTGAATCCATTATATATGTAAATACTTCCAGAAGAGTCACTTTCAAGAGGAGCGCCCACAGCGACATCACTGAACTGATCTCCATCTATACTTCCAATAGACGCAATGGCAGCACCAAACCTGGCGAAAACTTGTCCTGCATCACCCCGCAGCTCCATGTGAAGCTCAAACCTGCCCATCTTTTGTATGTACAGAAAATAAAGGAACAAAATGGGAAAGGTTACTGTTTTGCCAATATCTTGTTTTCATTTATTAAAATGACTTTTTACCTGATTCAATTTGTACATCAGCACTTTGCCTTCTTCACCATGTTGATGAAAATGTGGCGCTCCAACTAATAAGTAATGCGTAGATTTTTTCATATCAATGTCTAGTGTGCAGATTACTGATCCAAAGTACGATCCAACCTAAATGACCATAAAAATGGGTGTAGTACAGAGTGAAATAATGAAAGTATAACAAAACATTTGTTTGAGGGAACTGTTCAAGAAAGACGTACTTGATCTCCTTCAATCACTTGTTTTTCAGCGCCATCAAAAATGAAAACTGCACCAGTTAAATTATATCGTGGAGCCCCAGAGATATAGAAAGACTTTTCCGCTGACTGAGCAGAAGCAACTGTGTAACCTGTTGAAACAATTCTTATTAGTATTCATAACTACTTTTTAAAGAAAATTTGGCATTTATTTCCAGAGGTGTAAAGAATAACTGAAAACCATACTTGACTAAAGGAATGAATACCTTACTGTAACAATTATTACATTACAAGTCACCCATTCCAAGAAGACTTGAGTAAAGCTGTGAAGTATCCAGTTTTAAAATTCTTCAATATTTTAAAAGCATGTTTCAAAATAGCAGAACAAAATACATAGATAGAATACATAGAGAAAAAGAACTAGAAGTCAGTCAAACTCAAATGTGCCAAAAAGTGCAGCTGCTAATTCACGTTCACGTGATTTAGCTGATAAATAGCATCTAGTACTTTCAGCACCCTGCAGATGGCGATCGTAGTGGATTCATATTTTTAATATTCAGCAAAAAGTATTTATTTATGTTCCAATATTGTGGTCCACTGGTAGGGGACATGGAGGTTCGAATTCCCCCCACCACTGGTTCTGCAATT
The DNA here is from genome assembly GCA_028031935.1 of Paedocypris micromegethes. NCBI lineage: Eukaryota > Metazoa > Chordata > Actinopteri > Cypriniformes > Paedocypris > Paedocypris micromegethes. Next base: position 23,894,663 of record CM051502.1, read on the forward strand.
AAGTGTCCTTGGGCAAGACACTGAACCCCACTTGCCCCCCAGGCGCCACAGCTTAGGGTTTGTGTGTGTTCACTTTAGTGTGTATGTGCACTTTCACGGATGGTTAAAGTGCAGAGCACAAATTCCGTATATGGTCCCTAGTGGCCATATTGCCATCACCTCACTTTCCACTTTTTTTTACTATACACACTGTTTATTTCTCAGCCAGGTAAGATTTTCAATAAACTCACCGACTATCTTGTTACATAATAATCACCCTATTTGTGGCCTAAAATGATTATATTCACTTACCTAAATATGAAAATTTTGGCTTAATAGTAGAGTCATTTAAAAACTTGAGAGTGTCACCAGACTTTAAGATGACCCCTCCGCTCCAGTCAAAGGCTCCAACTGCTCCAAAAAGAACCGATTTCTAACCAGAGAAATGTCAGATATATAACCTCACATAATCAAAAACACAACTTGGTTTTGTTTCCAAGCAGATGCAGGTGGAAGAAAACCGAGGTTTTTCTCACATCATGCATGAGATGCGAGCTAAATCCAGCTTCGGCAAGCTCAAAAGAGAACCCTTCACCTGGTGAACCTGAAAGAAGCAAAGGTGGCGTTTGAACACTTTCTCACGATATGTTTTATTTAGTTTGTAAGTAAAAAAAAAATTGTAATTGCAATTGATTGCAAACAGTGCTTAGACATGGACATTTGTAGTTAACCAGAATGCCACAGAATGACCATTTTCTATTTCTGGGTCACAGGGAACCTGGGACAGTATTAGCAACTCTGTTCCAACGATGGGATGCTGACACATAGTCAGAGGGCGAAACAAATGGCCAATTTAGTGTCTTTGGTTCCGTTTAGTTAACTGACCGGGTCTAAATCTTAGTTCTCAAACTTTGGACCACCTTGTCACCCATGTTGAGTTTTCACGATACATTTTCAGCAGTGAAAGATTTTATGGTGGTCAGTGTCTACATTACTTAGATAAGCCACTGTATGACAAAACGTTTGATACAAAAAATGTTAGATAGATGGACTTATAATTATCTTGCATATTCATTTAATATATTATAATTTAGCAATAATTTAACGCTAACTTACCTTCGATACCAGTGATCCCTCTCTCCAGTTTGGACAGGATTTCATTTAAGGCTGCATAGTTCGAAACATTGAAAAATTGACCACTACCTGCGATTTCCTCCATCTCTTTAATTGCTTTGGGACTTTTAAGAAGCTTGTCACCCACCTATAAATAGCACGGTGTTGTTGTTATTATAAATGTATATTAAAAATAAATAATTAATAAATGAATAAACACACAATTCTAGAACAAACTTAGTCAACAAACACATAAAAGTGAGTGGCCAGTTGCGGTTGAAACCAAACTGGAAATTGTGCTCCACAGTTGTGCACTGCCAACTTACAAGTGAGGTACACATTACACACACACACACACACACACACACACACACTCAACACATTTCACAGAACATTTGAATGGGGTCTATAATGGTATCCATTAATGCAAGTGTGGATAAAGGCTTCAGTTTACTGCAAAAAATGATTAATTTGTCTGTTTTAGATTTCATCATACAGTTATATTTTACTATAAAAAACATACAGTACAATGTACAGGCCACTTACTCCTATAGCAAACCGAGTGATCTTTTCCATCTGTGGCATTCCTAAAACGTCAGTTAGACTCCTATAATCACCCAAAATTTCCCCATCAGACATTACAATGATCATTTTTTTGGAATTAGGATGTGATCCATTTTCCGGAACAAAAATCTCTGTACTGAAAACAAGCAAGAACGTTATTAGCACAAAGCATAGCAATGATATTGGCAACATAATACTCACAGGACATGGTGAATTGCTGAGGCAGTCTTTGTGAGATTGTACGTTTGTTTAATGTTTTTAACCTTTTCCAAACTTTGAGCGACATTGTTATTGTCAAGAAGTGAGAGCTCTGTTCGAATTTTACTTCCATACTGTACTATGGCAAAGTTACACTGAAACAAAAAACATGTACTTGTACAAAATGGCAAACAGAATCAGTATCTAGTTACTGTAGGGAGTACAGGAGGCACAATACAAAACATGTTCATAAAATTGATTTGGTTGTTTTAAAAGAGAATTTTACTTACAGAAAAACACACGTTCCAAACGTTAACCATGACATTATGGATAAAGTCTTTGGCGATCTGAAAGTCTTCAGCTTCAATACTGCCGGAACCATCCAGAACAAAAGCAATCTCTGTTCCAGCATCTAAAAACACGTCCTTTAGAATCTTAGGCCGTCTTTCAAACCCAAGAATTAGAATCTATTTAACTGTCTGTTAATTAATGTACCATCATCATCATCACTGCTCTGCGAGGAATCTCTTTTCTTCCGTTGTTTCCCTTGTGTACAAAAAAGGAGAATGAAAACCATTTGAAAATACTTTTAATAAAACATTGGTAGATTTGTTTCAGATTTTTTCGTTCAATTTGCCTTCTCACCATTTTTTTCTTTATCTTTTTGATGAATGTCGCGATTGCTTTTGAGTTTTTCTGAAACTGTCAGTTAGGAGAAATAATTTTTAGCTCTAGTGTCATTTCATGGTTTCAGAAATCTTTATAGAATTTTAAACATACTTAGAATAGCAGGTTGCATGTTGATTTCATCGGGATTCTTCATTTGGCAGATTCCGTTTAGATCTTCAAATTCTTTTTTTTTTTTGTAAACTTGATTACATTTCTTGAGAAAGAAAAATAAATTTAATTTGATTAGACCGTTTTCATCTTTTATTTGTTTTCATCTACAATTTATTTGTAAATGACTGCAGGCACATTTCGATAAGAAGTTTTTTTTTGTTATTGTTCACTTTGATTAATATTACAGACGAACACATTAACCGTAGGATAGAATGTTTCAGTTTCACTGCGAGGTAGTTTCTGTCCTAACAAATAATGATCGGATGCTGAATTAGACAAATCAAATGTGGAGCGACTGAGGCAAATTGCAGCTCAAGAAAAAGTGAATAAAAACAAGTCTTAAATTCCTCACAAATTGTCCATTTACGTCATCGTCGCCAGTTCCTTTCTCTCTAGTTGCTCGTTTTTGTTGCTTAACTTCTGTCTTTTCTCTCTTTATGTAGTCTCAGTGATTTGTGTTTTTCATCGTAACCGCTCACTTTCTCTGAGTGGGTGTGTGAAAATATTAAAGATATAAGATTCTGAGTTTAATACATACATTATTATATTATATTTTACAATTAAATGTGACTTCCTGTTCTCTAACTGAGCACAAGTGCTTTTGTCTGTCACTTATCTGCAGGAAACACCACAAACCACGGCTTCACAGCTTCTCAAAACGAGAAGAGCAATTTTGGTGCAATCTCTATCTGATTCACCAATGCTTTCACAACCGTGTGAATGTCACGTAAGCTGCACACACGTCTGAGAAAGTTCAAACAAGATTTCACCCTACCAGAACATTCTCCTCTTCAGAAATCAGACTAGCTACTGAAGTGACTAGCCTCAAACCTTTTGTTCTCTCATCTGTCAAAAAACAAATGTAATTAAGTTATTTTAATTAAAATGTACTGTATGCTTGTGTACTTGTGTGTGTGTCTGTGTATACAATATGTATATGCATATCACAAATGCAATAGTTTAATTAAATTATTACATTTAATTAATTTATTCAATTTTCATTTTATAGAAACGGGTGCAGAGAAGAAAAATAGAGAGGGAAACTTTGTCAAACGGCAGACCTTTAAATACTGGCACACAATCCTTTGTTCCAATCTTTAGAATGCAATTGAGAAGATTTCCGGTTTTTGGAGACGGAACAAATACTCTAAAAAATAGTAAAATATACAATTGTACAAACTGGAAATATCGAAATAAATAACTTTTACCTAATAAATCAACAATTGACCAACCCATGTTTTGATTGAGTAATAGTTTGTCCAAAAAGTGGATCTTCATTTGTAAAGTGTTTCACTGGAATTTGTATAACGTTAAACCCAGTCACTTTATATATCACTGTAAAAAAAAAA
>CM051502.1:23898713-23917568 GCA_028031935.1 Paedocypris micromegethes
TTTTTTTTTTTTTTTTTTTACATTTTCACACAAATGCGCTTTGAGACAGTTAACTGTGAAAAGCGCCCTACAAATGCAAAAAAGAAAACAAATGCACTGTACATGTACAGAAAGGTTCACCATTATTATTATTTTAAAAAGCCATAAAAGGTCAAACAGATAATCAATCAATTGCAATTTATTTGTACACACTATTTGCTATTTTGAAAATGAAAACAATTACTATAGTAGTAAACAATTAATAAAAAAAACATGATTAAGTCAAATACATACGGATCAGAATTATCAGTCCCTGGAACATTATGTGAGCTTGATGAATTCCAGCTTAAAACATCTTATGAGCAGATCTGAAAGCAGCGCTTGTTCAGAGGACTGAAAACCCTCCCCTTTCCTCTACAAATTTAACATTTAAAAAATACATATATATACTACAACCTTTCCATTTTAATTTGGGAAGACCAAATTTGTTTTAAGCAAAATGTATATGTTTTGTCATTGTTAAATCTATAAATGGAAGCAAATATTGAATATGCATTGCAAGACACATGAACATATACAGGCATAGGAGAAAAGTTATGTGGTTTCAAAAGCTCTGAATAGTTACAATCCACATTTTAGAGGAACTGACTGTTTCTGCCAATAAAAATGAATACGATTAGAGACCTTTTATCTTAAAGTTCTTGTTTAATATAAAAGCTAAAGATGTGGTCAAAGACAGGTCGGGTTAGGACTATAACCCATGTTTTCTGAAAATAGGAAACGAGACATTACGCAAATGGAAAATAGAAGCATTAAAGCCAATGAAATCAAGCTGTGCAAACTGCAGTCAATTGCATCGGCTGAAGGCGTGGCCTTGCCTCTTACTCGCGGTGCCCCGGCGATGACTCGTCAGAATTGTTCCTAAACAAGAATAATCCCACGTTTTTCCTACATGGCGACCCTTGTTCTCTCCCATTCTCACATTTCTAGGAACAAGGGTTACAGTTGTAACCTCAGCAGTTTCTTTTCAATTTGATCACTTTGACATTCTAATGGGAAAACTATAAAACCCACTGTGCTAAATCATGAGTTTTACACAAATATAACACCTAGTTCTAGTTCTCACATAGTACTCATGTAAATACTGGGCCCTCGCTGAAATTGTTCAGCCCTCTATGAGATTCTTCCAGCCACGCACATGGTATTGCTCCTCGACGACAAGTCCAATGTCCAAGTTGTTGAACCTTTCAAAGGTGCTTTGGGAAGATCACCCTGCCTCTCAGCATATGTCCTGGGTAGCCATCCCACTCGGGCACTCCAGGCTTTCTGATCAAGTTTTGATCATGCCCTCGTTTGGCTGGTGGTGAACATGCGAAGGCATCAGGAGCAACATTGCCAAACTTCTCGGGAGATTGCATCTACCAACAGTCCTTACGGGCACAGTGGACCAGCAGCCTCCACTTAACCACGTCCTTCAGCTTTGTAAGGGTCAGCCACAAGTGACACTGAAGCACCACCAGTCTGCCCATTCAAGGCCCTGGGTGCCCTTCCTCAACGTCCCTACTGCCATATTAGACATATGTTACACCTCTTTATTCTAGCAACGTGGCCTGATAGACCTGCATCACGTGACACACATGCTACACAAGCTGTGGCGCCACACACTTGGCTCATCGAGATGTATGGCGTAGTCCGACCTGGCTCCGCGGGCACACATTCATCGTCCCAGGTTGGACACAGGTGAGCCGCCACAGCTGGTCCACCAAGAGGGTCTTGGCATAGCCGCTGTCCACTGCTTTGTCCACCTTTGTGTATATAGACACTCCTTAGAACCCTTTCAACTCCATGCCCTTGCCACCTTGTAGTGCATCTCTGGGAAGGTGAGGCTCCGCTCACTGCACCACAGTCATTGTCCATGTCCATTGGCCTCGCGGCTGGGCGGTCTGGCTCCTTCCACTCTTGCTCCTATACGTTAATGCACGGGGAGAACATGCAAGTTCTGCACAGAGAAGCCCCAACCAGGACTCACATCTCGAGTCTCGAACTGGTCATTTCTGCAAATGACACGCCTTCTTTACTCATTTGCAGTCCAGTGACACGCCTACTACAGTCAGTGCATTCAAGGGACACGCCTCCTATGGCCTAGGGCACCTAGAGACACACCCTCCCTAGTCAGAGCAATCCAGGGACACACCTACAGCCTGTGCCGCCGAGAGACAGGCCTTCATTAGCCAGTGCAGTGACACTATAGGGGAAGTTTTTATTACTCCATTAGTGTTTAAACATCACAGTATGCATTTATTGTAAAGTTGTAAATAAAGTTGGCTCAGTGATGATTCAAAGATTTGTTTATTCATAGTACTTTTGTAATATATTTATAGTAATTCTATACCATAATTATATAACATAAAGTGTTCAATTGTTTTTTTTTACTTTTAGTATTAATTTACTGAATAATTCTTAGTATTCATTTACTTTTATAACTCTAATATAAACTTTTATAATTTACTTTTAAAGCAAATACATTGATTTAAAACCAGACACACACACAAACATACATTTTTGTGTAATTTAAAGTATGATTTGGTAGTTTTAGTGGTACACATTCCACATAAAGGTAAAAAAAAGAGACAAACTATTAGGCTTTTAGAGTGTCACACGCTTATCTTCCATTCTGTAGATTCACACTAAAATGCACATGACCTATATTAGTGAAGTAACTACAGGATGTGGTTTTAAAGGCAGCGCTTTCAAAACATGTGAATATTGTAAAAAAAAAAACAACACAATTTTAGTCACAGACTTTGACTGCAAACTAAATGAAGAAAAAAAAAGAATCTAGAAGCAGCGTAAAAAAGCCTTAGCTTAGAAAGGAAAATTCCCCACTTTAGCTGTAGGTTGTTTGAGTACGTTTTACCTCAACAACCTGTTAGCAAAGGTCCTGTGCATGTACAGGAAATAAGACATTTTCCATTTCTGCCTTGGTGTAATGTGCACATCTTCAATGAAATACATGATGCATATTTCACTATCATTGATATTTCTGGATGTTTTGATGTCTGCATATGGTACGTACAAAATCTCACTTAAAATATGAAGGTTTATTTTGTAAATATTTGTGTACATGCCTGTGTGTAAATATATAATATATTGAAATATATGAAACACACATATATTAAGTTCTTTAATGTACAGTTAATGTTTGTTGATGATACACACAATTACCAAAAAAATAATACAACTGTTTAGCTGGTACTCTCATCCATCTTCTCAGTAACATATTAGTCTGGTACTTGAGTTTTTTGTATTACCGTTGTTTCCGGGTATATGTTATTTCCCCATATATATTATTTCCCATACTTCCTCACCATAATAAGCACAAGTTAATTTTGGTGTTGAGTTTGAGTACGTCTTGAGTGAATGCGTTACTAAACTGCACTGTTTTAGGTTTTTATTATTATTTTGGCAAAAGTCCTTAAACAATTTTAACATATGACAGGTGAAATTTCTCTCTGCTTACAAGCAAAAACATTTTTTCACAAATGTATTTTTACACATTTTAGCACAGTTTGTGTAACAAAAAAATATTTTCATTTAAATGTAGTAATTTTTTTTTATTCTTCTTTAAAAAGAAGTCTTTGTACTTTATGAAAATACCTTTGACCATAGTTATGTGTATGACTGTGTGTTTGTGGTCGGTTGACCACCAATCCAATGTGTATCCCGCCAGAGTTGCTAGCTCCCTGTGACCCAGAAATGGAAGAAGCAGAAATGGATGGATGCTGGTGATTGGTTAGTCTGGTGATTCTTGAGCAGTTTTATCCTTGTTAAAGTACTTTTAGCTCCAGACCTAGTAGGTGTCTCCAAAAGGCATTTTGTTGAGAAGGAAACCAGCCAATTCCTTTTCTGTGGTTTATCTGGTGCATCATGTCAAGTATTCTACTCATCGTTCTTCTTGTCAATCTCTTCTTACCAGACTCAGTTGTAAACATGACACAGTTTGCGCATCTTATTCTCAATCCCAGGGGGAAAACATTTCATCTTGGTATATATTTGGCTTTTTGGGAAGAGAATTCTCTTTAAATGTCTTTGGTGGCACAGTTACTTCTGTATTTATAGGAGTTTTGTCTGGGAACTTTTCAAGTAGGATTTCTTCCGTTTTTTTAACTTCAAGTGTTTGCAAATCCAATCTGTTTTCGCTTTTTGAGACTATGGAATTATTAAATTCTTCTATCTGGTGCTTCATTGGAAGAGTATTATCTTTTCTAAGGTTTTTGGGGAGCATGGGCTTTTCTTTTTCTACAAAAGGCTCGTTTGTGAACTTTTCTAGCTTTAATTGAGGTGTTTTCTTAAATCCAGGTTTTTGTAGATTCAAATTGCATTTGCTTGTCGAGACTATGGAACCATCTAATTCTCCGGGATTTATATGGTAACTTAATTGCAGAGTATTCTTTTCAAAAAAGGTCTTTGTGGGTAGAGACTCTTCAGCATTACAGGACTTGTTTGTGACTTTCTCAAGCCGAGTTTGCACTTCGCTCTTAGTTACAAGCATTTTTGGTGTTAGGCAGCATTTGCTTATTGAGAGTATGGAGGAGTCCTTGTGGTATGTCTGTTTCTTCGTGAGAGTCTTTTTTTCATTACGGTTCTTTGTGAGCACAATCTTTTCTTTGTTTATACAAGGCTTGTTCACAAACTTGCCATGCGTCATTGTGGCTAATTTTTTTATTTCAGAAAGAGATGGCTTCAAATAGGATTTCCGTGTTGAGAACATTGATCTATTCGGTAATCCTGAGATTAGGATTCTCTTTGAGTTTCAAAAAAATTCAGATGAGAGTGTGTCTTCAATCCTCGATCTATCCCTTGTGATCTTTGGGGTTTTCAGTGAAGAGTGGTCTTAAACAATCTCGTGTTGAGCTATTGCTTATGGTTCTGAATCCACGGAGACCAGGCCTTAAACTCATCACGGTTCAGTAGGAATTCCTTTTTCCTCTGTCTTGGTACAACAAATGTCATTACAAATCAACATTTAAATTATTTAAAAAATAAATGATTAATTTGTATTTTAGTGTTAATCCCAATTGAACTAAACAATTCACATGAGTTTTTCCAAATGAAATGAACCACTCTGCGATAACATCATGATTTATAGTTTTAACTAACAACCTGCGTCATCAGGTGGAAAATTCCTCACGCACATATATTGGTTGTTGCTATGACATAGAGTTTCCTGCCAGAGCATGTGTGGAGAAATCCAGGGTTTTTTTTTTTTACGTATTACTCAACAAAAACAACAAACTATACAATGTAAACAATGAAAGCCCATCTGTGTACAGTAACATCTTGATCTAGAAGTAAAAATTTTTTTCTGTGGCCAAGCTCATTAAACTTTTCCCCATTTACAATTAATTTAATCTGTTCCAACACTCAAAAGTCAACTCTATGTTTTTATGTTTCATGCTTTTAAATAAGGAAAATATTTCAAAACAATTAATATTAAAGATTCGTTTTTATTTCTTAAAAAAAAAAAAAAAAATTATGTTAAAGATTTGTTTTTTTTTCAGTATAATATTCGTTTTAACAGTATATTTGAGAAGATTGAAAATAATGCAGAATGTTTAAAAGAATTTCTGCGGAATGTTCATACTAACAACAATAATAATAATAGTAATAGTAATAATAAAATTAGTAATGTAATACATAAAAAAGTAATAGTAAAAGTAATATAAAGTAATATTAAAAAAAAAAAAAAAAGAGTAATACAGTCGACACTGCTTAATTTGGCCGCTGGTTAAAGGGGGCAGCTGCTTTATTGGGAGAAATCATATCTCCACATCATGTCCAAATCATATCTCATAAAGCAAATTTGTGCTGCTTTATTGAGGCAAAGTGGTCGTGCTCCGATGTGTCCCAATTAACAGGAGTCGACTGTATGTCAAAGTGATGTATAATGAGAAAACAAGAATGCAGAAAATCCACCTGAAATGGTAATAAAACAAAAATGTTTATTGCTGTTTAGCCGCTGTAATGATGGCACAGTCAAAATTTTTCATATAAGCATATAAGACGCACCCAATTTTAAAGGAAAAGATGAAAAAAAAAAGATTCTGAACCAAATACTGTAGTAAAATATTTTATATCAACTGTATAAAAGTTAACAGCAGTTTAAGAACAATTGTATGTGTTAGAGTGTTTTTGCTTTTGTTATATTACGCTTTGCTCCATATAAAGATATTGATAGTTATCATTTGAAAGTAAACGTAAAGTAAATATTTGCGCTCATATACTGCTTTACTATGATGTTTACTGCTTAATATGCTTTAAAACAGGACTTCTCGCAGAAAGGAAGGGAGGGGGTGAGTCATGTAGAAGGTGTGAGAGGTCGAGATGCCCGTACCTGGCGTCTCTGGCGTGGACGGCTCGGGTTGCGAAACCGCTCATTAAAGAACTAACTAGCTCTGGCGTAAACAGCCAATTAAAAGATAACCAGCTCTTTTTGATGTGTTACGTAAATGCTTTTGATGTGTTGCGAAACCACCTGAATATTACTGTGTGAAAACGTAAGTGAGGGGCAGGAAGGAAAACGTAAGTGAAGCAGAACAGACAAGGAAGACAGATTTGCTACACGCATAGCATCGCCGCTTCACCAACTTCACCGATTTACTCCTGTAACCAAAATAAAAGGTATATGAACTTTTCACATGTAATCAAACTAAGAAAACAGGTAACTATCTAGTGAGGTTACAGGTTACGTTTTTAACACGTGTGATTGATTATTTATGGTAAATAATACTGTTACGAATTTGTTCTTAGGATGGACCGGCTGTCGTGAAAGATGTAATGATCTCACAGTCAGCGCTTCTCTGAAATCTGACGTCCTTCTTCCTTGCCACTTGAAGACTGAAAATGAGTTGGAAATGGTCAAATGGAGCTACTTTCCTAAAGACCTTCTGACCATCAGACGAGATGGTAAAATCAACTTTTATAGTCCAAGAGAAGGAAGAGTGAATGCTTTCCCACTTCTATCCAGAGGAGGAAACTTCACCATCCTCATCAAAGATCTGCAGCTTTCAGACTTGGGCACATACTGTTGTGAGATGAGGAATGAATGTTGGACAGTGAAGATCACAAAAGAAGAGTCACAAAACAACAGTGGTATCTAAAACCCACACAATCGCTAACATATTTATATTCACTACTTTTAATTGAATATATTAAAATTGTTATTTTGTCAAATGGAATCAGATGTTTTAATATCTAAAAACACTCAAAACTCTTTAAAGACATCTGCAATTTTCTTACAGATTTCCCACCCTGGTTGTACTTTATTGCGGGAGCTGGACTGTTTCTTTTTGTTTTTGCTGCATTCTGCTCATTTTCACATTTCTGTGGTGAGCTTGATTTTGCCATGAGCTTTTTAATTATTCCTAATGAAGCACATTTATAACTTGTACATGTATTGTATTTCTCAGTTACAGGAAACTGCATGCCTAGTAGTTCCATAAACTCAAATGCTGTTACTGAACGAAATGAAGGTGAGTTATACAGATCCCCACAATTTCTTATCTATGGTATCAATGAAGATAATTTTTCGTCTTGTCCATGGAAAACATCAGTGTTGTTTATTTTTATGACATTCTTTGCTCTTCATTACATACGTAGGTAACAACTCTTTAGATGAAACGCTACCGGTAGACAGAAGTCACCCCAAAATCAAAATGAGGGGTTTGTTATTCTGTATTAAAAAGACCAAGCAAACGATTGAAAATGTTTTAACATTGATTTTTTTTTCTCAGGTCAGAGCAAAGCCACAACTGTTTATGGTACAGTGCTGTTTTTATGTTGTTGCCTATGTTATGTTGTTACTGTAAGCAGCATTCACTTTAAGAAAAGTTTGGTTATTAGTTGCATTCCTACTACCGTTATGTGACATACAATTGTTTCAAAATCTGTAACACACATTTTTGTTTAGAAAACGACCAGCCTGCTGTGAATTTGGATTTGAATCCAGTTCAGAATTGTCAGAGAGGTACAAGTTGATTTAGAAACTTGATTGTTGTGGATTATTTACTGTCATTACTAAAGAAATTACAGTAATAACACTGTAGTTAAACTGTTACTTTACAAACAGCCAATCCAGAGCCACTCAGAGAATTAGCTTTTGCCTCTTCCTCATATTATGGTAAGACAATAAATGTGAGTTCAGGATTTCAAAATATGTGGAAAAAATCAAAAATAATCTTAATAATTATTTTCAGTTAACCAGGAAGAGATTGATGCTTCTGGTAATGTTGGGGAAAAGCATAAAAAGAAGAAAAGTATGTTTTTATAGCTTTTTAAACCTCACAGAATCTCTCATTAAATATTGTCATTTGCTAATTACATCTTTATTCTCTTGCTTTCTTTTGCAGACTATCAAATCAGAAACCCACTTTACGACAACTTTCAAATTAATTAACCTTGAGAGGAATTACAATCAGTATACAGTTCTGTAGTAAAGATAACTCGCAAATAATAGGAAGTGAGGAAGGGTTGCATAATATAGTTTGCACGTTATTGAACATTGTATATTCAAGGGTGGTGTGTGTGTGTGTGTGTGTGTGTGTGTGTGTGTGTGTGTGTGTGTGTGTGTGCGTGCGCGTGTGCGTGTGTCTTGCATTTTACCTCCATTTTACCTCCAGCAAGCTGCTCTTAATAGCATTGCACATGTATATGATATATGTTGTACGGTGACAATAAAAGGCATTTATTCTCTTTTTGTTTAATTTTATTGCAAAGTTACATTGTGAGGAATGTTTCTGACATTGCAGAAGTGTGTGTGTGTGTGTGTGTGTGTGTGTGTGTGTGTGTGTGTGTGTGTGTGTGTAACATCACTAAATGCTCAAATGCAGAACATAAATTCATTACGGTAAATACAGTTTTGATAGAGGCCATATTGTGTTGACCAAACTTAACATCCATCATCATGTATAACCCCTCCCTCCTTCAGCATCAGACTTCTCCACCCCAGTGCAAGAAGGGGCCATATCGTATAGGTCAGTTCTTCCCACGTCAATAAGAGTCTATAATACAGTAATGCAGCGACACACTTTTGTCGCACTACTCTCTGTTGATTGCACTATTGTATTCACACTGTTGTATTTTTGCAATAATTCTTTCAAACTATATTGTTTTGCACTATTCTTTCTTACCTTTTTTTGTTTTTGCTACTGACAAAACACAAAAATTATCTATTTTATCTTATATTGACAAACTCCACTTTGACATATGGTAATTGGATAATTTTTTACAAACATTGCAAAATGTTATGTTATTGTTTTTTGCGTTCTTTATAATTCTTGCATTAATTTTTTTATATTTGCGTAAATTACGTTACAGTATGGCGGCACGGTGGCGCAGTGGTTAGCGCTGTCGCCTCACAGCAAGATGGTTCCGTTTGACACTTGAGGTGTGAGTTCAAGGTGCCGGGGCATGTTCTCCCCGTGCTTGCGTGGGTTTCCTCCGGGTTCTCCGGTTTCCTCCCACAGTCCAAAAACATGCGCTTCAGGCTAATTGGAATTGGAAAATTGACCACATAGGTGTGAGTGTGTGAATGTGTTTGTCTGTGTGTCCCGCTCTGCGAATGGTTGGCCACCAATCCAGAGTGTGTATCCTGCCTCTGGCCCTAAGACGCTGAGATAGGCGCCAGCTCCCCGCGACCCTGTAAAGGATGAAGCGGTCGAAGATGACTGACTGACGTTACAGTATTTGCCAAAAGTAGGCTATTTTCGTAACTTAAGTTATTTAAGTCGTTTCTCATCTTAAAAAGGACTTTCTAGTTGCTTTTTTAAAATAAATCGGACGTCCAGCTATTATAAAACTTGCAGTAACACGTCCATCCTATGCAGCAGGTGGCGATAATGAGTTCAAGTGCGCCGACAATAATAGAGACACGCGTTATCCACTTCCACCAAACGACGAGTAAACATCAAGAAGAGGCTGTTGTACGAGCGCCTGGTTGTTGTTGTTGTTGTTGTTGTTGTTGTTATTTATTGTTATGGCTGATTAGTTCGAATTTACGTTTATGGATGTTTAGAATGTACGTGAAACAACAACAACCGTGATCACAGACATGTCTGCGTCCGGGAGGAGCAAGGAAACGGATCCGCAAGGAGCAAAAGATCTGCCCATCTACCGATATAAAGACAAACTCGTTGAAGCCGTGAAGAAAAACACGTTCTTGATAGTAACGGGAGAAACCGGCAGCGGGAAAACTACTCAACTTCCCCAGTACTTGCACGAAGCAGGTGTGTGTCGTCTGGCTGTTCGTTTGTAACGAGTTTAATGAGAAGTAGTGTGAAGTAACAGTGTAAATGGTCTTTGTTACTTTACTTTAGTATTTTTGGGTTATTTTGTAGATGTACTATCACATTTTTTTTTTACTTTTACTCTCTACTCCACTACATTTTTGATTGATGATCTGTACTCTTAACTCCACTACATTTAAATGGACACTTACCGTTACACGTTACATTGTAATTGTGCGCGACAAGTCAGCATCTTGCATCGGGTTTCTCCAGGTCTTTCCAGCCACGGCAGAATCGGTGTGACCCAGCCCAGACGGGTTGCTGCCATTACAGTAGCCCAAAGGGTTTCTCATGAGCTGGGGGTCCGGCTGGGTGAGGAGGTGGGCTATCAAGTTCGCTTTGATGACTGCTCAACGCAGGTGAGAACTAAACACTTTGAAGTTTACATGCTGAAAGATATATTTCTTAATAAACGTTTATACCGTATTTGGTCTTGATTATTTGTTGTAAACTCCAGTTATAGCAAACTATTTTAAACAGTTGTGGTCTCATCATTGATGTGTACATTTCCTACCCATTAATCTCAACTATCAAAATCCTAACCAAGCTAAAAAGCAACCAAAACTTCAATATTGTGGCCACATGACTCTCAAACTCACAATGTGCATTATTATAAACAATTAACAGATGTTTGATCCATTATGGTTCCACTTTCATGAACACCACGACTTAAAGCTGCCCACTGCTCCGTGTTTGTGTGTGGTACTTCACTGTATGAGTGTAACTTCACTAGATGGTTAAATGCAGAGCACAATTTTGACATGCTCCCTAGTGGCCATATTGACAATCTCACTCGCATTTTTAAAAAAAAACGTTACTGCAAACTTTCATCGACTGAAATGTTCTATACAGTCATTACACTAGAGGTTAAATAATTCACCAACTACACTTAACAGTAATACTACAGTTCTGATCACCTTTTCACTGCTATTTTAAATGTGTTTTTGCCAGGACACAAAGATCAAGTACCTGACTGATGGCTGTATGCTGCGGGAGATTCTTGCCGATCCCAGTTTAACACAGTACAGCATCGTGGTCCTGGATGAGGCTCACGAGAGGAGTCTGAATACCGTATGTCCACCTTTGCCGGGTGTTTTTTATGTTACTTAAGTCTTAATATATTTTATTAATATATTAATTTCAGTTCAAATCAAATTGATCATCGCAATTGTTGTTAAAATCTGTCATTTGTTCAAATCTGTTCATTCTGCGTTCAGAAGCCACACAAATATGGTTTGGAAGCCACAGTGCGTGAACCTTGTCGAGCACTCATTGATCTAGAAATATAGTTTTATCGGGAAAAATTCTAGAGTGAATTGAATTATCGCCCAGCTTTTATTATAATTATTAAATTTGTTCTATTGCACCCATCACCCCCACTGTTCTTTACCGCTTCGTTGTGAACTCTCAATGGTTTCTATCGCTAAAGTTGAATGGCTTGAATGTCATCTGTGAATAGACCTGAAACGTATGCTGTAGTGAATTGTATTTTATATTATAACATGTTTTGTGTTTGGCAGGATGTTTTGCTCGGATTATTGAAGAAGACTCCTTCAAAAGGCTCACATGGGCGCAAAACATCATTAAAGGTTGTTGTGATGTCAGCCACATTAGAGACAGACAAGCTCAGCGCTTTTTACAGTCATTGTCCAGTTTTCACCATTCCTGGCCGGACGTATCCCGTGAAAGAGAAGTTCTGCAATCTGATTGGCCCAAAAGATGTAGAAAGCACTGTCTATGTCAAAGAGGTTTGTTTGGATTGTGTGTCCAATTTTGAGGTTTTAATAATATTTTAAAATGCAGTTTTTTTTTTAAGCGTCAATACATGTCAAACAAATAGTGATTGTGTTGTGTTTGTGTTTTAAAGGTGGTGAAGACGACTTTAAATGTCCACACGAATGAATTAGCTGGTGATATATTGGTCTTTCTGACTGGTAATCTCTAATTTTGATTTTGGTACATAAGACTTTTGTCTCTGGTACTTTTTTGTAGCTTTGTACTTGTGTTTTTTAACAGGACAGTTCGAAATTGAGAAAGCTTGTGATATGCTGTTCGAGAAGGCAGAGACCGTGGACTATCGTTATGATGTGTATGACCAAAGTGTCCAGGGACTTCTTATTTTACCCTTGTATGGGTCAATGCCAACAGGTAGAACTAGTTTCTGCTTTGTAAACCACCTCACTTACAAAGCCTTAAATATATATTGTTGAAGTCATTTGTGAATCATGTTTTATTTACAGATCAACAAAGACAAATTTTTCAGCCGGCACCAAAAGGCATTAGGAAGTGTGTGGTTGCAACCAATATCGCTGCAACTTCTCTCACAATCAATGGAATCAGGTATGAAGACGTGAACACATTTGTGTGCAACTTAAATGTGGTTTTAATGAATAAAACTGTTTTGATTTGGTTTCAATTGATGTCTAGGACAAAAAGTTCTAAATGTTAAAAAAATTAAGGCAGGATTTACAGAAAAGTAAAGTAATTTACATAAGAACTTTTCCCATTCAAAGTTCCCATTCAAAGTCTGTTTTCAAACTTTTAATAGATATATAGTTGACAGTGGATTTGTGAAGCAGTTAAATCACAACTCAAGGGTCGGATTGGATATTCTAGAAGTGGTGGCCATTTCAAAGTAAGTTGTTATCATTATTTTTACTGTTTTTACACAGTGTTGTATTAATTGTAAACACTGCTGCTGGCTTCAGGAGCGAGGCTCAACAGAGAGCAGGCCGGGCAGGGCGGACATGTCCAGGAAAATGCTTCAGGATCTACAGTAGGGAATTCTGGGAGACGTGCATGCCCGAGTACACCGTTCCTGAAATCCAACGAACCAGCCTTACATCTGTTGTTCTTGCACTGAAATGTCTTGGGGTTCATGACGTTATTAGGTATTCTTGATCATTGTGTTCTTCTTTACTGAACATTTAAACTACAGTAATTCACAACTTTTTTTTTCCACTTGTTTAGATTTCCTTACCTGGACTGTCCAGAGGAAAGGTTTATCCTAACAGCCTTAAAGCAGCTATATCAGTATGATGCTATAGATCGGTGAGTGATGCTGATTTACATTTTCAAACTCATCCAGACACTTTATAAATCAGGGTTTGCATGCTGTTTTTCAAAATGGCAATTCAGTCAAAATTATCAACCTACTATGAAATGCAAACTATATAATTGTATGTATTAAAATTAGAAACAGATTAGTTGCAAAAATAACAAATAATTTCACATTTTTGTTTGAAACTTTTTTTTTTTCTTAAATCTTAAATGTTTTTGTGCATTTTATATTTTTGCGTTTGGACTTTTGCCACTAGTTTCACGTGACCATTACTCTGATTCACTGGTGAGAATGTGATTGGTCCAGCAGGGTAAAATAATTTTTGGCACTAATTTTGGCGTTTTTTTTATTTGTACAATATGTGCTACTGTACTACGATACTGCTCAATACAGCTTTTTTGTCTTACCTCTGATACATTCTGTGGTCAAAGGAGGAAAATCCCACATTTCCGCTTAAGAGCAAGCAAAAGTTCCGCTCTACATTTCTGTGATGGTGATTGGTGGATGAGACAAAGACTCCATAACAATCTGGAAAATGTTGCTTTTTGAGTGTCTTATTTGCTTCAGGTCCATTACACTCCTTTTTGTTTAATGGAGTGGTGTGGTTCAGTGGTAGTGGACATGGACTCGTGTCCGAGAGGTTTGAATCCCCCTACAGCTGGTTCTGAAACTAGGTGTTTTTGAGCAAGACACTAAACCCCACATGACTCCCAGGCGCCACGGCTTAGGCTGCCCACTGCTCCGGGCTTGTGTGTGTTCACTTCACTGTGTGTATGTGCACTTTACATGGATGGATTAAATGCACAGCACCAGTATGGTCCCTAGTGGCCACATTTCCATCACCTCACTTTCCTTTCCTTTTTGATTTTTAGAAATTATATATTGATACAATTCTACCGTAATCAATACTGTAACACATCATTTTTTTTTCTATGAGCACTGCCCACTTTAGAGTTGATTGTGACTGATCTAGTGATTGTCTCAAATCAGAAATGTTCCAGAATGGATTTTGTACTGCTGCTATACAGATTAGTGTTTTTAGGCTTGTGATCTGAAGGTCACAAGTTGACTACTTGTATTTGTCACAGGAGAGGCCATGTTACTGGGCTCGGTAGGCTGATGGTAGAGTTTCCTCTGCCTCCTCATCTCACACGTGCTCTGCTGAAAGCTGCTGCTCTTGGTTGTGAAGATTTAATGCTTCCTGTGGCGGCCATGCTGTCAGTGGAAAACATCTTTATACGACCAGGTAACGTTCTAGAGGGAATTCTTTTTTGCATTTTTTGGTCATCATGATATTACCTCAACTTATGTAATTTACATTACATTAAAGCACATTTATTGTTGCATTATGACCTTTATTGATGGAAGGCTTATTATATATATATATATATATATATATATATATATATATATATATATATATATTGTAATTATTGATAATGAGGCTGTAAAGTGCAATGAATGTATAAAAACGAGTATATCAAAATAATACAAAAACTTCTTGTGTGTGTTTGTTTCTTTTCTGTAGGCAAACCTGAACAGCAAAAGGAAGCTGAGATCAGACATAATGAGATTTCCGTTTGCTCTGGGGGCTGCAATGATTTCCTCATGCTGCTGTGCGTTTTTGAAAAGTGTAAAGCGAGGTATTTTACTTTTGCTCAAATTAATCTAGATTCCTTTTATTTCTTTAATACATTTTTGTATACATTTTTTTTTTTTGCCTTTTTACAGTGCAAATCCATCAGCGTGGTGCAAAGAGCATTGGATTCACTGGAGGGCTGTGAAATCAGCTTTCAGTGTTGAGTCTCAGTTGAGAGAAATTCTGCTACGTTTAAAGCGGGTAATCTGTTGCTTTTTTAAATTATTGTTTTTACATCATTGTAGGGGTGGGCGATATGAGCAAAAATTCATATCACGGTATTTTCTACTGTACAGACGATATTGGTATTTTATCGCGGTATTGGGGGAGCGTTACATTTTAGTAGACTGTATTAACATAACTGGCTAAATTTGAGAGGGATGGAGAGAAAAGAGAGAGACAGACAGAGAGAGAGACAGCGTGAGCGGAAGAGAGAGAGAGCATGAGCGGCTTCCTACGGTAGCTTTGTTTCTGGTCTTCGTCGCTTTTCTTGTCACTTTCTTTTCTTGTTTTACGCGAAACCATGATTTCCAAACGAAAACAGACTTTGTTCAAAATTAAACAAGCAGATTCTCTCGCTTGCGTCTTTAAAACTAACACAGCCGCTCTTCTCTTAAAGGCATAGCGCAGAAAACGGAGCGGCACGCGTCGCAGGTGTGATCTATTAATTCAGTCTGTTACACTGCGTTCTGTGTTCGATTAGCAATGTCCGTGCCGTCATTGATAGTTGTAAGTTACAACTTGTAACGAAACGAGTGTGTTTTATTGTATTAAAGTGTTTATATACTTGTATAAAAATCAAATTCGTGAATTATCACTGTATCCACGATATTGCAAAATCCATATCGTGGCACATCTCAATACCGGTATTCACGTAAATACCGGTATACCGCCCAGCCCTATATCAATGTTAAATTTATTTATCATTTCCAAATCAAAATTATTGGCTATGTTTGTAAAAGAAAAGCTTTTTAATTAATTTAAAGTGTTTTTTGTTTATTAATCAGGTAATTTAATTTGTTTCTACTTTGTACATTGTTGCGATAATGTATTTACACCATGTATTATTGTTGTTATAGCAGAGGGACTTCCCTCAGGAGAGGTTTGAGGGCAGCAGGAGTGAACTGCTGAGGCAATGTCTCTGCTTGGGTTATTTCACCAATGTCGCCAGAAGGTGAGTGTCATCACTTGCGCATGGAAACGGGTACAGTCAAGCTTCACAGGATCATCTTAGTGGCTGTAAATTTGATCGTTCAGAGTGAGAGTTTGTAGTTCTGTTTTGCAAAGGACGATGTACTGTATGAACCACAGAATACAATTATTTTCATGTACAGTGAATTCGATGGTTTAGGTTCCTCCTTTAAGCCCAACTTAGGGTAGGGCAAAATTAACGTTTTTCCGGGCTATAATCCGCTACTTTTTTCAAATGTTTTGAACCATGCGGCTTAAACAAAGTGCGGCTATTCTGCAGATTTTTTTCCACCGCTAGGGCTGCTCTAAGCAGATATAATTTTTATACGTTTTTTATAAGTTGTTGCCGTGTTAATATACAGGTTAGGAAAGGATCTATTTAGTTACACACATGTACATTTACAATTCAAAATCGTTCTGTTCCTGTAGTAAATACAGTGAACCCTCATTTATCGCGGTAAATACGTTCCAAGCTGGACCGCGATAGGTGAAAATCCGCTAAGTAGAGGCACAACATTTACGTATTTATTTAACACTTATTCAGACTTTTAAAATGCCTTTTTTCACGTAATATTCTTTATTAAAGTAATGTTAACAAACATCTCAGTACAAAAATCACAGGAACAGATGTCAAGTAATAAACAGTAAACAGTAAAAGTGCACAACAAAACAAAACGAAAGATTGTATGTACTAAAAATTTGAAGGTATTTTAGATATATACAACGGAATACAACTGAACGAATATCAAGCAATAAAACAGTATGTGTTTTATTGTTTTTGCACCGCGTAAATAACGAAAAATTATCATGCTACCACAAAAAAAATGTCACAGTATTTAGCAGAACGAATGCAAGCAAAAAAACAATAATTGGACCACGTAAAAACGAAAAATTGTTATGCTTACAGTAACGGAACGAAATATTCATTAATGATATACCTAGCACGTGTCGCCACGGAGATATTAATTTTCAAAGTGTTTGAATGGGGGAATATCAGGCGCGAGCGCGCCGTTTCCCAGCGCTGGGGCTCGTGCGGTGGTCGCGAGAGGGACGTCCGACATAATAATAATAAAGAAAAAAAATCTGCGACGCCTTGAATCCGTTGAACCTCGAAGTAGCGAGGGATTACTGTATCTACTCCAAAAACATACATATTTGTGGCTTGCAAAACTCTCCAGGTTTCACTGAAACCCTTGTTTCCTGAGAGGAGGGAGCAAGACACGGGACCTTTTTTTAATAGAGTGGATGAGGTGCATTAACTTGTATGCAGGTGCGTCTTGTTTATCATTTTTTAAATTTTTTTCAAAAATAGAGCGGATGCAACTTATATACAGGTGCGGCTTATAGTCCAGAAAATACGGTTATATAACAATATTTCCCACAATTTTATACTTGTCAATATTTTTTGGCTTTACAAAATGAGATGATTAATTTTTACATTATGTATATTTTAACTACATAAATAGAACAAATGTGGGACCACATGGCACTGCCAACACCACGGCTTAAGGCTGCCCTCTGCTCCGGGTTTGTGTGTGTTCACTTTACTGTGTGTGTGTGCGCGCGCGTCTAACTTCACTGGATACATTTGAAAATAATAAATTAGATTTGGTCCATACAGCGCCCTTTATGACAATCGTCAGTCTTGTACATTTGTTTTTCTTTTGCTCATATTATCCTAGATTAAATAGTTTGAAATATTTAACAATGTTGAAATGTTTATTTTATAAGAACAATTTATACACAAAATTATAGTATCATAAAATGTAGTAGAGTTTCAAAACTGTGGCTGTTTGCATATTTGCAGATCAGTTGGGAAATCATTCTGCACCATGGATGGTCATGGCTCCATTGTCCTTGTTCACCCTTCATCATGCGTAAGAATTGCTCAAAAATGCTTGCCTTAATTGCACATCCTGCCTATATTTTTTAGATACAGTAGATTCCAAATTAACTACAGATACATTTTAATAGCGGATTTTAATATATAACTAAACTATGTCTGCCAGGTTGTTGTTGTTGTTTTTTTTTTTTTTTTCTGGCCTCTATTTTTCATCAGCTTCTCTCTGTCTTCACTCACAGGCTGCTACGTGATTAATTGTTTCAAACGTTGCTTCAACCTCTGGTCTCGCCAGATTTTAAACCCAACCATAGTACTAATGGGTCTACTGTATGTTCACAATGTATTCATATTAATCTACAATAAACATTCAATCTATTAACAGAAGCGTTTGAATTACATAATTTGCAGTTGATTCAGTGATTTCTGTCACTTTGCTCGTACATAAAAATGCATATAAATGTAAAATAATTGTGTAATATAATAATATAATGAAGTTTGTTTTCTTCGTTCAGCTCTTTGGCCAAGAGCTACAGCTGGACTGGATCATTTTCCACGATGTGCTGGTCACCTCGCGAGTATACGTGAGGACAGTGTGTCCTATTCGCTACGAGTGGGTGCAGGACCTGTTGCCAAAGCTGCATGAAATCGACGTCTACGAGCTGAGTAGTGTCGCGAGAGAGGAAGTCACTGATGAAGAGATGGTCCAATGGGAAAAGAAGGAGGCTACAAAAAGACCAGCAGGTGTATCTCTAAAGGCCGAGTGATGTTTTTTCATGTGGTCAGGTTTGTGACACTTTTT
>CM051502.1:23934785-23995242 GCA_028031935.1 Paedocypris micromegethes
TTTTTTTTTATGGGTACACAAACAATGTGAGACTCTGTATTGTAATATACCATACCTTTCTAAACATATGTAGGGCAAATTAAGCAACTGCTATGTAACATGTTTTTATTACATTTATTACTAATATTTTATCATTTATAAAAAAATGTTTGTCTGAATTTACAAAGTCAAGGTAATCCAAATCAAGATGGATTACATGTCAAATGTATTCAGCAAACGAAACGGCTCCCAGCAAGGATTCATTTTGTAAGTCGGGGTACCAGTGTAATTGGTTACATTATTATTTTATATCAGATTGAATATGCATTATTCTTCAGTTAAACGACTTCTTCGAAATCAAACCATGTATCTTAACAAGTAAAGAGCCACAACATTTTTGATCTGTTGCGTCTCTTCTTCAAAGATCTTGTAGAATAATTAAAATGGTTTGTTTGTTTGTTGAGATTCTATGACTCTTGGTGCAATATGATGAACACAGGAACAAAATGTCAACCAAAAACTGTAAGATACAAGTTATTCTTTTTACATTTCTATTTTACTCTTCTCTCGACAGGCTCTGCGCACATCCATCGATGCCTATGACAACTTCGACAACATATCTCTCGCTCAGAGTCTGGAGAAGCACGAGCTCATCGAGTTCAGGCGGATCGCTGCGTACCTGTTCAAAGGCAACAACCGCTGGAAGCAAAGTGTTGAGCTCTGCAAGAAGGACAAACTCTACAAGGTCTGAATTTCCTTCCTTCACTTTAGACTTTAGGTCTTGTAACTGAAATTCTCAAATCACCAACCTTGCCTTTTCACAGGACGCAATGCAGTACGCGTCAGAGTCGAAGGACACCGAGCTGGCGGAGGAGCTGCTGCAGTGGTTCTTGCAGGAGGACAAGAAAGAGTGTTTTGCCGCCTGTCTCTTCACCTGCTACGACCTGCTGAGGCCCGACGTGGTGATGGAGACGGCGTGGAGGCACAACCTCATGGACTTCTCCATGCCCTATTTTATTCAAGTGATGAGGGAATACCTTTCAAAGGTGAGGCCACTGAACAAATCTTGATGGAAATGTTTGAGCATCATCTCTGTTGAAGCACTGGTCTTTTAAAACCTAGTGAGTTGCGTTAAAGATTTTTTACAATGAAAAGTAGATTTATTTTATTTTATTTTTTTAAGGGTGAGGCGATTAAAAATGTTACACTAAGTTATTACATAATTGTTGGAATAAACATTGCTATTAACATCTTTTTATATAATATTTTATATATTTTTATTCTAGTATTTTGGTTGTGAGCAGAAGGCTTCCCAACTCGCTAGGTTTCTGGAGTCTGCATCATATTATGTCCCATGAATATTCATTGGATGATGTTTCTATGAATATTCTTTATCAACATTTTATTATAATTCTAGATAAACATTTATAAATGTATAAATCATTTATTATTGTTTTTTTTTTTTTTTTACATATCGCACACATTGATATTCATGCATTTTATAATGTCAGCAAAATGTGAAATCACGCTGTATTTTGTGTTTTCTACGGAAACTTAATACACTGGACCCCAATTTAGTGCAAATGTAATCTTATTTTTTAATGTAATCACAGATTTTTGACGTGGAATGTAACTGCTTGAGTCTGTTTCCACAACGCAATTCTACAATAGACTGGCAAAATTCACAATGGATTTCATTCGCCTAATTATTGATTAGTTAATGATTGGCTTTAACATTTCAATAAAGTATTTTTGGGGGAGGGTTCCACATATTATTAAAAACAATTTCATTTTGATTTAGAAGTACAGTAATAAATGGGGCTCTACTGTACTAGCTAAACACTTGTTTAAACGTATTTGGTTTGTCTTTTCGCTTTTTGCATTTGTTTTCTATCTGCTCCGTTGGCTTTTGTCTTAAGATGCCACTTTTAAATTCCCTTTCAGGTTGATGCGATTAAGGAAAAGGTGAAGGCTCACTCTTATTCCTTCTTTAACCCTTGTAGTTCGGAGATCTGAGACTTTGAAGAATCTGCATGACTTTCCCTCCCATGTCACTTTTGCTGCTTTTAAAAACACACCTTAACTAGACTTTCCTGGAGTCACTCTAGACTACTGACCTTCTCGTATGCCAGACGCTGTGGTTGTTAGCCTCAGACCCCCATACTTGCAATCAGAATTAGCTGGTAATAATATACATTTATTATTACTGTAGTAGAATAGTTGTTACCCATTCGCTAATTCAGAATGAAGTCTGTTAATTCAGCTTCAGACTGAAAACGTAATTTGATTGAAAGTAGGGCTGCACTATTTGACAATAAAACGTCATATTGCGATTATTCTGGTTAACATTGCAATTTCAGATTTAACTTATTTAAATTACCCTAAAACCTCTATTAGAAAGCCATGGCCATCTATTTTACATCCCTTCCGCCCTGGTGGCTGCCTTTTAGAGGTTTTACGATAGTTTATTTTGTATTAAATAAGTATAATTCAAGTACGTATTCGATTTCTACTATAACAAATAACACCTGTGCAATGTTTTCTCATCAGTAGTTGAACTAAATACTGTGAATCGTTTCTTACTTGGTAATGGCGTTGAAGCAGTTGGTACCGTTGGATTGTTGTAGATCGTTTAAAATTCTTTACGCAATCATTTTCTGTCGTGGGAATGCAAAAGGAGCTCGTCGACTTTATTTTAAACACTTGTGATGATTAAATCCATCACCACTCTTGCGCTTGGCGCTGACCGCATGAGCTGCCACGAGTTTACAAATGCACAAGACATCACGATATGATTTATCGCGCAGCCCTAGTCAATCCATAGTTGGAACTAGGAGACCACATTTTGACACTTTTTTTTTTTGTTTGTTTGTTTTTGAACTTGCGATTCTATTTGATTGAGAGGTGCATGAATGCACAACTTGTTTTGACCCTGTAATCTCGCAGCCACGCTTCGAGTGTGGAACCCGTACGAGCATGTGTGCCATCTGGAAGCTCAGGGACTTTGGCTGTTGGCTTTGCCTGCCTCTGGGAGTCGTGAATGGCTGTATGAATCATCTCTCACCCTGTCACACATTCACTCTTACTCAGCCTTTCTCTCATGCACTCTTTTAACTTGGGATAACAAACTACACCTCTGGCATGATTTCTCACGCTCAACGACACTTCGGCCTGCCGACTTCTTACCAAACTGCTCAAACAAACTGTTTTAACTTTTAGCGCCGACTCTATGTAGAAATCTGAAATTAAACACTAACGGGTTAATTTACTTAAAAAAAAATGAAAATTCTGTTGTCTACTCGCCCTGTTTTGTGTTCAGGTGATCTGATTGGTCAGTCGAATTTTGACAAACATGTTTTGACAGCGCTGTATTCTACAGTTTATCAAAATTTAAACAAGACATTACACATTTCACAAATACATTTTGTGTAAGATTGGATGTTCTGCAATCTGAGAAAATGCTCCGTTACACGTGCTGTATTTTCATTCGAAAGTTTATTTACCATGTAGGTTCCGTACGAGGATGTTCTATATGGACAAAAAATAAAATCTGCAGTTGTTCTGAAATGGTATAACAAAATTGTAGCAGCCTCGGATTGGTAATACCATACATTTAAATCTGGAGTATGGGATGGAGCTGTAGGAATAGAATAAATATAGTATAGGTAGTTACTAAGTATAAGTAAATATATGGTTTTTTTTATTCTAAATATTCTATATTCAATAGAAATCCAGTATTTAATAAAATTCCACTTGTGCCGTTTAGAAATTTGCTGTGTAACTGAATCTTTGCACAGCTTCAGTTTCTAACATCAGAATCCGCCATAACCTCTCAAAATGAAAGTTAGTCCAGTTTCCTTCTCTTCCCTCAAAAACTGGGTGTTTAAATGTCAACGGAATTGTCATATGTAGGTGAACAAACATTTTAACGACATTAACGCCACTCAAGGATGGGCAGAACCCAACAGGCCTTGGTCAGATGACCTTTTGGTGCTTTTGTCGAGGTGTTAAGACGCTGTAAGTTTCCCTTGGTTTTTGCACATTGACTTTCTTTTTTTCACAGGGGCGTCTTGCACATCAAGTTAGTCGTTAGAAAGAGGTTTCTACTGTCTACACGTGCACTGAGAACGACTGGCTGTATGGGGGACCATCTAGCTGTTCTTGCCTTGATCAAGCAATAAAGTGTGACGTGGGAAGCTAACGCTTGTTTCACTAGGTTGATATTGGGTTTGCAGTGGAGCTTGTGCCCCGAGACCTGCTTTGAAAGCGAGTGCATTTTGTATTAAGCTTGGCTTTGTGTTTACCCTTTGAATGGTCCCATCCATCAGTCATGACTTTCGTTGTTGTTGGCGAGGTGTTGTGCTTCTCGTTGTTCCCTCCTGCTCGCTCATTTTCGTTTTTTTCATTCCGTTCAGATCGATAAATTGGATGCTTCAGAGTCGCTGAGGAAAGAGGAAGAGCAGCTCACAGAGGCGCAGCCCATCGTTTATGGTAAGGTAAAATATACATTTTTGTTAATACATTTTGGATTTGATTTTGATCTGATGGTTAAAGTATTTACTGAGAACACAGAAGCTTTATTCTGCAAATTCACTCCAGCAAAGGGTCATTTTTTTCAGTCAGTTTCACTCAGTCTTCTTTCACAAACTTGAAAGGGTTTCTTTTCTTTGCCATATATTGTTTTTTTTCCCTTCGGTTTAGAACGTATTTTCCTTGAGAAACAGAGGTTTACAGTAAAGCATCTTTTTCCAAAAAATAACATTACCCAGAATGTTTTTCATAAATGGTTTATAAGAATAGTACCACAATTCAAATACATATCTGTCTGGACAATTTTAATAAAATGCAGAACGTTATACAGGAAATACAGCACTAAAGCCCAAATGTGTAATAATTATAAATGTGTGTACAATTTAAATCAGTGAAATGTTCAGATTGGTTGCCCTGGTACTAAAGTTTAATTTTACTCTAATACATAAAAGCTGGGTGATCCTGAAAAGCATTTCACTGCATGTATTAAGGGGGGGGGGTGGAGTTGGAGTACAAAATAAAAAAGAACAATAAAATATATTACTACTTAAAAATGAATACCAAACTTTTGATTCGGTTTATTTTTGTATTGTATTTTATTTTATTTTATTGTATTGTTATTTTTGTATGTATTTGTTTTTTTAAGTTATAGGAACTCTGCAAACATTTCTATGTTTGCCATCTCAATGTACTTCTCGAATTTTGGTTAAATAGTTGTAATGTTTGGTAATAAAAATTATTAAGTTTTTTGTTTTCCCTCTGTGTATTTTTGCAGGCACACCCCAGCTAATGCTCACCGCAGGCCCCAATGTCGCTGTTCCCCCACAGCAGCCTTACGGCTACAACTACCCAGCAGCGCCTGGTTACGGCCAACCCGCACAACCAGGCTTCGGCTACGGCATGTGAAGCCTTCAGCTCCATCCATCTGTCTTCATTCAGATCCTTACTGGTTAATTGTGGTCTACTCGCTAGAATCTATAACAAAACACACACCTTTTAAATTATTTCCCCTAGATGGCAATGAAGGACTTCATTTTTATTTCTGGCTGTAAAAGCAACAACCACACAAAACAACCCCGGACCACTTTTTTTTCTTTGCTTTGCATTTTTCTTTTCTTTTTTTTTCCTCCCCACATTCCATATTTAAGGTTACATTTTTTTTTAAGGGGTATGGGTTGTTTAAAGGCATTGTGAGAAGAGCAATTAACCTTAAAATATGTGGTGAAGCATCTGATTTGCACTCTGTTGTGAGAGGAAACTAATGTAGAATCTCTTAATTTTGATGTATTGTATGTGAAGAGCTTACACTGTGTGTCTGTTTAATGCATTTCATTATTGTATATTCTGAAAAGGTTAAAATCATATTTCATGAAGAACGTATGCATCCATGGGTACATTTAGCTAACACTAAGTAATAATCTGATATTCTACACATATGTAGCTGTATGGAGGGTTTTAAGAGCATACAGACCTGAGTATAGTCGACGATTTTAATCCCTTAGCCTGAGCGGGTTCCCCGAGCGATCTCGTAGATGTTAACGTCTCATCCACTTCATGTGTAACAGGTGACCTTTCCTTGTATTGAAAACAGTGCTCTTTCTCGTGTGAATCCACTTCCATAAATGAGCAAGGGATACATCGATTCTTCTGACTTCTGTGTTTACTCATCCGGTTCTTTGTGTTGAGGTTTGTGTGTGCCAGTTGTTGTGCTGTTCTGTACAGAAGATCAGATACCGGTGCTTGTCCTGCTGTAAGATTTGTGCGTGACCTGCCGATCAGAAAAGAGGGTAAAACATTTACAAAATTGTGAATTTCCACATTTTTTTCTTGTTTTGTTCTCATGGCTTAGTTATAAATAGGCAAAGAATAAAACAAAACTCATCCTCTTCATCATATACTTTGATATTTTGTTTTACGCGTGGGTTTCCTTCAAGGCTCTGGCCTTCTCACATGGTCCACAAATGGTCTTATCCAAAAAAAAAAAAAAAGTGTGGATTTCTGTCTGTGTGTCCTGCACTTTGAATTGCTGGCCCCCAGGCTTCGAGTGGCTAAGACTGGTTACAGCTCCCAATGACCAGGACATGGAAAGTGTTTCCAGAAATGGAACAGGATTTATTCAAGACGTGCAATAGTCAGGAAACTAATAGTTTAACGAAACAAGTCAAGATAAAAGTCTGCTTTAACGAACACAATTTTGCATTGACCCAACTAACTAACTTGGCTTTATGGCTGAAATGTTTTTTTTTTTAATATTGCTTTTAGGTAAATATTTATACAATTGTATTATACATTATTTTATAGGAAGTCCATTCAAAAATGGCACAAGAAGCACCTACGTAAACAAGTATCGATTGATAAACATATATTAAAAAATAAATAAAAATCACAAGACATGTAAGTAATGACAGCTCGGCGCTACATTTCACAGTAATGACAGATCCTCGATTCTACTTTTAATTCCGGAAGCGTTTTGCTACAAAATAAAACACCCTATGTGAGCGAACGAAATGTGTGTCATGTTTCAAACAATGCCATTTACATTTAAGATTCACTGTAGAGTGATAAATATTTGACGGTCTTCACGTATAATAATAACCAAAAGCATACGCGTTCGCCGTCAGTGTCTTTTATTTTGAACTAGCGGAGTCTTGCGTCTGAATATGAGTCATTTCCTGTTGCAGTTTTTGTTGCATGTTGTTGCTGCGGCTGTCAGAACGGAAGCGGCGCAGGTATGACTGTCCTTTAACTTCACGCTGCCGTTTTTAATTAAAATCAAATAAAACATCCTTCCAATTATTTGCTCAAAACACATATATCTGCGTTTACAAAGAAGACCCGTCCTCAGCTTGGCGCGTGGACTCTAAACGCCAGTCTCGGACAGCTAATTCTTGCCGGTTCATCAGCCACATGGACTGTTCTTTATTTAGACCTTAAATTACGTCGGAGTTTTTGTAAATTAACCCTGAATTGTGGTCGAATTCAAACAATCGCCGATTTAGTTAGGTTGTTAAAGTGCTAGTTAAGTCTCGGCTCACTAAACCGTCCTGTTTTATCGCCACTGATTCTAGTTTTGCAGTTTTGACGGTTAATTTTGAGTGACTTTGTTAGACCGTGTACCGTCAAGGTTATTGACTGGCTGTCGTGTGTGCAGGTAAACAGAAGTGTGATATGGCTGCGAATGGAGGCGAGTGTGATCAGCCACAGAAGCGTCTGGGAGCCAAAGACAGACAGAACGGCAGCTCCACAGGTTCGTTAAGCGGATTCGAATCGAATCAACCCTCAGCTCAAACCGTGTCAAAGTTCAGGGAGACCGAAATCAAGGCCCGCTCTCTCTGATAAAGGTTCTGCTTGGTATTCTCTTAGTAGAGATATGCCGCCATTGATCGGTTTAGTGAGTGTATATTTCATTAACAATCCACAAATACACTTTCCACACACATCATTATCTCTCTTTAGTCACAAGCTATATTAATCGCTCGTGTTCAATTCATTTTCACTGTCCGTCCTGACTCGTCCTGATTGTACTTATTCTCTCTTTTATTTTATATCTATGTTTTTATCTGGCTTGATTTCTTTTTCACTCTTAGTCTTGATCGCTTTTCTATTTTCTGACTTTTCACTATCCATCTTGACCTCTTTCACTCGCTCATTCTCTCTTTTTTGCTGTCTGCCATCATGTCTTCCTCTATTTTTATTTGTTCTTCTGTCCTGTCCTGCCCTGTTCCCTGTCTTTCTCACCATCCGTCTTACCCACTCTCTCTCTCTCTCTCTCTCTCTCTCTCTCTCTCTCTCTCTCTCTCACACACTTTCTTTCAGTATCTCTCTGCCTCCCCCATATATATGAAAGAGAGATTATTTCTGAATATCAGAAAATTTGATGCGTATTATGAATCTATTTAAACAACAAAAACCTGACAATTACCACGTTACACAGAAGCTGTGTGTAAAAAATGTGTATTAAAAGTGTGGGACATTTTTGGCTTGTTGTACAGAGACGTCGCTGAGAGAGAAACGGCAGCAGGACAGGGAAGAGCGTCTTTCTCTGCTGCTGTGGAAGAGGCCTGTTGTTACGCTGCAATACTTTTTCCTTGAAACGCTCCTTACTTTAAAAGAATGGACATGGAAGTAAGACGTTTTATCAAATGTATATTTTATAAATAAAAACGTTATTGATAACTAACAATGCAGAGAACTGTTGGTTATATGCAGAGCACAAATTTGATCCCTAGTGGCCTTATTGAGAAACTCTTTAATAAGTCACTCTACTCACTTTTATTTTACGATTTTTACAGGCTTTGGCAACGAAGAGGCTTGGTATTTCTCACCCTAGTCACTTTCTCCCTTTTCTCAGCTGCTTATTCAATAGAAGGCGCTCATCAAGAGGTGGGTTTGGGCCGTTTTTGAATAATACTGTACTTTCAATGTGTAATTACAATGTACAATTACCGCAAATGAACATGTCTGACTAAAATGGAAAAAGAAAAGCAAATGTTTTATTGGGGTTTACAAAAAGCAAGTGTCACGGTCAGTGTCTCACTCTCGCAGTCTATCTCTCTCTCTTTTTTGTTTACAGTATGTACAGTATCTGGAGAAAAAGATTCTGTGGTGTGCCTACTGGGTAGGTTTGGGTATTTTGTCTTCGGTTGGTCTCGGCACTGGACTACACACTTTTCTCCTCTACCTGGTAAGATCGAGGTTCAGTCAATTTTTTATTGTACTTAAAGCTAAAAAAAAAAAAAAAAAAAATATATATATATATATATATATAAAGATAACTTGAGAAATTGGATATTTTAATAAATATTAGAGAAATGGGGCTTAGGAGCATTTGTGTTTCATAAATCAAAGTGTTGACTTCTGCTGACTGTGGTGATGTCACTCATCTGTCATGGGGGGATTCTGTGGGCACCATTGTGATATTATGGGATGTGAAAGAGCGAATTCTCAATGTTTCACAAGTAGACCTTTGTACAGCGAGTGTCTTCTCAAAGTTTATATTTGTTATTTAATGAAATATAAAGTTATGCGTTGTTAATTATTAATACATAGTTATTGATATAAACAACTGTGTGTTAATCTTTCCCAACTGCCTTTACTACTTTCTTTTTTTTTGTAGTTAACAGACATTTTTGTTGTTTTTGTTGTTATTATTTAAGACATTTTATTATTGTTTATAATTTTTTTAATTCTTTTTAAAATCTTTATAGTGCGTATAAAGTATAGATATTGAATTTTTAATAATGAACATCCATTCAGAACAAAAATGTCATGTGTTAAATATTTGAGTGAAGGAAATATTATTAAAACAATCCAGAGGTTTTTAAAATAGAAGATTTGTTCTGTGGTGTCATGTCAATGTAGAGCATTAAATTGATTGAGAATGTGTGAGTTGTTTTCCGGGATGATATGAGGTCATTATGACTTATCATGACTGATTAGTTGATGTCACCTCTGACCATCACATTCCTTCAATCAGTCACGGTATGAGAGATAAACAGATCTTTACTGCTTATTATATTTGTTTTGCATTGTTGTATATCAATTGATGTCTTATTATTATTATTAAAGCTTATTGTTTCAAGTAGGTTTGCCATCATAGGCTAATTAACAAACCTACACATTTTCAACAGAAAAAATGTTTCCACAAAATGGAAAAAAAAAACGTTTTCAATACAAAATGTTCTACTCTAAGGGTTGTGTTATTTTCATATTCAAGGTTTTTCCTCATAAAACATGTTTGCTCTTACAAAACGTTTCTTAAAATAAATGGATAAATGAATCTAAAAAATGCAAATGGAATAATGTAAGTTATTAAAATACTATACATATAAGTATAATATTGCAAAATATTATCATTTTTCATTTGAACATTTTTTTTAAAGTAACATGGGTTTGTTTTTAACTCCGCATCTAAGGGTTAATCAGTCTAGTACACCAGACCCACTTCACTTTTAAAATGCCAGACGTGTGTATGTTGACCAATTGAGAGGAAAAATTGAGTTTATGAACACTTCTGTCAGGTTTCAGTTTGCGTATGAATCGCCTTTGAGTAGATGTGGCAGATGATGTCTTTGGTTCTGTTTAACCACCAACGGCTCATCGAATGTTTTATTTTCCGCTTCCTTTTTCATTCAGGGCCCACATATAGCTTCTGTCACCCTGGCTGCATATGAATGTGGCTCTGTGAACTTCCCCGAGCCCCCGTACCCGGCTCAGATAGTGTGTCCAGAAGAAGAAGCCCTTCAGCACAGCATCTCCTTATGGACCATCATGTCTAAGGTCCGGCTTGAGGCCTGCATGTGGGTGAGTACCTGATGTTCTTCGTTCTGCCGCTTCATACTGGCGCCCTGGACTAATCCTCTGTCCTGTAGGGCGCGGGCACTGCCATCGGAGAGCTTCCTCCTTACTTCATGGCACGGGCAGCACGTCTGTCTGGGGCAGATCCTGATGATGAAGATTATGAAGAGTTTGAGGAGATGCTGGAGCAGGCACAGAGTGCACAGGTTTTTTCCCTCTTTATTTTATATTTTATTATGAATTGGATTTTTCGTGCACAAACTTTCTTGATGTTCTGAGTCTGACTTTCCAAAACATTTATGGCTAAAAACTTCTCTAACTTGTGTCTTTATTATCAGTGGAAGGATTTAAGGATATATTCCTGCAAGTGAAATTCCCGAAGCGTTTAAAAAAAAAAATCTTAATTCCACACGTTCCGATAAACAAGCGAGACGCTATAATCCCTCCTCGTCCATACATTTCACCAATAGTGAAATAGTCAATGATTTAGTATTATAATTTAATAATAATTTAATAGATAATAAAAAGTATGTATAGTCAATAATATTTACTGTTTTGTGTGTTTATAGGATTGTTCTATTTTGTGGATTTTTAGTGTTGTTTTGCATAGTAAGAAGCGCTTTAGTGCAGAGTTTTTGTTGCATAAAGACGACATATTTCCATTTGTCTGTGATTTGCTTTTGACTTGAAATGTGGAAAAATTGGCGCTTACATTTACATGCTTATTTAAAATATGCGATTATAAGCACCCTCCAAGTTTTTGAGCTTCTTAAATGTTTAAAAAGTGTGCTTATAGCTGAGTAAATATGGTAATTGAGCTTGTTAACTCATACACCATTAGTCTTTGAATCACATTTCTAGGGGGTCATCATTCACCAGTTTTCTATAAATGTCCAATACTGGAATGAAGACAAAAGAGTGTTGCCCCCCACACGGTGCAGACGATTCAACATCCTGTTAGTGGGAGGTTTCCTGATGACCTTTCCCCAAGTGTCACATGACTTCTTGGATGGTTCTCCAGTGCTTTCCCGTAAACTCATTGAGCGTAGAGTGATTCAGAGGCTAGGCTTCCTTTAATCACAGCCTCCATGTCTGAGCAGACCCACATGGACCGTACTTTTATGCAAACACGTTTATTCTGGGTCTCTTAATGTTCCGTCTGATTCAGCACTTTCAGTGTGCCTTTTCCACATAAAATGCTGTGACTTTGCAATTCCCTTTACATAAATAGTGCATTTGAGCTTTTAGTGAGCTTGTGAAGATCAAACAAACTGGTCAGTTGGTTCAACATTTTCTCTATCTAAAATTTCTTACAGGATTTTGCGTCTAGAGCAAAGCTTGCTGTGCAGAACATGGTCCAGCGAGTGGGATTTTTTGGAATTCTGGCATGTGCCTCTGTAAGTTGATAGTGGTTCAAACTCAACGATTATTGATGAATAAAAGAAAATAAAATGTAGGCTTGAACGCCACAATTGCTGCTTGCAGCTGTTGTATTAATATTGTAGTTGTTGTTATTATTATTATACATCATATTATTATATATTTGTGTATATGTATGTATGTATGTATGTATGTATGTATGTTTGTGTGTGTGTGTGTGTGTGTTGTGTGTGTGTTTTATATATATATATATATAATATATATATATATATATATATATATTATATGGGGTTTTTTTTTGTTTTATAAAAACGTAAAATGGTAACTGGTATTGCAAAATAGTTTTTGTGTGAAAGGCCTGAGAAAAAGAATGATATTATGAATTATAAAGCTATATTTTGCCAAATAAAAATTTTGTTTTTGGTTTTACGTTTGATAGAATGAATGTAAAATTTGACACAAGCATTGTTAACCATGACTAAAATATTTATGTGGCATTGACTGTAGATCCCGAATCCGCTGTTTGACCTGGCCGGAATCACCTGCGGACACTTTCTAATCCCCTTTTGGACCTTTTTTGGAGCAACTCTCATTGGAAAGGCCATTATAAAGATGCACATTCAGGTAGAACCTAATGCCTAATACAGATCACCAGCACAGTCTGGACAAAACACACCTAGATTTGTTTTCACCACTAATATCATTGGACCAGACATGGTTCTTCATCCTTTTGAATGATCCAGTAATTGTCAGCAATACTGATGTGCGCACGATCGCTTATTTCATGCACGGGAACCAGTCAGTGACCTCACAGTGTGTCACACGTCTCCACAGAAGACTGTTGTCTTAGTAGAAACACACTAGATCTGCCTCTTTCGGGAAGCTTCCTTTGATTCATTGTCTGGGCTTGTTCCTTTTGTGCTTCTCTGCAGAAACTCTTCGTTATCATAACGTTCAGCAAGCACATAGTGGAGCAGATGGTCTCTCTGATCGGGTGAGTAATGTCCAATTTGTGAGGTGAGAATGGGAAAACTCTTGCCTCCACTCAATCTAT
This sequence comes from Paedocypris micromegethes, assembly GCA_028031935.1. Taxonomy (NCBI): domain Eukaryota; kingdom Metazoa; phylum Chordata; class Actinopteri; order Cypriniformes; genus Paedocypris; species Paedocypris micromegethes. Next base: position 23,948,026 of record CM051502.1, read on the forward strand.
CTCAGTATGGAGACCATTGTAAAACATCAAAAAGGGATGTTACGTTACGTACCAAACTTTCAAAGGGATTGCCAGTTGCATTCACAATTGCAATAAAACGGTGCGCTAAAAAAAAACGGCAATGCTACTTTTTGCATTTGCATCGTTAAAACTGTTAAAACATTGTTAAAAAGTTCCTCCAGAAACCTTTAGAGCTACTCTGAACGGATTTGCTAAAACTGTCAGACTTTTTGTAAGTGTATTTGACTCCTCCTCCTGATACTGATTGGCAGGTTCACTGAATTCAATTTTTGTCCTATTCCTCGCATTCAGTCAAGCACGAATGTAAATTGTGGGCACACTCAACGATGTCAAGAGCACAATTGTGAATATAATTAGCAAAGTCTTCCACATTTTTGGGAAAATTGTTCCATGGTTTTTGATCCATGCTTGCAGATCTAGTTTAGAAAATTGACCACTTTCAATGTAGAATTTTTTTTAATAGAAATTCATTTTTTTGCTCATTTCAGTTTTGCACAGTTATTTCTGTGAACTTCTGTTTCACTCTGCTTTCTCTCACAGACGCTTCAAGACGTAAGCACAGAAATAAAGTGCTCTATTGTTTACAGATCTGGAAAAAATGTGTACTGTTGTTTACACTACAGTCATATTTACATATAATTCATAGTTTGTTGTCTAAGAATGGATTGTCTCCTGAACAGCAACCGTTATAACAATAATATATTGTATAATGTGTATGTGTGAAATGTGAAGAAATGTGTTGTCTTTTACTGTATTGTCAAATTCACAAATACCTTAATTAGTTGTTTGCGAGAAAGTTTAATATTATGTGTGCGTTTACAAATATATAATTTATTAGTTAATAATTATAATTTATCCAATATGATGAACTGTTTGCTCTTTGCTGTACTGTCAAATTCACAAATGAAGTCATCGTTTGTTGTTTGATTAGGCATATGGTCATTATAGTCCGTTTCAGACGTCCTCGATCAAAGCCTTTCAGTTGCTTTAGCTTCTGATTCCTTGTGTAAGTTCACAAGTAAAGTCTCTAGTCTTTGTTCATACAACAAAAGACTTGCCACGTTCTAAAGACACATGTAAAAGTGCAAGAGGAAACTGAAAACTTCTAGCAGATTCCACAGAACATTGACATGAACTGGTCTAATCCATCGACGGGAACTTCTGCAGGGAGAGAACCAAACATCACGGACTCTTCACGTCTTCTTTATTTCAAAAAGCCATTGAAATCTGATTTCACTTGACATTCGTCGTTGATGCTGTTCTTTTTTCCCCACACGCAGGGCCATCACTCACACATTTACCACCAATCAGGCGTTTTGTTGGTGTTTTTCTTGTTGAATTTGTGACCAAGTTGTGGTCCGAGCAGGTTGTGAACTTCGCCACCCTTCCACCTCATTGAAGCTTTTTAAATTAGAGTCAGAGGAAGTCGTTTCTGTTCAGACATAGTACAGACATGACTGTACGTCTGCACAGTGAGACTTCAGATCGCGGTCACGTCACGGGCCTTAATGTAATAAAGACTCAATTACTCAAACTGGAAAGTTATTTGATACAGATTTGAATCAATATGGACGCCTTCCTTCACACAAGCACAGTCACCCAGGCTGGGTGGTTCTTCAGCATTGCTGCGATGACGCATTATGAGTCACTTCCTGCTGACTTGGTATAAGTGAGGGTTCGGAGCTCCTGCTTTAGTGTTCAGGGCCACCTGGGCTGAGGAGCATTGAAGAGTCTTTCAGGTTTGGTAAGTTGTGCTAATCCCTCGTCTCCTTGTTCCTCAGCTTCATCCCTGGAGTTGGAGCGTCTCTTCAGAAACCTTTCCGGGAGTATCTGGAGGCCCAAAGAAGCAAGCTTCACAACCCTGCCGGGGATGGAGCTTCAGCGGTAGCTTTTCATTCGCTTTCAGTCCTGGTGTGATTTATAACCTTGTGTCTGGTTTCCTCTAGAGCGAGAGCTGGTTGTCCTGGGTCTTTGAGAAAGTGGTTCTGGTGATGGTTTGCTACTTCATCCTGTCCATCGTCAACTCCATGGCCCAGAGCTACGCCAAACGTCTCCAGCAGAAGAAGTACACGGAGGAGAAGACAAAATGACGGACTTGGAGAACTTCATCTCGCATTTTAGAAAACCTCTGATGTTTTTGACGCTAGCACGGAGCGTGGCTTCTGTGTGCTGACACCTTTTGGGATCCTTAACTTCCTCTTTGTTTGTAATGTGGCGGGCTATTTCAAATCCGATTGAATCGTCTTTTCCTGAAACGGCGGTCTAGCGTAAAGGCTGAGGGGTGTCGTGGTGGTTGCAACACATTTTGCGACATCGGAATTTACGCTTCCATTGAAGTGAATAGTTCTTAACTAATGGAGAGGTTTCATTTCTAACACGCGGTAAGTTCTGTGAGGGTTTCAGGGATTCTTTTGTCATTAATCAATGTCATTTTGTATTTCTTTAACCATTTTTAAAGATCACAGCAATATCAGCTTAGATCATCGTGGTTTGAGAGACGATTGCTGGTGCGCGGATCATTGTGAAATCACTAACTAGAGAATGTGAATCTGTTCATTTACATTTACCACTCACCTGAATTAAAGGGAATAAGGAAATACCTAATCTTCCATCCGTGGATTACAAGCCTCGACCGGACATCTAAGATGAAACCATAATCCGTTCATACTTTCTACTTTAGTTTTTTTGGGAGCTGAAATGTTTGTATAAGAGTCATTTGTTATCAGAAATAATGTTACATTATTTCTGTTTGACATTAAATTGATTAATACATCTACTCGCTTAAGAAATTGATCTATTAGTGCTTAACGCCATCTGTAGTGAACGCTGTGGATCCAGATCATCAGGTTGAAGCAGGAGCATGAATTGAGGTATGTGTCATTTTTAGTGCATATCATTTTTAAGAAAAACAATATACTAACAATAAAAATGAAATGTAAATATATAGTGTGTGTATATAAACAGTATATGTGTTCCTGATTGCGGTTATATATACTGTGTATATATAGACACCGGTGTACAGTAAATACTATATAAATGTACATACACGGTACATACATCATGAAAATTATTTTTGTGTACACATGGTGATATACATTTTCCCTAGAAATGTTGTTATACAAACTTGATTTATAAACCACAATTGGTGGCTTTTTTTTAGATTGATGAGAAAATACTAGTGACTGAAGTGGGAGCTACAGTTTCGTCTCCCATCCTGTCAGGTAGCTTATAGGACTGGTGTTGGATGGGAGTCACTTCAACATCAGTCTAGTAGGCTGGCTGAAATTATGGGCTGTCACACGATTCTTTCCCAGTTGGTTGTACAGTATGTGAGACGTGTATTGTTCTCTACGATTGTCATGATGTTGTGACACAAAGAACTTAATAAAGATCTGCAACTCTTGATCTTTGTGTCAGATCTGTTTTTCTTCTGCGGGTTTAAAATGTATATTTATATAGACACACAATAATGAAGTCTTTTTAAAGTCATTTTAATAAATTCTTTAAATAGATGCATTACGTTTCATTTGTATTCAGACATGTGTATAGCTAGAGACGACCTGCTCCAGCGCAGTAAAACTGTCAAGAAAATCCTCCTCTGAGATTCCAAACTTGGTGTACTGGTGGATGTAGGCCCTGCAGGAAGAGAAAGCGGTTTAAAGCTTGTGGCCGGGCGGTTCAGTGCTGTCCGGTGGCGTCTCACCGCGAGGTGAACATGTTCCAAGCCTTCCCGACTATTCTGTCCAGTGGCTTCAGGAGACTCTGGCTGTTACTGACTAACGTGGCAGACTTCTCATATCCATTGAAGGCAACGGGAGCATTCCACGTGCTGAAGGAGCTTTCTGGTGTTAGCCACGGCACATATAGAGCTGGATCCCTGAAACCATCTGCTGAGAGAGGACATATGCTTTCAGACAAATAAAATCATCTATTTACACGTCTGCTTTTATTAAACGAAGGAGACAAAATATAGAGATATGAATTGAGAGAGAGAAAAAAAGAGAAATAAAGGAAGAGAATGAAAGAGTAAGACGGGAAAAAAAGAGGTTGAAAAAAACGGGGAGAGAATGAGTGGGACAGAGTGAGAATAAACAAAAATCTAAAAATTTTAATTAAAGTATGAAAAAGAGTAAAGGGAGATACCAACACTGAGACAATAAAGAAGGATAATGAAACTGTGATTGTGTCAAGAGTGTGAAAAGAGAGAGAGAGAGCGAGAGAGAGAGAGAGAGAGAGAGAGAAAGAGAGATAAAAGAAGAGAGGAATAAAGATGGATTGAAAATGGGGGGGGGAAATAAAGTGACACAGTTAAAATTTGAAAATTGAAAAAATTGAAAATTTGAAATTTCCCCCTTGTGGGGACGAATAAAGGACTTTCAATTCAATTCAATTCAAATTAAATAATTAATGAGAGCGTGAGACAGAGAGACGTAAAAGAGAGAGGTTTAAACAAACAATGAGAGAATATAAAAGACAGAGTGAGAATGAAGAGAAATAAAAAAGTTATGATAAAGTGAGTAAAGAGAGATAGTAAATAGTCAGATGGAGAGAGAGACCAAGACTGAGACAATAAAGGATAATGAAACTGAGAGAGTGAGAAAAACTAAAAAGAGAAAGAGAAATAATAGGAGAGTTAAAGATGGATTCAGAAGGAGGGAGAAATATAAAGTGATAGAGGTAAAGAATTAATGAGAAAGTGAGACAGAGAGAATTACCGTAAAATAAAAAAAGAGAGAGAGAGAGACCATCTAAAAGACACTTAGTAAAAAGCCTTAGGCTAAAATGTGACCAATAAAACTAGTTAGAAAATAAATGACCTCAACCAATTGAAATCTCACTCGCCTGTAACGGCACTGGACACGTCTTTTCCTCGGAGTATCAGGAGATTGGCAAGCGATGAGTTAAACCCGGTCCTGGCTCCGGATGAGACCACCGAAGGCACGCGCACCGCCCAGTTGATCCCTTCCATCACACAATCCTCCTCAGTGACTTGTTCAGACCAACGCCAGGCCGCTCCTCACCTTCCTCCATCCTCGCGCTGGCGATCAGCATCTGACGCAGATGCTTCATCAGGCCTGGCCAGGTAAAGGCACTGAAAGCCAAAGCGGTGCTGGACATCTGGGGGATGTTACACAGGCTCAGCAGCTTGTACTCGGGGTGACACACCAACAAACGCAGCAGTTCCCCTGCAGGGAGAAGAAAAGAAAGGCAGGAGTGAAGCCGGAAGATGGTTGCCTGATGGTCATACCTATGGGGTTTCTGCTGTAATGACCGTGTGAATCTGCGGTAAACGCCGGCTGGAGGACGCTGCCTAGCTGGTGCGCGATCACCTTGTTGATGTCGCTGAAATTGATTTGCTGGATGCTCATCAGTCTGCTGCAGATCTTGTGCACCGTGTCGTTTTCGTGGACAAGAATAGCATCAGAAAGCTGGTAGAGATGCGACAGGGTGAGCACGGAGTTGTAGTTCTGCACCACCACCTGTAAGCAAGCATGAAGAGTTAGTGGTTCATGCGACACGGTCCAATTGGACAATTCTAGATCAGTTTAGTCTGTAAATATAATGCAAAATACATTTTATATGTATATATATATATATATATATATATATATATAAACAAAAAAATCGGCAATTAGTTTTTTTGCAATAATGCGGAATTTGCAAAGTAAACAAATAGCAGAAAAGTACATTTAAAATATAAATGTATAATGATCTGTTAAAACTACAGTATCTCGTAATCCAAAATTTAGCCATTTGTGAAATGAAACAAGAAACACAGAGATTCGAAGACGTTTCTGGAGCACCAACTGCTCATCACAACGATAGTCACATTACAAATATATAAATTTTATCTTTCTAATAATTTGCTCATTCTAATAAAGCTACCTGTTCACAGAGCACAAGTGCAAAAAAGGATAATGTTTGGAGACGTAGGAAAGCCTTTCTGCAACTCAAACACATCTCAGTTTTAAATCCTTTACTTTACCGTCCTAAAATCTCATTATAGTTCTTGGGTTTATGATCCATATTATCGCATTTATGCTGTGGTGGGTAAAGCATTGGCCTTTTTACAAGATAAAGCGCTCAAGAATTTCTGATTCATATCATGTAGACATATTATGCATCCTATGCTTGCTGTATTAATACTGTAATACTATAATTATTATATAATTATATTTATAATTATAATTATTATATATAATAATTAATACTATAATAATACTGTATTAAAAAAAACAAACAGCACAATTTTCTGGAATTTATGCTACAATAAAAGACCTTGTGAGTCCAAAGCTGACAATAATAAGAGGATGTTTACCTCACCGGATTCGTAGGGCCATGTGACTTGGTTGATGATAAAAGATTGTGGGTAGCTGTCCCTCAGACACTGGGTGACGTATGTCCCCACACCGGACCCCGTGCCACCGGCCACACTCATCATAGTGAAGATTCCTGCCAGGCGATCGCAGCGTTCAATCTCTCGCCGGACCATATCTTCAACAGCCTCCCTGTGACGTGGTCCATGGCCACAAAACCTTTAGGAAAAGGCAAAGTACTCATTCTATTAATTCTATTCTAATAAGGCCAATTTCATTTGTCTCCCTGATCACAAACAGTCACACGTAGGACAAAAATAGAAGTGAAAGACATTTTGAAATTTGATAAAAAGCAAAGATTGAAAATGGGGAAAAAGATCAACAGACAGAAATACAGCTACAAGTTGCAGTTGCAGGGTCCAGGCTTTTTTCTTTGACACTCAGTAAATTGCTCTATTCTTAACACGTCATGCTCTCTAGTAAATGCACTTATATTTATTAGGTGTGTTTGTGTTATTGATTGAGGTTGACGTTACTTGTCATATGATTTTGAAAGGCATAAGAACGTTTTTACTGAACTGTCCTGAGATACTGAAACAGCCAATCGGATTTCCATGATAAACATGGTCAAAAGCATGATGCAAGAAAACCTCAATTTATGTTGAACCGTGAAAATGTTTGATGTAATATATTCCATTAAAAAAAAGAATAGTATAATAAAACAAATACGTACAACATATTGATGTTAAAAGTTAAAGAAGTGAAAAGTTGAAAATGCGTAACTGTTTAAGGTGTCATTCAAACCATACAAAGTCCCAGACTGGGTCTCGAACTCGGCTGATCATCGCTACAGCACATGTGAGGTTTTAAACAACTCAGAGATAAAATCCACATGTGACAGCAAACTGGGTGTCTCACCCGTTGGCCCAGTTGTTTCCAGAGCCCTGTTTCTGAGTGAAATGGGCTTTTTCTCCATAGCTCCAGCTTCCAGATCTAGAAGCCTTCGCCAAGGTTTGATCAATCACCTTGGACTCCATGTCAACAAGCACAGAACGTGCCACAAGCCCTGAAAATAATGCAACGGTAATTCAAGTGATGAATGGCGTTTTATTATTCCAACCAAATGAAACCAACCTCCTGTCGAGTCTTCATAGAAGAATCTTTCATCACTACATTCCTTGTACTTCTTTCTGTTTGGTCCTTTGGAGTCCTCGTTCAGAACTGCAAACAGTTCCTGTCCTATTTGATTCCCACACTGTCCCAACTGTAAACTCACAATTGACATTTCTACACGCCGTATCTCAACAAAAAACCGTTTTCAAACCATAATGACATTAAAGAATCTTTACCAGATGTACGGAGATATACGGCAATGTATATAGCACGAGATACGGTACATCTGAAAGAAAGTTCGCTTCACGTTACACGTTAAGAAACGTGAAACAAAAAAAAACGCACTACACAGATTACCCCGTTAAAGTGTTTAAACTTACGCGTAGCTTGGTTTAAGTTAAACGCGGGTGAAGGTTTGTGTTGATACCATTGCATTGTGGGAAATGGCGGCTAAAACCAATAGGTGGCGCGCGTGGGTGTTTCATCACACGTCGCAATTATTATTCGTGTTACATGCATACAATTGCTTTTTAACACGTTTTACGTAGTTGTAATTCTATAATGGAGTATTTCTTCACGTTTCACGTCAACAGTTGAAACAGACGACGAAACAGACGACCAAACGCCAAAACAGACGACGAAACAACATAGACAACAAAACATTTTATAAAAGTAACAGTAGTAATAATTTTAATAGTTGTTTATTCACACAGAATTGTTTAAAAACAAATAAAAACCTAAAAAAAAATGTCTTTCGCAATCGGCCGCGCGGGGGTGTCGTCGCGCGCTTGTCGGTGTGTCGCGCGCATGCCGGTCATGGCGACTGTGCGTTCATGTCCATGAGGCGGGAAGCGCGAGCACTTAACGCTGTTTGAAGCGATATTAGAAAGCGAAATAAACGATGGCTGGCGTTTTCGACATCGATTTGGACCAGCCGGAAGAAAATGTCTCAGATGACGAGCTGGAAGAGGTAAGAGCAGGGTGGGTTTTAATTAAACGGCTGTCGGGAGTGTTCCACCCAGAGCAGAATGCGGGCCCTAGGCCTGATCAAGAGGCGTCTGTTATGCTAACATGCTAACTCAATTTCCTAAAGGTGTGCTTTTTTTTAACCGAGCGGTTGTGACATTCTAATTTTCGGCATAATTACTGTTTTGAAGTGGGATTTAACCCCCATTAACCTTTGAACTTGGTTGTCAACGGCTTGAACGTTATCGTGCTCGTTGTGGAGTACAGTAATAGCAATTTAAAGGGCTTACTCTGCTTTGCCGTACAGTAATGGCAATTGAAAGGGCTGGTCATGTGTTGCCGTTTCTTTAAAAAGTACAAACTTTGTATCTTCACAGTTGTGTTTATATTCAATTACAGTGTTTAATTCGTCTACTTCAGTACCTGGTTACACTTTACAAGTTTCAGATTTCCACCCGTTCTTGGTCAATGAAACATTGTTAATATCAATGCTATAAATACAGTAAATAAATCAGTGTTTGAGTAAAAATACAAATGACAGAAATCCAGAATAAGATATTGAGTCTGATTTATACTTAAAAAAAGTTGATATTACAGTGTTTGTTTTATTACTGTTGCATTACCCTACGCAAAGGCCAAATTAATTTATAAATAAAAATGAATGCATCATTTCACGAAAGACACTTCCTAAACTTTGACAACCTGTTGTAATTAAACAATCAGAGCAAGCAAGACCAAATTACAGTCTGTGCTTTTGAAATGTAAAAGTAATCTAGAAAGCGTATACATACTGTGCGCAAGCCAAGCTATTTCACTACTGTCCACCTCTGCAGAAACGGTCCATGTCACCGTATGCCATTCTGGGAATAGTATTACGAAATCCGAGCCCTTGGTTTTTCATGTTCATATTTGTAGTACTGCCAACTGTTGCTTCGAAACGTTATCTGCTCTGATCATCTCTCCAGCCAGCAGAAATGTCTGCAGTGAAATGAGCTTTCATCGATCGTTCTTTTTATATTTCTATTCTGCAGGCTCAGATCAATGACCTCATGGATCAATGCAGCGGATTTGAATTGTAAGTGAATGTGACGGCCACCTCGAGTCGGTTCGTTATGCTGACGCCACACTTTCACACACTCATCACTCTCCCTTTTTTCTCTCTGTTTTTCCCTCGGTCCACTCATTCATCAAATGTATTAATGTTTCTACGATTAAAACCACATAAAACAAAATCTGACTGAACTACAGTAGTGTGCTCAGTTCCAAAGCCTCTTCTGGATAACTTTTGTGATTTGCCAAAATGCCCACAAAGGCATAAAAAAGCATGTTTGCAGAATCCCTTTCTGCTCTTTTCTTTCTCTCTCTTTTTTACAATTTGCGATAAGTTAAAACAAAAATGTATTTTGATTATAAATAATATACTAGCAATATAATAATATATATGTTGCACTATGACCGTAAGACTTGATTGTCATAGAATCATTGAATATTGTTGGTCAACTGTTTACAAATGGCTGTTTGAATTCATTTATTGCAGAAAGTACATTTCGATTAAGATGTTGCACAATTCTGGTTCTTTTTCTAGCAACATGGATGATTGTGAGAAGATTGAGATTTCAGAAGACAACGTTAATCAAGGGACTGAGAACATTCGCCCCGAGTGCTTCGAGTTGCTACGTGTTTTGGGAAAAGGAGGCTACGGAAAGGTGACTGTTTAATAAAAGTGTAATGCTACTTGCTGTAACATATTTTTTAACATTTTATTATGAACGTCACCAGGTTTTCCAGGTTCGGAAAGTAGCCGGTGCAGCATCAGGAAAAATATTTGCAATGAAAGTCTTAAAAAAGGTTAGTTTGTACTTCTTGGTGCAATGGTTTACATTTTTATGCTGCTTTTCTTATCAGATATTTTGTCTTTTTCAGGCTATGATTGTACGCAATGCCAAGGACACGGCGCATACTAAAGCTGAGCGCAACATCTTGGAGGAAGTCAAACATCCCTTCATTGTTGATCTAATCTATGCCTTTCAGACTGGTGGCAAACTTTACCTCATCCTTGAATACCTAAGCGGTTTGTACATCAAAACAGTTTTCTCTTTATAAATTGAAAATAATTTTTGTTTGGTTCTTGTTTGATTGTAAAAATGTGGTGAAAACCTTATTGGGTTTAAGTCATGCTTTTATATTTAGTTTATTACTTGAGTTTATAACTAGTGACTGCTATTGTGGTGGTTTAATTCATCTGAAATTTAACCTTGTGCCTGAGACATTTTTTTCAATAAGTCGTTTGTATTGAAATAAAATGTATTAAATTAATAAAAATATTATTTCCATTCAGATTTTCAGGAATATTTGTTTTTTTTTTTATTGTTAGAATGTTATAAATATGTGAATTCACGAGTCCTAAAATCTGGATGTATAAGGTTATACATTATGGTTCTCTAGATTTCTTTATTGCTTCCTTTTGATTTGACGTTCTCACAAGGTGTCTTTGGATAACAGTTGTGTTTTATGTATAGGTGGGGAGCTTTTCATGCAGCTAGAACGAGAAGGGATTTTCATGGAGGACACGGCCTGGTAAGAAATAGTGCTTTGTCAGATTTATTTTTTTATTTCTTATCAAAATTAAGATCTTGCCAATTCTGTTTCAAATTTCAATTCATGAGAAAAGTAGAACTCACTCTGAAATAGTAGATTTTCCAAAATGTCCAAAACGTGATTCTTTTGATGCACAGCTTTTACCTGGCTGAAATCTCCATGGCTTTGGGACACCTGCATCAGAAAGGCATTATCTACAGAGATCTTAAACCAGAGAACATCATGCTTAATAACCAAGGTCGGACTGCTTTTTTTCATTGATTTAAATCACAGACTTGGGTGTGAAAAGTAATTTTAAGTGAGTTAAGGTTGCATGTTTTGTTTTATTCTTGTTGCAGGACATGTAAAACTGACAGATTTCGGGCTGTGCAAGGAGTCGATTCATGATGGCACAGTAACACACACCTTTTGTGGCACTATTGAATACATGTGAGTGACGGTTAAAGAAAAGGCACACATTCCAGGGTTTCAGTAGTTGGTTTTCTGTTTGGTTCATCGGCTGAATTACTGTGACACGCTGTTGAGACGTTTCTTTGTTTCAGGGCGCCGGAGATCCTCATGAGAAGTGGACACAATCGGGCCGTTGACTGGTGGAGTCTCGGAGCTCTGATGTATGACATGCTTACCGGGGCTGTGAGTGAAAGCACTGGAATTTGTCCAATTATTCATTTTGTAAAGGGAAACCATTAGCAATATCTAGTGATGTAGTTAAAAAGGTGTATTTGTCAAATTTAGCTCATTGGTTGCAAACGTTCGTTTGGGCATTTTAAATGTCATACAGTACTTGAAAGGAACATGCTTTTGTTTCTTATGATGATATAATTATTGTTATACAAAAAAACCTGACAGTTCTCTTTGTGTGATGGCAGCAAAATAGGAATGTTTGTTCCAGACAGCGAGATTGAGATTTGATTCTCCCGTACTAGTTTTGCGTCAAAACTAAAATTACCGTCATACATTGTCTGACATGATATGTGTGTTTTTGCACTTTTAGCCGCCATTTACGGGAGAAAACCGGAAGAAAACCATAGACAAAATTCTTAAATGCAAACTGAACCTCCCACCCTACCTCACACAGGAAGCCCGGGATCTACTCAAAAGGGTAGGCAAACTGTCATAGGCTTGATTATATGGTAATGTAGTTCTGAATTTTTTATTTTTTTTTTTTTCATTTAAAAGTTTTTTATTTGTCTGTCTGTCAGCTACTGAAAAGAAGTGCCTCATCTCGACTTGGGGCTGGACCTGGGGATGCAACTGAAGTACAGGTCCGTATCCGTGTACTACTGTAATCTGAGTCCTAGTCATGGTAATTGGCCAGTCACACTGTTACAGATGTATGAGGCCATTTTAATGACAGATCTAGTTCAAATATTGTTTTAAACTACAGCAGAGGAGTAAATAGTAAACCAAGAAGACATACTTAAGTAAAGTACGGACACCTTACTGTAAAAACTTTATTACAAGTTTCAAATCACCAATTCCAACACTTCAATGTTTCAAATGGCAGAACAAAGTAAGTCTCAGTCAAACTTAAATGTGCAAAAAAGGCACAAATACTAAACCAGTAGTAAAATAAAATTCACAGCTGACTTATTAAATTAGTTAAATTAATTGCGGTAGAAAAAAATAACTTGTCTTGCACAGTCCCAAGGTAACATTTAACAATAAGGGTCTATTCAAATATAGTGAAGAGTACAGATACTCAATTAACAATGTAGTCAAGTAGAGAGAGTAAAAGTTGCTCATATTGTTGAGTACAAGTACAGAGTAGCCAAAAATCCTCAAGTTACAAAGTACTTTACACCACTGCAAAAAAGCTAAAAAAAAAAAAAAAAAAATTTGGTATTTGCTACTTTAATGTGGTGACCATACCAGGCCTAACTTTACTACAGAAAACATTAACTACTTTGACTTCTCTACTTATTTGTATTATACAGAGATTTTTTTATGCAGATGTACATTTCTATTTTTTTGCTTCTTTTATTATTATTATTATATTTCTCTTTTGTGTATTTTTTCTATTTTTTTTTTGTTCGGTTGAGCAACTGTAACCGAAAAAGAAATTTCCCCCTGGGGATGAATAAAGTTTTTTGAATCTTGAATCTTCTTAGTGAGTTTATTATGCTTCGCTTTTTGTTCTAGACTCATCCGTTCTTCCGGCACGTAAATTGGGACGATCTTCTGGCACGAAAAGTGGAGCCACCGTTTAAGCCTTTTTTGGTAGCTATGCTCTCTTGGGGTTCTTTTACATTTTAGTTATGATTTGTAGATGACACATGTTTGTCCCTTTTCAACAGCAATCTGCTGAAGATGTGAGCCAGTTTGATTCAAAGTTCACCAGCCAGACTCCAGTTGACAGTCCGGATGATTCCACATTGAGCGAAAGTGCAAATCAAGTGTTTTTGGTGAGGCAGGCAATCATTTCGCTGTCAATCTCTGTAAGTGGTCAGAATGAAAATTCATTCCGCCTTTTTTCTGCAGGGTTTTACTTACGTAGCCCCATCTGTATTTGAAAATATAAAGGAAAAGTTCTCGTTTGAGCCGAAAATCCGCTCGCCACGGCGGTTTTTGGGAAGCCCCAGAACACCAGTCAGGTAATCTGCTGTCTTCATGTTAAGATCCAAGGTCTCATTTCAAAACCTTCTGGAGAAATTCAACTGAAAATGTTGACTGCTTTTAAATACCGTCTGAATTCTAAGTTGATATTACATTTAACATAAAATAGAAGCACAGCTATGATGTCAGAACACATGATGATAAAACTACCCTTTGCCCCTAAAGTGAAACGAGATCCGTTTAATCTAGCAAATAATTCACTGATTAATCTATTGTTAAACTAGTCAATAACAGCAGTCTTATTTAAATTAAATAAACCACCTTCTCACAAAAAATAACTCTTGTAAAGATTTGGGATTTTCATTAAGAAGCACATAGAACTAAGACAGTGAGAATTTATTAATAAAGTGAATCTTCAGTTATTTATACAACTGTATTTAAGAAGTAAACAAAAATGTGGAAAAAGTCGACAGCCAGGTTTCTTTTTCTTTAACTCGCTGTTTAAGACTTGTCTTAGGTGTCCGGAAGAATTCGAAATTAGGCCCCGGATTATTCGGAAGCGGCCCATGTGAACAGACCTTTGTCTTTTGTTATTGTCATTCAGCCCTATCAAGTTCTCTGGGGATGCCTGGCCGCGAGGTCCCACCCTGCCTGAAGCCTCGACCCTCACGTCACCCACAGAGCTCGCTATGGAAGTGTCCTCCATGGACCAGATGGACATCACAGCCAGTTCTGAGGCCACCGCGCCTCTTCCCATCAGGCAACCCGCCGGCTCCAACCTAGGCCCGTTTAAACAGCAAGTCTACCCTGTGATCTCGAAACGGCCGGAGCATTTACGGATGAACCTATGACCATTAGTTCCACTTAGAGTTTTTCCTTTCTCGATTTCTTTTATATGGACTCTAGGGGACATGAACAGGCCCCCATCATCACTACTTTCTGCTTTATACTGTTCCATACATCTGACGAGTGTGTGTTCAGAAGAACGCACGGCTGTTAGTCTTCAGAAATTAATTTGGACCAACTGTAAATAAATTTAAATAAAACTGTGCCATAAAATTATGCCATTAAATTAATACCACATTAATTGCATTTGTGTTGTTGCTTTCAAGCTGTTGTTTGTTTGCTACTCTTTCTTATTGAAAGCTTTTACAGTTGTTAAAATGATTTGTTATTATACATTGTGTGTTTTGATTTTGTTATTTTAATGAGAAAATGTTAGCAAAATAGCTGCCTCTTTGATAATGATTTAAATTGCCCATTATATTTTATTCCAGCTAAGCAAGAGAATACTTTATATTTGCAGTGCAACGTTAAAACGTGAAAAGATTTGTCTGTTTGGAATTGTTGATATTGTAAAAAGACTACAAACTATTTTTTTGTTGTAAATATACTTTTTTCTAAAGCATTTTTGTTTTTTTAGTGATTTTTTATTTGACATTTAAAAACCTATGAGTTTTTAATGTTGAGTGCGATAATAGTGTTTATGTGCATACATATTATTCTTGTAAAATAAGAATATTTGGAAGTCCTCCTGATCCATACTAAATGCTTTGTTTATAAGAAATTAAAATAGCTGCAGTGAGATATTCGGCCCACAGAGGGCGGCAGAACGCCGTGGCATCTCATTGGCTGAATGAAAAGTGGCGAGGAAGATGATGTCAAAACATTGCGAGGCCGCGCGAGGACTCTCACTTAGGCTTCGGATTTATTTGTAAATAGGTAAGTTCATCATTCAGTCTTATTTGTTCAAATTATTATTTGTGCGCAGATAAAGTTGTCTCCTTATGCGATTACAAACCGGAAGCATCAGGTTTAACAAGAACAACGTCAGACAAATGAATCACCGGCCTTTGCAAAATAAATAAAGGTGTTTTTTTGTTTACTTGTGTGGTTTGCCAAGATGATTTGCTGTATGATTGGTATCATTTTAGCCTAATTCATCATCGTTTTTCTCTTAATTCTACCTGTAATGTATTTGCTGCGTGTATATTGTCACCATACGCTTTTAATAACAAACGCATCTCTCTCTGTAGGATTATGTGAAGCTGTACCATGTCTCCGCCTGATCTCCATGCAAGTCCTTGGGGCTTGTCTGAGATTTTGGTTCAGAAAAGGCTTCTTGGTTTTTGGGCTTTCTTGGCCTGGATGGTCCTGTTTCACCTTCTGGTCAACGTCTGGCTCCTCTGTGTCTTCACAAGCCTGCTAGTGGTGTTAGGTGGTTGGCTCGCATCTCAAGCCGCTCTTGACTCTGAGAATTGTGTACATCTTGAGAGGTTTGTTAAATTTGAGAAGATCGAGTGGTGTTCTGATAGTGAGCAGAAGCTCCAAGACGAAATCCAAAACACTGTTGGTAAAATCATACGTGACTTTGTCACTGCCTGGTACAACACAGTTTCAACAGCGAAAGAGTTTGAAAATGAGGTGCACAGTGCCATGATGTTCATGGCAACGGAGCTCAAGCGTCGAGCTGAGAAGGTTGATCGCAAAGAGCTTTCAAGGAAAGTTCTGTTTCTATTAGGAAACCACTTTCAGTGCTACACAGATTCCAAAGAAGTCCTTGCAGGCCACAGAGTGGAAAAAGACCACGAGACACTTCTCTGGGATGAATACGGCAAACTTTGCACACCTCACCCGGTTCTTCAGGGCTCCGCTGTTGAAGTTAATTATGTAAGAGCCATTGTGGATCTCCTTTTACATGTTCTTGTACCTCCTCCGCATTTGGAAACCAGAACAGGTCGGTTTGTTGTGGGTGAACTGATAACCTGCAATGTTTTTCTACCTTTAATTACCAAGCTGTCAGACCCCGACTGGCTAAACATGCTCATTGTAAGTTTCTTCAACGAATCCTGTGAGCCAACCCCGGAACCAATTCCACTAGACAATCAGTATCCACCACAAGTTGAATCCGGTGAAGAAGACACACAGAAAGAAAATGAATATCCTTGTTCATTGACCACAGAGACTCCTACAGTCACAGAAACCCCAACACCGGAAATGGCTGCATATGACGTTATTGACTCTGCTGAACTTGATTCACTGCATAACCTTGAGGTAGATGAGTCTCGACTGATGAAACCCTTTCCATCGAGTTTTAACCCACGGGATTATCTGAGACTTGGCAAACCCAATCCTTTTTATCAAGAAACAGACTCGGACTTGGAATCCCCTTTGACCGACTTCAAGCGAAATTCTCTGGACTCACTGGTTCTGATCGGCTCAGAAGAGACCTTTTCTGAAAGACTTGAATGCAGCACTCCAGTCGACACACTCATAGATCTTGATGATGAGCTTCCTACTTACACCATTACTACAGGGGAGTCCCCCAAGGCTCTGTCTTTGGACCATTCAGATTTCACTATACATTCCACTATTGGGACCGAGGATGAGACGTCAAGCTTTTGCACTCTACAATACTTGGAGAAAAGTGACCTGAGCACAGAAAAAGCAGCGATAAATCCGGGAGAACTGGCTTTGTCTGCACCTTTGCCGGCCTTCTCTTCGGGTGTTGGGTTGGCATCCCTGACACCTTTTAACTTTGAACCACTCAGTAGCCCAGAAGGTCCAGTAATCATCCAGAACCTCCGGATCACTGGCACGATTACAGCTAAGGAGCACCGAGGCACCGGGTCACATCCCTACACCCTCTACACTGTAAAGGTAATATTGAAACTACCTTTCAATTTCTTTCGCTAGTTTAAAAAACTCAAAATCACCATTCAATTTAACTCAAAATTTACAAGTGGAGACCCAAAGAAAATACAGAATGTAGCAATTTCACTTTAATGGAATCTGATTAGTGCCAAGAAATATCAAACATACATTTCTAAGAAACTAACAAAAATGCTTCACATTTACATTTGTTTTTTTTTTGTTTTTCGCCTGCAATTACGTTTGTTGGTTTTTGCTTGCAATCATTCACGTAAAATTCACAAATCGCAAAAATTCACGTTTTTTTAAAAATATTTTTTTTTTAAGTTTTTTAGTTTCATTTAGTTAATTTTTTTTTGTTTGGACTTCCTTTTTTAGCGGTCCTGACTCTGATTGGCTGGTAAAAATGTGACGTAAATGTGAAGCATTTTTATTAATTTATTAGAAATTTACAGTGGATAATTTTGGCACTAATGTGATTCCATAAACAAACTATATTTCCTTAAGGTTACTGTTTTTTTTTTTTTTTTCAGAATTACTATACAAACAGTGTCATTCTTTGTTCTAATTTTTATAAGTAAACTCTTTTAAAAGGGGGTTTTATGGGACATTAATAATAAATGTCATTTTTTTGTCTTGCAGTATGAGACGGCGGTCGACTCGGAGAATCCGGAATCTTTGCAGCCCATGGCCTACCACACTGTCAATCGGCGCTACAGCGAATTCCTCAATCTACAGACTCGCTTGGAGGAGAAACCTGAGTTGCGAAAAATTATTAAAAGTCAGTAGTGCTCAGAAGTTCTGTGATAATCATTTAGGAAACTAAGCTTGTTGTGTTTAAAATCTAGATGTTAAAGGACCAAAGAAAATTTTTCCAGAACTTCCATTTGGAAACATGGACAGCGACAAAGTGGAGGCCAGGAAAAGTCTCCTGGAAACATTTCTTAGAGTGAGTTCCTTTCATTTTTCTTTTCCTCTTTGTTATATATATTTTTTATATTTATAAATTACCCCATCTTGATAATAGCGTTTCATAACAAGCCATTTATCTTTTGATATATAGTCTTCTTAATGATCCTAAATAATTAGTATAGTATAAAAAATTATAAATAAATAACATCTTTTATTACAGCAACTTTGTGCCATTCCTGAAACAGCCAACTGTGAGGAAATGCAAGAATTTCTGGCATTAAATACTGATGCAAGAATCGCCTTTGTGAAGAAACCTTTCATTGTGTCAAGAATAGACAAGGTACTTTAAAACTTTTTAACACGCCATAATACTCCGCATAATAACTATAACACTCCGCAAACATCATAATGAAGAAACACAACTATAAATTCATTTGTTTTTCTGCAGATTGTGGTGAATGCTATAGTGGACACCCTGAAGACGGCCTTTCCCCGCTCAGAACCGCAGAGTCCAACTGATGACATTGATGGCGATCCGGATGGAAAACTCACTGATAAAAAATCCAAGTAAGAGGTTGATTGATAATGATACCAATATAAGAAATGTTTGCTTTTCATTTGTTTGAGCAATTTTTGTTTGTGAGATTGAAACATTTTCAAGACAATTTCTTGTCTTTCAGATCAAAGATAAAGTTCTCGAGTAAAATAAGCCCTGCTCTTAACGTATCTGATATGCGCCCAAAAGTGCTTTACTGCTTTGATGAAAGCAGAACTGTAAGTCACATTATTAAACCATGCTCAATTGTATTAAATGATTTTCACTTTTTTTATTGAATATTGTTTAATAACAGTTTCTTGTTTTCAAAGGTTTTCAATGGATTTTCATTGAATGATTTGGAGTCGCTCATTTCAGAGAAGGAACATGTTGATCATAAAGCTTCAGTTTTTAGTCATGGTGACAGTGAGAAAAGTGCAGGCCTGGGATCCAGATCAGATGTGAAACCTTGCATGTTTGCCACTGCAAAACCGTTGAACGATCAAGGTAAGCAGTTTTTAATTAGTATCGTGTGATGGTATGTTAAAATTATAAAATTTTACTTTGTGCGTAGCCCCAGTATGCGTGATGACGCCGGACACTTGGGCACTGCGATTTTGGACATTAACTCGGAAATTTTAGTACCTGAAAAAGGATTTTTTTCTTAAGTGTGTGTGTTTACTGCTCTTTCAAACCAGAAGATGACACTCGGAAAACCATTTACAGCAAACATATACAGTTGAGGACAAAATTATTAGCCCCGCCTACAAAAGAATAATTGTTTGATAAGTATTTCAAAAGTGCTTTTAAAAAGAGCTTTTAAAAAGAGCTAATAATTTTGTCCTCAACTGTACATTATATTGTACCTTAGAATGTTTATTTTTATTATCTGTATGGTGATTTTTTTTATTTCATTTATTTTTTTTTCTTTTACATTACATTTATTTTTTTCATTACATTTATGTAAATTTAAAGCAAGGTGTAATATGTGTTGTTATATTGCTGTTTGACAACCTGGTTTTCAAGGTTAAATATTTTAAATAATAAAATACCCAGAAAGAATCGTGGGAAAAAATTGTGATCTTTATTCTAAGCAAAAGTTTTATCCCGAATCTGGCAGCTCTAACATTTACTTAGATTTACTAACTTTTGAAAGTTGATGTGATCTGCATACCTCTAGATGGCAGCATGGTATTTTGCATGATGTTATGAACCGTCCTAATTTCAGGAAATTTGAGCTCTCACAGGAAGACAAGCAGAAGGCCTTTTATTTTCTATATCATGAAAACTTGTCAGAGCTGGAATATTTGTTGTCATATATCTTATTTTTAATGTACGGGTGCATTACAACATGCAGTGGCTAATTTACAGTAATTGTTGGAGTTAAAATCAGATATATTTTTTTTCATCCTCAGCCGTGTGTTTGTGTACAGCTGGAGAGACGAGTCTGTGTGAGATTGTGCTGAGTCTTCTGTGTCTGCTGATGAAGGACCACTGGAGCTGGCTGTGTACTGAGAATGTGCAGAGGACCATCAGGATGCTGTTTGGGACACTCATAGAAAGGTGCGTCGGATCATTCAAGCACTTCTGCGATTCTCAAAACAGCTTTGTGAAAATAAGGCGCTCGGCACCGTAAAACAGGTTCAATCCCAGGATTAGACATCAGAATGGAGTAACCGTGTGGAATGTCTGTGATGCTTTTGGAGGAGCGCAGACATTCATCTGGTTCATCCTACTGAAGACTAAAATAGTTTTTGCCTAAACTTGATGTCAGAATAAAATACTGCAATTTTTTTTACCTCATATTTGAGTTTAGTTTTAGTAAAAGCAGCTTGAATCTGGACAGGAACGGGTTCCTATTCCTACGGGTGGATCTGTGATCACTGTGGCCTACAGCAGACCCCCGCTTTAAGTCAAATTTTATGGTTTCTGCTTTTTTTTTGTGCATTCCACTGTTTTTTAAAAACGTCCAGTTAAGTGTCTTGGCTATCACAACTTCTTACACTATGTTTGCTTCTAAAGTATGAAGAACTTTTGGCTTTTCAAAACTGATTTTGACTGAGGCCTCTGAGGTATCTGTAAAATTGTTTTTTTTTTTCATATAGAAAAAAACTAGTTTATATTTTATATACTTTATATTTATCTAGTGCTGATTTGTAGTGTGAGTGTGAAAAAGAGATTGCTCTGTGATTGGTTGGCCACATTCCTCTGGATATTCTGTCTTCAGGCTTCCGGCCCAAAGTTGCTGAGATTGGCTACAACTCCTTTTGACCCTGAAATTGAAGAGCAGTTCAGAAAACAAATTGAACAATTGAGAATGTTTTTTAGCCTTCAGAACAACATGGCAGTGAGGCATTACCTGAAAACCTCACTCGTTTCTTCCTCAAAGCAGTTGCTCAAGTCTTTCAGTATATTTACTTGAGTAAAGCAGTCGCACAGTAGTGGCTGATGACAACTTAATGCTGGAAGTGACGCCGCTTTTTCTAAACTGTCATCAGGCTTACTGCCATTTCTCGGTGCTCTTCTCTTAAGGTTAATAACAGTAATAAGGCCCTTCCCTGAGGCAGCTTCAGTTTCAGCTTGAACTTTTCCGCTGCGTTCTTCATAATGA
This sequence comes from Paedocypris micromegethes, assembly GCA_028031935.1. Classification (NCBI taxonomy): domain Eukaryota; kingdom Metazoa; phylum Chordata; class Actinopteri; order Cypriniformes; genus Paedocypris; species Paedocypris micromegethes. Next base: position 23,969,306 of record CM051502.1, read on the forward strand.
TGACAAAATGAAAATTCTGGACCGATGACAAAACCCGAATGGAACGGAAACACCTGGCTTGAAACCAAAGGCCAAATACGGACTAAGTTCAAATGATGCTTTTTGTCTGTGGTTTAATTAATAGTCTGTCTGTGCGTGGAAACATCTCTGCAGATAGTTATGAATAACGTACTCATTCAATAAGACTAAAAATGAACTGACGTTTAAATTACATTTATATGCGTATTTCTTTATATACTATGCTATACTATATACTAGAAGTTAAATCTTCACTTTTTGCTTTTGTTACTCCTGCCACATCTCTAATATGTTGTAGTATTCTGTCTCTCGATTTTAAATGAGTCTTGATGTTCTGTTCATTACAGTTAACAGTGCTTTAACACTCCAGACTCTTTCAGAACCTTAAAAATAGTTCCAGACTACCAACTTATTCGCCTAAAGTCTCATTTTTGTTCTGTGCTAATGCGATTTGTGATCAGCTTTTACACATTTCTTTTATACGTATGATTGGTTATTTTATGACAGAACATTCCCAGTGGCCGAACATTTGGTTCATCCAAAGTTCTCGATGTTCTTCCTGCTCAGTTTGGCTGTCACTGGACATCTGTATACAAATCCATTCCATCGTTTCCATTTGAAACCAATGAGGCCTTGAGCAGGTCCAACATTTGCCTGTGATTTGTTCTGGTCAAGTAAAAGGTGAAGATTTCACATTCAATAATACGTTAAAGTGTTGGCTCCAAATGCGTGTTCTGCAGGTATTCACGCGTTGATGTCTAGACGTTTCAAACCACTTGCCTGAAATGTGTTGCTGCATCATATTAAACCCAAGCGAACACACAGGCTTCCTGACATGTTTCCTTGATCTGAAACAGACTCCTTCAGTTGAAGTCGCACTTTCTGTGTGGAGTTTGCATGTTCTCTGCGTGTTGGTGTGAGTTTCATCCAGATGCCGTCATTTCCCTCTCATCCAAAGGTAAATTGGAGAAGCTTAAGCGTGCCGGAGAACGTCAAAGCAATCCTTTTTTTTTGCCCGCATGTCCACATCTGTCTACTCGAACCAGGCGTTTCCCTACTTCGGGCCCTTTGATGCCTGAATTGGCTCCAGAACGTTCTGCAGAGGTTTTGATCAGCACTGACTTTGGATGTCAAGCTGTACATTTAAAGCTTTGAACCTACAACAATGGCGTTTGTTGCGCTGTTCTCAACTGAAGTGAGGGGAAAGCGTTGGAAAGTCATGTTTAGGGGCAAGAAAAAGATCCAGAGACTCATTGGGAGAGTTCCAATGCTGTAGCATCTCTGTGATCTCCTGATAATGTGCCTGAAGTCATCGACTACTTACATTTCTAGAGTTTCAGGCAGAATTCCACACAAGATGAAAGTCGGTTTGGTATTCAAGAATTATTGGCAATGGTGGAGTAGTGGGTAGTGTGGGTCTGGTCGGGGGTCTTTATGTGTGGAGTTTGCATGTACTTTCAGTGCTTGCGTGGGTTTCCTCTGGGTCTCAGAATTCTTCCGACAGTCCAAAAACATATGTTCTTGAACGTAGAAGTCTGGAACACTGGAACATTTTGTGCGCTTTGAGACAGTTAAAACTGTGAAAAGCGCCCTTCATATTATTATTATTATTATTATTATTATTAACATTGACCATTGAATGTCAAAGTGTGTGTGTGTGTTTTGCTCTGTGATTGGTTGGCCGCTAATCCAGTGTGTGTGTCCGCCTTCAAGCCCAGAGTTGCTGCGATTGCTATTTCTGGGTCACGAGGAGTTGAAGCCAACGTTGGATTAATGGATCAAAGGAATTGCAGTCAATGATTGGACTGGCTTTCTTTAGGAGTTGAACCCACAACCTTTGCGCATCAGCTCTACATATTAAGTTATAATAACTAAGTGGAATTCCGCAATGACCTGTGGTTCTCAGAACGGAACAATGGTTTCTTTCTGGTCCAGACGTGTTTGATTTGCCTGACCTACTCAGCTTGGCGATGCACAGATAAATATACATATGTATGTTAATTTATTTCATGCCAAGTGTATCATGGGTACGTATAGTACATTGTTTGTTTTATTTTCTTTTTAATTTCCATTGCTCTCTATGCAATTTAGACCACCATGGTGATTTGTTAAAAGTGTTGTGTGCCAAACCTTATCTTAGTTTGTTTTTAATGTTTTTTTTTTAATGCAATTTTAATAATAATAATAATAATAATAATAATGAGTATTTGTAAGGCGCTTTTCACAGTTTTAACTGTCTCAAAGCGCACATGTAAATATGTAAGAGAAATGTTGCTTTTTATTCAATTTGTCATCTGGGTTGTTGGTGTTAACTAAGTGGCTGCGGTTATGACAAGACAAAGACCAGCGAGCAAGCACATACGCGACAGTGGCCAGGTAAAAAAAACCTCTTTAACGAGGAAAAACCCTGGGGAGAACCCGGCTCACTGGTGCCAGTCTCCTCCGGCATTCTAACACTACACAATCAGTGCGTTGGTTGTTCCGCGTCATTTTTAATGATGATTCTGGAACGATGTTTCCCTCCTATTTTATCCCAAATAAGGTGTATTCTCAGTTTTATTAGTTTTTATACATTAGTTTTATTTTTGTCACTTTATCTGTGCTTGACAGAGTTTTATGGGTTCACAGAGAAACACATTTTACATATGAGATAAACAAGTAAATCTTTGATTTTGGAGCTGTTTAACCACCTTTTTTATGTTTTTACAATAACAATAAATACTGTCATGACTTAAGAACTGTAAGAACGTGTAAGAACTGGCACATTATGCAGAGACCCTGAATATTTTATTAAGAATATTAATGCCACTTAATTTTACTGCCCATATACATTATGTTCCATTTGGTGAACTGTTTTTGCCTTTTTTTGGCCAGAGTCTGTGCAGATTCCTGTCTTGGCCAAACTTATTGATTAATAGTATACTTACATTTTGTTGAACACAAGTCTATATTCGTGAGTTGTTTGTATTGCTTCATTTAACTTTCATTTAGAGACACAGAAGCATTTGGTCCTTTATGACATGTGACATTAAGAAAGTTGAATAATTCTGGCTTTAAAACTGGTTTCAGTGCGATACATCACATTTTGTTACGTTTTGTTTTCCAGCCATTTATTTTTTAGAGAAGCTTCCTCCAGTTCTTAGCACTACACACAAAATGTTGGGAAAAGCCAATGTTTCACCACATTCTTGTATTAGAACTTCTTGCATGTCGGTCCCAACACTGGTCTGATGGGTTTTTTACAGACTCTGGCACATTAGTTAGTTGAACATTCAAAATCGTGCTATAATGACATAGAGTGTTGCTTTAACCTCTAATAAAGAAATGTAACGACCAGCTTTAAACAGTTGACATGTGCAACCTCTTTGAAGTTTATAAATGGCAATTAATTTGTAATAAATCTTTGACTTTCACAAAAACTTCGGATCCCTATTTTATTCCGAAGTGATTACAGCAAAATAACGTCTTATCCGCACACATTTCTGCGTGAAAAATTTTGCCCGAGCAGATACTGCATTTTCAACCCACAGCAGCGTAGATGGACAATCAGCATTTAGATTTATGTCGGCATGCAGTCCAGTTTTTTTAGCCATTGAAAACATTTGGCACATCATAAAGAAGAAGTGACAAAGAAGACCTAAGAGAGTTGAGAAACTGTATTAGACAAGACGGAGACAACATTCCTTTCTTTTACTTGAGCAAGTTGTCTCCTCAATTTCCAGACGTTTGCAGACTGTTATCAAATGAAGAGTGTATTATACAGTGTTAAGCATAATCCATGTCCTAACATTTTTTTTTCGATGTGTGGATGCAATGAAGTCAACTTATTTGTTCTTAAAATGCACCATTTTCTCAATGTAATCATTGGTTATGTCATCTGTATCGTTTTCTATTTAAAAATTGAATCGTGAAACTTCCACATCATTGCATTCTGTTTTTTATCAACAAATGTGTAAGAACTTTGTTGTAACGCGGCAACAAGCGAGTTTGGAAGTTTTGGAATCTTTGTTTACGATGGTTTATGACACAATGAATGATAAAGTGGCACGACTGTGGTGAATTGATCCTGTGTGTGGTTTCTATTGGTTCTGTTGCAGATGGCTGGAAGTTGGGGTGGATAATCTGACCTGTACTGAGTACTGGGCAACTTACCTGCGGGTGTTACAGGAAGCCATTTGGCCTGGAGGAAATCTACCGGCCCAATCTCGACCTCAACGCAGTGCCCTTCAGAAACAAGAAACCAGAAAGCAAGCCCTGCTGTGCCTTATGAAACTACTTCCAGGCAAGTTTTCTGACAATTTTGATGTTTAACTAAAATCTATGACTTTTGTTTTTTTCACCAATACAATTTTAAGCACCTAGCCTTGTATGTATCTACGTGTAATATAAAATCCAGGCCAAAATATATTTTTTCTTATTTTCAGAAGAAGCTGATGGTCTTATTTTGGGCCAAATTATACACTACAGTGACCTGCAGATTTAAGTTGGTTTTCCCTCGACTTATTTTCAACTCAGTTTGCTGTGGTGTAAAGTAAATGGACTTACTTATGGTCTTACTCTCTACTTGACTACATTTTTGATTGTATCTGCACTCTTTACTCCATTACATTTGAATAGACACTTACTGTTGCTCGTTATATTGTGATTGTGTCCAACAAGTTTGCATCTTGTTCTACTGCGGTTAATTTCTTAGTCGGATGAGGCGATATCGCCATCTGCAGGTTGCTGAAGGTACTGGTACCTATTTATTAGCTAAATCAGTTGAACCTGTTATGCAATTGCACTTTTTTGCACATTTGAGTTCACATTTGACTGAGACGAACTTTTTGTTCTGCTATTTTGAAACATTGATGTGTTCCATTTCTTTACTACGAAATAAAACCTCGTAAATAAATTTAAATTCAGTACGAGTAAAATAGTTCTTTTAAAATGGAATACTTTACAACTTTTTCTCAATTCTTCTGGAATTGGTGATTTGTAACTTTTTACAGTAAGGTATCCGTACTTTTACTCAAGTATGCATTCGGGTACTTTTTGCACCTCTATCAGTTTGTTACTTCCTCCCCATCACATCACCGCCACAAGTCGTGAATTGTTGTTTCTTCAGACAGAATAGCAAAAGCAGCGTTCTCATTGGTTTAGATATTTTAACTCTGGCTCAAGGAAAACCGTTGTTTTTCACGTCCATGTGAACACTAATATTGCTCTGCTTTTCATGAGCGTTACCTGGAGTTGTATGTAGTACAATAGTCTGGTTCTTACCGTAATCTGAACTCGTTTTAATGGCTAATTAATCTCTTTCCTCACACTGTTGCTATTGTTGTTGTGGAATGCTTCGTCTGCGTAAAACTGTGAGCGCTACTCAAAGTCTGTTTTGTGATTTACGTAAACAGCTGTACAAGGCACGGAAGAGTCAGCAGCTGGATTTGTATGCAAACAGAGAAATGAATTGCCTTGTTTTTCCAGATCTGATCACTGAATTGCTGGGATCTGAGAAGTACATGTCCTCCTGGCTGACGGTCGTGAACTCCTTTCAGGATGCCACCATCAACAGGTGTGTGAGTAGAACATCCAGCCTCACCTTCTGATGCTGTAGATTCAGACTTTCATCCGTCATCGTGACTTTCGATAAACGTATACAAGTTCTTCAGCTTTTCCACCACACACCGCAATTCAATTTAGCATGACGCCGTAAAAGCCACGTAAATGTTGCTGAGGTAACGATTCAGACATCTTAATTGTTTCTTGTTAAAACTATTCTCATGTCATGGGTCTGTTTAGGGGGGGACGCAGAAACCAAAAATGTGGTTTCAATAGATAAATCCCTGTAGTTTGTTATCGGAGGACCTGCAGATTGTTACCACAGTAGGGTGCATGATTTATTCACAGCGGCCAGTGTTTTGAGAGCGCTGCTCTGCTCTCTGATTTAGTGGAACATGTTGTAGTCTGTAAACGTCCAGATGAAGCAGATGCGGTTAGAAGCAGCTAAACGCCGAGCGAGTATCTTTTGGTTTATGGACTGAGTCTGAAAGATTGGAAGGTAACAAGGCACGCATGGCTCCGCTGTCTGTGTTATTTCCTGTCTGCTGAGATACCTTCATTTACTTGTTTTTCTTGCTTTTACAAAGACTGTATAAACCTACCAAAGGTATCTCACTTTTTCCAGGTGCGCAGTTTGTTATTCAGTGGGAGGAAAGCTAAATCAGGAGTAAACGATAAAGAACGTCTTTTGGCATTTTTATTTCTTTATTTATTCCTCCAGAATCACAGTTGCCCAGTATGGTTGTACTGGCCTTTATAGATAAATGAAACTTACTCTTCACATTCATAAACAATCTCGAAGCAAGAAATACACACATCAGTAGCAAATTTAACGTTAATATTGCTAGTTAGCAAGACCCAGACAAATCTATAATATTAGTACAGTTTGTGGAACATGAAAATCTATGGATCCCGTCTGCGCAACACACAATATATCGTATTTACAAATATAAGCGCACCTCTGATTATTCAGGCACAAAATAAAAATTCAAAAAATCGCACTAATGATTCTTTATTTTTGTTATTCAGCTAATAAAAGCATATATGCTTGTCTTCCTCTGGAATCATTATTTAAAAAAAGTAAAGAGGACACAACACAAAAGCGGGTTGCTGCATAAAATCAACATATTTCCATTTATTTACGCAAATATAAGCACCCCTTTTGTCAAAATTTCGATGTTTAAAAACTTTATAATTGCCAATTTTAAATATGCAAGTAAATTTAAGCGCCAATTTTTCCGTATTTTAAGTCAGGAGCAATCGCAAATATACGGAAACACATCGTCAAGTAAAAATTCAAGGATCCGACACAATCAAAACGCTCGGTCTGCTGCACAGGGGATAATAATCCTTTGCTTCGCTTCTCTTCACACAGCGTCGGTTAAACAGGGCCCTCAACCAGCCTCCCACAGTTGCTTTCCGCATGCGCGGACTGGTGCAAAGACTCTTGGGAAATGAAGTTCTGATCACTAGAATTCACTTTTTGTTATCTATCATTCAAGTATAACAATATTAAAATGATACAAGTGTCAAGTTAGGTTTGTTGAATAAAGAAAATATAGTATGTATAGGAGAAAATTTAAGTCATTGAACCAGAAATGTCAAAAAACAATAAGGATTTCTAAGAATTTTTTGTCAGAAATTTAATTTTTAGTTTCCAAAGTTCAGGTTATACCTATACCGTGCTTATATTTGCAGGGTGCTTATATTTGTACGTTTATACAGTAATTTGTAATTGCTTCTGACTTGAAATGTGGAAACATTTTCACATTTGAATGCATTTGCGTATCTAAGCACCCCGTCCGATTTTGAACTTCTGGAATGGGGAAAAAAAGGGATGTACTGTATTTCTATTTGCATAAATACAGTATTATTTGAGCAAGTTTTGAAACAATAGGCGACGGTTATTTAATACGTGGTTTGGCTTTACATTTGCCGACTTAGTGTCATTTATGTTTTTAGGAACCTTGTGTACCATATTTTTGATCTGCTCATCGAGATCCTCATCCCTGAAGCAGCCGACAGGGACGTTCAGAAGACGCTTCTGCACAGCTTGTCGAAGAACGCAGAGAAGTTGCCACCGTAAGGAAGCTAGTGAAGGCGCTGACATGAAGGTGCCGCTTTGAAGCATCTTAAGGTTTGATTTGTTGGGTGGAAACACAGGCATGAACATGGTGAAACACAGACATGGTGTGCAAACATGTGGAGTTGGTTTCATAATTTTTTTTGTCTCTGGCACCAATTTGGTCTCTCTATTTCTGAGATATACCGCGCGTATCCGGCAGGTCGTGATTAATGGCCACATGTTTTGTGTTCTATCAAAACACGGTCAGTCTCTAAATCTCAGCAGACCGGATCTGAATTAGTTGCTAGTTCTGAAACTTTCCTCCACATTTTTCTCACTTCAGCTTTGGGCAAAGCTCTTACAGATGGACTTCGTCTTTGGCCATTTCCTTGTCATCTTACTGCACATTACAGGCCTTTCAGTTTCAGACGAGCTCACGTTTGCTCCAGCGATGCCCATCTCTGACTTGTGTATTTTGCTTTCAGAATTGTTTTTCAAAGATAATGAATTAAATTCACCCTTCACACACATCCCGTCTGCTTTTGGCAGAACGGTCATGTTGTGAATCTTGCAAATCTTTTTCACTTGTGAAGTCACGTGCTTTTTTCCACCAAAAATCCGCTTTATTTCCATTTCCTTTGTTTTATTAATGCCAAATTCTTGTGAAAAAGACGTTGTTATTTATTTATTTAAGTGTGCCGAAGTTTCTTTTATGATTGAGAGCCAAATGATTAAGTTTAAGAGTTTTTTCTTATTTATGGTTCAAACATGTTTTTTTTAAATGCCTTAATATAAGGAGCTATTAAAACAAAATGATTGCGAGCGTGTTTGCGGCCTTGCACAATACATTCCTTGGATATATTTATTTCCTTATTTTCCTCAGTCGTTTCTTATATCTGATTTTCCATCAACATTTGTCCATTCCACTTTCAGAAACATCCAAAAGGTTGCGGTGAAATGATCTAATCTTTTCCGTTGTGAATCGGACGATCTGTGATGCTGTTTTGGCGTGGAATTTTGAGCACTGAACCTTGTTGTTCCTGCCGTTCTGTCGCTGATCTGTTTTTGCCAGTGTCCTTGTTTTTAGTGTGTATGAAAATTAGAAGGATCTTCAGACTCCTCGTTGTATGTTACACGTTTTTGTGGTAACTAATTGTTAAAGGACATCAGTGTTGGAGTTTAATGTATGTAACTTTAATGTGAAAGAAATTATATTACACTCATCTCTGTGACTTGGTGAGAAACGTTTGCATCTTATATTGTTTCAGAAGCAATGTGTATATTAAACGTACATTCCCAATATTATCTGATGACTGATTTTTTTACGAACAAACTTATTTTGTAAAGCACTTAAAAGTTGGTCAAACAATCACAAAGTTGGATCACCACAACCCAAAAACATGTTCTTTCATTTTTTTGGTGGTGTAATTGACGCAAGTTTCATTACAGACGTTTGTTGGTACTGTACTTTGGTTAATTGTAATTATTTGCTCTTAATTAAAACATTTTTAGGCAAGCAAAATGTGTTATGACCGAAGAAGAAATACTTTTGGATCAAGTGGAGAAATATAAATTGTTGGCCTACACAATTAATTAAATTATTTGTTTGTTTCTTTTAGAACTTGATGACTAAGTTTGTTAAAAACAAAACAATACAGAAAAAAAGCAATACAAAAAAAATTTAATTGAAAAAAATAAAAGTCTAAAAAGTGGATCCTCTTCTATATTATTCAATCAATTAATGTATGTATTTTAGAAAATTTTAATTTTAATTAAAGTATGAATAAAAATAATAACAACATAAAAGCAGCAGGATGTATAATTAAATAATCTTTTAGATCTAAATATAACACAATGAGTAAAATATACACTGTGTGTAATATTACACTTTAGTGAAATATTTCAAGAGGAATCTTGCATTCCTGCTGTGTTTCCAGAGTTGTTCTGGATGGTGGACGCTCCGTCAGAAGCCTGATGGTTGTCATTAAGTTGTTTTTAAAAGTGGAATCGGACTGAACTACGATCTGAAAGCACTTCTCAACCCAAATATAATGACTTCACTCCAAACGATGTCAGATCAAACAAATGTGTTATTTTACTGGCAAGTTGGATTGAGTAGAAACGTCTTGAATGCGAAGGGCTTTTATGAAACTTGTGGATTTCTCAACTCAACCTTCTTAAACCCAATGATATTTTAGCATTAGCTAATAGCTAGCAGAAAAAATCTGTCAATCCGTCAATGTCTTTTCACACCTCTCTTCTATTTAAAGTCTTTTGACTTTATTGCACCCAATGGTCAAGTCAAGACTATTCTGTTAAATAACACGGTCAGTAGAAAAGAACACGATCAAAATGTTGGCCAAAGCTAACATGCTAAGTCCTCCACGTTCCATGATTGATGAGACTCCAAAACCAGACATTTTGAAGTTCCAGATTTCCAAAAACTGATGAACATAACAATTTTGGCAATCTTTTAGTGCTTTTTGCCCCTGACGTTTATCTCCTAAATCAGTGAAAAGAGATTAGCAGCACGACCTGACATTATTTAATGAGTTTGTGTATCTGGAACCGATTCTGGAGTTGACTGAATGATTTAAGCAAAATGGCTTTTATACTCTTGTTTAATCGTGTGGAGATTCAGTATTTTGCTCTTACCATTTAAAATCACTGATTTCTTTGTCACGGCAACAGCACAGACTGATAAACGCTAATGGCTAAAAGTGAATATGTTGCTGAGGAGCATCTGTGTCTAATATTGTTTCTGTTGTGAGTAAATTCAAAGTGATTTTATTTAATTTCATGGTCTGCTGTCCAGATGTTATGGGTTTCTTGTGTTCACAGCAATTTTAACGTAAGTGGATGGAATCCAAGACAATGTGACTGTCTAATTTACTAAGAAGTTTTATTTTAGTATTAAAAATAAATTGACCGTATCGTCTTTAATTATATAAAAATATAAAAAGTATTTCAAAATTAAATAGCTTTGATGACGGCAGTGTGCGTATTAGAGATCCCTCTTCATGGCCACCAGGGGGCCTTTAAGAGTCAACAAGATTTTTTGTCTTTTTTAGTCATGCAAATAAAATGCATTAGTGTTTGCAAAATAAAATACATTCAGTTGTTGATTTCTTCCCTATTACTTTTAGTTGTATTTCTACAATAGAGTATATATATATATATATATATATATAGTGTATATATATATATATATATATATGTATATATGTATGTATATATATATATATATATATATATATACGTATATATTTATAATACAGTTCTGGTTTGCGAAATGTAATGGTATACATTTAATACTTAATAGTTCAAAATTATTCACACGCATGCACTCAAGCATACACACAGACACATTTTCTCAAGGACACAAACCTATGTACAGAATTAAAACCTGTATTTAAACAAAAACACATACGTACAAAAACGTACAAATATATGCATTTGTACCTTCACAAAAAAGTCCTGGATTTCCGTTTTTTTTCTTTGTAAGCTTGTTAAATAAGTAAAGCTTAGCGTGGACCTCAAGTCTGTCCTTGTTTATGTGGAAAACACATGTTTCCACTGAAGTTATGCAACGGCTTGCTTAACATTAATTCTCCAGGATCATTTGATATGTTTTTGTTATGTCGTTTGTTTTAATATTTTTTTATTACTTTTCTGCTCCAATCTTAGGCAATGAAATTCATGCATTTTATAAAGTGTTCTTGCTGTCACACAAAAACATGTGTTCTTAACATTTTTAGTTGTGTTTGTTTTTTGCCCCCAATTGTATAACTCTGTAATTATACGTATCATTAATAAAATGTAAATTGCATTAACAAATGTGTTTTTGTTATTGAAAGTAATTATTACCTTTACAATAAGTAGTAATAAGTAATACAAATAACGTGTAACCAAGCTTTGAAGTATATGTAGTGTCTCTTTCTCTTGATAACAACTTTTACAAATAGTCTAGTAACACACAACCACACACATAAGTTACATATCCAAAAGTGTTAATGTTACGATTCCTCTGTGGATCGTGTCTAGGGTTAAGGGGAACCACATTTAGCTGTGGGTGAGAGGACTTAGTAACTGAAATAATATAACGAAAGGGGAATTACAGTTCTCAACGTGTCTCCTGAGGAAAACCAATTGTTTCTGAACAATTCCCTCAAGCTCCTCCAGAGTTTTGAATTGAATTGAATTTAATTGAATTGAAAAATCCTTTATTAGTCCCACAGCGGGGAAATTTCACGTCACAACAGCAACAACAAATCCAAGCAAATAAATAAACAAACATCACCATAACGCACTGCACACATCATAATAGACAAACAAACAAACACAGACCATAAATGAACCTGCCCGTCATAAGCATAGTTCCAGTCACCAGTTTAAATTTAAGTTCAAATTGTAGAGTCTAATCGCAGCAGGTAGGAAAGATCTGCGATATCTCTCCTTCACACAGCGGGGGTGAATCAGTCTGCCACTGAAGCTGCTCTCCAGAGCAGACAGTGAGTCCACCAGTGGGTGAGAGTCCAGGTCCAGGATGGATGATAGTTTATCCAGGACTCTTCTCTCACCCACCTCCTGCACTGTGTCCAGAGTGCATCCCAGGACAGAGCTGGACTTTTTGATGATCCTGTCCAGTCTCTTCCTGTCTTTGCCTGAGATGCTGCTGCTCCAGCAGACCACACCGTACAGGATTGCTGATGCCACCACAGAGTCATAGAAGATCTTCAGGAGTGACCCTCTCACTCCAAAAGACCGCAGTCTCCTCAGGAGGTAGAGTCTGCTCTGACCCTTCCTGTACAGTGCGTCTGTGTTGTGAGTCCAGTCCAGTTTGTTGTTCAGATGCACACCCAGGTATTTATAAGACTCCACTCTCTCAATGTCCATTCCCTGGATGTGCATCGGTGGGATGACAGTAGACTGTCGCCGGCGAAAATCCACCACCATCTCCTTAGTTTTCCCTGCGTTGATCAGGAGGTGGTTCCGCCGACACCAGTCCACAAAGTCCTGAGTGAGTCCTCTGTACTCAGCATCGTTAGCTCCTGTGATCAACCCAACAATTGCTGAGTCATCAGAGAACTTCTGCAGAACACAGCCGTCCGTGTTGTGTCTGAAGTCTGAGGTGTAGAGAGTGAAGAGGAAAGGAGCCAGTACAGTCCCCTGTGGAGCCCCCACACTGCAGCTCAGAGTGTCAGACACACAGTCCTTGGCTCTCACAAACTGTGGCCTGTTTGTCAGATAGTCCATGATCCACTCCGTCAGATAGAGGTCCACACCAGCCTCCTCCAGTTTGTGTTCCAGAAGCACCGGCTGGATGGTGTTGAAGGCGCTGGAGAAATCAAAAAACATGATCCTCACGCTACTGTCGGGCTTCTCAAGGTGAGAAAGAGCTCGGTGCAGAAGAAAGATGACAGCATCTTCCACTCCCGTGCCATGTCTGTAGGCAAACTGCAGTGGGTCAAGGTAGGTTCCCACAGCAGATCTGAGGTGACCCAGGACTAGTCTCTCCAGTGTCTTCATTAGATGGGACGTGAGAGCCACCGGTCTGAAGCTGTTGAGGTCTTTGGCCTGCGGTGTCTTAGGCACTGGTACCACACAGGAGGTCTTCCAGAGCTGTGGGACCTTCCTCAGCTTGAGGCTCAGATTGAAGACTAGTTCCAGGACTTCACACAGTTCATCTGCGCAGGACTTGAGGAGTCTGGAGCTGATGCCATCTGGTCCGGCTGCCTTCCTACCGTTGATTCTTTAAGCTGGTTTCTCACCTGTATACTGGAGAAAGACAGGGGTTGTGGTGGTGTTGCAGTATCAGTGAGTAGAGGGTCTTGATGGGCTGGTTCTGCAGGAGGTGCTGATGGTGTGGAAAGCAGCTGCTGCGGGGTGGGAGGGGGGGCTGCTTGGTCGAATCGATTAAAGTGATGGTTCAGGTCATTGGCCCAGTTCATGTCCCCCTCCACCTGAGGGTGCGGTGCTTTAAAGCCAGAGATGGTTTTCAGGCTTTTCCACACTTCCCTGGTGTTGTTTCGCTGAAGCTGCTTCTCCATCTTCCTCCTGTATCTGGCCTTTCCCTCTCGAATTTTCCTCCTCAGCTCCTTCTGTACACGCCTGAGTTCTTCCCTGTTCCCGGATCTGAACGCTCTCTTCTTCTCCTTTAAGAGGACTTTAATCTCAGAGGTGACCCACGGCTTGTTATTAGCGAAATGCCGTACCACTCTGGATGGAACAGTGTTTTCACAGCAGAATTTAATGTATTCAGTATACAGTCTGTGATGGCATTAATGTCCTCCCCGTGTGGGTCACAGAGCTCCGTCCACACGTGGTGTGAAACAGTCTCTGAGAGCCTCCTCACTCTCTGGTGTCCACCTCTTCACTGTGCGAGACACCACCGGCTGCCTGTGCACCGCAGGTTTATACACGGGCAGAAGATGCAAGATGTTGTGATCAGCTCTGCCCAGCGGCGGGAGAGAGGACGCGCTGTAAGCCTCTTTGGTGTTGCGTAAAATAAGTCCAGTATTTTATTGTCTCTGGTGGAACAGGTGACATACTGGGTGAATGTAGGTAGAGCAGCTGAGGGCGGAGCGTGGTTAAAGTCCCCAGAGATCAGGAAGAGAGCCTGTGGATGCTGTGTCTGCAGCCCGCTGGTGACAGAGAGCAGGCTCTCAGAAGCTGCGTTGGCATTAGCGAGGGAGGGACGTACACAGCGATTATTATCACGTGTGTAAACTCTCTCGGCAGGTAGACTGGTCTCATGCCCACCGCTAGCAGCTCAATGTCTCTGTTGCACAACTTTGTTTTAACAGTACAGTGTCCTGGTTTACACCATCTTAAGTTTACGAACACAGCCAGGCCCCCTCCCTTCGTCTTACCGCTCTCTTGCGTTCTGTCCGCTCGTATCAGATGAAAGTTATCCAGAGACACAGTAGAATCCGGGATATGGGAGTTAGCCAGGTCTCCGTGAACAGAAGAACGCTGCTTGTTTTATATTCCGGTTGATGCCGCGTGAGCGCCGCGAGCTCGTCCATTTTGTTGGAAAGCGATCTTACATTTCCCATGACGACGGAAGGGAGAGCCGGTCTAAAGCGTCTTGTTTTTTCCCGACGTTGTCGTCCAGCGCGCCGTCCTCGGCGAGTCTTCACGAGCAGCTCAGCGGGGATATCATGTCTGCGGCCGTGGAGAGAAGCAGCGTTGCGCAGCTCCAACAGCCGCTCCGTTGTGTACACAAAAACGCGCGTTGCCACTCCGAGGCACATTTCCTCTTAAAATCCGCAAAAACTAGCGAAAAAAATTATGTACAAACGACAAAAATAACTTAATTTAACGAAATAATAAACAATTTAACGAAAAATCCTTAATAAAACATAGGAAAGTATTAAAAACAAACTTTGAACGTAAGAGCTGTCGTGACAGGCTGCCAGCTCGATTTTGGTGTCGGACATGATTTTGGGATGTTACCTACATAATAATCTGCATATTCTGTCCCGTCTTCTGCTATCTGGGGCCAGGTCGCGGGGGTAACAGCCTCAATAAGGAGGCCCAGACTTCCCTTGCCCCAGCTACGTCCTACAGCTCTTCCGGAAGAATTCCGAGGCGCTCCCTGGCCAGCCGGGAGACATAGTCTGGGTCCTGTTTTCTCCCGGTGGGACATGCCCGGAACACTTCAGCAGCGAGGCGTCCGGTGGGCATCCTTATCAGATTCCCGAACCACTCCATCTAGCCCCTCTCAACCCGAAGGAGCAGCGGCTCTACTCCGAGCTCCTCCCGAATGGCCGAGCTCCTCACCCTATCTCTGAGGGAGAGCCCAGCCAGAACAAGAACATTTCCGCCTCTTGTATTGGTGATCTTGTTCTTTAGGTCACCACCCACTTCTGGTGGCCATAGGTGAGGGTAGGAACGTAGATCGACTGGTAAATCGAGTTTTGCTTTTTGGCTCAGCTCTCTCTTTTCACCATGACGGAACCATGCAGCGTCCTGATTATCGCGGACACAGCACCCATCCGTCTGTCGATCTCCTGCTCCATCCTTCCCCCACTTGTGAACAAAACCCTGAGATATTTAAACTCTTCGACTTGGGGAAGGACCCCGTCTCGAACCTGCAGGGGGCACTCCAACCTTTACCGGTCGAGGACCATGGTCTCTGACTTTGAGGCACTGATTCCCATCCTGGCTGCTTCACACTCTGCAGCAAATTGATCTAGTGAGAGCTGGAGATCATGTCCCGACAAAGCCAACATGACCACGTCATCTGCAAAAAGCAGAGACTCGATCCTGAGGTCATCGAACCTGATCCCTTTCCGCCTCCACTGCGGGAGATCTATAAACATACAATGAACAGATTCGGTGACAAAGGGCAGCCATGGTGGAGTCCGTCTCACCGGAAATGGAAATGACTTGCTATTGGCAATACGCACCAAGTTCTGGCACCGGTTATACAGAGACTGGACAGGCCGTAACAAGGGGCTCCGGTACTCCATATTCCCAGAGTAAGCCCCACAGGAGTCCCCGAAGGACATGGTCGAACGCCTTCTTCAAGTCAACAAAACACATGTAGACTGGTTGGGCATACTCCTATGATCCCTCCAGAATACTGAAGAGAGTATAGAACTGGTCCGTAGTTCCACATCCAGGACGGAAACCAATCTGAGACTCGATAATCCGGCAAACTCCTCTCCAGTACCCCTGAATAGACTTTCCCTGGGAGGAAACATCCCCACAGCATTATACTACCACCACCATGTTTCCCTGTGGGAATGGCTTTTCAGGGGTTGAATGCCCCATCCTTTCTTTCTCCAAACAGAAAAATCTTTGCAAACCTTGGCAACCTTTATTCTTTATTATATTTTACAGGTGTCACTATCATCTTTAAGTCTATCAATAACCTAAACGTTCATTTCTGTAGAATGTATAGTTTTTGTTGAGACATTACCGTCAGACTTGGCCAAGTCATTCACTAGTGTCTTGACAGTTGTTGGACACATCTCTCACTAGTAATCTTTGCTTTCTGAATCTGTCCATTTTGTTCAACTATGACCAACTATGTTGGTCTTTTTAAAGTCTCAAGTTTTTTAAAGTCTTGGATTTGGTGGGATCTTTGTCTAGCAGTCACGGTACAGAAAGCGTTTCCTACCAGAGGAGCGGGATTTGGATTTCACCAATAATGTGAATAAAGTGTGTATAAAGATTAAGGCCTTTATTCACAGAGCAGATTGGAGCAGAGACTGGCATATCCACTGGAAGTAAACAGATAACCGACAAACTAATAAACAACATTCAATTCACGCTTGCCATGTTGTCATAGAGATTTCATTACGCTTGTCTCAATCTGATTGGTCGACATTAAAATCAGTTTTCTAGAAGACTCATTCCAGTTTCTCAGCCTGATTGGTTATGAATCTGGAGTTTACTGATGCCATACACCTTAATGAAAGTGCAAATCAAGGAAAACAAGCATTATTCATCAAATCTTGTCATCTCATTATTATGGAAAGGATAGAACAGTTGGTGCAGTAAAACATGCAATTATTCACTAGAACACTCAATGTTTTTCTTTAAACCTGCTTTCTTGAGCATTACTGAAACAATTCATTCTCTGTAGCTACAATCATGTTTCTTTAGTCTTTTGCTGCGGGGACATATTATTGTACCAGGTAATTTCCAAGATACAATTATACAATTATAATTATCCAAGATACAAATGAATATTGTCAAGACATTAAAAAGATTAAAAAAAAAAACTTTTAGATAGACATTTTCGCATTTTTTTAACAACTGCAACTGCTTGTGTATGCTAAGTAAGTGTAGTATCGAGCATTGTGTCTGATCGGATGGGTTAAATGCAGAGAAAAAATTTCCCCATGAGGGACTAATAAAGGTTCAATTATTATTATTATTATTATTATTATAGTGATATTGTATGTCAAATAATAACCTATCGCTGAATTTTAGCTGGAGTGAAGTTTCTGACCACAAGATGGCAGTAAGAGCAAAGACTAAAATGTTATGCTGCGCTTGTTGGTCCTACATACTGCGGTGGAGCGTCAACATATCTAATTCTGGTATTTCTGGTAACAATTTGCTGTTTTAAAATATCCTTATTTTAAAATTTTGATTTCTGACACCACTTTTTTCACCTAAACTGTGGGAGAGATCCTGACGCGATTGTAGCTTGCAACTGAGTAAAGCGCTGTAAATAAACTTGAACTTGAACAAATGCATTGTTTGCATAAAATTTCGTTCAGACAAAATCATTCATGTCACAAATAATTTGTTCGTGTTCTCAGACTTAATAATATATAAGTGTAATGTAAATGTAAGGTTAAATTAGTTTGAAATCAGAATCACCTGAAAATAGCCACTTGTTGACCCTCGGCCTAGGGAAACCAAGAAAAGCGCAGTCGTATGTTGACGACAAAATTAAAACCCAAATCAGAATTCAGTTTATATTCAAGGGACGTGGTAAATAAATGCTCATTCAAATGTGCTTTTAAAACCTCACAGTTTTTAAGGTTAACAATAGTTCAAGGCCAGTCGGGGGTCTTTCTGTGCGGATTTTGAATGTTCAATGTAGAAAATGGAAGGATCATGGGGGTTTCACAATAAGAGGTACAAAATGTGGAGTGGTTGCGGATGTCGGGATTAGAGAGAAGGAATGTGGTGGCTGTCCTTAAGAGATGGTGCTCTTCGGGTCAACATCCCAGCAGAATGGCTTGTGTAAACAGCTTAAAGGAGCCATGGTCAGGTCTGGATGGATCTTTCGGACAGTCCGTGTCTCTACTGTGCTTTATATTGGCCTGTGATCAAAGGATAAACCAGTTTCAACCTTCCATATTTTAGCTCTGTTTCAGGTCGGATTTCCATAATAGCATTTACAAGCCGTTTTGGACTAGAAATAGCCATTATCTTCTGAGGGGCTGATCAGGGACGAGACAGTGTGTTATATCTTTGACTTCCTGCTTTGAATTCTGGCAGACTTTGGTGGTCTTGTGTAAGAGTAAAAAACGTTTTCCGTTTATAGAAGCGTTGCAGATGTTATCAGAAGACTGAGAGAACGACTGCTTTGAGGTGAAGATGTTGTAGAAGGTTCAGTGCTTTGCTGTTGATGTAATAGCTCTTTGGTTAGTCTTGCTTTTAGACTTATTGTCTAGTGATATGTAATTCACTGTGTTTTGTCCTGTGTAACAAACTTCTTGAGAAATAAAAGAAACCATTTCATTTTGGTGTTTGTTGGATAAACTGTATAGAGTGACTATAAAGCTAGTGAGTTTGTCGGTACGCCCACTAGGGGCCGTATTAAAATTGTCTATCCAGTGAAGTTACACACACACAGTAAAGTGAACACACACAAACCCGGAGCAGTGGGCAGCCTTAAGTCGTGGTGTCAGGTGGCATGTGGGGGGTCAGTGTATCAACTTCCTCAAGAGTAAATAATGAAAGTTTGTCGGACCGACAACCTAAACCTATATAAAACAGATGTATCCATACGTTGCTGAACCACTTTTCCATTTTTGGGTCATAGGGAGCCAAGCACAGCAACCCTTTTGTTCTAAACTTTTCTGAGCAACCCTGAACTTTTATTCAACCAATAGAATTGTAAACAAAAAAGAAGTTACTTATTACTTCTATATACAATATTTTTAAATAAATTACTTCCATTATTACTTTGTCATAACAATATGATGCTAATTGAAAAACAGAAACTAAAAATCTATGAATGACCAAAACAACATGCTTTTTGTTGTTTTTCCCTATTTTATCTCTCAAGTCAAATACAGCTGACGTTCACAATTATCACTTTGCTTTAACTGAGTGCGAGTCTTTAAAATGTCAGACAAAAAAATGACAAAGTTTA
Organism: Paedocypris micromegethes; assembly: GCA_028031935.1. Lineage (NCBI taxonomy): Eukaryota > Metazoa > Chordata > Actinopteri > Cypriniformes > Paedocypris > Paedocypris micromegethes. The sequence continues at coordinate 23,988,781 of CM051502.1, forward strand.
ACTTATCTTATCTGCAAAATGTTCTCAAGAGAATAGTGAAAAGAGTCGAGTATTCGAATAAATATCTTCTGCGGTCCAACACTGGGTTCCAACAACTACTTAAACTTTAGTAAGTATGATTAAAGTATAGGTGACAAGTTCTAGTCTTTGAGAAGAACACTTCATCATCAATCTCGAACCACTGTGGTTGTCGAGATGCTGAACGCCTTTACTCCAGTTATTCCCTCAAACTGTACACCATACGCATATCCAATATTTTTCTGTTGGACAATGGGACCATAATTCTCACAAATGTAAGAAATGAGCCATTTTGAAGACTCAATTTTTAATGTCTTTTTTTTACATGTTTCCACAATGAGCTGCTTTTTCTAAAGATCATTTTTGTGTCTTTTCTTGCACTTAGTTACACAATAGTGTGACGCTATGGGGATGCAGGGAGCTCGGAACCAACTGCAGGACTGACTTTTAGAAATGAAAACACACAGTCGTTAGGGACAAAAATGAAAAATACAGAATATGCAATGTTAAATCGTCAAATAAATATTAACGTTACCACACGGCAGATGATCAGAAACAAGACAGGAAAGAGAAGGGAAGTTGAAAAATCTGGACATCAGATAACGTAACAGACACAAAGAAAACCAAATCAAAGCCAACAAACGCAATTGAGCAAGTAAACAAAGCAAACACACTAAACAAAACATCCCAACAATATCAAATGAAAAAAAACCCAATAATCCAGCACCAGAGAACTTCAGAACCAATTAGAACACAATGAGATGCAGATGATCAGAACAATCAAAAGACTCTAATACACAACACCTGGGTAGAATAATGAAATAATGGATTCAAATTAAATCAAGACACCTGATGGCAGAACTTAACCAGTTGTCAACATAAAGGTCCCAAAAAAAAAGCAGAAACTCCAAAATCCTGACTTTTATTTAAAAAAAAAGAAAAAAAAATCAAATCCTCTATAAGAGAAATCCCGAATGTGACTTTTCACAACAATTCTTTGTTGAAACCTTCTTGGTTGAGTTGCTGGACCATAAAACAGGGTTTGTAGGGTTTACAATCTGATTAAAAGCAAGCCTACTCCTTTCATTAGTAGGTCAGCAACATAAAGCTGATAAAGTGACTTGAAGAGTTGAGTTGAAAGCCCCTTAAACTGAGCTAAGCTAAGCTGAGACTTAGTCGTAAACTATGTTAATATAAATCAGTCAAACACTAGTGCGGTTTTCGTTAAAAAAACAAAAAAAAAAACGTGGAGATCTCTGGGTGGAGTTGCTACAACACTATAGTAGTTATAATCATTTCCTGCGTTTTAATGCTAAACCTTATGTGCAGTCACCCTCAATAAGAGAAGTCAAAATCTCCCTAAAATATCCTTTTGGCGGTTCGTTATTACAAGAAACATGAGAGCGCTTAATGCTGGTGGTCCACGCGGACGTTCTAATGCCACGGCGTGTTACGACATCCAGTGACCTCATGCTCTCTCGGGGAAAGAAAATGAGCGATGTCAGATGTTTCATGATTAGTGACCTGTAGCTCGTCTTGACTGGCACCGTTACAGGGGAAGTTTGGTGCTTTTGCGTCACGGTGTTTTTTTTAATCGATCTTCTAATCTGCACAATTGGCCCTGTTGTTTGACTGCTGATTATTGTCGTAAAAACTCCGCACATGACATGGCTGTGCGGTGAGGCAATGAGAGACCGATCCATCATAAGCAGCGTTCCGAACAGCCAATCGCTCAACAGCTTTAAGCAGAAGGATATGAGATGCCCTCAGAGAACATTGAAACTCAAGTTCTTCAACTAAAGTGACTCAAGACTTTGTTGTGTTGCACAAGTTTGGGTCTACGGTTTCATTCGCTGCAGTTCTTCAAAATTGCCCCAAGAATAAATGTAATTAGAAAACAATGCTCTTGCACACAGAACCTTTATCCATCCATATATCCATCCATCCATCCATCCATCCATCCATCAATTTTCTAAACCTGATGGATGCAAAAATTGCGTGACAGGAAGCTGGAGGCAATCCCATTATGGAACTGAAGGCGGGGCAACCTGGATTGTTGGCCAACCAATCACAGATCAAGAAACACAGAAACCCACATTCTCACTCTCAACTAGAGACAATTTCCAGACTAGAGAATTTTCCTGAAATCATGTTTTTGGAGTGTGGATCAGGAGAGGAAAGGAAACCCGCATGAGCACAGGGAGAAAATATAAATTCAACACAAAACAAAATCCCATCTGGGACACAACACCAGAGGTCTTCCTTGCAATTAAATAATCACCTTTTCTGTTTTATTACAATTCATAATACTACTGTATATATGTTATACTTTCCCAAACAGCAAATACGTACAGAAGATGAAGGCAAGGGGAAAATCAGAACAATTCTAGATTTTAGACTTGTGCAAGATTTTCGAATCCACCTATCGGGTGTTTTTTCTTGCTTTAATCACCTTTTTTTTTATTTAACAATTATTACTTGTTAATTTAAGTACAATAATCACACAAGAAAATGTACAATTGAAGTACAAGAACATGCCTTTCTGAATCTTTGTAGCACTGTAACACGCATTTAGAGCCAAAAAGAAACCTGCATCATGTCGATTTACAGTCGAATAATTACTAAATAATCTTGAGGACAAAATAAAACCCGATCCTAGTGGGAAAAGTTGCACATTAGACGGTTTGCTTCTCCACAGCACCTGCTTCTTCTTCTCAGCTCTTTGTGGGAAAATGCTTTTCAATTCCATTCCAATCTAGGGAGACAACCAGCGTTTGAGGAAGTTCCTCGCATGTGCCTCTGTCTAAATTCAATCTGGCTCAAGTTCCCCTTGCAGAAATTCTTCAGGTTTGGCGAAGCGTGATGGTGTTTCTGGGAGAAGGTTCTGGTCCCCTGAAGATGCTTCTAAGTGGTCAGAGATGATCGGTGGTGATGGATATTTTCTCATGCCAGTGTTAAAAGGCATCACGATTTATTTTCATATTCTTGTCGTCCCGACACAAGTCAGTTCATGAAATGAAAACACAGTCCGTGTTGTGAGCACATGCTCTGTCTGTGAGGTAATGTGTTCTTGCAAAACGACAATGCCCTTCTGACCCGGCTTACAGACAAAGGGATGCTGGGTGTTGATATGACTCATGGACATATTTTCACCGTCTCAGGTTTCGCTGTAGGATTCCCAACATGTGCTTTGACTTTTCACTGCAAAAAATGCACAATTTGCCGTGGGAGAGCATGTCTGGAAGAGAGCACGTGTTTTGTAATACTATTATAATGATAAGTTATTGGAGCGCCTCTGCTCCATCTCCTCTTCATTCAACAGTTCAGAACAAGATATCATTTTCACACATGACAAATCGTTGCCTTTCGTGGAACTTGTCATATTCATCCCGCTTCAAAGAGGAATACAGTACTCGGGTGTTTAAAACATGCCAGCTTGTAGAGTAGATTTTTGAGCAGATTTTTAGTTATTATTATTTTTATCGTCAAGTCACATATTTAATTTTATTATTTAATTAACACACTGGGTTTAATTTTTTTGGACCGGCCAAATTCTGTTGAATGTTAATGGGATGTGCATTCCTTGATTTTCAGATTTTATACAATATTCAGGCTAACATAAGGCGCATTCTAGTTTTCATGGTCTCATGGCTAATGTTTCTTAATTTTTGTTATTAAGCCTGTAAACATGTATTTTATAAATTCCCTATTGGTTGGCAGAATTTAATTCTCCTTACAGTGTTTTTCTTGTTTCTAATTGCCAGTTTCACTCTGTCTTTACTCTCAGACCCAACTGCTGCTGTGCAATTTTCAGCCTGAAGAGTAAGAGGTCATTTCAAATGTGCTTTATTATTGTGGTTGGGTTAATTTTCATTTCCCAGATATATTTTTTTCCATATATGCATGTGTGTCAAATAGCAAAAGTGCATGTTGCGAAAGATTTGTTTTGTTATAGTGGGATTTGCAAGACTTGATCCCAGATTGGTGTGAGATTTACAGGAAAATATTAGTTTTGAAGCCCATGCATTTTAAAAGAAAGTGCGGCCCGGCGAGACAGAGCGGTTGTGTTAGCTGTTGCCAGAGCGCTGCACCTGTGTTCCTACAGAGAGACGACTGGTAATGACAACACTGACCTCATTTCTCATGACATCATGAGAGCGGCTGGAGCTTGTGCAGATTACGCAGGCCGGCCCTAGTTTGCAATATGTACACTCTAGGAATTACACTTAACACAAATGTTTATTTATGCTTCAAAAGGCAACTCACTGACGTATTAAAAACTATTAAAATTAACTATTTCTTGTATTTATTCTTTTAAAAACATTAAAGTAACATTTTCATTTAGACATTTTATGGATGCTTATTGGAGACTATTTTCAACTTGTTAATACTGTATGTTAAGAATGCAACAAGGGAATTGTAAAAGTCTATTTCTTTTGGATTGCAACATCCACATGAAACAATTGTGTTTTGTGTTTGGATACAACATGAAACACAACTATGTATTGTTACAAGATTGTTATTTTTCTGTTATAATTTAATTAGCCATTTAGTGCAATTACTACTTTTATTAATGTTCAAGTTTATTTATATAGTGCTTGAACTTTTATTATCACAAGTAAAATTGTAATTTATAATGATGCTGTTTATCAGAAGTCTTTTTCTGTATCTGAATGACTCTATCGCTGTCGGATGCTTCAGCCGCATGTACGCTTTTTTTGCCACAATCAAAAAATCGTTAAGATTTGGCACAATAAAGCGTCTGCCCCGATTAACTGGTGGTCCAATTACGCGGAGTCGACTGTTTACACAGTAAATATATTTTGTATATACATACATTGATAGTATAAATATATATATATATATATATATATATATATATATATATACACACACACCCTAAAACCTCTATTAAAAAGCCATGGCCTTCTATTTTTCAACTCTTCCGTCATAGTGGCCTTCTATTAGAGGTGGCCTTCTGCTAGAGGGTGGCACAGTATTTTTCGGCTAAACTGGTTGTCAGACTGGTTGCCTCGCACAAGGGAAAGAGCGAGTGTAAAATAGTTCCGGCTGTTACAACATGTTCACAGTGTGTGTGTCCTTGCCAAAAGACACAGGGTGCGATAGAGCACAGGGTGCGTCTGTCCCACGTTTATATTACCTGTGACCTTCTAATAGAGGTGGCCATCTATTAGAGGTTTTAGTGTAGATATTTACTGTATATATGTATGGTGTGTGTGTGTGTGTGTGTGTGTGTGTGTGTGTGTGTGTGTGTGTGTGTCTGTGTACTAGTACATTAAATTATCAATTTTCTACCGATTTCTCAATTTCTCTTATATATTGTGATTAGTTTTATATTCCTTTTAACATTTATATTTAAACCCCAAAACTGCAAGAAATGAAAGCTCTGCAAAATGTTTACTATTCCTGTGCTCATTTGAAAAGCGCAGGAACAGACCACACTGTTCTAGAACCAAAGCCAACCCACCCTCATATGACACCTCCTCGGCCTTGTGCAATTACTGCAAGACCACCAAATCCTCAAAGTGCTTGCTGACCCGACTATTATATGTAATCTCTGCACATGCTTTCAATTTTCATGCACAAATGAACCCATTAAAAAACCATTCCGAAAGAAACCCTCATGAGATAAGGTCAATTTTAGCCTGGCAAGCACAATTATAGCAATATTGTTTTCTTTGCTAATTTTCATAACTGCGAGATGGAAATGTTAGCGTTCTCAAGGGTCCAAGTATGATCCCGAAAGGCGAGTGTTACTGGGCCATCACTTTTCATTATCGTCTACCATAATGTTTTCCCTGCACTGCTGTTTGCAAATGAACAAACAAAACATAGCATCTAAATGGCTATTTTTATTTGTCCGAGATGGAAATCAAACCTCATTTCAAGGGATGGGAGATTACCCAGTTCTTAGATTCATAACTTTCCAAACTCTTCCAAACAGTAATTTAAAGGTTTTAAGAGGTGGTACAATGTTGTAAAAGGGTTCACATGCTATACTCAAGCGGTAGCTACTCGTTCCTATCTTGTTTTCTGCCCTTTTGTCGCCGTTTTAGTATGTACTGTGCGTACTGTGACAGTATCAGCATACGGTGAGGAGGAGAGGGCGTTACCGAGCTCTGTTCTGATTGACATGTCAAACCACCAACAGAGCATTCTGGGATTTGTAGTATTAGCATTACACACAGTGTAAAACAATTTCATACACATTACATGTCAGCAGATTTAGCGGATTTGTCATTGTAACTTGTGTAGATTTATTGATGAATATGAAGAGAGATAAAGCAAAAGGATAAAGTTACTGTGTGTTTGTGCGCTTTGAGACAGTTAAAACTGTGAAAAGCGCCTTATAAATACTCATTATTATTATTATTATTATTATTATTATTATTATTATTATTATTATGTGTGTGTGTGTGTGTG
>CM051502.1:23995260-24037172 GCA_028031935.1 Paedocypris micromegethes
GTGTGTGTGCGCGTGTGTGTGTGTGTGTGTGTGTGTGAGAATTTGGATGATTAGGTCTAGGATATTGATATTGGATCAGGCTAGATTTTAAATGATTGGGAACCTAAAACGTGGTTGGAACTTTATGTAAAAACTGGATCATGTTTAATTACGGCGCATGTGAATTTTATCCAGACTCTAAAAAGATATTTTTTAAAGTAAACATCAAGTAAAGCCTTTTAATATATAATATTTCACATTATGTTGTGCATATTGTATTTATTACATGTTTTCCTGACTTAATTAAACTGAATCAACTTTTTATTACACGATAAAAATAAATAAAATCTATTGTCTTTTCATGATGGCGCCGTAAAGCCCCTAAGCAACTAAACCAGTTGAATTCATTTAAACTAGTTCATCTTTCAAACCTACTGTTGTGTCCTCTCTCATGTGGCGCTTGTTTCCTTTCAAGATCCTTTTTCCTCCATATTTTTCCACAAACTCTTACAAGCTGAGCATAACAGTGGGACACAGTGTCAAAACATTTAATAACCGCAGACCAGAGCTTTTTTTTTTAAATCTGTGACATAAAGCAGGTTACGTTTGTTTGAAAAGAAGTGTGTGAAATGTGAGCGCTGGATGTTTTATCCCAGTGTTTGTTTAGTAAGAATAGTAAATGACGGTGCAGCATTACAAGTTAGTTTTAAGTTCACAATGACATAAGCGGCTCAGCAGTTGGCAGAGGAGTAAAACAACACGAGCCACATGTAGTCGTGCACGTATAACTGATGGGGTGAGTAATGATGGAGACAGGTGTTCAACTGACCTCCAGCAAACATCTGCCAGAGCTTGACTGCTCGCTCATTCTCCACCCAGTCTGGGCACTGAAACAGTGGGTTGCCATGACGCTAGCTCTCAGCGGTGGGGAAACAGTCCCACCTTCCAGAAGAGATTACTGGCCTTGTTCTCTCCGCATTCCTCTCCTACTCTGGCTTTTTATGACCGCTGAAGTCAGCGTGCTACCTCATTTAGCGAGTGAGCTTGTCAATATGGCCACTAGGAATCAGAATTATGCTCTGCATTTAAGTGAAGTGACACACACAAACCAGGAGCAGTGGGCAGCCTCACAGTCTGATGTCTGGGGGTTCCAAGCTGCAACGCTTAGGTGGCAGATCCAACTTCCCACCGCTGGATCACAAATGCCACTTAATGGAGCAGAGCTGTTGAAGAGATATGCAGCATCTCCAATCATCAGTCACGTGCAGATCTGTCAGAGGAATGCTTATCTTTGTTCATCACAGGAAGATACGGGAAGTTTTCGCCTGCGGGCAGCTAGAGCTGATTTACTAAAGCACAACAAATCACTTGACAGACCTGGGTGGACTTGTTTCCCACTCAAACACGTTTGGACTAGAATGAAAGATCACCGCGTTTGACGCTTGTCAAGGATGATGGAGGGGTTTTTGTGTCTCTTTGTTAGTTAAACTGTAGCAGACAATTGGTGCGGCTGTTTTCACTGAATCGTGATCATGATGTTTGATGTATTAGTCATGGGGATGAAATGAGAAACTGTGGTGACCAGTTTACAATGCAAAATGAGAAAGTGGATGTGTGTGAGAACATCTGAGAACATCGCGGCTCCACCATCTGAAGGTTTGAAGTAATTGGTGACCTTGGGGAGTCACATGACTCTATTAGCATAGTTGTTTTGACAACTTTTAAAACATCTGTGGTTTTGACTTTTTCATGTCTGACCTATGCTTTCATTTTAGGAAGGAAATTTGCCTTGTACCAGGACTAAATCTCTCACAGATGTTGGGGGTAAAGTGATTATCGATGTCTGAAACATCGACACAACTGCAGTAATTCTCAGCCGTATTGTAATTTTTGCAAGACCCAACAAATTTATGTTCTTTTAATACTGTACAAACAAACAAAAATAGAAAACATGCAAAACCCACATTTTATTTCAGCATCTTGTTCTTTACAATGACCAGCATTTCTGAATCTAGGGGATTTTCCTTAATTTTCCAAGGAACATTTCTCCCACAAAACAGAAAACAGAAACACTACGACAAGTACGACAGGTAAGATTTGTCTTTGCTGTTATTTTAAAACCCTGCAAAATGATTTTTCATTGTGGATTGACAAACATGACCATATTAAAATCACATAAAAATCTGTATGAAGTTGTTATGATAAGTCAGTGGGGCCCAACCTTTCCTGATTTGAGGGCCAAGCTTGACTTGCTGGGAATGTTCACGGGCCTTCATTACAATTAAATATGGATATTAAACATTAGTTTAGTTGCAGAATGGTGAAATATGAAACTAGGTCAATAATTGGTGATTCGCTTTGTTTGCAAATTGACTCTCATCATTTTTAGTTCTTCTTTTCCTAAATTTGTAAAATTCACTGGTGACAATTCAGCATAAAATCTGTCCTTCAGAGACAACCTTTAGAATGTTTTTCTAATAATAACCTCTTCTTTCTAATGGACTACAATCACTAATTAAGTATGGTTATCTAAAAAAATATTGTTTATCACCAATTATAATTGGAACAAAATTGTAGTGTAGAGACACTAATATTTGAATCATTTATATATATCATATATATACATGTTTATGCATATATACGTGTATATGTGTGTGTGTGTGTGTGTGTGTGTGTGTGTGTGTGTGTGTGTGTGTGTGTGTGTATGTATATATATTTTTATAGTAAATTGTATAGTAAAGCAATGAAAAAATTATTCCTCCACAAAAAAACAAGAAAATTATTGATCTCCACAAAATAAACTCTCAACAACTTAAAGCAGCAGCAAAATAAATTTAGTCTCACAGCACTTTATTATGTGAAGTCTGAAAGGATACTGTGAATAGTGAATGAATAAGTGTTCTTCAAGAAACAGTTTAAGGATCGCGCAGAATCGCTCCCCCGAGCGCCCAATTAGAATATGATGGATGAAAGACCTAAATGAAAACAGCAAGCCTATTATTTTCGCTGTTGTACACATTGGAATGTCACCGGTCTAAGAGGTTCTTCTAGAACCTTCCATGTAGTTGCAGTCTTGATTAATGACTCAGACTTGTCATGCGGTGAAAGGTTTTGAAATACCGCTTCAATATCTTTGCACATGAAACTTGCACAGTGGGCTGAGGTCTCGCAGGAACCGATGGGAAACACCTGAGCGCTCAACGTCTGCAGCTGTCGCCGAAGTTACAATAGTCACTGGAACCTAAAACCTAGATCACGTGGCCTTGGGGAAAAATTGGTCTGAGAAGCGGAGATGTAGGAAGTCGACAAACGTTAAATGCACTCAAATGCTCTTGAGTTAGAATAAATATACTCTGCAAACTCTGTGGAAATATGCTGTGCAAACTTTGGGAAAAATGTTACTTAATCAAAAGTAAAAGTGGTAAACAGATTTATAGAAACAAACTCAAGTAAAACTACCAAAGTACTTTTCCACTTTAAGCCATGCAATTTATAAAACTATTGCACTACACTTCATGATTTTTAAGGGTTAACAAGCTCAAACGTATTGGTTTGATAGAATAGGTTTGTACATACGCCACACACAGATGTGTTCTTTTTTGTTGTTGTGTCCGTCAGTACCAAGCTCAATGAATTTGCTTTATCCATGACACAAAATGCCACCCTTTTTGTACTTCCAGTGTCTTTAAGCTTTGCTGTGATTCCATAAGTTGTGGCACATCAGTTCCATTTTAGCATAATCCATGTAGTAATTAGTAACCTAGCAATTTGTTTTTTGCCAGAAACGTGTTAATGTTTGGAGAAAATGCTCATGTGATGGTTTTCTAACTCAGCTTACAGAACCGAGTGGCATTTGCAATGTTTCCAGGCTGTTATCGTTCAAGTTCAAGTTCTTAGCATTTGTAAGGCGCTTTTTACACAGTTTTAAATGTCTTAAATGTAAAGCGCACAGTCAAAAAGAATCCTGACAATTTGATGTAACTCATATGACTATTTTTATTCTGTGCATGGTAATAAATGCACAAAACCGATACAAAAAGCATTGAACAGGAGAACATAGAGCAAATGTACACGTCAGCATCTTGGCCTTGAATGATCATTGTCGAGAAATTATTAACTAGAAGAAGAGACTTTTAGATGGTGTGGGATTACAGTGTTTGTGAGTACATTTATTTAATTGTTATGTTCACAGAACATTTTGGGTTTCTAAAGGAGCTGCACCTTGACTTCTTTTAAAATTGAATCTGAAAAATGAGCTTTTAAAGAATTTAAATGTCATTTAAATTTTCTAAGTCAGATTAGCATCTACAATGGAACTAAATGTTATAGACTTGTACCAAACTTGTGTACCGAAAACTGTAAAGGGTTTTCAAAAGTACCTTTCAGTCATCCTGCCTAATATTTGATGGTTTTACTGGCGAAACAAGCAGAGCAAACAATATAAACATGAACCACTTAAATCGATTTTATAGTTTTACTGGAACATCGCCCAGCAGATTTAAGTCGATCGCTAATGTAAGTACGTGGCTTGATGTCCCAATGCAACAGGCTGTTAAGTAAAGCTGTTCAACTAAATTCCCATAACTCAAATACACAACCAGAATTAAACTTAATGATTCTATTTTGTAGTTGTTTTAACCTTAAAAAACACACTGCATTGTAAAGCATTATAGTCAAGTATTTTTGCTTTCCCTAGGATTCGATCCCACAAACCAGAGAGACGAGAAGCACTACGCTGCAGAAAAGCTGTGATGGTTACGTCAGGGTTCTTCCATTGACTCATTTTGCTGGCAGCCAAGCGCAAGTGAATCTCAGATGGAAATCCAGATCAGATGGACTTAAGATTTCAAATTATTAGAACTAAAATAATTATTTTCTTCACAAACTCACACGCTTAGATCTCACTCTTCGTGACAAAGATCAGACCCACTCATTACAATAAATTAAAGAATAAAAAAACATTTATGATTGCACCATGAGCTGTCATGTACATATATACTGTTTTTATATCTCTACAATCTCAGCAGCAAGAAAAAAAAATTGGTAAAGAAAGCAGCTTAGTGTCGTTATAACTGAGTGTACAGCAGTAGGGAGTTGGATCTGCCATCCATCGTTGCAGGTTTGAATCCCGGTCCGGTGGGTTCTTCAGCAAGACACTCACCACCACATGCCCACCAAACACCACAATTTAAGGCTGCTCACTGCTGCGGGTTTTTGTGTGTCACTTCACTGTGTATGTGGAACTTCACTGAAACTTGAAATTGGTTAAACGCCAAGACCAATTTCAACACGGCCCCTAGTGGCCATATTGACAAACTCACTCTCCTCACTTTAAAAGCACCGACTGCAAGAGAAAACAGTATAGATTATACGAACTGTTCTGCTTAGTAACATCTTTTTCCAAGCGTCACCAAGATGGATTACAACAACCAGTGATGCATGAATATGTCATGAATGGTGTTTAATTCCAGGAATTTTGAAAATCATATTCAAAGAAGTGGAATTTCCAAAACAAATAGAACAAACTGCCGCACTGACGAAGAGGTTTAAACTGCAATCCAGTCTTTTTCACGCTCTCGTCATTGGAGCAACTGAAACACTTTTAGTGAACTCTTTCAGTTTTTTTCCTCACATTGATTTTTCTTTTATTTGAAGTTTACATAACTATCAAAATATCAAAATAGTATATTATTTAAAACACAATATCAATAAGGTAGACAACAAAATGATATATGTAATATATATATGCAAAAAGTTTTATTGCTCACATTATGCTTTGACACCTATTAAGGTACAGCCATTTCCAGTGAGCCGGGTTCTCCTCAGGGTTTTTCCTCGTCAAAGAGGTTTTTTTACCTGGCCACTGTCACGTATGTACTTGCTCACTGGTCTTTGTCTTTGTCTTGTCATAACCGCAGCCATTTACTTAACACTAACAATCCAGACGATCAAACGAATAAAAAGCAACACTTCCCTTATATATTTACACGTGCGTTTTGAGACAGTTAAAACTGTGAAAAGCGCCCTACAAATACTCATATTATTATTATTATCTTATTTAACAGGCTCTAATTTTTCCACAAAAACATTAACATTATTTAAGGTGTAAAAGATTAGAACATCTAAAGTATTAGAAAATAAAGAAATAGTTTTAGAATTATTATTGTGCATGTGACATAAATTACACGTACAAAGACTTTTAAAAACATTTTATATTAAACTACGGTACTTAAAAAAAAAAAAAATTTAACAACAAGAAGTTGAAAAAGAATATGAAGATTTTTTGATATATAGTATAATAGTTTTTTTTTGCTACATTCCAAATATATATATATATATATATTCCAAAAAAATAACACAATGTCTTGGAGACCTCGATCAATGTGAAAATGAGAGAGAAAAGGAAGGTTGCGTAAACAAACTACATACAGAAAACATTAATTCTTTCTGCAGCGCTTCATCAACACTATACAAAACAATCATGTCTTAATAAATGCAACAATGCACATCACTTCACTGAAGAGCTTTGTGCAGCACAGCCATAGAAACCACCCGACGGCCTTAAATAACACCTTAGTAAATATTGCTGGAGTCTGTTAGAGGTGTCAGTCATAAATACAAATCCTCCTCAGGTCTCTAGCTGAACTGATGACTCTCACTTTCTCAGGCTTTCAGAGATCAGAAGTGTCATGGAAGTCTGTCTTGAAGTCAAACTCTGGTCACCTGGACTTGTCGAGCCTCGCTTCAGTTCACGGACCTCGCTGTTTACCGAGCTGAGGTATTCTAAGCAGCGATGGCAAACGAATCCATCTTTCATTCTCAGAGTCTGTGGCTTTCTGACAGTTTAGAATGACACCAAAATATTTCTCGTCTTTGGTGAGCATGTTATGGCAGAAAGGCTTCTATGTATAACGACACCAATGGTTGTAAGGTTGACTGACGTTGGCTTGACTTCTAGTTTAGAGGTTTTTGCACAGATAAAAACATCAGTTTTTTTGACAAGTCGGCAGTAAAATTGAAAAGCTGTGAAACCTTGCACTAGCTACAGTAAATGCACAAAATGATTACAAACAAAGGAGCTCACAAATGTTTGAGCCTTTTACAGACATTTTTTTTACTGCGTCTAAAGCATTTTCAATCAAGTAGATTAATGCTACGTGTCCAAATCAAGCCACGACCACAATGTTCCAAAAGATCAACTTGACAGATACAAGCGCAGGAAAGCAGCGTAGATGTATTGTAGTCATCATAAATGTAGCTTGCATGTAATGAAGCTTAGTATTTTTGGCTACTTTGTACTTATACTGAGTATCAAAAAAAAAGCAACTTTTACTCTCAGATTCAATTTTTGATTGAATATGTACTCTTTACTCCACTACATTGTTACTCTTTACATTTGTTTTACCAAGGTAAATTTCTTGGACAAAGCGATATTACCATTTGCAGGGTGCAGAAGGTACTGGATGCTATGTGAACGTGAATTATCAGTTGCACTTCTTTGCACATTTGAGTTTGACTGAGACTAACTTTTTGCTTTTTTTAATCTATTTTGTTCAACCATTTTGAAACATTGAGGTGTTAAATTTCATTTCTATACTGTAAATAGAGCCGAATAAATAAAGAGTAAAATGTCTTTTTTTTTTTTTTACCATTCTTGGTGTTTTTGAGTCATTTTGAGCCTCCTTTTGGTAATAGAGGATCGATTCTGGCTTGTAGACTGTAATAGGCTCCATGTGGTGTTAGATTCTCTGGTATGCTGGACGTATTCCAATAACCGTTTCAGTTAAAATGATATACTGTACCTAAAATGATGGCAGCCTGTAATAAAAGCTATAAGAAGTAAGATTCAGACATATTCTCAGATAACCGTTTCTCTATCCATCTTATGTGATACCAGAAGTGATGTGATTTATGCTGTGTATTAATAAATATCAGAATTATGTAAATACAAAATTGCAAATTAAAAAACTCCAAAATAATTGTAAATAAAAAGAAAAACATTTTTTTTCAATAATAGCAATTAAAATATAACAAAATAACAGATTCTTGCTGTGCAAGTAGTCAATCGTTAACAACAGGCAATTGTGTTAGTGGCACAGAGGGGCCCACCAATAAAAGTTTGGTCAAGGGCCCCATAAAAAAACAGGTCCGGTTCTGAATTAATTGATCCATTCATACAGTCAGGTACCCAAGATGCAGACTAATAAGAGCAAAGGAAGGAGTATGAGTGGATGGAACCACACGTAGAGTTTATACCTTACATGTAACTTAAAGACTCAATTATTTTTTTTTAGGTTTTTAATAGCTTGACACTATGGAAACCAAGCCAGCTTAAAATGGATCCAATGATGGCATTATATTTATTAATACAGAAAAAAAAACACAAAATTACGCTATTAAAGCAGAATAATACGAATAAGAAAAAAAACATCTATCAAAAAAAATCCATGAACTTATTAATAATTTAACAAAAATTGAAAAATACTGAATCTCACAATTGCTGCTTGCAGCTATACATTTTCATCTGAATCCATCAACCAGGGACAATTTGCATTTCGATTCAAATGCTATTATTAACAATAGATGCAAACGACCACGAGTTAATGGAAACCTAGATAAGTGTTTTGTTCATCTTTATCCTCCAAATCAACTGATATAGAAAATTTGCAGAAGCAATTGTGCTTAACAGCTTAGAAGTTACAGCGGTAAACAGGCTTTTTTGTTTGGCTGTAAACCTAAATCTGCCTTGGGGGAAAGTACAGTTTGTACAGACAACTCCATTGAGGCTTGTATGTTAAAAAAGGTATTTATAAAAAAAAAGAACAATGCATTATTGAATAAAATAAAAAGCAACTTTTTGGTAATTGGTTTTATATTTACTAAAGAATTTATTTACTTGCCAAGAATTCAACTAAGAATGTATTCAATTATTTAAATGTAATGCACTTCTTTATACAATAACCAAGATTTATGATGAAAATATGTGTCATTATTTTTGAAGAGTAGACATTGAGTAGACATGTTAATCTCTTGTTGTTTTGTTCTGTAAAAATGTTTAAAGTGTTAGCTGTGTTTGGGCTAAACAGTTTACAGCACTCCAAAGAAAGCATCTGGCGGAACCCAAGGACATGCTGAGAGAATCCACCTGTGGAGGTCTGAAATGTTCCGAGGGTCTGAGCTCTTTGTGGAACACCTGACACAAACCTGAGTTTTGAAAGTTTACATTTTTTTAATTTATTTTTTGAGATGTCAAGTAAAAAAAGTAAAACTACCTTTTTACTTGAGTAGAAATGTGTAGATTTTTACTTGAGCAGAAGATTACCGGTAGTTTTATTTCTGTGTTGTCATTGATCTAAGAACAAACATCCAGATAAATTGTGCCATCCGGTTACAATAAACTTGATTGTGGTTGGATGAGATGAAGGAACACCCACGTATCATTCAGACATCCTATTGGTTTGTACGAAGGTCCATCGCACCTGCACATCCGCCCGGCAAGAAACTTTGAGAATCAGCTGCATCACTGTAATAAAATGCATTCAATTTCAATGTAATTATATACGACACCATTTTAATATAACAATATAGTCCCATCACAATACAGTCAATAATATATCCATGTAGCCCTTTGTAATATATTAAAATAGGCATATGAACTGTTTGAGTCAGGTTTCCGCAAGATGCATACCACTGAGACCGCTCTTCTTAAAGTCTCCAGTGACATGATGATGGCGGTGCACTCGGGGTAGCGATCGTACTTTCAATATTTCGGTTAATTGTTAGAACCCGTGACTACATTTCCCATGTTCCCCTGTTCACGTGGATCCTTGTCATCTGTTTCACCTGTTGATCGTTTGTATTTTAGTATACCTCACCTGTTTCCGTTCTCCTTGTTGGTCAATGCACCTGTGTGTGTCTGTATCCTGTTTCTGAGTTTTATCCCGAGTTTAGTGTGAGTTTGTCTTTGTTTTATTAGTAAACTCCCGTTTCATGTCACTTAGATCTCCGGCTCCTCTGTTCCGCACCGTGGATCGTAACATTACAGTTTTTCTCAAATGCTAAAACACATTTCACAAATGTTCCCTGCATGTTACCCAATGTCTAAACACAACACCCGTTTCTAAAGCTGCATGAACACAACTACAGCTTCTCACTTCAAAACTCAAAGCTTCACACCAAAAGAGCAGCTCGAAGCTTTAAAAATGTAAACACAATTCACATCATCGCACACTACAGCAAAACAACCGAAAACACAATTCTCGGTTGGTGAGAAGATTCCTTGATTCATAACCGCCAATGCATATTCGTAGAAATTTTGCAGTAATGGAAAGTTAGAAATCTTAGATTTCTCTAGAGGATTAGGCATTTTGATTCTTGAGTTTGACATGAGGAGTATATATCTGTAGAAAATACTGCATGTACACTACTGTAACAGCTGCAAAAACAGAATTTATGCGCACAACAGTACTCTTGAAAACATGATCAGGGTGTGAAGTCCTTATATTTACGTTATTCACACCACACACACACTGGGATGTCATCACTGGCCAGCTCCATTGCCCTTAGGAGGTTCTCTCTAGTGTATGGTTGTCTGTCATAAACCTTCCATCTCCACAATGAGACGAACTCCTCTATACGGTTCAGTAAAGGGGAGTAGGGTGACTTTGTTTGTTCTAAATGGGAGTTGTGGTCCAGTGGTAGGAGACATGGACTTGTGTCCGAAAGGTTGCAGGTTTGAATCCCCCTAAAGCTGATTCTGCAACCAAGTGCTTGTTCCACCTTGGGCAAGATGCTGAACCCCACTTTCATAGGTTACCCTCTGGGTTCAGCATGCTGGTGAACAAGACCCTCTGATTACCGCACAAAGAGTAATATTACCCCCCTGGAACCTCAGTGATGGCTTTTTGGTAGTACAGTATTGTCCAGAAGTAACGTAGACCACAGAGCCCACTAACTGTACTGTGAATGTGGATGTATACTTGCAGAGTTGCGCTCAAAGGGAACCCTTCCGCATCTTTTGGCGCCGGAGAACTCTGTCTATTGACATCATCAATGCTCTCGACATTGACATTACGTATGGCAATTACTTGTCTCTGATCTGCCAGAGTCTGATGAGGTTGTTCTCACGAACTATATCCACAATGAGGGTTTCTTGTGCTGCTGTAAATATGGCAACCCTCCCACCTCTACGTATGTGGCATTCTTTAGAAACCAATAGACTACTTTCACAGGCTTGCAAAACTGTATTGTGACAAACAAAGCAATTGAGTACAATACATGTTGTGTTGTCTGAATGCCCAGATAATGGTGCCACAGTGAACCTACTCAGGTTCAGCCATTGTCATGCCATGGAAATGACATGGTCAATGTTGCTCGCATCTCGTCTATAATGGCGGTGCGAGGTTGTCTTGCTCTTCCTCCTGGACCTTCTCCTCTCCTCTCCTCTCCTTGTTGGCCTCCTTCTGGTCCTCGTTGGCCTGCACTTCTTCTTCCATGGCCAGCTCTTCTCTCTCCTGTGACTCAAATTTCTCTTCCCCTGACTTTGCCTTCATCCATTGTGTTTGTTTGGAATCTTCAGCAAACTTTGCACTCTGAACTTGCTTTTATACATGTAGTCACAGCATTAGCAACAATGTCTTCAATTTCGAGTTGTTGTGTGTAGTGAATGACGCCAGGTGTGTTCATTGTGTTCAAATATTGCTGACTGTGTCAAGCATTTTGCATCACATGAGCTTTCATTTGAGAATATGAGCAGAGTTCTTTTGCAACTTATGTTTTAGCAAGAACAAATGTGTTTAGAGTTATGAGAACAGACATTGTGTTTTGTGAATTGTGTCTTCATGTGAAATGTGTCTATGGTATTGGAGAATGATGGTTAGATTTGGTAAATGTGTTTAGATGACTGGTCATTTGGTTTAGGGGATTGGCTTTTGTGTTTTAGCATTTGAGAAAAACTGTAATAACATCATATCTTTAGTGGCTGGTCTGTCATGTGGAGTCCCACAGGGTTCAGTATTGGGTCAAATTTTATTTCTATTGTACATATACCCGCTTGGTCAGATCATCCGTTGTTTTAGAAATATGTCTTATCGTTATTATGCAGATGACATTCAAATTTATTGTTCATTTAATGACTCGGAGCTTCTTTTCTTAACAACGTTGTCAGAGTTCTTGTCATCCATCAAGAACTGGCTCAATAATAACTACCTCCACATAAACTCTAGTAAGACTGAAACTCTGATCATTGCCCCGGACAAAAAGATTGCCTCCATCCGATAACACCTTGGTCAACTGGACTCTTCTGTTCACATGAGCCTCAGAAACCTTGGTGTCATGTTTGACCAATCAATGTCGCTGGATCATCATGCGAGACTCCAGACTGTCCAGACTGAATGCTGCTGCGAGGCTTTTAACAAGAACTTCCAGAACAGCCCATATCACTCCGGTCCTGGTTTATCTTCACTGGCTTCCAATAGGATTGATTTTAAAATTTTAGTGATAACATTTAGAGCACTGCACGGTCAGGAGTTTTAATAAATTACAGATTTTTAACCCCGTACTCTTCAAACTCAGCGAGACGTGTCTTTTCAGGCCGTAGCTCCCAGACTGTGGAAGGCCTTGCCTCTGTCACTACGGTTGATGCATTGTGTTGATGGTCCAAAAAATGCTGAAGACAAATTTATTTAAACAGTCTTTTAGTTAGCGTTTTTAGGTTTGACAATTTTATATTTTTCTTACTGTAGTTTTATACTGTTGGGTTTTATACTGTTGATTTTAAGATTTTATTTTATTTTGTTTTTTTATCTGTGTTTACATCTTGTAAAGCACTTTGTGATTTTTTCATAGAAAAGTTTATATAAATAAAAATGTACTTACTTACTTACTTACATATTTATTTAATTACTTTAAACTACTTTTAAAGTAAGGCTAGATATGTCCTCTATATCTCAGTGAGCTCATCACTTACTACTTACTTTCTGCGCTTTGAGACAGTTAAAACTGTGAAAAGCGCCTTACAAATACTCATTATTATTATTATTATTATTACGAGCCTACACGACTGCTGCGCTCTCAAAACTCCGGCCAGCTTAAAATACCGCGAATCTCTAAAATCTACCAGGGAGGAAGATCCTTTTCATACTTGGCACCCAAGCTACGGAATGCTCTGCCTAGTCCAATTTGAGACTCATAATCAGTGAGTCAATTTAAGTCTAGACTGAAGACGCGTCTCTTCAACGAAGCATATATTGACCTGTTATAATAACTTACAGAAAATATTAATATATCGTATAGAAAGGCTGCCTAGTTAGTGCTCGGAACCGAATTACACCTGCACCTTCAGAAAATTGTCAAAATCTATAGTACTTAAAGTTATTCTAATTGCCTTGTATTTTTTTTTTTCCTCTCCTGAGCGCCAAGTGTCGTACGACCGGAATCTCCTAGGAGCTTCGGGATCATCTGTGGTGCTTCCTCGACCTCTGTGGACCTGATGACGCTGTTGGCGTGAAGAAGTGGAGCCGCCTCTTTCCCCACTGAGGAGGGAAACATCGTTCCAGAATCATCATTAAAAATGACGCGGAACAACCAACGCACAGATTGTGTAGTGTTAGAATGCCGGAGGAGACTGGCACCAGTGAGCCGGGTTCTCCCCAGGGTTTTTCCTCTTTAAACAGGTTTTTTTTACCTGGCCACTGTTGTATATGTGCTTGCTCGCTGGTCTTTGTCTTGTCATAACCGCAGCCACTTAGTTAACACCAACAATCCAGACGACAAATTGAATAAAAAGCAACATTTCCCTTACATATTTACATGTGCGCTTTGAGACAGTTAAAACTGTGAAAAGCGCCCTACAAATACTCATTATTATTATTATTATTATTACTTTACTTTAAATATTGTAATGGTAAACATGTTTTTCACAAGAAAAAAAAAACTATCTACAGTATTTCAGTAGTAGTTTCTGAACTAAACATATCTTTTCTATATGATTTTCACATTTCAGTATTGTATTTGTCTTTTTTTAAGTGTGTCAATACGTATTATAATCTTCCTTAGTGGTTCAAACTGGTAAGCTATAATACCATGATCCATGTTAAAGGTTTCTTTAGGTATCTGTTACTGCTTCAAAATGTCTTAAACACAATGGCCAACATTTTCCTTGACATCTCTGTCATTGTTTAAAGTTATTCATATAATGTATGGCCAAAAGTAATTGAAAAACATAAAGAGTAGTGTTTCCAGAAGCACACACACACACACATACACACACACACTTAAGCGGGCAAAACAGATACACTGGAGCACAGAAATACATTACGGCCGTAGAATATACATTACGTCATACCGTACAGAAAGCACATTCACTTTGTTTAAACAAGACATACCTGAGCCAGGACTTATAAAACTGAGTGTGTTTTTGCAATTGTGCAGAAAACCATAAATTACTATTTTATTAGTGATTTTATTATGGGTTAGGAGGACCCTTCATGCTTTCATTCAGATTAATTATTAATTAATATTATTCCCCTAGGCCCAAAAGGGTGTTGGAAAAATATTCATTTTCAGCTTCATATCTTTATACATATCTCTCACTAAATTCAAGTTTTTAATACAAGGTTCAAGCTCAATAAAATGCATTTATCTTTTTAATTTGTAATACACAGTTGCATTTCAAACGCTCTCTCACCTCTCTTTCATCGTTTCTCTCTCACACCCCCCCCCCTTTCGTCATTACCTCTCTCTCTCCATCACTCCCTCTCTCTGTCTCTTTCTATCAGTCTCTCCCGCTCTTCATCACTCACAGTCTCTCCCTCTTTATATCTCTTCGTCATTCCATTTCTCTCTCCCTTCCTCACTTTCTCTCACCATCTCTCGCTGTCACTTCACCTCTCTGTCTCTCTTTCACCCTCTCACTTCGTCACTCCCTTTCTTTCTCTCTCTCTGTTACTCTGCCTCTCCCTCTGTCACTCTGTGTCTGTCTCCCTCCCTCCGAGCGAGTGTTTGTGATCATGCAAAAAAACACATTTGACCCAAACTTGACGTTTTTTAAATTCGAAATTAACCAAAGCCTATATGTCAATAATTGGCTAAAAAGTCATTAACACACATATACTTATTTTAAGTAGCATGTTACAAACACTCATGTTACAGATATCACTCGACAATTGGCTAAAAAGTCATTAAGGCACGTATACTTATTTTAAGTGGCATGTTACAAACAAACATGTTACAGATATCACTCGACAGGGTCTGATATAAGACCCCTTGATTAGCTGTTTTTGAACCAGAATAAAACCACATCAAGGGTGAAAAGCACATGATTTCGTTACTCCCATCCCATCATGGCTCACTAAACCTCTTCGTTTGCCAACACCGATATTGGTTCACTACGTCCTTTCACACAACATTCTTATCAGACGAAGTGTGTAAGCAGCGTTGAGGAGGGTAATTGTTCTCGTGTGGACCCGCCGTGAACCCAGAAAATTCACATTAAAAGCAAGATAATTTCTTCTGTGTTCGAACTAATAAAGCATACTACAGGTTTTACGTTCTTTAATCATGAAAACGCAACATAGCAGAAACGTGACTAGCTATTAAGCTGCTTCTTATGTATTAGTTATATAGGTTTGTATGAAATTACATGAGTTAATATTCCATTTTATTGAAGAACTATAGGTGTAAAAAGATTATAAAGACTCTCATCAGGATCTAACCATTGGCTTTGTCACTGAATTCCTGACATCCACTGCTTCTAACTTATTAAGATAACAAAAGGACGTTTTGTTGAGTAGAGGAAAGACAGACTGGCTAGAGAAACAGCCATGGTTCATGTCTTCAAACCTGTGCTGGAAAAGAAGCAAAACAAGGATTTGTAGTAGAAATAAATTGGGGTGGTAGCCTGGAGAACTGATGACTGCTGCAAAAGATTCCATCATAGATGTATTTTTGTGTTCATTACACATACTACTCTTATTTTTAAACACTGTACAACACATTTCTATGTACAAATGTTTTACATAAACTGCTTTTTTTCTGTATCGGGAAAGCATAGATGCACGCAGTACATGCCGTATTTGATTATAATAGTACAGTTTAATATTGGTTTCCATTAGTGTTAGAATTTGTGTTCTTATGAGAAGTAGCATTTTTTATGAACACACACACTTCAATCAAATCACTTTTAAGTGCTTAAATGTTCATCAGCCTGACAGTCTGGAGGAAAAAGCTGTCTCGTAGTCGGCTTGTGCGTGCCCGGATGCTGCGGTTGCGTCGGCCAGAGGGCAGCACAGAGAACAGTTTGTGACACTTGCATTTTCTTTATTTTATGTTATATCCGAAAATGACTCACAGCCTCAACTGCACCAAATTTAAAATTCGACGCCTGGATAGAATTAAACATTAGATTCAAATTAACACAAAACACCTGATGGCAAAAACAACATGGAAGTGATTTGATCAGGGACTCCAAGCCCTATATTCTCCTGCTTCCAGGGGTAAGTTAACTAGCTGTTGATCTTTCAGAAAGGTTGGTGTTTCACGACCACTGTCCATCATATCCTCACAACTCTTGGCTGAACGAGCCGAGACCACCCCAACTGCCCCTACACCATTCTTCCTGTGGCAACCAGGGTGATGACTCGTTCCTTAATCTCAGCGAACAAACGATTACGGGTTGTAACCTGGGGAATTCCCTTTCGAGAGGTATAAAAGGTATATAAATAATTAACGGAAAAATTGTTGTGTATAAGTTCAATTGTCGTCGACAGAAAACGCTACACTCAGAAGCAATCCTATGAAGAACTGAACTGAAGTTTACTCTCAGCCACCATGTTGCTATGGTTACCGAACCTAAACCCCTCTCGTGGAACTGAAATCCGAGTTTGACCACTGACTTTGTAGCTGAACCGGCCAGCTGGAATACCCCCCTGTTGGGTCATCCTGTTCTTTTGGCATTGAATCTCATTGTCTCTTTGCTTTTTGAGAGAGAGTGCGTGACACAAAGTCAGTACGCTGAAACAATAGTTCCAAAACCTAGAAGACCTATATGTAGTGCTTGGAAAAAACCTTCTTCAAAGGTGATCTTTACCCAAAGCCTTCACTAGCATTGCCAACATAATACTATTGCATTGCTAAAAAATTTTTTGTTGATGTTGAATATAAACTCCCAAGATAATTGGTGTATGTATGTATATTTTGTCACTGTTTCGGAGTAATATTTTTTCTTTGCATACTAATAATATTTTCTCTTCGATATTAACTGAAAAACAGATATTTCTAATCTTCAATGAATTCTTTGGCAGCTGTTATAATGTTGATGGCTTTGTTTTTGTCCTTACTTTGGTAATTGGATACATGTAAAATGTGTCTTTTATTTTGTACAAAACAATGTTACAATTAGCTTCTTAAGGCTGTAAACTTGCAGATTAAGAGATGTGAGTGGGATTGCTTGCTGCTTGCTATTTTAATCCCAGCAGGGAAGAATAATACTTGTTCCCTGAAAGCACTGAGCTGGAAAGGGCAGGGGTGCAAAAAGCTAATCCCAATGGACAGTGGCTGAGCAGTTGAACATTTTAAAATTATCTCACATTATTCTAAACGCTAATATCAGAAGCAGTAAACTGTCAATACTTCACCATTGCTAATGTAAGGCTATTGTGACTGCCATACAGGATGTCCAGAATTAGCAGGTAACTCCTGCTCCTAAAGCTCCTACTTCTAGTTTGGTATGGCGATAGAAATGCCCATTCTATAAGTTTAAAATTTCTTCCCACAGGACATGGGACAAACCTGCACAAACCAACCTTGGCTGGCAAAAGTCTTTTTCAAATATCGGTCCACACTGCACACACAGCTACACTCACAGCAAAACAGTAGACCTCACAGAGAAATGTTAAATGATATACTAGCCTTTGATGGACTGATGAGGGTATTGAACAGGTCCCTGTGATCCTATTCTTTCCTGAGAACTGACCAGGTTAATACAGGGTAAAAAACAATAGACGGTGGGCTAATGGTTATAGAACGTAACTGGGATTGAAAATTAGCAAGTTTGAATCCCAGACTGTAGTAAAATAACTGTTGTCCATGAGCAAGACACTGAACTTGGTCTACTCTCTGTGTCTATTCACTGTGTCTTTTCACCTTACTTTTCTGAGTAGGTTACTTCTGAGTGGTTTAAATAGAGCTCTCACTGCAACATGGTCAAAAAACAGTAAAAACAGAATGAGTTCACTTTCGAGAATGTACACTTCAACATTACGCATGGGAAATCCCCATTTCCCCCAAAACACTGAAACCATATCATATCACGCAGTGACCACTGCTGAGGACCGCTCATGCGCGCCCGCCAATAAGATGTGGCCACACCTACCACTTCCATGAGCATGCTGTCCTCTCGCCAGAACCGTTTTCCTTCAAAACGAAGCTACATCGTGTGGCCGAACCAGCCCTGCTCGACGCTATTGCAATCCACTCTTTCACCATCCTCCAACTCTTCCTGGCCACTCTAATGAAGACTCTGGACGGAGCGGAGGACGACAAGGAGGCGCGATACAGAGCATGTTTGGCGGCGGATATGGCCCTGGGAGCATCGCAGGAAAGGGCCGCAGTATGGGCAACGCCATCTGTGGCTCACCCTCAACGAGTTCAAGTATGCCAAGAGGAAGAAGCTGCTCGACGCGCCGATCTACGTCGATGTGTTGTTTGGCGTATTGCTTCTTCAACCGTCATGAGCCCACCACCAGCTACACCCACAGTGCAAGTCGGAGGGCCGCTGTCAGGACCTGTCTATGAGCCGCAACGCCACGCCATTAGGTAGCGTGAGCAGGGCGGAGTAGGTAAGACAGTTAAGTCTGCCATGTTTGAACTAAACGTCAGTGAGTGGGAGCGCCTCCCAGAAGTCTCCCCCTAGGTCCTAAAGACGGTACGGGAAGGATATTCCCTGCAATTTGCGAGGAGGCCACCGTGGTTTGGTGCCGTCATTATGTGCGAGGTGGCAGAGCAAGACCCCAGGAGGAGATTCAGACATTGCTGAGAGTGATAGAGGAGGTGCCAGCGGAAGTAAGGGAAAGCAAAGGCTTGATCCTTATGAAAAGGGGCGCTATGCAGCCAAAATATGCCTGTGGGACGCTGAGGCAGACTCTCACACAAGTCCAGTATGGGGATGTGTTTGCGGCCGTGGATTTACGCAATGCACACTTTCACATATGGATTGTGCAAAGACATTGGCAGTTTCTCCGGTTGGCGTTCGACAGAGTGGCATACCAATTTTGTGTTCTCGCTTTTGTACTATTGCTAGCTCCAAGAACATTCACGCTATGCGTGAATTCCGTGAAAGGATTATTTGGACAAGCTAGTAGCGGCGAGCTTGCGGAGGAAGCTGGAGAGAACACTCACTGCAGGAAGTTCTTTTCTCTGACGGATTATTGAGTCGGTTCGAAAATTCGAAACAAAAATTGTTTTGTTGGTTCTGCAGAAAGCAAATGAGGAGCCAAGATTGATTCTTCTCATAGCGCCGCTGTGGGCGACACAGCCCTTCCTAGTGAGGACGGAGCTGCTGTCGCAGACAGAGGGACAGTATGGTGCGCTTACTTCCACGGGTCAGATATACGTCATAAACTCTTTCGACACCGTATAAAGCAAGTTGTGTCGGTGCGGGCGTTTGGGTTAGCGGAAGAGACAGACCTATGTAAAATTGAAGTGTACGTTCTCAAAAGGCAACTACACCAGGTTGTATGTGTGTGTGAGTTGTTGAGTGTACTGTAATGAAAGTAAGGTGAGTTATTAGTAATGTTATGAGATATGTGGTGAGTCAGTCACTGCATCAGCCTGACCACCCACTTTGCAAGATGCTGTTTTGACCTTAACATAACAAACTATAACAGACAACAGCATACTTGGTTGGTTGGTTTGTCTTATTCCTTATGTGCAGTATACATACCATGCTCTGCCTGGGCACTTTGGCTTCTTCTGCTGAACCATGAGCAGGTGGATGGAAAGGTCCTAGAGACGAAATGTTCAGAAACTGTCATGCTCTGAGACCGATTGGCACGATATGTTGTCTTGTGTTATTGTTTTGACAGCTCACCGCGTGCACCCCCTCATTTTGCATCTGATCTGTCCGCACCAGCTGATGCTCTGCAGCAATCAATTACCTGCCCTTTATTAACCCCGGTTGTGGGGTACCTAACCACTGATTGTGTCTGCTCCATCATCATGTGTGATTGTTTTAAGGTTGCCTTTACTAGGGGCGAAAGCCTTCCCCAGGAACTACTGGAGTAGTCCTGGTTGAAACAGTTGTTCTCAGACAGCCAAATCTGCGATGTGCGTGAACCGTACAGGCCATGGACTGTTTCAGGGCTTGTTTCCGCAAATTACATCTCTTAAGCCCTCTGGGATTCTTTAATCTCGGAAAAGTAGAAGACACTTGTAGCAGCTCTTACATATAAATCAAGAAATAGCTGAAAGTCTTGCTGCCAATGAGGCGCCTGATATGCTTTCTTCAGTTGACAATCAGCAACCCTACTATTCTTTTTAGAATGAACTGTACTGTCCAGCACTTGTTGTAGCCCTTTCCAGCATAGCAAATGTAGGCCCAATATCAGGAACTGATGCCGCTCCATAAGCTGCTGCCTTCGCTAAGTTGTCCAACTGTGTTCCAAGGAAATTGGGAGAATTTGGGGCTTTCCACGAAGTGTGTAACTCTGCAACAAGATCTGGGAGAAGCGGTAATTTTACCGCTTTATGACGTGATTGGCTCCTATCAAACAGTGAGCTAGATGTCAAAGCAGATTTGAACGCTCCGCTGCCCTGGATATTTCAATCTCAATGGTCCAAAAAATTCTGAAGTTTGCGACGCATCGTCACCCACCTCGAAGTCTGAAATATATGTCTGGTTCTAAAAAACAAAGATAGTTCTTCCTTTCCAAAAGCACTTAATGCTGCTACTGACAGCTCATCTGGATGGCAACAAGGAAGTTTCCTCTTTGGCTCCCTAAGGTTCTGAAGACCGCTGTTGAACCTGTAACAGGTTATTCAGGATTACCTGTCCCTCGTATGCTCTTGTAGTTGTCCGAAACGCCTCCACATGCTTGCGTTTGCATGGTTATTTGCCTAGCTCCATCCTGAGAAACCTGTTATTCGCCTGTTATTAACCGAGTGAGTTTGTCCATTTTAAACAGGCTTCAGTTGCAACTTTTATGTAATTTCCCCTTTGAGTTGTAATGGGGTAAGCGGTCTGTTAGCTGTGGAAATGAGGTCCAAAGCAGGTCGATACAGTGAAAAACAGGTCATTGTTGCCTAAAAGACTAATGTGAGATGAATAAGAGCAATTTCGGTAAAGTGTTTTGATCAAATGTAGCCTCTTGCTTGAGGAAATTGGTTCAAGATTCCACGCTCAAAGTGCTAGAGAGACTAAAGTCATGATGATGTGCAATTTGAACAAGTAGAAAGCTGCAGCCCAACCATATGTTCTTTAATGGTACATGTAGTTAGCAGCCCAACCTCTCTCAGCTAATGCTGGTCTAGAGATTGGGAGTTGGTTCGTTGGTGGTCAAACGGTTGCAATTTTCAGCTAAAGTGTGCTTGAGCAAGACACGGAACCGTACTCCTCATTCTTTTAAGTCCCAATAAAAACATTTCAGAACCAGTAACCCGAAGAAAGAAAAGAGACACCACAATGACGATGCCTTTTCATTTGTTTGTCATTGCTCCTTACTAAAATGGCTGCTTATATTTACATGCTAATTTGAAATATGCAATTATAAGGCCCTAAATATTTTTTTTGAATTGAACAAAAAGGGTGCCTGACATTGTGGGAAATCCCCTCGAATTTTGATACAAATTATTTGTTTTGCTCAGACTTGCAAAATGAAATGAATTATTACAAACGTCACACAAGAGCAGTTTTGTGTGTACTGTATGCACACTTGCAGTCCAAACTCACTCGTGACTCACTCTCAAGTCGTTTTGAAGATTTGTTCAAAATGAATGAATTACTCATGAAAAAAGCACTGACTTGTCACATGCTGATGTCAAATAAGATGCAAGAGTAGAACATAAAGTTTGACAATCCAAAAACACTTGGAGTAAGGAGAAACATAACAAACAGCATAACAGCTGACGGAAACAGAGCGACAAACTGTGCAGAAATGCAAACACCAGCTAATAATAACACAGCTGAAATCAGAGCTAAACATGACCAAAAACATAAAGATTGATGAGAAACCCAATATTAATGGGATACTGAGCAACTGACATCAGGGTAATGCATGTTTTTATTACCTAATGCAGGGGTGGTCAACCAGTCAGACACTAAGAGCCACTTTTTTCTGTGTTAGAGCCACAAAGAGCTGCAAAGAGCCACTTCATACACACGGGCACACATAAACATCATCCAATTCCTTAATCTTGTATGCACGCACACACACAGACCTCTGCTCAGCCAGATTTAATGACAATAACCACACCAACATTATAATATTAGGTTTTTTTTTAACAGTTAACATTGTGTGCATATTGGACTCATGTCACGTGAAAGCTCCTGAAGAGCCGCATGAAACTAGTTAAAGAGCCTCAAGAGCCACGGGTTGGCCACCTAATGACCTAATGCATTTAGTTAATGCTATGCAAACCATTAAATGCTGATCACACCAATAGAACATTTAAAGTGAATTCAACAATGAATGAGAAAACAGAGAAAACATTTTTAAATATGTTATTTAATTTTCTTTGCTGTTGAATGTATACATAGTATACAACGGTATCAAATAAACTAAGTGCCCTTTGGTGACATCAACAGAACAAAAGTATGAAAACAAAACAATATATACAGCTTTACCATATAGATCCCAGCAGATGTTTGAATACTGCTGGAATTATATTTTTACAATATAAATCCAGCAAAAATGATACTTAATGTACATAAAAATACTTCTATACCCTTTTCCTATTTTCTGAAAATAGTGAATATGCAATCATTAAATTGTGAATATGCAAAAAAGATTCTTGACATTTCCATGTGTGCGTGTGCGTGTGTCTGTGTTGATATATTTTAATTTAAAATCTGTCTAGTTTTTAGGCAACGTACATTTTCCGCAATAACACTGAGTCGTTTGGCAAAAGATTTTTAAATGACATAGGCTAAATTTCTTAATTGTCACACACTAAAAACTACTAGTTTGATAAAAACATTAAAGCCATCATATTCAGCCTAAATGAAAGACTGCCAAACAAAGATAACAATTATACAGTTATACAATGTAGTGTACAGTCTTTTACTATGTGAAGTTCCTATTAATTAAGTGTTAGTGTCTTGTGTATCTTTAATCTAGAACAAAATAAAACTCTTGAAAAATAGTTTTTTTTACATTTTGGTATAGACAATACTATCACTGTTATCTACAATTTTATAAAAAAAAACAAAAACTAAAAACAACAGCTTCCTGCTGTTTCATTTAAACATGAAAAAGTACTACATTGAATTGTTTTTAAAAATGCAATAATTGTATATATGGCATATGGAAATAAACTCTAAATAGAAATGAAACCTCGTGAGCTATATATAAAACACTGCTTTATAAGAGGTAGGTTCGATCTGTCTTACAAAATGGTGAATGTTTGTAAAATACATTCTTTCATTTCTTGTTTTTATTCCCATTACATACGGCATCCCAATACACACATACATATATAGACACGTCTAAGTATTAAGGCCAGTTTAAACCAAACATTGCTAGTGTTTTATAGGCAATGAATCCCTCTGTTCAAAACATTTATAAACATGATGTAAAAGAACTAAATAACAACTCAAGTTTTTTTGTTGTTGTTCAACATCACATTAAAAACTAATTAACCAATCAGATTGCCTGAATCTGAAGATTCTGAAGGTACAGTGAACTTGGCTTGGTTGAGGTATCCAACTAAGTTGCTACTCATTGTAACATATCAATGAGATGGGTATTACATATACAAGATATTATTATAATACAGTATTGTGATTGAGAATTTGCCAGCATTGTTTGGACAACCATGCAATTACACACTTATCTTCAAATGTCACAGGCTTAATTTGCTTAACACTTTGTGTCAGCGGGTGTTTTTGCACGTCACTCATCTAACAACCAGCAAAACGCTCTTGGGATTGACCTCTTTGTTCATCCCAGTGAGTCCAGTGCTTTAGTTTGCCTCATGATCTCCACTAGCAGGATCGACCAGTGCAAAAATCCAGTTCTTGTGGCTTTTTTTTGAACGAGCAGTGGCTTCTCTGCAAAACCTGTCCTGTGTGAGTGACACATCGAAGTAGACGTCTTTTAAAACCTTTCCCACAGGTTTTAGAGCACGGCGACCATTCGCCAATGCTCCAGGTTGGACAAGGGTCTCCACACACCCTCATGTCAATTGGCTTCTGAGAGCTCTCACAGTGCAAAGCTGTTTTCCCATCCGAGTCCAAGCACTGTATCGACCTGCTTTGAACCCCATTCCCACAGGTGACAGAACACTTATCCCAATCTCCCACTTCCCACTTACACAAAGTTCTTTGAAAATCAGGCATCTTCAGGTTCTCATCACTGTTCTTCTCCAGGACACTGTTGTGTATCGAATTTTTCTCTTCCTTCTTAAACATCTTCCCCTCCTTTTTGCCCAGAGACAAGTAGTAGGAGTATCGTACACGAGGAGGTGTCATTTTCCCCACCGATAAGAGTTCCACAGTTAGAGGCTCCTGGAGAGGTCTGGAGGTCTGCAGGGTTTCCACTGATAAACCAGCTCCACTGTAGCGAAGAAGACTGCCCTTTACTATGATGTCTTTCTCAACTGCCGCGACCACAAAATTTCCGTTTAGGAGATATGTGCCGTGGCCATTTTTTACTGCTAAATAGTTATCATCGTTGACCAAACCCTGGTAACCTCGCTGCCTCACATCCACGTTTGCTGCTCCAACCGGAAGAGTGACCACAAAGTTATATCCGTGTCTGAAAAGTGAAACCACTATGATTAAAGGCATTGTTCCTCAAGCGAATGGATGCAGGTATGTGGGTGATGACTTACATTGGTTTTGTGAACATGCCTGAAACCTTTTTGCAGTTTTGGTTGTGTCCACCACATACGCCGCAATTGTCAAACTTTGTGTTGGAGCTGAGTTTGCCATCACATCCTGCTTTGATGCATTTTCCTTGCACACAGAGAGCGGAGGTGTCAGGGGAACATGGCGTTCCATCCACTACCTGTTACATAAAAAAATGATCATTAACATTGATGCATTGATCTGCTGCTTACTTCATTTCTGTGTCATGTGGAGCTGGCGCCAATCTCAGAAACTCTGGGCCTGACGCGGGACACATTCTGGATTGGTGGCCAAACAAGAATTCTTTGGTTGACTTCTGTTTCATATCTCTATATCATATCATTTCATAATTTAACAGTGCTAGTTGAACTTAGTTTAGCTGTTATTCTGGCTTTTATTAGACGGAGGTGTTATTACACAGAGGTGTTAAACAATTACACGTTTGGCGAAAACTTTGCACACTTTACGTCCGGGGCAAGTCCAAACAAGATGAACTTTACAATCAAACGTTTAATATATATAAAAATGCAGATAGATAGACAGACAGACTGACAATATAATTGGCTAAAATGGGCTACTTAGTAATGGTTACAATGTATACAAGTACAAATTATTTAAGAAAATGCCGCTACACAACTACATTTGTAGCTGGGATTTGTAGTTTGTGTGCTATCAGTGCTTCAAATCACTCAGTCAATAATACCTATAATAACAGCCTCATGTAAAACAATCTCGCTGAGAATCAAACTTTTATTACAACTGCAGTTTGTCTTGTAATAATGAACATTTTTCTAGGACCAAGTGTAATAGAACAATCACATTTTAGTAACCTAACAATTGACTAACCTTTGGCGAAAGGACATAGAAGTAGCCGGTGCCGTTAGCGCGACATATGAGCTTGCATCTATCCTTAACCGCCACTCCAGAATACTTGGGGACCCAAACCACAGATGGACTGAGTCTGTTAGTGTTGAGAGTGAATCCATTGAATTCTTCGCACTGTTCCTCACGAAAGCTCTTTCCTTTATGTCACAAATCAATCTATCAGTCTTGACAATGGATTATAGAATACACGTATTGGCAAGGCCAATGTACCTGATTCTTTGCAGGATTCTAAGTTGCATGAGCGATACTTCACTCTTTGACCTCGGCAGTACTTGCCCCCATTCGCCGGAACAGGGTTATTACAATCTCTTTTGGCCAGCTGAACGCCTCCACCACAAGTGCGGGAACATGGACCATACGGACCCCAGACATTCCAACGGCCATTTATCTGTTTAAAAACAGCATTTGGGCATGTAGTGTTGGTTAGTAACTCTGAAAAGATTACAGTCGGCTCCACTTAAGTGCACGCATTATGCGCATTAACAGTCCTCGGTCACATTTTTAAACACATTTAAAAGGCAGAAAAATTGCATTGTTTCAGCGCAACAAATAAATCAAACAAACCCAATTTCCGCTTAAGTGCAAAGGCTTGTTTGGTTCCGGCCTACATAGAGACACATTAATTTGACTTAAGCCATTTCTTGGAGGTAGTACTTATGTCACATCAATATCAGGGACAATACATTTTTCCAACTACGTATTTTGGAAGCAAGATCTCTGAAACGATGATCTGCTTATTTGACGTGCGTGAATATTAAATAACAGATTTTTCACACATCTGGACTCTCTTATCTCGTATATTTCGGAACTTTTTTAAATTTTTGCAGCGCTGCATTTTGTTACTCAGGATTTTCGTTATCTAGGACATTTGTAAGTCGGGGTACCACTATACCGAGATAAATCACCAGGATCATGAACATATTACGTCAAACAAAAGGTTGTTGATTACCTTGTCTTTGGGGAGGTTTTGCTTATCAAAGCAAATTCCCCGATAGCAGAACTTGTTGCTGCCACAGTTGGTGCCATCAGCCCAAGGAAAGTGTCGGGTTTGGCACACCAGTTGTCCTTTAGCTTTTCCAGTGCACCAGAGTTTAGAGCAAGGCTGCATGTAAGGGCAAGGTTTGGATCCTGAACCGAAGGCCAGCTCACATTGGCGACTAAGGGTGTAGCTGACACCCGGTGGGTCCTCCGATAGAGTCAAAAGCTTCTGAGGCTGATCCAGCAGACAGTCTCCTGCGGATTATCATAATACACCAACTGTTATATGTTCAAGATCACACAAAGTGAGACGTTACTGAGCAGCAAAACAAACCATGACCAGCGTCCAGAAAGTCTGTGATAATGGCAGCGCTGCACACAGACCACGGAGTGTTGTGGTCAATCTGGATTAGTGTGGGCGACATCATATGATTGTCCTTCAGCTTTCCAAATACTTCCTCGCAAGCTTTCACATTGTCATGAGGCATACTAAAAACATGTCCTGACAAAATAAAAAGATAACAAACAAATTCAGCTCTCGAGTCTTCTATCTTTATTGTGCTGTGCAAAATCACTCATAGGACTATGTATGTGCACCGTCTGAGGATTATTTTTTTTTTCGTATTTTTCACTTTTGACACTCACCTTCTTTTATCAATGAAAGTGTAAAAATAGCATTGGCATTGGTTTTGTCAGTGTGTGAGATGTTGTTAGTGGTGCTGTGACCCAGACATGGAGTAAGCAGTAGAAATGTACGGATGGATTAGTTTTTGTCCCGCTTGTCATCAGATTGGCAAGTCGACTAATTGGCAAGTCATTGTTTTCCTTGAATGTCTATACTTTTCTTTTTACACTATCATTACATGCATGATCCATTACCAAGTAATAGATTTTAGTTTTATGGTAATAACCTTGAAGTTAGTCTTTTCACCAAAAGTCTCACCCAGTTCGTGAGCAGTTGTAAACGCAGATGGAAGGCCATCATCTTCAATGACTGAGCAGCTTCTTTTAGGATCACACATGGTGCCTACATCAGCCATGCCCAGAGTGTCACATGTGGTGGCTCCACACAAATCCTTTAAGAAAGAATGGTTTTTGTGTAAATCACCGCTCATAAACAGCAGCACACGGGACACATCAAAGGTTGTTGCAGTAATTCAAGAGGATAATGATGCCAATTGAGTAGTAATGATTTTAATATTTTTCTATAATTTCCAGGCACAAGATCTTCTTGGTGCTTAGGTTTGATTCAAAACATGTGCACTGCTAAAATGTCTATTAAGCTTAATTCTGAGTCATTTGAGAAGAAAAGCAAAAGGCTGCCCAATCCAGTGAGGGTGGCCAAGAATGCCAGTAAACAGCTGTAGTTACAACATCATTAGAAAGACAGATGGACAGATGGTACTTTATGCTGGAACATCATAGTATAGCCACCTGTGGCTTTAAGAGAATACTGAAGACATTCCTGCCGTCATATGGTTGGTTAGATGTGTCACCCATCATAACACGCTTTAGATTTGCACAATTTAAAAAAACGTGTTAATATTGTTCTTCGTTGTCATCGATACATGCACCAAACTGTAAAGTTAAAAATGCCTCCTGCCCTACGTAAATTAATGTTCAATTAAGACTGATTATCAACTTTTTTTTGTAAAAGAGTTCCAACTTCTGGTGGTCTACAAACAATAACAACAACAACGTTAAATTTACATTTACACTTTAAAACAATGCTTGTAAAAAAGACCTGTTAAACCCAGAACTGTATATATGTGTTAAATGCATAACATCTTCATATTTTAGTAAGCAGAAAATAATTACCAATATACAGTAGTATGCTATGATGGTTGCAAGACAAGCACACTTTTAAATGTCTTTACTAAAAACATGTAACTTAAATTCACAATATCCCAAGATATCCCACAGAATCCCAACATTCAAAATTGCGTTACATATAATTATCAATGGATTTATTAATTGTTATTTTTCCTGTATTTTAAAATTTTGAATAAAATGATGTTTCAGCATAAAAGTGTAATGCTACTTTTAACTTTGGTCTACTGCCCTACATTCGTTGTCATTCTGTCACTACATCTGCTAAATACAGCAAAAATATAAAGTTTGCAGACATTTGTTGAATCTTTCAAGAGTTTGTCAAATAAATATAATTGTCTACCTGCTTTGTGAACAATATAGCGGTATCCCAATAATCTGGATGTTGATCGTTGGTCTTTTGCAACTTCTTTTGCC
This sequence comes from Paedocypris micromegethes, assembly GCA_028031935.1. Taxonomy (NCBI): domain Eukaryota; kingdom Metazoa; phylum Chordata; class Actinopteri; order Cypriniformes; genus Paedocypris; species Paedocypris micromegethes. Next base: position 24,024,410 of record CM051502.1, read on the forward strand.
AGGTACAGAAATTTCGCAGGGTTAGAGCCGCGTTACTTGACACTTTGGGTCCTTTCTCAGCATCTTTAATCACCATAAGCTTCACGACAACTATACTTATGGAGTTCGAGATGCTGGCGTGTTTGTACAGCTTTGCGGTTACGGACATAAGCGTCAGAAGATAGTGCTTCAGGTCGTCACCATGGAACGCCACCATAGATTCATCGGCGACAACAAGGACCTCCACGTATCTCGGAATAGATGCAAACCGTTTGGATCTACTCATGCTTTCCCACAAAGACCGGGTCGTGTTCTTTGTGCTCAGGTGTTTCCGCTTTATAGACTCCGCAGTGTCTTGACTCACACTAGATGCAACTCCACAGCGGGACGCGGGGGTTTCGCCGTGGATGTGTCTTCTCCTGCGGGTGATCCTGTGCGGTTTCCCAGCATCATCTGAGCGGCGTCTGGTGCCGTTACTCGAGATGCGCTCGACCAGGTATTCCATCCCGTTATACGAGAACGCTCCTCGGAGACCTCCACAAAGGCTGAAGGCTGCATACGAGTTCTTGTCTGAATTAACATCACCAGAGTAAAAGCAGCTTCTTAAAGCAAATCCTGGAAATGCGCTCGATGATGCTGTGTCATACTGCAACGTGCCGCCAGGAGCTAAAAAACTATCGTCAGGTAGAAGATTGAGATAAAAACTCTGTTTAAAAGCGCTGATTTGGTACACAACACGGTCCTTGGTGAGTCCTGCATTACTTGAGAAGTCGTAGTCCAGTCGCACAGGTTCACAAAAATCAATTTCCTTACAAATATATGCATTTGTTAAAAACAACAACAATACCGCTTGAATTAGCGACATAGTGATAACTAACATTCCTTAATGTGGATGTCGGTCAAGTGATGCTTATGCTCACAGTTCAATACATCCGCAAGGAGAATTTACGCTTCCCATAATATTCCAGCAGTGTGGTGTTTCTCCTTGTGAAACTCTCTCCTCTCTCTCTCTCTCTCTCTCTCTCTCTCTCTCTCTCTCTCTCTCTCTCTCTCTCTCTCTCTCTCTCTCTCTCTCTCTCTCTCACTTTCTTTTGCGTCATTTGTAAACATTGCTGATTGTAATAAGAGTTTTTGGGAGGGTCAGATCAGATGAGACTGGTTCAGGCTGAACACAGCTGACACTACTCCAGTTCTGCTTCTCCATCCAGGAGCGCGTCCGAGTTTCCGCCCTCTCCATCAATTTATCAATTCGAGAATACGAACTAATTCAAGAAGAGTTATTTGGTCAAATGTGCAAATACATTTATTGAATTACATGCATTGGCTTACTAAAATGTAAATAATAAAACCATTCACAAAACGCACCCTCTCACTTCAGCATGCGCGCGCACACGTGTGTTTTTCTAATTCTCAATGTTTAACGTCAGTTGAAAGGAAAAAAGTTTGGAAATCAGTGAAAAATGATAATCTGCGTCTGGTATCGTGTGATTCAAACTAAGCAGACGATTCTGAACATATTGCAGCTGCTTCGACCCATCCCACAGTGAAACGACCACGTTCGGATTCGTGCATGCACTAATGGGGTCTCAACATTGGCAGTTTAATTGCGTGTTATGTTACGTTACAATTATTTATAGTAACAGTAAATCATTAAAAAAAATTAATTTAAATTATTTTCATTAATTTACCAATTCTATTACGTAGATCATGTTCAATTAGGGTAACATTTGTCATGGTAACATATATACAAGATCATTAGTTTTTTTTTAATTTTTGGTTGACTGTTAATAATTTAATCGCATAGAGCAAAGTGAGAGATTGAACCTTTTTGGTTAAAAATAACGCCAGGTAGTTAAAATACGAGAGGCAAAACGAGATTTAACCGTTTACATTTAAAATTTGAAATGTTCTTTGAGATTTCACTAATCGTATATAATTGTATATAAAAGTTATACAAGCGAGTCAAATTAAATTAGCAAAATACTATCGGATGCTTCCTTCATTTAAGTTGTTGTCTCCCTCTAGTGTCTAAAACATTTTCCACTCGATATTGTAACGGTACGAAATAATCTGACCGGTTCCTTCATGTGCGCTTTATTATACTGCCACCGTGTGGAAAAGAAATGTAATGTATAGGTAAGTAATTCAAGTCAAAGAAGTTAAGAAGCGTGTGCATTTCAAATTCACCCGAGTATTTTTTTTTGGTATGAACTGGTCCTGATCCGAGTGAAATCGACAGTATGAAGTGTAAAAAATATGTAGAGGTTATGGCACCACTGATATCAGCCTTTTTCTGCGAGTGCGCAGTGGGAGGAGAGACAGAAGAGCGCTGGATATAAAAAAATAAGTCCATATCTCAGAAAGTATAAATACCAGAGCCACAATCTGACCACAGCATTCGGTATTAAAGAGCTGACGAGGTGTTTCCTTCTTTATGGCTGTAGAGTAATAAAAACGCAATATTTATTGCAAAATAGTTTGTCAGATGGGATGTACTAGATATTTATAACGGTTTATCATATTGATTTTCGACACTGAAAGATAATTCGTTGCAGTAATTTATTATCAATGCTGACAGTAAATCCGATCGCTTTGTCCAAGCAATAGCGATTTCTGTTTTATCTCCTAGTGAATAAAATGTGGTCGTGTTGTGTCCTGTCAGTAATCGTTGTTTTCTGTTTCACTGACTCGTCCGTCTCGGTGGAAACGGAGGAGACGTTTCCTGTGCGTCTGGATGCTGGAAGAACAGCTGGACGACGGGCGAGAAGGATCAGCGCGCAACAGCCCAGCTTCAGAATCGCGGCTTTCGGCAAGAACTTGACGCTTAGTTTGCGAGCGGACAGCAGCTTCATATCTCCAGCGCTGAAGGTTTATCGCATCAAAACAAATCCGCAAGACAGACGCGATTCCATGGGCGATATCAAAGAGCGTCCCAGCGCGATAAGGCAAACGGAAGAGCGCGGCATTGATTCGCTTAAAGATTGTTTTTTCACGGGCAATGTTGATTCCAGTGATGATTCGTCCGTGTCAGTAAGTTTATGCCATGGGATTGCAGGATCATTCATTTCAGATGGATTGGAATATCTTATCGAACCAAAACAACCCAGAGCTCCGGCATCTTACAAACAATGGCACATTATTAAAAGAAGACGTTTGCTGGAGTCGACAAAAAGACACAAATCGCACTGGGGACTGTTAGATGAACGAACAGTGGCTCCCGTGTCATCCAGGCACAAGCGCTTTGTCTCGAGCCCCAGGTTCATTGAGACCCTGGTGGTCGGAGATGCTTCATTGACGCATTTCTATGGGGATGAGATCAAGGTAAGTGATGTCAGATGGAGAAAGTTTAATAAACCAGTATGTGTAATTATATTATGCAAAATATTGTTTTGCCGTTTTAAGATCAGACTAATTGTTTTAATGTTTTGATTTATTTTAAAATGCTTTGTTGTGGAAAATTTGAAAATAATAAATTGATTCATTGTAGCATATACTGTAATTGTTCATTTTAAAATGTATTTACTTCTTATAAAAGTAAACAATCCCAAAACTAGGAATGACATTAGAAGTTTACCATTATGTTCATACTATTTATAGTGAGAGAAAGTCTGAGCGTGAGTGTCTTTGAGCAAGACATTGACCATTGCTTAATGCTGCCCACTGCTCCGGTTTGGGGTTTTTTAATAGTTTTTGCTTGCGCCATGTCCTTGTTCTCCTGCCATCTCAATACGGTTGAAGTTCGATTTATTCTCAGCTTGAATTCACATGCTCTCCTTGAGAACTGGTCATAGCATGCTAATTGTTAATTTCTTATATTTCCTATACTTCCCATAAAAGTAATTCTCGTCAAATTAGGAATAATTGATGTTTATATGATAATAGATGTTGACCATAATGTTCAAGCCACGTTTAACACATCTATAGCAAGAGAAATTTGTCATTAATTGTCACAAAATTGAGTATAGAATTTACAAGTTTGATTTAATTTGCTTTAGCACTACCTGCTGACCTTGATGTCAGTTGCTGCTCAGATCTACAAGCATCCCAGCATTAAAAACTCCATCAACATAGTAGTTGTGAAGATGCTGATAGTGGAGGACGAAGAGGTCGGACCCACCGTCTCCAGCAATGCTGGTGTAGCACTGCGTAACTTCTGTTCCTGGCAACAGCTCTTCAACCCCGTCAGTTATAGGAATCCTGAACATTATGATACAGCCATTCTCTTTACTCGAGAGGTAAGCCAGTGTTTGCTGTCAATCAGACCTGAGACCTGAGCTATACTTGAAAAAACTTATACTTGGGTAAAAGTACAGATACCTTACTGTAAACATTAATACGGTGCAAGTTACAAGTCATCAATTCCAAGAAGACTTGAGTAAAAGGATGGGTTAAAAACAGCGCACCAATTTTGATATAGTTAGCAATATTGACAATCTCACTCACTTTACTCTACTTTAAAGTATCCAGTTTTAAAAGAACTTGAGTAATTTTCTCGTACTGAATTTAGGCTAAAAAAAAACAAGAAATATGAAAAACAATAAACTATTTATTTATTTAAATTTAACATCTCAATGTTTCAAATGGTTGAACAATATAGTTAAAAAAGAACAAAAAGTCTATAAATACCATCCAGTACCTTCAGCACCCTACAGATGGCAATATCACTCAATAAATTTTGGTTGACTGTTACTCAATAAATTAACCACGGAAAAAAAGATGCAGATTTGCTGTGCCAAAATCACAACGAATAACGGTATGTGTCCATTCAAATATAGTGGAGCAAAGAGTACAGATACTCAATCAAAAATGTACCGTAGTCAAGTAGAGAGTAGAAGTTGGTTATATTTTTGATACTCAGTACAAGTACAAAGTTGCCAAAGAATGCTTAAGTAAAGTAACAAAGACTATTTACTCAAGTACATTACACCATTGTCAAGGAGACATCAAAAAATTTTAGCAGCTAATTTAATCATAGACGGAACACAGCCTTATCCTCAGGTTGTCTGTAGGTGTTACAAAGTCTGATTTTTTTCTATTTGGAAACATCTCAGAACTCTGAGCAAAGGATGGAAAAGCAGAATGAATGTTTTTTAGATACATTTCAGACATCACATTGTAAAAATTTCCTCCCTCTTTGGTCTGCCAAAATTATTTATTTGCTCCTTTTTATGATGGAAACACTGGCAAAGGCTTTTCCACTCTCACCGTTAACCAATAACAGCTTTTGGAGCGGCGGTACGAATGTATTCTCTTCCATTTACATCTAGGACATCTGTGGACATCAGAGTTGTGACACATTGGGTGTAGCTGACGTCGGAACCATGTGTGATGCTAAAAGAAGCTGTTCTGTTATAGAAGACAGCGGTTTGCACGCAGCGTACACTGCCGCTCATGAGCTCGGTGTGTAAATCCACTGATAAACAGACACCAGAGTGACTTTACAGACTGTTCATGGTGTGATTGTTTTTTTACTTCTAGGCCACGTGCTAAACATGCCCCATGATGACGCTAAGAATTGTGAGCGGCTGTTTGGAGACCAGGGCAAGCAGCATGTCATGGCACCCGTCTTCACGCAGTTTAATAAGTCCGGACCGTGGTCTCCCTGCAGTGCTTTATATATCACAGAGTTCCTCAACAATGGACATGGTATGTAATATACACCCCTTTTTGTCATGTTTGCATTGTGTTGTTCTTTTGCATTCCAGTAATCTAAATCTGTAGGTGGCATGGAGTGGGTCAAATCAATACTTATAATTGCAAATTGTAGTGTACAGTAATACACTAAATACATGTGTTTACATTCTGGTTCCCGTCACTCAATCAGAATCTCGAGTTTTTAAGGTAGTAAAATGCTGATTTCTCAGGTTTCTTTGATTTTTTGGTGACTCTCAAAGCACTTTAATTTAGTTTGAAAATGTTGTTGCATCACACTTACATTAACACATTTTTAAAGAAATTTTATTTATTGCCATAATATTACATTTACATCTGCAGAATCCAAACATTGTTCTGTTCCAGCTAGGCTCTTGTATGATTAGGGGATTGGGGGTAATGCCGTGCAGGTGTGACATGAAGTGCAGATATTATTAATAAATATAAAATATACATCTACGAGATATATATATATAAATATATATATATATATATATATAATTATATAGATTTTTATATAGATAAAATTGGTAAAACTGGTCCCTTCAATAATTTTAAGAATAAATGCAATGAATTCATGCAAAACAAATTGCATGTACAAAATACGTACTGTTTATATACAATATTGAGTAAAAAATCTGAATTTGATTCAAATGAAATATATCTCTAAATGTGCAAATCTTGAAATGTAAATGCACTTAAATTTTTTATGTGGATTTTAATATAAACTTTACTATTTTTATGACAAAAAAAGTTCTGTTTAGGATGTAATACCTTTTCATGCCACACTTGCTAATTTTCCAATCTTGTTCTGCACAAGTGCCGTCTGTCCTGCACATGTCCGTTATTAACGGGTGTGTCATTTGAATCATGCAGCGTCCCGTGTTCTCCACGTGCATTTGTGCCTGATGTTTTTCCTCTGTGCTCACTACCCCAGATGTGCATTCCTGCAAATCTCACTAAATGTCAGCTCCAGGAGCCAAACGTTCCTGCTGCTATACAATTCTTTGATTTTGCGATTTACTACCGTCTATCTCTGGTTAACAACAGGGGAATGCTTACTGGACACCCCGGGTCAGACAGTGGCCTTGCCCCCTGAGTTGCCAGGCTTAACTTACAGCCTGGACCGCCAGTGCCAGCAGATCTTTGGAGAGGAGTTTTCTCATTGTGACAACGCCTCGGCTGAGGAAGTGTGTAAACAGTTGTGGTGTCAGCGAGATGGCCAGTCTGTGTGCACCACGAGGAACGGCAGTATGCCTTGGGCTGACGGCACACGCTGCGCCCCCCACAGGACATGCCTGGACAGTGCATGCGTTTCTTCTGAAGAAGTTATGAAACTTAAGGTATCAAGTGTCTCGTCTCTTTAAGCCATTTGTAATCACAAAGCAAGTCAGAAATGGGAGGAAACGCTCTTTGTCACTTTTACCATGTTGTTTTAGAGAGAATAGAAGTATTTACAGTGTGTGTGTGTGTGTGTGTGTGTGTGTGTGTGTGTGTGTGTGTGTATAGAATAGAATAGAATTGAACAGAATAGAATAGAATACCTTTATTGTCATTGTATCACCGGGTTACAATGGAATTAGTATTGCTACTCCGTTTGGTGCAAAAAGAAACATGAGATAACATGAGATAAAATAGACACACTGAATAACCAAAATAAATAACTACAATATATTAAAAGATGGTCCAAAACATAGAAGCCAAGGAACGGTTAAAATATAAGACAATATATAAGAACAAAGAACACGAGAAAATATATAGGTATATGTTCTACATTCTAGTTTTACATTTTGCTCAAGTAATAAACTACCATAAGCATACATTTATGCAAAAATGTATATTTAACGAAAAAATCTCGAAGCCAGAAAACATAAATATTTTACTGGGATGCGTATAGTCCTAACAAACTAAGCACTTTGTTTGCATTATAGTTGCAAGCAGTGGTGTAAAGAACATCTGAAAACCATACTTGAGTAAAAGTTTGGATACTCTTACTGAGTACACAATATTCGCACAATATTCTTCAAAATATTATTTACTCAGTAAGAGATGTGCAAAATTCTCAGTATTACTGGGAATTTTTACTCTTACTGTAAAAATTTAATTAAACTCAAATAATTGCAACCACTAATTCACTAATTAATTGCTAAAATAGCATCCAGTACCTTCAGCACCTTGCAGATGGCAATATCGACTCAAGATAATAACCGCGATATTATAAATCTTAAATATCAAGATTTTAGAAAAAGAAGACTTTCTGCGCAATGTAACGATCAACGGTAAGTGTCAATTTAAATGTAGTGGAATAAAGAGTACAGATACTGAATCAAGTAGAAAGTAAAAGTTGCTTATATTTTTGATTTTCTCAATACAAGAAAAAGTAGCCAAAATACTTAGGCAATAAATATCAATTACTCAAGTACTTTACACCACTGGTTGCAAGAAACTCTGTAATAAAGCAGCAACAATGTTTACAATCGAAATCCACACTAAACAAAGACTTTATGGTACACATACATGTTGTATTTTTCAGCTAGTTGTAGATGGAGGCTGGGGAGAGTGGGGATCATGGCAACCTTGTTCCAGGTCATGTGATGGCGGTGTGATGTTCTCCTACCGAGAATGTTCCCATCCATCTCCTCAAAACGGTGGAAAATACTGTGTTGGCCAAAGAGTGAATTACCAGTCCTGCAACACACAGGCCTGTGAAGACAACAAAGGTAAGTTGACTTTTACCCTGATGGTGAATTGTAATGCGAAAAGCTGCAAGTAACAGTTCTTTGTTTTTGAAGGAAAAAGTTTCAGGGAGGAGCAGTGTGAGAAGTACAACAATCCCAATCATTTTAATGTTCACGGCAATGTAAAGCAGTGGATACCAAAATATGCCGGAGTTTCAGTTCGGGACAGGTGCAAACTTTTTTGCCGAGCACGTGGAAGCAGTGAATTTAGGGTGTTTGAACATAAAGTAAGTCCAATGTATAAATCTGTATCATTTGCATTGCAGTGAAAATGAAAAAGAAATATGCAAATACAGTGGTGTCTTGGACCACACACACACACACACACACACACACAATTGCATGCATGGATAATTTAATTTACAGGCGGGAAATTAAAAATTATGAATCGCATAAGCTTATGCATCAAGTTGTGTTTACACATACATGCTCTTTATCTACAATATCTGATAAGAGTGACTATCACTGCGTCAAATTGTGGTGTTTTGTTATAAAACAACTATTAGCCAAAGCATGACTGAGAATAATCAACAAAGCTACGTCTTTGCCACAAAGCTTTTGTTGGAAAAGCATCATCTCCGCATCATTCCTGGCAAAGTGTCTTGGTGTGTATATTTGCTCTAATTTATCATTTTAAGTGCAGTAAACCGGATATTTTTCAAAATAGCCAATGAGAGTTGAATGTGCTGACAAAAAGTACAATATGAAATCGAAACAGTGATTTTTTTGCTCGAAATTTGCTTTGTTTTGCAATTTAAACCCAGCGGTTTTGTTTACCCTTGATTTAGTGGTGTGATTGTATCATCCCATCAGGTGATCGATGGAACCCCGTGTGGTCCAGATACCACATCAATCTGTGTCCAGGGCCAGTGTATAAAATCAGGATGTGATCTGGTGATTAATTCTACTAAGAAGCTGGACAAATGTGGCGTTTGTGGGGGCAATGGCCAGAGTTGCAGAATTATATCTGGATCCTTCAATAAAGTTGGGTAAGACTATTCTAGTATATTTGATACGATGATTATGTTTTTGTGCGTTAGCATTCTGGGTTTGTTTTTAGCCATGGATACAAGGACGTTGTTACGATTCCAAGTGGAGCCACTCACATTAACATCAAGCAGCAGAACCAGCGAGGCAGCTCGCACGATGGCCACTACTTGGCTGTCCAGCGAGAAAACGGGATCTACGTCTTGAATGGAAATTTCTCCGTCTCCACAGTTGAGCAGTATGTTCACGTGCTGGGAGCCGTGCTGAAATACAGCGGATCTTCCACCATGATGGAGAGAGTCCAGAGTTTCCGTCAGTTGCAGGAATCAATCACCGTGCAGCTTCTGTCCACAGCTGGAGAATCCATCCCACCCAAGGTCAAATACACCTTCTACATCTCCAACAGCATGGCTTTCCGCAAGCACAGAGACAAGAAGGTTCGGGCTAAACTGATCTTTCCTTTTGGAGAGCCACAGTGGGTGTCTGACGTCTGGTCCGAATGCTCCAAAAGCTGTGGCTCAGGATGGTCTCGGAGAAATGTGGAATGCAAAGACAGGGCTGGTTTCTACTCCAGCCATTGCAATAAAAGTCTTAGACCTTCTGATATTAAAGCCTGTGCAGACTTACCGTGTCCCATATGGCAAACAGGACCTTGGTCTTCCTGCTCAACTACTTGTGGTCCGGGGGAACGCCACCGCAGGATTCTCTGTATGGATTACACTGGAAAGACCATGGAGCCAGAGAGATGTGATGCGGCCAAGAAGCCACAATCAGCTTTTGAAAAGTGTGTTTCACGTGTGTGTTAACAAGTTATGAGGAATTGTGTAGAACGGACAATATTTTTGCCTTGTTTTTGGAGAAGGAAGATCACGCCACTTTTCATCACTAGGTTCCCAATCATACCTACATTCTAAAACCTTCTCACTGTAAATCACAATTTTGTGGCACAACCCGTAGGAAAAATGAACAAAATATTATTTTTTTTTCTTTCTCTGTTTTACAAAGCCATTTATATAAATAAGTTTGTATCAATTGCTCCAATGAGTTGAACACCAACATAAAAACATAATTACCCTTCAATGAAGGACTTTTGTTTTTGTTTGTTACTTCAATAGAGCTATTTATTTTTGTTTGGATCTAAATGTTAAACCTCTGTTAGATAAAACGCTAGATATGTGTATGATATGAATAAATGTCACTTTCTAAGAGTGTCTGATTGAGTCTTTGTTTTGCTGCGATAACATTTAGTTTCATATGAAATGTCATAGATTTACTCACCATTCCAAGTAATCAAAAAGTGTACCATGCTTTAAAACATTTTATAAACGCAAGTTTAACATCTTTTTTATTAAAGCTAACTTTGTAACATCTACTGCAGTGTTGTGAGTGTGACCTATTAAAAACGCACACTCTATTAATAATGCGCAGTATATTTTACTGTAACATTACTGTAAGTGCTACATAATATTTTTAACTTTTTTAAAACCAACTGGCGTGTCTGAATATTACTTTTTACAACACATGAGCTATTCTTTATACACACCTATTGGCAGTGTTTAAGCAGTTTATCTCTACCACCTGAATACTTTTGGGAGATTAGAGTTTGTTTAACTATTCAAAAGAAACTTTCTTGTCCATCTAAAAGATACTATTGTGTAGTTTGCGTGTTGTATGTGGTTGTATGACTTAGCTGATAAGCGTAGTAAACAGAAAATAGGCTCGAATGTTCTTTTTACTTTACTTTTCAGAATATCCAAATGTGATTGGGTCCAAAACACTTACCTCATTTTAGACATAAGAAACTTTGTTGTCACTGTAGAACAAAATTGCTGAACAACGCCCTCTAGCGGCCAAATAGGAAAACTGTTTTAAAATGCGCTTTACTAACTTAGTCCAGCAGAGGGCGGAAAATTACAAGCAAACTCGAGGCTGCACTAAGTAGAACTACAATTTTGATCCGGATGAATGAAAAAATTGTTGTTTTAATTGTAATTATTTGTCTTGCTCTGTGTTAATTGTTTTATGTTATTTTTTGAACAAGAGCACTTGTATGATTTGAAGTATGAGTGTATAATAACCGCGGCTCAGCCTGGTTGTATTTCCAACCCTTGACTTTCCTTTCTTTTGATCTCATACCGTACCCCATCCTCTGTCCCTTTCCTAAAAAACAACCCTTCTATCCCTACCACCTTCCTAACCCCAACCTTTTCTTACCCCAACCAACCATAGACCGTAGCTGCATCTTTCCCAGCAGGATCCCATCCACATTTTTGTTGCTTTTGGGAAAACTTGTGTCGACATACGCAGTGAGTTCTTGTCTTCTGGGTTTGAGGAGAATATAAGACTTCAATCAGACAAAATACTGTGCATGATGCATACCTTCCTTTTGATACCACCCTGTTCCTGTTCAAAGGTAACGTGTATGTAGATTCATGCAGCCTTTGAACTTGTTAAACTTGTTACTGGTAAATTGCCAGCAAGGGTACGTGTAACATTCCCAGTAAATTTATGTCAAACTGCCCTGTGTGAACGCAAAACAAAAATTGGCATGCATAAGTTCAGTACACACTGACGTAAACAACTGCTCTGAGCCAATCAGTACATTCTGACGAGGGTTGCGCGTTCACAGGTGCAGCAGTTAATGATGTCACCGAAAATACCAGTAAGTATTTTGAAAATGCTGTGTGAATGGTTCTTATGTGAACAGAATTTATTTAAATTTGCAGGCAATTTACCGGCATTGCTGTGTGAAAAGGGTGAGTAACGTTCTCACTCTGAAGTGATGGTGAGCCTGTGTATCTGCTGAAAGTGCTGTCTCCATGGGCTTGGTGGAAGCCCAACAGGACCTTCTCAATTAAATTGACACATTTGAGACAGTTCAAGAGCTGCAAGGCAACCGACTGACTTAACACTTCATAATAACTGCACGACAAAAAAAAATTAGTTTTTTAAGCACCAGCAAATAACAGTAAGTATTATACAGTAAGTTTATATGTGTATAATATAAAAACACTACATTATAGAAATTGTTACTTGTGTCTGAAATGAGCTTAATTTATTATTGATTAATTGACCCTAAAGTGTGAAAATACATTTAAGCATGTTATATAAATGTGTTTAAAGAACAAATAAAGCCTTTCTAGATGTAGACAGCGTATCAACTAATGTCTGTAAGTGTAGGAACAAGATATATTGACGCATATACAGTACATGCAATTACATTGTCACCAAAAAATTATAAATCATTGAGCATAACCACAAACACAGTCCACTTAAAACGCTGTAATCATGAAAAGTAGAAGGCCAATAAGCAAATAGGCAAAGAAATAAACTGATGTGTTTTGGGGGCATTTTTATTAAATCTTATAGGTCACAGAGGCTGCAGTGTAAAATTTGCAAAAAAAAAA
>CM051502.1:24037187-24101104 GCA_028031935.1 Paedocypris micromegethes
AAAAAAAAAAGTAAACCAGCCTCTTCAAATCAGAAAACAACTGACACTGAAAGTAGCTAAAAACCATTAAAATCGATCAGAAGCCAATAAAACATTTTACTATAACATCTCATTTAAAAACAACATACAGATAAACAACATTTCAAAAGGTCTCAGGCACTGTGGAAGTGTATTAGTGAAAACCGTGGAACAGGTTCAAAATCTGGGTTCATGCTGGAAAATCATAGATTTATATCTCATTGTTAAAACTGCCAGTGAAAACTCGCTCCTTTAGTGTCACGAATGTCCAGCTAAACCTTAGTGTAGAGATAAAACCAAAAGTCACTGCCATTTCAGAAGCTTGCTTCCGTGGAAGACAATCTTGACTCGTCAAGGCAACTTCCTCAAACCCAGACAGAGGCTGTGCCCGAAAAGCTCATTCTGAGAAAACCCTCCCATCATCCCCAAAGCCGTTTCTTCACTTCCTGTGCACAGCACAAAGCTTCGGCAGTCTCATTCCCGAGCGCGTCGAGTGATTGGTTGGGTGGTGAGCGTGTTGGCGCCCCTCATTGGTACTGCAGGTAGTTTTTGAGCGTCTGGGGCAGCGGCAGAGACGGGATGTGCTGGATCCGGTGGCGACCCAAGGCCTGTCGTGCCGTCCGTCTGCACAGCTCCGTCAGCGGTAGCGGCTCGGCTGAGGACACAACAGAGGTCAATGAGTTTGCGTTCAAGTCCGACACGTGAATGTTGAGACAGAGAAGGGCAAAAGCTGGAACTAGATAAGCAGAAATCATTGGTTTTGAGACATTACAAAACCTCAAGACAAACGGGAGTTTCAAACGGTTTCAAAAGCAACCAATCATGTCAAAGGACACAAAGAATAATAACTACAACCATATAATAATAATAACAACCATTTCTTTCATGTGAAAATAAATCTTACGTTTTACCAGCGTTTGCCAGCACTAGTAATGTTTGGATGGACATTAATGTAAACACGTAGACACGTGTTTTTTAAGTACAACTTAAATATAACTGCCTGCAGAAATGACGGATTTCAAGCATTTAAAAAAAGTTATATTCCTAACATTTTGTGAGCTTTAATGCGCATGTACTTTATTGATTAATGATGCTTTTTAGTTGAACTAAAGTTCTTCACTGAACTGATCTGAGTTAAAAGACAAATATTTAATTATTATAATATAATTTATACTTAAATTATAATATTTAAGTTCACTGGACATTATTTTTGCTGAATTTATTGCAACAATCGACCATCAGAATCTCTCCAAACGGTTTATTTTAATCATCAAAACTTTTTATGACGAGATCCATGATTGCAAAAAAGGAGGAATCGACAAAACATTTATGCAACTGAGACGTGACAGAACTATTCACCCATCCATGAAAGTTGCATCAGTCCATAATTTACAAAAGTTATAGACAATTGATAAAATGACAATTTCTGGAAAACATACTGTACGTATATTTTTTTGGTCTTAAAATCAGACAAGCTTTTACTAAATATTGACAAGATGCTGTAGTAACGTCAGAAACTGGTTTGGTTTTAAAAATACGGAAAACCACAGAGTAGTTTTATTATCAAATGCAATTTATGGAAATTAGTGCAAAACGTGTGTAAAGAAAATATACGTTTTGTTCGTCTTTAGCCTTTGAATCAAGTCTGTTTTTGCTAAACAGGTGCACCAATTAAAACAGATAAATGTAAGCATATATTATCAAGCTGGATTGACCCTGATATTTGATATGACAAGAATTATGACGCTCAGTTATCAATTAAATTTTTCCAGGTCGATTAAATTCATTTCCATTTAAAAACATTGCAGTGTGAGGAGGCGCTTCGTTCCGTTACTCTGTCGAGTATGGAGATCTTAGACACAAAGCAACAAGAGCAGTTAATAAAAAAACGTCACCGTCATTTGGCTTCTGGAAGGATGACGTTCAATTATGTTAAAATCAAGTGATGCACTCTTTAATCAAAAATCTCTCACTTTGTGAGCATATTTACTGCACAACACATGACAGTGAACTATGAGGGCGATAAATTATAAAATAACTGTCCCATAATCGCAATTGTGTCAAAATGGTCAATAAATTGAGATTTTTGAACTCCAAGCCGGAGTTGAACCAAGTGTGAGTTCAATTCGGCATAAAGACGTTTTCTATCCGACTAAAGAGAGCAAGAAAAACTGGGGTACTCACGGTCCAGGCCGTTGATGTATGTCATGCTGACCTCACAGTGACCCCAGACGGCGCTGACGATGGGGTACAGCCTCTTCCCCTTCAGCCCACGGAACGCTACGCCCAGGTAGTTTCCATCCGCACAGAATCCCAGCGTGCCTTCGTCCATGTCCAACACCACCAGAACTTCCTCCGGCACAGAGAAGGGTCCATCCTCCTCCTCGTCCTCCGTCAGCTCCGGGTACGGCGGCGCGGGCCCCATCTGGTTCTTCCTATCATGATACAAACGTCCTCTTCCCAAATCCCATCCCCAGGATTCCGAGTCACTGCCCACCAAGGCAGAATAACCAACGGCCCTCAGAGAGGCCAGAGAGGTCGCGACCCCAACCACAGCGTGAGTGCCGCGTTGGCGAACAGGCCAGCGCAGAGTCCATACGTGCAGACCCTGGGAGAAGCCCATCTTCCCCCTCACGCAGTCTGTGCTCTGAGCCACCGGGTGACGGTGGAACGTCAGGCGGTCATCGTCTTTGATGAAGAGGTTGAGCGAGCGATCGTCCGGGTTCCAGGCGTGCAGCAGCTGGGTCTCTGGACTGGCCGGGGGCATGTCCAGAAGCAGCTCCAGTCGGGCGGGAAGCGGGACCCTGCGGCTACGAAGCGACACGCACACTGGCGGGTAAACCAGCTCCTCCACTTCCGCTTCATCCGCTGACTTCACCTCACCCGACACCCTTTGCCCCATCACTGCCCAGCCTCGGGCATCCAACAGGACCACCGGGGTTACCTCATCAGCAGAGCAGAGACAGACCGTCAGCCAATCAGAAGAGCCGCTTCAGAGCCATGTGTCTGGAATGGAACAGGTGTCTGGAAAGGAAGTGAGAGTGTTACGTCTCGAGCGCATTGAAGGGAACAATTTAATGGTGTCAAATAATGACTAAAAACTATAAAAGTACTTGTTTAAATGATTGTTCACATGGTTGATTAGCAAAACCTAATTGTATGTGGTTTAAACAAGGTCTCGTCATAACAACACACCACCTCTAAAAATGTAAAATAGTTTTCATCTATCATACATCTATCATTTCATCTATCGATAATTTTTGCATTTCTTAAGGCACTCAACATATTTACTGACCTTTTTCATTTCATGTATTTTATTTATCATTATAGGTATTTTCAGAGATTATTTCTCTGCTAATTATGAAAATGAACTAAAGTTCTAATCCAAGTGTAAACCCAGTTATACACTAAACCCAGTGTATAACTTGTTTAATTCAGGGTTGCCTAGCAATATCATTTACTCATTATATACTGAAGAATAGGTTGAAAGACCTACGGCACAGACGTAGCTTTCTATAGGAAAAATGACAGCTAACTGACTGGATTCACTGTCATTGCTGCCTCCTTCACCCGGAACATTCTCTCCCAGTGAAGTCAACTGAAGTGGAAGTGTGAAAAACTGAGCAAACACTTACCGCCTGATCTCGGCTGGATGATCTCCGTCAGCAGGACGACGTTTCCAGGCCTCAAGGCTCCTGCAGGGGACAAAGAAAAGCTCAGTCAGAAAAACTTGAGATTTAACAGGAAAATATGAAAAAAAAAAAAATACTCCCAATCATGTGACACTTAAGTAATGCTTATGTATAGAAGTTCAAAAACCTACTGACATGTATAAAATAACTACACAAAAATATCTGCCCATTTTCACGTCAAAGCATTTGCTCAGATTTCACACGCATTCCATTAACATCCAGCCACAATGAAGTTCAAAGGTCAGCAAGAGTTCAGCTCCAGGTCGACATCAGACCCCTGAAGAGTTCGCAGAAATGCTTTTGTGTTTCCGTAACGACCTCATCCTCCGTCTGAACACAGCGCAGAGGTCGAGTCTTTGCATGGGAGACAAAAGAGATGAAAATAGCGCAAGAGGAAACGGTTTGTCTGCGATTTCCTGCTCCACGGTCATGTTCTACCAGGTGAACGCAGGTGCATCCACACGTGCGCGTATAATGAACCTAAAGCATCTGAATGAGAATTATGTATGCAAATAGACAACTTGCACAATAAAATGTATAGATAAGTCTTTTCCAAACATAATTTGACAAGATTATACATATAACTTTCACATAATTTTATGACCTATAATTTTTGATTAACCATACTGTTTTATTGTGAAATACAATGTGTGCCCAAAAACAAAAGGGTCTTTTTTATGGTACTTTTTGGCTCTAAAACAAGACGTGCTAAAATCTCTTAAGCGTTCAATTTCATTAGCTGTTAAAATTAAACCCCAACACAGGAGAACAGGCCATTGGTCGATTTACAGGAAGTTGCTTTTTAAAACTCAAGTGTTCAAGTAATCACCATGACAACACACACAACTCACACTCAGCAAACTATTTTCCTCAACACGGCCTGAAATTAAATTGCGTAAAGAGATACGGTCTCAGGATGCTGAACTAATTTGAAATATGCTGAGCAGAAGTGTGTGAACCATATAATCATGAACTTTCTCCACCGAACCTACAGACCTAAACATGCACACACCTGCCCGGCTGCGTGTTTGCATAAGAACTGGGGTAAAACCTCCAACCCCCAGTAACGAACATATGCAAATACGATTGATAAAAGAGCATTTCGAGACGAGACAAAGGAAATGGAAAGAGGCAGAGTGATGCCATCAGGCACCGACTCTTTCCCGGCGTGTGTTTTGTCTGATAAGCTCGCGAATGGCGCAACGCTGTGAACATGTGGCGCAGACAGTCGTGATTAACTTATCTTCCAACGTCTTTCCATCGTGACCTTTGTACAAAAACACGACAGAAATGACACACAAACCTACTTCACGTGCATCGGCTGTTACGAACAGATTAGATAAGAAAACAGTGACTTATTTCACATTACATTAATACTATTAGTAGTATTTGTAATGTATTTATGTGATTATTTATCCAAATACGGCCACCTACTGTCGCGTAAAGGTGTGCACTGAAAAACCGTCACGACTGTGACATGGTGTAATGTGAAAGTTAGAATATTGTATTAAATTAATTATTGGGATTTTAAAATAACTGATTTTGTTATTTGGACATGGGTGAACGAATCCGAAAAGTGCGATAGATTCTACAAAATGCTTCGAAACGACATAAAGCGCAAACACAAACAAACCAGCCACGCGCTGCTCTACTTACTCTCGCGAGAATCCCACGTAGCTACAGTTGAAACAAAAGCAATCGCCGTGAAGACTAAAATGAACTCCGCGACACCTCTTTAATGCGCATGTAACACGACAATAGTTTTTAAAAACTCACTCTAAACTTAAAGTGCCGTGAATCGTGTCTTGCTGGAGAGAGCTGGGCACGCTGATGGCTTTTGTTCCGCGAGATATTTGGAAGCTGACGTCACAAACAGTGGACGCAAGCTGATTTGCGACGATGGAACGAACTGGGTGACGGGAAGGGAAATGACGACAGACAAGGGTTGCTTGGCCCTTATTGGTTAAGACAGGGAAAACGCAATTAAAATAGTAAAAATAATAATAATAAACAATAATACACATAAAAACAAAAACAACAACAACAATAATAAAACCTAAATAAAACTTGTTTGACAATCTGTTTTACGCGCACTGTATTTTTAAACTTAAGGTATTTCACAAGTAAACATTGAGCAAATACTTCAATTGGACAGTGTTCTAATAAAATACATTTGGCAAAAATCTGCAAAAATGTTTAGCAGCGCAACACTGACTCCTATCGGCAAAATTCAGATTGAAACTTTATGCTTTCTCGCGTTTATAATTTACGTAATATTTATTCATTTTTTTCTGAACCACTTTTCATTTTCTGGGTCATGGAGTCAATCCCAGTAAGTCTGAATCTGGCGGCGGGATAAACACTTTGGATTTGTCCAATCACAGAGCAGGACACAGGCACATTCATTCCCACACTCACACCTATGGGCACATTTCCAGTACAGATCTTCTATGTTTTATTTTTTAGTATAAAATTTTATTAATTTTGTGAAGAAGTTGGAAGTGAAGAATTCTGCCTCAATTAATTATTTTAAAACACTTTATTAAAATACTGAAAAACAACGCCTCCTCTGAACATATACATTTACATCCAGTTTTAAAATGTCTTTATTTAACCACAGTTTACACGTTATAAAGAACACTTTCAGCAGATTGTCTCATGATATTATTGATATTATAATACCAAAGTGACATGAAACTAAATACAACAGAACTTTATGGGCAACCATGAAGGCAATACACCCACAATGACACAAAAAGCCACGTAAAAACAAACAAAATGCAAGTTGTGATATTTCAGCTCATTTTTAAATATGCACTTAGCTCTAGGAATCAGTTAGAATAAGGAATCAGTTAGAATAAACATTTTGTATACCATTTCGGAAGTTGTTCGTTATAACACATACTATTGAAAGTAAAAAAAAAAAATGCAATCAATAACATTAGGTTCAACGTAAACTAACATAATTCAACAGAAATCAAATTATTATTAGTTTTACCTCTCACCTATATTGATCCTAGAAAGGAAATTACAAAGCGATTCATTGTTTCACAAACAATGCTTCTTTATTGTGCGTAAATTTGTCTTCTTGAAACAGTTGTCTTCTTGGTCTTTTTGATCAAACTTTTATTCTTTACTATGGAAACGTTTAATGAACATGGCCTGTCACATTAGTACTTGTGCTTAAAAATAAGTTTATTTATTAAAAATGTGTTTTATGGCTATAATAACTGTTACATTCCCATTAAGGCCATAAGCAGAAAAAACACAAAATAAGACACAAACTCACTAATATGACACTCAAAAAACAAGGCACATCCACTTTCAGTGTCAAAACAAACATGACATTCATCCGTACGCATGTGTGTGTGCTAAAAATGTCAAGTATGTCCACCAGAACCACGCTGGATTCTGGCTCGTGTGGTGGGGAGGAAGTGCGATCCGATTGGTCCTACCCAGACAAGAAGTGAGTTTCTGTTCCCAGCCTCTCTCATTACACGTCTCAGAACTTGTAGACAAAAATAGTCCATAACGAATCAGCATAATGTGGCAAACCTGCAATATCAGGCAACATTATGAGGCTGAAGAACAAAGTGCTGACCCTGGATCAGATCGACGGTATCCTGAATCACATCAGCAGTCAGACACGCATCATTATCTTTTCAACAACATGAGATTGTTCTGCAATGATTTCCTATGAAAACCAGTAACACTTCAGATGTGCTGGTCCTGTGTGTGCGTCCTCATCAGCAAAGAGGTGTCACGAGTCATCGGTCGAGCAGGTAGACCACCAGCTCGTAGGTGCACATCATAATGGCCGTGTTGGGGATCTGTCGGACCAGGTGTGTGGTGAGTCCTCGGTAAAGAGCTCGATGGCTTTCCTCTCTGATCACCAGATTGAGACTCTGGAAAAAGGAGCGATACTTGGTGCCTTCTTCTCTCAGTCGTGTGCGAATCACCTCTAAAATCACAGAAACATTCACACATGACGTTCAGATTTGGCTCTTGCGGTTTTCATGTTGTGCTCACAGCCAGTGAAATTTAGGTGTAACTAAAATTAAAACTTGGTGTTGTATTGTCCATTGTCGACTAAAATTAAGAAAAACAAATACACAAGTACAGTGTTGGTACTGGTAGTTTAAAACAGTAAAAAAAAAAAAAAACAACAACAGAAAATATTACTACATTAAATAAACTGTGCATATAATACATTAGCGCTGTTAAAGGATGTGAGTTTACAATTGAGTTTAAATGTTTAATTTCATTAATTAGTTGTTATATTTTATTCATTTCTTTTTTTACCCAACGTCCTGTTTATATTAAGAGTGTATCCCAAAATAATAGGCACTTCAAACTATCAATTGACGTATAACACTTATGTAAAAGACAAAAATTGACGGAGCATTTTTAATGTGTTTTACACTGATCTTGAAAAGTGTGTTTATTTAGTGTTGAGTTTACATTAACATACATATTACACCTCAATATCCAATATTACAAGCTTCAGTTGTTTAATTGAGATTAATCGCAATTAATTTGGTTAGGCGTTTAAACTTTAACTTTTAATTAAAGTTTAGTTTAGGATTGTTTGAAAATAAAATTAATTAATTGGGGTGCACATTTGTATTGTATTCGCATGAAGGAATTATTATTCTTATTATAACTTTTTATAACATGAAAAAACACCAAAACCCTACTGTACTGATCTTTGGCGTAACGGTCTCAGAGCTCACCGTGTGGATAAGCTATGGAGGTGGCACAGGTCTTGGAGGTGGCGGCTGCCAGCATCATGCCCACAAAGACAGACGCATCCTTGGTCACGTCCTCCTTCTCATCCATGTGTGTAGCCGCTTTGGCCTCCAGCAGGCGGCGTTTGATGTTTTCATAAATCACAAAGTGTATGACGGTCTCAGAGATTCCCGCGTAGGATGCGGACATGCCACGGTAAAACCCGCGGAAGCCATCATTCTGATACACGCGCTGCACACACTCAAACGCATTCATGCGCCGCTCTCCCCGACTCCTGAGAGGTAAACAAATAATAATAAAATAACAACACGGTGACATTTATATTAAAACCCTTCTTTAGGTTCAAAGGAAATGAGTGATAGAATGTCGTGTACCTCGCGTCCAGTTGCAGGCGTGTTTTAATTAACCAAATAGGATTGGTCGCTGTTATGGCTGTGAACCCTGAGAAACAAGAGCACACATTTTATAAAACATTACAAGATTAAACACACACACATTATTTTTAAATGTCTTTAATGAAATAGAATTATTGAAAGTTCAGCTGAGTAAACGGTTTTAATAAAAATGAACATTGCAATTAATAATCCACAAAAAAACCTTCAAAATAAATAGTAAAAAATTATAGAGAATAACTACGCTAACCATGTTTCCTAAATTATTATTTAGTTTTTACTGTCATTAATAAAATAAATGTATTTTCTAGGGGCAACAGCGATAAGTGCAAAAACCAAAGACTCCCCTCATATTCCCCGTCACAAAGAATGAAATGTGCGTGAAAGGTGTGAGCGAACTCAGGCACGTGTTCACAAAGCATTAATCTAAATCCTGTACTGGCAACTGTCCAAGTGACAGGTGAATGCGCGCACACACAAATGCGCACACACAAACACATACACGCACACTCTTTATTAAATAAAGGATCTTCATGACATTAAGAATCTTTGCTGCCAAGACACAAAAAACATCAAGAACAAAGAGTCTGTGTGTGCCGTGTTTTAAAGATTGACATGGGCTCAACTTGTCGAGTGTGAAGCTGGATTACGTGTAGTGTTACCTGCGATCCCAGCAGAGGACATGTGAATCTGCGTGGAGTCCGGCTCAAACACACTCTTCAGTCGCTCCTTAGAACTGGAATATGCGGCAAAGTAAATGGCCCTGAAAACACAGAGATCAAGCCTCAGGTCTGTGGAAAAATCTTCAGCCTGTGGTCTGTTTTTGTAGATATTAAAAAAGAAAAAAAAAAACAAGGACGGCTTGACAAGAAAACCCATTAAAATGTCACTACAACAGGCAGCGAAACCAGCTCAGCCAGTTAGAACCGACAAACCTACTGGATTTCTTTGTTTCCAGCCAGGACCATGAGTCAGCAGCAGTCTAATGTACTCCATTAGATTAATGTAGTTAATGTGGATAACATTCGATTTCATATGATTTGAAACTGATACAAGGATGGATGTGGAGAAAGAGCGAGCAAGTGAAATAAAGAAGGAAGGAGATTGACAGAGAGAAAGAAAGAAAAATAGGGATGGGTGGATACAGTAGATAGACAAACAACCCGGAGCATAAATGAACAAACAGAGAAGATGTGCAGAGCTGAATTAAGCTATTAACCTGCAGATGACAAAACTCGCCAACACAGTCACTCAGCCTTTTAAATGGCGACATTATCTTGGTTTACATAAGCTGCTGTTAAACGAAAGGCCAGCAGCCATTTATCACATCCACCTCATTACCCCAACACTTCCTCCTAAATGTCTCTGTGAGAAGTAGTTTAGCCTTCATTACTCACAAAGCCTCGCTTCTCTAACACCTCTGCTAGAGAAACACATTTAACTTCAGCTAACAGACTCACACCAAAAATGCAGAGTAAAGGGAAAGAAGGAATTAGCCAAAATGTGTTAAATGACCTTGAGGCTTTTCCCCAGATCTCGAAAATTTAATGTGAAATATTTATTGTAGAAAACATGAGACTGTTTTATTCAGGTTAAACCTGCACGCCGCATAATACTGGCTTCCCAGCAGTGGGATTAAGAGCCCCTGGTCTAAACTGACTGTAATGCTGTGTTTACCACGAGTGCAGGGAATTGCAGCGTTACCGGTTGAGCAAGGATGGCCTCAGTCAAGCTGCTGCAGTTGCTGCAAAACTTTCCAGTTTAAAAAGATCAAACAGTTTGAACTCTTGCGAGTTCAAGTACAAATATGTTCTGATCCACCTACAATCGAGCTTATGACTCACCGTGATGGGGCAACTCCGATTAAATTGGGCCCCAGGCCCCGGAATAATGACCGAGGTCCTTCTTTCTCGAGAATTAACCTACAACACAAAAGATTGAGAGATTCAGACCTATTATTACTTAAAGTGCTAAAGTGCTAAGTGCTGAAACAAAGGTGGATTGGAAAGATTGGAAAATAATTATAAGCTTATTTTTTAATTACCATTTTAAAATTATAATAAGTTTAAGCAATTCATGTATCAGGACTTCAATGTAAAAAAAACCCACAATAATAACGAAAAATAGGGATGGGTGGATATTTAGACAAACAACTGAAGGATACAGGAACAATTAAAAAAAACAACACAATAATAAACTATAATAAAATATTTTCCTCATATTATACTTAGCAAAATGTCCTGAATTGCTAGTACAGAAACACTAAAAAGGAATTTGAACAAATTCCAAAAAACAATGGATTTTCATTTGATAATATTAAGACAATTTGAAATCATTGGACATTCGCCAAACAATTGTAATTGTTAAAGAAATAAACCGTGCAGTAAGATCACACTAAATGTAAAAAAAAAAAAAAAAAAAAAAAGAAATCTAAACACACTGGTGGTTTAGACACAAGATGTCCTGGCGACAAAAGGTTGTTAGTAACAGGCAGCGACCGGTGGTAGTGTTGAATAATCTCAAAGACTATTTTATTCCAGTTTAACTCAGTAAGAGAGAAATAAACATCCATTCATACCAGAACACTTAAAAAATCCAGTCCAGCTTTTTCAAGCTAAATCTTCTACCAAACGTGTTTCCAATGAAAACAAGGACAGATCTAGCCAATCGAAAGCAGCGTGGAAAAGTAGAAATGACAACAGTTTCCATCGCTGAGCTTTTAGCTTTAATCACAGAAAAAGAAAACCAGAGACAAATATGGTCTTTGTTTCATTAACTTTAAGTCAAACTGACAAGAGGCTGAAAAGTGCACACACACAACTTGAAAGCCAAGTTCCAGGACTCTGTGTTTCTGTGTGAGGCCTGTGATTGGTAGAACAAGGGGGAGTGAAAACCTCAGACCCAGAAAAGCTTACTTATATATATAAAAACACACAAGCGGTGAGCGGAGAGAAAAGTGAACACATACAAATACTATGTACATTGACATAAATTACAAGAACAAGGATTTTCATAAATCTATATTGGACACACAATGTCCCGGTACCTGAGACAGTGAAGGGGTCCCGGCGGAGCCACACGGGCCACACTGGCTCCATTAACAGCGCTCAGATGCACCTCCGAGATACACAGAGTTACTGCAGACGATTGAAGCCTCGTCTTTACCACCTCCAGCGGACACGTCAAGATGGCACCTACTGTTCCGCCACATCTAAAGATAGAAAATATAAATATACTTTATATTGAAATAAATGTAACTAAATGAAAAAAAAAATGTAGAGAGTGACACAAAACACAAACATTTACACTCATACTCTCAACTCAACAGTGTTTCTTCTTTCCATTCTAGATATATAAAACCAATTACGTAACATTTTAATGGCACATCTCTTTTAAACTGGATTTTGGGGAGAAATAAACAATGGTGATTTCAATGTCATATTTGACCTGAAATTGGACTGACGCCCGGTAGTTGGAGGGATAATAAGAGACACTATTCAAGAGCAAAGAAAGCAAAGACGTTTTGTAAGATTATAATCTTTTATGCCAAGATCATGTTGACATTATTTAGCATTCCTTAACATCAGCGCAAATTAAAAATCTTTTACATTTGCCGCCCCACCCGGGACGTTCAGGTTTAAACTGGCAAAAGACCCACAGTTATTATTAAAAAAAACTGTTAAATCTCTAACGTAAAAAAAGTAAAAAAAAACATATGTATTTTTTAATAAAAGAGATAACTTTTATTCTCTGTTATCACTTTTAAAAGAGATAACAGAGAAAACCAGATAAGTGAATCTTAATAGATATTTATGTTCTACAAATACAGAAATGTGATATTTAATGTTTAGTTTATTCTCAGAATTATGAAAATGCCTTTACGAATATTTTTAGTGATATACTGTATTTAAATTGTCCATTTCGTTTCTGTTTTTTGCTGCTGCTGAACACAAACATTTCCTCTAGTGGGATTAATAAAGAACTGATAAAGATAAAGGGAAAAAAAAAATCAATCAATCAATCAATCAATCAATCAATCTATCAATTTATCTAATAATAGTTCTAATAGTTCTGCAAAATGTATGAAGCTAAAAAAGCTTTTTGATCATTTTAGCATTTTTAGCACACAGAGACCATTAAAAATCCTACAGCATTGAAAAAAGGAGCATAAATGACAGATTTACTACAAAAGACGAGCGCTTGACCTCGCCATGCGTCTCAGATGTACCGGGGCCTAGAGTGGCACGAGACTTCGGTGGAACCGGTGTAGATTTAAAGGAAAAGAACGATAGAGTTTCACCGCTGCTGTGAAAGGCGAGTTGTTTTTAATCATCTTTCACACTTGCTCTCGTGTCTGTGGATGTGGGTCAGCAAACACAGTAACCAAAACTGTCCCGTCACCTGCCATCAGTGGAAAAACTGCATCTGTGCCAAAAATGACACAGGGCTTTACCAAGTGGAAAGAGTGTCAAAAGAAAATCCCATTTATCTTATTTTAAAGTTGTGCCAGATTTTCTAGGGCAGATATTTACAGGACAGTTATTTGGAGTACAGGTCACTGTCACTGGAGCTGGCACACTGGATACAAATCAGTGCCAAGAAGATTCACTTCTTGTGCCGTGGTAGGACTAGACCGTCCATGATCCAACCAAACACATTTGTTATGGAAGTATAAACATTCGTAAAACAAGAAAAAGTGATTTCACAAACAAACACAGTGGCGAACTTGAAAATTCCGGGACAACAACATCACTGCGGTGGGCAAAATTATAGCAGCGTAGCAAACCACAATGCCATGCACCGTGAGCACTTGTTGATTTTCTAGTCTGGAGTCCAGTCTATCTATATAAGCATGGTGTGAAATTAAAAACGTGATTCACTAAATCAACTGAACTTTGCCCCGTAGAAGGACTTTTACGACATTCTTAGGGGACAGTGCACTCCAGATTAATGAACAGGGGTGTAATCCATCATCAGACAAATGAGTCATCACACGTTTATTACTTTATATTGTGATATAAAGATCAGACGACAAAACTTTGCTTTAGTGACAAATCAGTGTAATTTCAGATCTCAAATACTGTATATTAAAACGTACACGTGTTAAGCAACTTTCATAAAATAAAAATGTTGAAATATTAAGAAGTTATTAATAAAATACATATTTATACTATAATATTTTTACAAGACATTAATATTTAGAAATACATTTAAACAGTGCTAAAACTCAATATAAACTATATGAACAAAACTACGTAAATTGTATTCATAATACGCACATAGCTAAAGTTTGTTAACGTTGTTTGTGTGAATTCGAGACAAGCTGGTGGAGTGAAGACTTACCCTCCAGCAAACAGATGTACCAGTGTGTCTGTTTGGCTCATCTCGGCACATGCTCTCCGGGGTCCACGGAGCTGGGTGTCGGTGCCCGTGTGGCGCTCATGCGGGTGGGTGTGAGGTTAGCAAGCCCCGATAGCCACTCACTACGACCTCTGTATGTTTCGCCGCTAGAACATGCGTTCTGGGTTCGTGGAGAGCAGGAGCTTCAGAAGTGAGTGGCTCGGAATAAGGGTATATATGAGAGTCCGGGAGGGGGGTCAGAGCAGGCGGCGAGAAAATGTGCACGTTTGTCCCGTACACATTTCACCTTCGTGAACACACGCACACACACACACTCACTGATGGGACGTGAACGCGCTAACAGTTCGCCCTGTCGACCAACCAATCCGCAGTCGCAAAACAGAAACGTCTATTGGTCAATTGCTGATTGCGTCACGCGCGCCCGCCTCCATCACGATGGTTTCACGTGATCAGAGCTACAAGTTTGTAATTTAAGTATACGAAATAAACACAACGCTACGATGTGTATATAAAATGGTATTTAACCAATAAATAACAAAAATTCCGCGATATAGAAGTATTCTAATCATTATAGAGTAATGGCATGCCTGATAAACGCTGTCGCGCGCGCACGTGTAACCCAATTTTACGTTCACGATAATCGATTATGAACAGCCAGACTGCTTTGACAATAAACAATGCTCTTGCATATGAAACTTGTTTAGTTCTCGGTGCAATTTTCACAGAGCAAGAAGAACACGTTTTAGCACTTTGATTTTTTTCCAGACTTGTTGTGGCAACCGACAACCGTTCCAAGCAACAGGATCTCTGCACTCTACCAACAAGGGTAAAGAGAACCTGATTTTACTGAGAGTACTGTAAAATTACTCAATTACAAGTTCAAGTACAAGTCACCATTTCCAAGAAGACTTGAGTAAAAATATCAAATTTTAAAATAACTCATATAATTGACCACGTACTGTATTTAGGCACACAAAAAAAAAATAACGAAGAAATGTAAATATCAAGAAGCTATTTATGATGTTGTATTTCATAATCAAAAATACTTAAGTAAAGTAACAAAGTCCATTTACTCAAGTACTTTGCACCTCTGTCTACCAACAATCTACCAATGAATGCACGAAAGCCACATTTCCACAATTTAGCCACAGAAAAAAAAAATAAAAAACGTGTTTTGCACCACCAAATGGTGGTCTTAAGAAGCTGTAAAGACACATTTAACTTTGTTGGTTGAGTGTGTAAAAGGTTAGATCTATTTTTAAAATGATCTAATCTTTTGCTCATTCACCTTGTGTGTGTGTTGGTCCCTTTTGCACTTCGAACTGAAAATGATCAAAAATCTACTATTGGTTATGGCAATCTAAAGCCATTTTTGGAACAAAAGTAAAATATATTTACGCAACGCTTTTGCGAAGGACCACTTTCCGAGTTTGAGGTTTCCAGTCCAAAATCACAAGTTCAGATGAACTGAGATGACCCAATGTGTAAGTGTGTACATATGTGTTTGTGCTGGTCTGTGAATGAAGAAAAATTTTTGTCACAATTTCCCCCGTAATCCGGAAATGGAGGAAGTGGTAGATAATGGATGGATCGATAGATTGATGGATAAATGTATATATGAAAATAATTGTCTACACACACACACACACACACACACACACACACACACACACACACACACACACATAAAGCAATAGTATGGGAGCAGATGTGGTTCAGTGTCTTGCTCAAACACATATAGATGTGGAATCCAACCAGCAACTCTATATTCTTGGTGGCAAATAGATTTCCCAAATTTGATTCAGGTGATTTCTTGCTAAAAATAAAAGCTGTTTCTTAGATAAAGAAGTTTAAATTGTTTTTCTTTGCTGCTTGTTTAATGTGAAAATATTTTAATAGCAAAACATTACAGCATTTGGAACATTTTAGCCCCAGTCAGAGTATCAAGACCACTATATTGTAACTTCTTTGAATGACCATTGGCAGAGCAGTTGACGGTAAGGAGTTGGACTTTTGACCAGACAACCGGTTTTGCAGGTTTGAATCCCAGTCTGGTAGGTTCCACAGCAGTATTTTTGAGCAAGACACTGAACCCCCTTCACAGCTTAAGGCTGCCCACTGCTCCGGCTTGTTTGTGCACACGTGTGTGAGTTCACTTCACATATTCAACATTCCTTAATGTCACTGCACAAATGCTGTACTGGGTATTGAGTGCCACACAATTACTTCCATGTGTCATGCGTCATACACTTAACTGCAGTTGGTTAAATGCAGAATACAGATTTCTTCACTTTGACACATATATATATATATATATATATATATATATATATATATATATATATATATAATTTTCCGTTATTTTTGTTTATTACTATAGTTTAATAGTAAATGTTTCTTTAGAATTCTGCAAATCCTAACTTCGTAATTCTGTGCCAACCGTTGATCACTTTCAGTGATAATTTTTAATCTCTGATCAGAACAGTGGATTTGTGCTGATCAACTGAGATGAGTTGTTTGAAGGAATCAGATAACAGATACTACTAAGAGTTGTTTCAAAATGTATATTAAGTATAAATAATTTCAATTGAAACTAGATTCATTTTTGCTCTATATTAAAGCCATCTATCTTTTTTCTACCACATTTCTAGGTCACGGTGAGCTGGAACCAACCTCAGCAACTCTAGATGAGACATGCTCTTTATGGCCATCACAGAGTAGGATATTCACTCTGACATTCACACTTTTACTCACAATTAAGGTACAATTTCCAATTGAATTCACCTGAAGTGGATTTTGGGAGGAAACCCATGCAAACAAAGGGAGAACATAAAAAAACCTCTTAAACGGGTCCTTCTTGTTGTGAGGCAACCCACTGTGCCGACCTACGTATATAGTCAATACACATCTGCTGTTATTCCTTTAAAATGACGATGTTCCAAAACATGTACTTCTTCCTACAATATCTAATCAATTAATGGACGCCGAAAAGTCCCAAATTGAACTACACAAAAAACCCCAATTTGAATTGAATGCGTTCTACTTTATTGTCCAGTCATGCAATATTAATGGCTTTAAGTAAAATAAAATGTGTTTAAATCGGGGTAGACGAGGTGGTCCCGTGGCCCATGACGGAGCCCCTCGCACTATTTATTCAACCGGATGCGCCTTTATTTTGGATAACGATCAGCAGAGGGAGCTGTGACGCTCCGTAACCATGTCTGAAACACAAACACACGCTCGGTTTATCTGTTCGAGGAGGTGCAGAGAGAGGCTCTCTGCAGGGCAAAGGCTGTTCTCTCTCCCGGGCTGATGGATCGTCATGCGGATCGACTCGTGTGAACGGAATCACCGGGTCTGCACGTCAGGTAATCCAGGGTTCCCCTCTTGTCGCGCGGCCGTGACGTATCGGGGCTCGCGCTGCCTCCGGATTAAATTCGCCGGACTCCAAACGTACACGCGTTTGTTTCACATCGAGGCCAAAGAGCCTCAGTGCAGATAAGATCATAAACTGTTTTTTACGATCCAAACACGGCATGTGTACGTGAAACGTGCAGGGAATTCGACGTTTTAGATTTATTTGTGATTTTCTTTAGTGCAATACCTGATCGAGTCTCGACCGCTTGCATACGTCACCGTTATCCCCCAACGAAAAGCTTCACATTCCGCAAACTACGGTATGTTCTAATATTATTTGCACGAATATATTAAAAATATATTTTTTCTGGCGATAAAAGGCTTTCTTGAAAATAAAATTACATATATATACACACACACGTTTATGTACATATAATTATAAATAACTTGCTGGGTTATTTTTACTTTGTTAAAAATTTGTATTATTTCAGGTCTCCTTATACCCAAATATTTAATAGTTATTTTGTATTAGTTTAGGAACTATAGTCTAAACAATATACCATGATAAACAACGTTTTATCTTTAATATACAAACTTCTCAAACTTATCTTTTTTTCTCAAACTAAACTTCTCAAAACTTATTTTTATCCAGCTCAAAGCAGGATTCCAATTCCTTGAAAACTCTCAACACTTGTAAATTCAATCTTTTGGTTTAACTGCTTTTTCTTCTGAAGTAGAAGAATGTGTTCTTGCCTCGGGAACTTCTTACCTTTTTAGTTTTTCATCAAAGAACAGCATCACTGCTTTTAAGACCCACATAGACTTAGCATATTTATATTTTTATTCTACTTGGTTTCAAACTCATTTTTTCAGATTCAATGAAATCATATTTTATAGCTAAAATGTCTATTCTGGTTTTGAAGCCAAGCTGAAATGGGAATGTTATGCTCTTATAAATTTAAAACCTAATGTTCACATCACGTACATAATTAAAGGCCCTTTCATGAAATTCCACTCTTAAGTACGTGCTAAAAGAAAAGCATTATGTCAGGAAACCGCTTGCATTTCCCGTGTTTTGTTAAATAAAGGAAGTAAACCTGAGCAGAAGCTGCTGCTGTTGTCTTATGACATCTCATGCTTCTGCCTGTCAGTTTTTTTTTCTATTTTTAGAACGTTTTCAGCATAAGTAAAGGGTGTAGACGAAGAACAGCTCTTTAATGCTTTGATGCTGTGCATCAGCAGCGTTAAACATCTGCTCGGCTCATCGACTGTGTGTGTGTGTGTGTGTGTGTGTGTGTGTGTGTTTTTACATTTGTGTGAAAGATCTTCTGCAAAAGCATTTGAAGAAGCAGCTATTTTCAGTTTTTAGACATAATGACTGTTTCTGCTGTCTGTGAGTGAGGTAAATTACACATTTCTTGCCTAACCAGACCTCAGCTGTCATGAGGAATGGTTTAGCTATGTTTACAGAGGAGGCTTTTTTGTCACTGTGTGTGTGTTTGTTTGTGATTTCAGTCTCTGTGTTTGTTACTTTAAGGTTTTTCTGTTACTGTACTTGGAATGTCTAGATGAGAGAAGGCCACGTATGGCTGAAGGACAGGAGTCTGGACCAATCACGGGACAATGCTGGCTCTGAACCGCTTGATGCTGGTGCTGGTTGTGGGAGCCCTGCTGGCCGTGTTGAGTTTTAGCCTGCAGTATTGTAAGTGATTTAATAATATATTATTGTTATATTTTGTAAGTGATTTTATTTGCTTTTACTGTATTACAGTGTACAAACTTATACATGTTCACATGCATTGCTTTTGGGTAAAAGTATACAGATTAAAAGCTGGAGTTAGAATAACACAATAAAATTTTGTGTTTGCATTTGCTTTTCATTCAGTTGGGTGAACAGAAAAAGGTGAAATTGAATTTGATTTGCAGTCTATCCCCGGGCTATTCCCATCTATTGACCCATTTTGTCACGGCCCACTGTGCAGACCCTCCCACTCTCACTGATTGGCAAGTTCTGTGACTACAAGTTCTGTAGACTTCATGAATTTATCTCCCAAATTAAATCTGCTTTTGAGTTCAAGTTTTGCTATTTTTTGCACATACTAGCAAGTGCAAATGCAAACTTTCTCGTTTTTTCAAACTTTAAAAATTTAACGCACCTAATGCAAATTCAATTCACCAACTCTTGAATTTTGAAATGAAGAGTCTCTGCACGAAGCACAAAAGTTCAGGTAGTTAAGGACATTATAGTAAATGTACTTCACTAGTGTTAGCCTGTGTGAGATGGGATTGTGTTGGCCTGGTCGGTTTGTGTATTTTGCATTTCCACTGGGAATATGATCTCAGTTAGACCGTATTCACCATCAAACAAAGGCATTTCCTTTATAGGGATACTTCACCAAAGATAAAAATCCTTGTGTCAGGCATACCCCATTTATAGGACAAGGTTCCCACGCTCCTTAAAAATTAAAGGTTTAGACATGCATTTAACAGTGGGAAACCTTATAATGTCAGGCAGTATGAGATGTGTGGAAATAAAACAAAAAAAAGATGCTGAGACAGACATTACAACTTTACAATTTTCTAGATTTGCAAAAGCATCACCACTGTTAATGGCAGGAGTTGGGATTCAAAGCATCCAGTGACAGAAACAAATTCCATAAGAAGACCAACACCAAAATGTTTTTTTTAACAGTTTATGACACAAATCGTTCTGTTGAACGCTTTAGACACGCAGTTACTGATGTTGGAGTGAGGAGCAAACGGCTAAATCTCTTTAGCAGTTGCTATAATACAGTGAATCCTGTGAGATAAGACTGAGTGAATTGGACCAAACTGAAATCCATAAAATAAACAAGTTATATTCCACACTTGTGTACATTTGTGTCCATTTGAACAAATTGATGTTCATGCATCATGTGCTCATTAAACGGTACACAACCTTCTGTAGGAAAATGTTATAAAATGTTATTAATAAAAGGAGACTGTCTATAAAATAAACAGCTATCAAAAATGCAATGTATTTTATAATCTTACAATATGCTCAACAACTATACTGATATGTAGTTTGGGAGGAAATAATATCGTAATAAATGTATAGTCATAATAATCTCTTTTTGAATCATTATATGCTAATTCAACATGTTTAGCATAAGATAAACTGAATATAAGCATGTAAAAACGTAATAAAGTCCCGAAATATGTGTGAGATACCAATTTGGTGGGTTTTTGCGGGCAATTAGATTTAGTTTTTGAGATTATTCTCAGATTAGACCATAGCGCTCTGTGTATTTGTCTCAAAATCCTCTTTCAATCAGCGCAGCTTTTATCTGAATGCAAGAATCCGGTTCTGTAGCTGTCAGCAGATTAAACCTTTCATAGAGACAGACTTAAAAGAAAATCCTTCCAATTTAGTCCTTAACAGCACAGATGGAGTGAATTTGAATGAATCCAAACATGACCTTCTGGAAATTATGAACACGTTTGGTGAGATCTGCTCTGTTTCAAACAGCCTATCACAGCTCAGCTTTATCACGCAGATAGCACATAAGAGCAAAATGTGTGTGCGCACAGTCCTGCATGTGTTTACAAATAAAGCTTTGACCTTTATTACCATCCTTCTTACTAAAGCAACCAAATGTAATCCTTGTTCTGAACAATTTAATTGTTATTTCTGTTAAGCAGCTGTTCTGTTTTTGTCATTTCTTTCTTGAAATTCTAATTTAGCAATTTTAGTGTTTTCATTCTAAAATATTTTCTTAAATCTAAATTCCTAAATTAAAATAGAATAAAGTAAAAAATAATAAAATTACCCTCAAAATTGATATTTCTATTTGGTTAGACATTGCACACATGTAATTCTGTAATAAATTAGTGAATTTTAAGAAAACTTTATTCTCTATTGTAAAAGCACAATAAAGAGAAAACACAACTTTGATCCGTCTACTATACTATATTGGCTCAAAAATAGTACAAATGTAGATTCAGAAAAGAAATGCATTCATGCTTTTGAACGGCGTGTACGAAACAACATTCGTTGTTTTTTTACCGCTTATTTTTAGCCAACTTAGGAGACAACCAAAATGCAAAACAATGAAAAAAATAATTTTAATGCAGAACAATTGTACAGTACTTATTATGTATGAAATAATAATAGAGTCAAAGTGCTTTGGAGAAAGTTACACATTCAAGCTGTTCCTTTCTCAGAGGAACTATGATTTTCTAATATGGCTGAAGATTTTTAATTATAGTTATTATGGTTATTTTAGGCACATTACCTTTACAATACACATAACAGCCAGAAGGAACCTTTTTGTAGAATTTGTCGTTCATCCAAAAACAAACAAATTGCTTAGGAGTGTGACTGTGTGTGTGTGTGTGTACAGTATGTGTGATTTGAAGTTAATATGAGACCTTTGTTCGAAAAAATTTTCATGTTAGACTTTTGTTTTTCATCACTCCGCCTCCTTTCTTTCTGGCTGTGTGAGAGCATTACTAATTCATTCCCTGCTTTGTGTTTTGCCAAAAAGAGCTTAAGGCTTTCTGAATGTGGGAGAGAGAAGCATGTCTTAAATTAGCTGACCTCTCTCTCCCTCCCGCGCACGATCTCTGGCTCCTCACTTTACTCCAGCTCGACTGCTGTGGTCGGGAAGAAAAAACGGCTGCACGTCCGTGGAGACTAACAAGTGGATTGAGAGAAAGAAGCCATACAGATAG
Organism: Paedocypris micromegethes; assembly: GCA_028031935.1. NCBI lineage: Eukaryota > Metazoa > Chordata > Actinopteri > Cypriniformes > Paedocypris > Paedocypris micromegethes. The sequence goes on from CM051502.1 coordinate 24,059,470, forward strand.
AAGGTTGAAAATGAAAAGCCAGTTCTCAACCCAGGCATTACGTCATCGCAAACTGCAAACAAAACGCACAATATCAGGCCGATGACCTTGAACTGCTTTATAAACACAGTCTTTTTGCTTTTGCGTACAAGTTTCAATTGTGTTTAGATTCTCCTTGTACACTAGACTCCGGTTTTTACCCAGCAGATACAAAGAGCTCTTTGTTTGGCTAGGCCTGGCACAAAGCTGCGCTGTGATTGGCTGAGAGCTCAGACCTGGCGTGTGATTGGCCAGTCAGCTTTTAGAGTTGCAGAGGGTCTGATGCTGACACACTGTAGAAACACGCACACACACACACACACACACTCCTCCAGGATGTCGGCTGCTCTTTACTTTAACAATCTAATCATTTTTCTTCTCTCTGGTAAGTTTGCACAAACCTCGTTTTGTAGTTTAAAAGCTTTAAAATAGCATTTTGTATTCCGTTTAAAAAAGATTTTGGATGGTTTTACTTGGATGCTTTAGTTTACATCTCTTTGCTTTCATCCAGTTTATAGTCAGTTTATCACAATAACTATTATATTTGTATTATTTCATATGGTTGACACAGTTATCTTGTGATTGCTTTTTTGCACGTCTACGATTTGTGAAGCAAAGTACACATCTGAGTTTTTCTAGTTACAATTTAATATTGAAGAATTACCATTTAAAAATACATGAATGAAAGAATGAAAGTATTCATGTCCGAGTAATTTTGGATATATTTTTTCATGTTTTAATCTGACCACAGAAAAGTGTTTGGTTCACCTGCGTGTGTTTTTGTGACTTCAGTGCATCTCCTCCCCACAAACCCGGTCCCGGACCAAGCCCCATATGGAAAAAGCAGGAAGCGCGTGTATCCGGTTCTCCAGACGGACCCGCCTCCTCCGGACCCCATCAGAGACACACACCGTTACTGCAACTACCCCAACCAGACGGAGCACAGCTGGGAGGGTGAGAAACACACACACACACACACACACACACACACAATATAGTGTGGTGATGAGTGTGTGTGCGCTTCAGGTCACAGTCCGGCCGACTACCGGCTGCTGTCAGTGCAGGTGATGATCCGACACGGAGACCGTTTCCCTCTCTACTCCATCCCCAAAACCAAGAAGCCTGCCATCGACTGCATCCTGTCAGAGAAGAGGTAACAAACATCTCTTTTTGGTCGATTTCTTAGTGTGTTTGGGTTTGTGAGTGTGTTTGGGTGGGTCAAATGAAAAAATTGTAACATCCATCTTTTCATGTGTTTAATAATGTCTGTTCAACTGTCTGTCATTCCATTACTCTATTATTAATGAATTTGTCTGTTTGTCAACATGGATCTACTTAATATGTAATCTGTCTGTCTCTGTACGTAACTGTCTTAATATCACTGTCTATTTGTTATCTAACTATCACTCTATATGTCTCTCTCTGTCCTTATTTCTTCATCCATCTATTAATCAGTCTTACTATATTTCTGTCTGCCTGCCTGCCATACCATATATTTTTATCTGTCTACCTGTCTGTCTCTGTCTGTCTGTCTGTCTGTCTTTCCATCCGTCCATCTATCTATCCATCCGTCTCTTTCACATATTTATCAGTCAGTCAATCTGCCTGTATGTCCATTTCTCAATCCATCCATGAATCTATCTGTCTTTTGCCTTCTTTGTCGTTTTCTATATTTGTCCATCCATTCACGGGATTTACTGGTTTTCTTCTATATGATAGCGTGGATGATGCAACAGATAATGCTGGATTTTAAATATCTGTGAGCTCATTTGACAGTCAATCACTTGAGCTTTGAGCTGATTTGACTGGTGAAAGAGATTCAGTCTATTGTGTGTCATGTCAAAAAGCAGGTTATGAATCGCTATCTTAAATTATATTCTGGAGTTGCATCACTCTTCATATGATTATGTATTAAGCCACTGTAATGTTCATGTAAATCACAATTCTATGGTTTCATCTTGTTATTCCAACCAATAGCATGACAACAAATACCGTTGTCTAGAAGACTCCACGAGAAATGAGTCGTGGCCAGAAACCCATAATTTTTAGTCTCTCTCAGATTTATGTATTAGACTAATCCCCATCCATAAACCCTCAAGCTCTTATTGTCTGTCATGCAAAAGTTCATACAGAGATAAATCACAATTACTTTTACTTTAAATGTGTATGTATGTGGCTTTTTATGTTTGTAGATGTACATGCATCATACATAATGTTTTGGATAATATATAATGTATTTTTAATATAGTTTTGCTAGTTTATTCTTGATGGTTTATTCTTTTACAGTTATGTTTTGGTTTGTCTTATTCTGTTACATTTCAATTATACATAAATATATAACCGATTCACGTATATTAATTCATATTAGTAATCATATTAGTACTAAATTGAAATACCTTTTTATGATTGCCATAATTTGAGCATTAATTATTATTTCAAAATTGTTGTTTTTATCATTATTATTATTATTATTATTATTTCTCTCCTGTTTATTTTTTTTTCTTCTTGAGAGCAGTTTCCGCCGGTGAATGTTTATCTGATTTGGAATTGAATTTTGAATACATTTCACATTCACAACCTATAACTGCAAACATTTAGTACTTGCTATGAAAGCCTGCGTGCCCTTACAGCACTGAGTAACAAGGGTTTCTCTACTACTGACATCTTGTGGACACATGATGTAATGGTACAACGTTCATTCATTTTGCCCAACAATTATGTTGTATTTTTCTAGAAACCCAACACATCCATTATTGGCCACCTTCATTAGTCACATGACTCTGGGTGGGCGTGGTCATTGGGACGCATCATTAGGTTCCCTTCCCCGGTTACCCAATCATAGCAGCTGTGAGATGGGTGAACTCACACAGACAGGTAACACACTTTCCATTACCTGATGTTTTAAATATATTTTCCAAACTTTTCAAAAGGATTTTGTTTTGCGTCTGTGATTTTTAGGCATTGTGCAGCACTTAAGAAACGGCGACCTCCTCCGACAGGTCTACATCAAGCGTCACAGTCTCCTACCTGCCGATTGGTCACCACGGCAGCTGTGGGTGGAGACTACAGGTAAAAGCCGCACCCTCCAGAGTGGGCTGGCTTTTCTCTTCGGCTTCATTCCCCAGTTTGATTGGACGAGGTTGACGGTGCGACAGCAGTGGAGCACGCTGTTCTGCGGCTCCTTGTGCGACTGTCCCGCACGGAACCAGTATTTGGACCAAGAGCAGCGAAGGCAATATCGCCAGAGGATCGCGGACGGGGAACTCGAACGCACATACGTAAGCATGGCGAAGGCACTGGGTGTGGCCACAAAGGCCCTGAGAGCAGCCAATCCGGTGGACGCGTTGTTATGTCACTTTTGTCACGGTCTTTCCTTCCCCTGCTCCACCACACGGACTGATGCACCAGAGGGGGCGTGTCTTACACTACAGCACTTTGCGGTGATTCGGCGGCAGCAGAGAGATGATGAGCTAGAGCGTCGGGAGGCGGGGCTATACAGGCGCTACGCGGTCCTGGCCGCACACCCCTACCTCAACCGGACTGCGGCACGACTGGAGAAAATCGCTATGGGGAGCCCAACACGCAAAGGCAAAGAGGAGGGCGTGTTTGCTTTAGCCTCCGCCCATGATGTCACAATGGCGCCAGTGCTAAGCGCACTGGGGCTGGAAGGGGCGGGGTTTCCCAAGTTCGCCGCACGCCTGGTGTTCGAGCTGTGGAGTGGACCTGAGGCCATACGGAGACAAGTCAAAGTATGGGAGAACATGTTCATCCGTGTTCTCTACAACGGAGAGGATTTGACCTTTGACACGGCCTTCTGTCGCCAGCACAATCGCCACTCCTCTCAGCCGCTGTGCCCTCTGGGTAATTTTTTGAGGTTCGTGAGAAAGGATATGTTCAACATTGTCAAAGCTACAAGTTACCAACAGGCCTGCCACAAAAGCACAGCGTAGGATGACGGATGGAGAAGGGCTGGGGGTCCGCTAAAGGATGGCTTGAATTGTTTTACTCTCTTTTGTGTTGTTTTAATCCAGTAGCTTTTGTTCTGTTTCAGCGATGGAGATTGTTTTTATGTTTCTGGTCAGGCTTTGCCTTTGAGGGTCACTGGACCAGATAACTGCCCGTGCACAGGCTAGTTTTGATCCTCAGAAGGTCAATTTCATTGGCAGGAATGTTTGCTGTTTACAGTTTTTATTCAGCCTCATTTTTACTGAATGCACATGTGTTAAGAAATGACTTTTAAATGTCATATGACTGAGTTAGATGCCTGTAACCAGACCAGCGCACACACACACACACACACACACACACACACACACACACACACACGTCATGTCATTCAGGACTGTCGTGGAGACAATCTATTAGGACTAACTAGTGTCGGTTCTTAAACTTTTTTGTGATTATTGTGTTAATTTTAGGGCACTTGGCCACTTTACGACACGAGGGTCACAGATGACACATGTTGTCATGTTTGATTCTCACTTGAATAATATTTGACTGAATTTTAGTATAACCCTGTAGTCCAGTCTCATGTTTCATTTTATTGCTGGATTTTTTAAAAACGATAGTGTCACTCGTACTTTTTGTACATCAGTGATCTGGACATTCTAAGCCTCAAAGCACATTTCTCAATAAATGAACGTAAACGTCTATGGCTTTATTTACTGAAACTGAGAGCGAATGGAGGAATGAGTGAATGAAGATGGAAGTTGGGAGACAGTGAGTGAGTGAAAGAAAGAGAGGGAGAGAGTTATGAGGTTTGGTGGAAGGAGAGAGAGGGATGATGGAAGTTGAGAGGTTAGAAAGATGATAATTGTTGGAAGTTGGGTGGGAGAAATGGGAGTATTATTGAGGTTGGGAGGGAGAGAGAGAAAGAAAGAAAGGGATAATGGTGTTCAAAGGAGAGGGAGAGAGATGAGGTAGAGAGAAAGAAAGGGATAATGGTGTTCAAAGGAGAGAGAGATGAGGTAGGAGAGTGATGAGTGAGATTGGAAGTGAGAGAGAGAGATGAGGGAGATTTGAAGGGAGAAAGAGATAAGGGAGGTTGGAAACGTGAGAGGGGGATGGGAGAGGTTGGGTGGGGGAGAGAGAGGGGTGAGGAAGGTTGCAAGAGAAAGTGATGGGGATGAGGAAGGTTTGGCAGTTGTGATAGAGAGAGAAAGAGGGATTAGGGGGGTTGGGAGAGAGCGCGAGAGAGAGAGAGAGATGGATTAGGGAGTTTGGGATTGTGTTTCCTGGGATTAAATGATTAGGTTCATTTTAACTTTTGTGTAGTTCTTTATTACAAAAGACGCAAACAAATAATGATGATGATAATAATAGCAAACAAAAGTTTTAGCTTGTGTAGATGCTATTAACTCATTATATAAAAAAAACAAAAAAAAAAAAAAAACAATAAACCGTCAAATTCTCTGTGTATATGCTTTTCGCTGAAATCAACATCCTAGCCCACAGTGTGGATTTTTGTGACCAGACCGCATTGTGTGTTTTTTAAATAGAGGTAAAGACATAATGTGTACTGATAGCATTAGGTACGGCTTAGCAAATACTACTTAGGACTGAAGCCTAAACTGTTTTTTGCTTGCATAATTCGCAGGCAAGAGATAAATCTGTTAAATAAGTTTGATTAATAAGTTTGACTCTGCAGTGCAGATCACGGCCACTAGATGGCAACGGGGACCTGTGATTAAAATAATCTTTGAATGAATTTACGTTACTATGCTTATTAAAAGGACGATTCGCTCTTTGAAAAGCCTACAGGGAAGATCTTACTATAAAATATATAATAAAGAAATATATCATTTAATTATAATACTTATGTAAATATTTACAAATACTTATGCAAAAAAAAATTATATATATATAAGTATATGCAGCATAAATAAAATATTGTCTATCACTGTGTATTAATAATAATCATTATTAATCTTCTTCAGAGGGATTTATGAATAGAGCCCTCTATGCTCCATGCAGCCCCCCAGTGTCATCTCGGCGGCCCCCGTTGGTTGGAGAAGCTCTGCCTTAGACTTCAGTGACCTCGGTTTGAATCAGCAGCTTGGAAATAGGACAAGCATCAGTTCATCGCTCAGCATTATACACATGCTAAAGTGCAGAAAGCCTTTTTGGCTCAGTGTCATTTTGCTAAATCATGCAGACGAGCTTCTAGCTTGTCGAATAACTCAATCAATAGAGCCAAAACCCTATCGCAGAGTCGGCTAATCTCCAGAAAGATCCCGGGGAGGTTTTGCGGGATGTAAGTGAAGGAATCCTGGGCTTTCTTGATCTCTACGAGATGATTTTAATTAGCAATGGACTTTCTCGCCAAAGAAAAGATGGTTTAGTTACTGGCGGGGACAGAGAAATCCGTCTTCATTAAGAAAAAGAGTGTTTCTGATAAAGAGCTGCCTTCAGAAACCAATGAGATCAACCTTTTCAACAGGAACGATTAGGCCTCAGACAATTACACATTAAAATAAATTATAAGCAACTGTTGTGAGTCAACGATCTGAGTCAAGTCTTTGGTGCATGGGATGCACACACAGCACACAACACAAACAGGGCTTGGATAATGGAAATGAAGCTCTATTGATTTAAATATTAATCTTTACATTTTAATCTCTCTAAAAAACACACACACACGCTCACATTTAGCTCAATGGTCACAGCTAGGGAAAAAACGTATGGCTCACATTGTCTTTGTTGTCAAATAGGACACACACATACACACACACACGCACACACACTGTCACAATCCTGCTCACTGTCTTCTCTTAGTGGCGACGAGTAGAAGCAGCAGGACTGATGTCATGACCTCGTGGCTCGTCCTCAACAAGGAAGCTGTCGGTATTTTACTATAATAAAAGCTGCCATGTTGAGGGAACGAGTGCCGGTCAATATTGTTATATGCACAATTGAAAGCAGGTTTTTCAGTTTTAATGTGTGTTCATACTCCATTCTAAATTAATATAACTTTATTAATTTAAATGTTATCATTTAAATTAATATAGGACAAATGTGCCTTCCTAACACAAAAATAAAGGTTGAAGTGGACAAATTGTTGGTTCTTTCTGGCATATCCAAATATTGTGCACCTCAATTTTCCGTTTCCATCTTAACTATTCTTAGGGTCTCCACACGGCAATGGTGGGCTGCTACAACCAACACTGTAGACCACTTCCAATATTGTGTAGAGCCGCGTAAGAAGCGTCCCACCTACAACATCACGTTCTGACCACCACCATTCCATCGGAATCTTTCCTGACATTGTGCTGGACTTGAAGCTGTCAATCTAAAGAACAATTGATGCCGTAGGCTGCACAAATAGGCCGTACGCCATACTGATGCCTTACTGTCTCTAAACAATACACACACACACACACACACACACACACACACACACACTCACAGGGTTTTATACATTAATTTATAGAAATATGTTTGTATTTATTTATAAAATATAAAACACTATTTTATATCTATATATGCACATTTAAGCTACAATTTCCAAATTAAGCTACAATTATAATTCATAAAAATGTAAATATCTCAGCGTCTTAGGGCCGGAGGCGGGGATACACACTCTGGATTGGTGGCCAACCATTCGCAGAGCGGGACACACAGACAAACACATTCACACACCCACTCATACCTATGTGGTCAATTTTCCAATTCCAATTAGCCTGAAGCGCATGTTTTTGGACTGTGGGAGGAAACGGAGAGAACCGGAGAACCGGAGGAAACCCACGCAAGCACGGGGAGAACATGCAAACTCCACACAGAACGGCCCCGGCCGGCCTTGAACTCACACCTCAAGTGTCAAACGGAACCATCTTGCTGTGAGGCAGCAGCGCTAACCACTGCGCCACCGTGCCGCCAAACAAAAAAAAAAAAAAAAAAAAAAAAAAAAAAAAATGTAAATAGTGAATAATAAAAATATTTGTTTTCAATTAGCTTATAATAGTTTCATAATAAAAAAATATAATTGTATCTATATGTAATATATAAAACATACCGTTGTGTTTGTTTGTTTCTATCTATTATGAATAAACACAGGCGGAATTAAGAAAAAAAAAAAAAAAAAAAAAAGTATAAAATTTAATTAATAGCAAACACTCTATATTTGTTACAATTTAATCTATAATAGTCTCATAATAAAAATCCACGAGTGTTCCATCTGTGTGTGTGTGTGTGTTTGTGCGTGTGTGTGTGTGTGTGTGGTCACATCTGTGATGTTTCACTCACTGCTCTGTCATAACATTTTCATCATTCTGGTGTTTCCTCCCACAAAAGGTTCTGCAACACATGCTTTTCTCCACACACAGGCGTGCGCACGCACACACACACACACACACACACACACACACACACACACACACACACACACACACACACACACACGGATGGAACATTCATGAGTTTCGACCGTGTGTGAGTGATTGAGGGAGGAAAAGAATGAAGAGAGAATGCTGTGTTGAGTGATCTTGATGTGTTTCAGAAATCCTGCTCTCCAAATGTCAGACGCGCGTCTCTCTCTCGCCTCCATCAAGTGCGATTTAAACATTTCAGACGGGAGGAAAAGAGTAAACAGGCCGCGAATTCTGTAAACATGGCGTTCTGGACAGAAGGACACTTAAGATGCTTAATTCTTTACATTAAAGACAGTGTCTTCATTTGACTTGAGCAAACATTTTAAATATATATTCACAATAGTCCAGTTTAGAATGCACACAATTATCATTTTTATCATATTAAATATTTTAGCATCTACTGAGATATTTTTTTGATTACTAAAATATTATGATTATTAAAACATAAGTCAAAATTAAATCCCACACACACACACACACACACACACACACACACACACACACACACACACACACACAGCACGCACCACGCACGCACGCCACGCACGCACACACACACACACACTTTTACACCTGTATAAATCTTTATTTTGTGCTGACATGAGCATGGTGGTCGGGTCCAGACACCCCTGTGTCACGTCTCAGTGGTGTGTCCATCTCCACCTGTTCTTGAGCTCACACGGAGACGCCTGTACCAGCTTGAGTCCTGCGGGGGAGAACACACACACACACACACACACCACACACACACACACACAAGTCATTTAAAAAGTCATTTGCTTTATGTTCTTCCTCTGTCAGCTTCTGTAAATTTCTGTCTTTCTTTCTTTCTTTCTTTCTCTCTTTCTCTCCCCCCCCCCTCTCTCTCTCTTTCTTTCCTTCTTTCTCTCACTCTCTCCCTCTCTTTATAGAGAGATCCAGTAATCACAACCAGGTAAAACTTTCTCCAAGGAAACACACAACTCTCATATTTTCTTTCACTTTTCCTGCAGTTAAAATAACTCTTGTGTCAGAATGGAATGGGTTTTGCTCGATAATGAAGTATTTGTCATTTGTTTTGGGTCTGCGTGTGTTGTGCGAGAGAGTGAAATGTTTCTGGCTCGGTCTGATCCTCTCAGTTTTGTCTTTCAGAACCAGATGGATGGAACGGAGCCGAGCCAAAACGCCACAGATCCCCCCGGGCAGAACAAATCCACACATGTATCACAATACAATAACACAATCACTGGCCGGACCGCCCGAGACCCACAAACACTCAAACAAACAGTCACTCCGTCAATGAGTGCATTTGTCCAGAGTTTTAGGAGATAAATGCGATTAAAATTGTGTGTAATCGTATGTGTGTGCCCAGACAGGGTGGCAGAGTTCAGTTATGATGTTAGAAAGAGAGAGGAAGAAAGAGAGAGAGAGAGAGAGAGAGAGAGAGAGTTAATTCATAATACACATAAAAACAATATGTGTGTGTATAAACATATAAATGACAATTTAAATAAATTGCAATAAAACCCAAATGTAGAGTAAATAAAGGGTAGAGTAAGGATAATAATAATTTAAAAATAATATTCTTTTTTTTAGGTCATTAATGTAAAGTAAATTGAAGTAAGGTTGTCAGAATGGCCACTAGGGGTCCTACTCAAAAACGCCACCAGGGATCACACACCGTGAAAAGAACACACACAAACCCGGAGAGGTGGGCAGCCTTAAGCCGTGCTGTCGGGGGCATGTGGGGGTCATTGTCTTGCTCAAGGACATTCTGTTATGGAACCTAAAGTACTGGGATTCAAAAAAAGTACATTTACTCACTATATAGAGTCAATGAATGATTTTATAATTATTATACTTTAACTTTTATTATAATAATATTTTTACATTGAAAAATTACTATTCCTATACAATTTTTTAGTATTAAATACGTATTACAAATTCATTCCAAATGTTTATTTATGTGGCGCTTCAAGAGTGAATTGATATGAAAGCTTAGTTTTGACGTCCTTAAAACTCCACACTTGAAGGTTGAAGGTTTAATTGCACATTGGCTTCCCGTGAGATCAAGCTACACTGTTTGACAGAATTAATTCACCATGTTACTTCCCTGCACAACAGTCTTGGAGCAATTATAAAAATGAATTTATAATGGGAATTGAGGCTGACCGAGAGTTAATTCTGGCTTCTAGAGTTTCAGACACAAATACTGAATGAAGAATGAAAATGCCAGTCTTCTGTGATGAGCTTACCTGGAGTTCAAAGACAAAAATCACAGGATTGAATTCCAGGAAAAGCTGGAATATTTTCAGTTCTCTATTAAGCCACTCATATTTTGTTTTCAAAAAATTTTGGTCTCAGAATTCGCCTTAAATGTAAGAATGCGGGACGTGTGGCTTCAGATAAGCATTTACAGGATTGTGTTAAGTGCCTCGTATCTCACTGGTAGAGCTCGATAACTCACATCAGTGTGACAGGAGACGCGTCTACAATCTTAAAAGCTCCTTGGAGCGCCATCCATCACTGTTATTTATCCCCCTGTGAGTTTTATTGAGCTATATAATGCAGTTTTCTTGAAATATTAGTGTTGACACAATAGGCATTCATGTGCTCCAACAAATCGCAAACATATTGAACAGCTCTTCATTCAAAAAGAAAAGTTGAGGCTTTTACAACTGCACAAACTGCTGTGTATAATATGAAATTCATCACGAGTCAGGAAAATGCAGAACACTGTAATATTCCAACTATTTACTATTTTCGAATAAAAATATTTACAAGAGTACCAGAGTTAATAAGATGCGGGTTATGCTCCACCCAAAACTGTTTTCAAATACTGTTATTGAAAACTGTTGTGGGATGGATAGATAGATAGATAGATAGATAGATAGATAGATAGATAGATAGACAGACAGACAGACAGACAGACAGACAGACAGATAGACAGATAGACAGATAGACAGATAGACAGATAGATAGATAGACAGATAGACAGATAGATAGATAGATAGATAGATAGATAGATAGATAGATAGATAGATAGATAGATAGATAGATAGATAGATAGATAGATAGATAGATAGATAGATAGATAGATAGATAGATAAAAAGAAAAAACTAATTAAGCACGAATGGCCGTTTACGACTTCAGTATAAAATAAACTCACCAAATTGATTTTTGGACTATTACAGAGCCAAATTAAACCCAAACAAAACATTGATTAAAGCAATTATTGTTCTGAACATAATAAAAACTGTTGTATTTATTAGCTGCCACATTATTGGCACTTTCCAGAAAAATAAAGTTAACTTCAGAAGCTCAAGACCATTGTGCTGTTAAATTGTTTTAGTAGTCTAGGAGTTTATTGTGGTGGAATGACTGTTCACTAACAGCTTTAATTTAGCATGTTTCTCAAACAGATTCCCAGAAAGAACTTCCACTTTTCTACTTTTAACATCAAGAAACCAAAGTCCCCACTCGTCTCTTCATCTCACTGAGACAACATTGCCTGTTATTAATCTGTTTTCACATATAAAAGCTTGTGTTGTGGCAAAGCCTTAATAGTTTCCATCGTGTTTGCGTTGGGTCGTAAAAAGACTGAGATCATGTGGTTTTGCCGGTTCTGATCCAGCGCTCTGCGTAAACAGCGGAAACCACAGCAAACTGCACCAGGACTTCCAGTGAACCACTTGATGTTCATTAGTAAAGCTGCCGTCAGTTCTGAACTTAGAGCTTCAAAGTCGGATAATGAGCTGCTAGAACAATGAAGAGTCCGTGTCTGTCCATAACGGAACCAAGAGCATAAATCCACAAGTAAATTTTACATTTGCAAGTAGAAAATGCCTGTTTGTGTTCATTAAGACTTGATCTAACTCACTATAACAAAAGTCCAATCCTCCTTCACTCTTCTGGACTTTGTCACTTTAATGGTCCCAACACGAGGAGGAAGAATCTGACATTTTCTTTTTGATCTCTCCCTCGTCTTTAGCGTACACTCAGTTAATTCTCCACAGAATCAGCGTGTCCAATGCGATCCAGGCCTCAGCGCGTGTAAAGGAACTTGATTAAAACGAGCAGACTGAAGTCACGTGACGACTCACCCCACATCTACAAACTAGACTATGCCGCACTTTGAAAGCCGTTACAAATGCATTGCGCTTTTACGAGTTGTGATGTGACTGCGCAGCCATGCAGACGCAGTCTCACCTCTGTTATGTGCATCACGAACGACTGAAGTGAAACTGCAAACAGCTGGAGCATCTTGGACGGCTGTTAAGAATGTTCTATGAAATCATTTGAGAACTCAACTGAAACGAGACTCAAGTGGATCTTCTGCAGCTTCAGAATCTTCTACAGAATGTACAGTGGTTCAGTGTACTTGAGTAAATGGAGTTTGTTACTTTACCCAAGTAGTTTTGGCTGCTTTGTGCTTCTACTTTGTATAATACATACTTTTGACAACTTTTACTCTCTACTTGACTACATTTTGTGATTGAGTATGTGTACTTTTTACTCCACTATATTTGAACAGACACTTGCGTTACTCGTTACATTGTAATTGCGTGCGACAAGTCTGCATCTTTTTCTAACCCAATTAATATCTTGGTCGGACTAGGCAATATCGCCATCTGCTGGGGGCTGAAGGTACTGGATGCTATGTAAGAGCTAAATCTAGTGAACATGAAAATGCGGTTGAACTTTTTTGTACATTTGAGTTTGAACTCTGAATCTGTCATCTGAATCTATTTTGTTTTGACGTTTTGAAACATTGAGTTGTTGACTTTCATTTTTAAAATAGTAAAAATAAATAAAAAACATAAAACCTCATCATAATAAAGAGTTTTTGGTTATTCACAGATAAAACAAGAGATTTTGGTCTTGGTGGTTTTTGAGCCTAAATTCAGTATGAGCCTAATACTAAAGTTCTTTTAAAATTGGATACTTTTTTAAAGTATAGAATGCAGACATCTCACAAAGGATTAGATGATAAAAAAAATTTATTAGTCTCAGCTGTAATACAATATACATTTGAAAATAATATTGCCAAAATGGACCAAAAGTCTGGTTCACACTAGGAATCTATCAGCTTTCTACTGTAAAAGAGCTGAACAGCTTTTTGCTCGTCTCCACTGGTATTTTTACTCATTTGTTTTTATCCAAATCTTTCAGGTTGGTTGGTCATCTTGCCATCACCCTGATCTTCAGCTGATGCTCCGTTGGATTTAAGTCATGTCTTTAAGGCTTGAAAGACATTAATGTTTTTGTCTGCTAACCATTTATTCACCACTTTGGCTGTGTGCTTTGGGTCGATGTTGTGCTGAAATGTTCACTGGTGCCCGAGGCCAAGTTTCTCTGCAGGATGCCTGTGTTTTTCAGACACTGTGATGTGTTGCTCCTTTTCTTAGTGTTTTTTTGGTCCACTAGCTGAAAAACACCCCCACAACATTAGGTTCCAACTGCAATGTTTGACAAAAAACAAATGAAGGCAAAATTGTTGTACGCAAACAATGTAATTTTTGCTTAATCTGATCATAAAATAAAGAGCAGAAATCTTAGTTCGATGTCTAAATGAAGTTGTGTTAAATGTATACTCTGTTGAAATACACTTTTGAAATACTTATAAAACAATGACTTTTGTCAACTTTGTCCTCAACTGTAGGTGCCATACACGATATGTAGTTAATACCCATTAGCCAATCATCTATAGTCATACCTTCAGTGTGCCAACAATCATAACATTTCATAAATCAAATAAAGTAACTTCAGAAACTAGAACATAAATTACAAGCATTCAATCAGAATTGAGCAAAGAAACCTGCAGTGTAAATACACATGATCAATCATTTCTACAAGCTTGTAATCTTGTGAGTGGACAGAATAAGCTAAAACAATCCTGTCCATTATTGCAGTTATAAATATAAGCGCCCTACCATAACTATAAAAGAAACAGGCGTAGAAACAAACGCACAAAAACACACACGCTTTTCCGAATGACTCGTATGTTTAGAGTATAATCAGAGATGTTAGGCATGAAAAATGAAGGAATATCCGAGTGTTAGCTGACACAGATACACATACATGCAGGTGACCTTTGACCTCCAGCTGTGATCCACTGTCAACAGAAAATGCAAAGGTCTTGGCTTCTAAATGAGGCCTTTCATCAGATGGCAGCATCCATGTGTCTGGACGGAGACTGAAGTTTGCTTTTCACTGACGGGTTTCTCATCAGCTTCCGTCACACTTCTGTCCGGCGTCTGCAGCAAAGGGTATGTCAGTTCAGCTTTCTTCTTCCAATGTGTTGTGTGACAAAACCGACATAAAACGCTCTTTAAAGAGTGGATAAGAGAAAAGTGGGGGCATGTGGTCCCATCATCAGTGGTGGGTACATTTTTTTGTGTTAATTTGCGGTCCAATAACACACAGCTGGCACGGATTAAAAACTCTAAACCGTGAAAAGCAAGAAAAATTAGGAGTGGAAAGAAGGAACGAGAGAGAGAGATGAGGAGAGGAAAGAAGAAGAAAAAAACATGTGCTGCTCTTGTGAACTAATCACGGAATAAATGAATATAGTAACCTCATAAATAAAAATACTGCTTTTTACAGTCAAAAAATATGGAAAACATGTCCATATGTACCTCTCTAATAAAACTAAGCTGTAACAGTAGCAAAAATAATGCAATTAAAGATGTACTTTGCACTTTTAACATTTTTTTAGGTAAAAAATTTTATCTGATCCAAAAATGAGTTGAAATCAAATGTAATGCAGACCAGACACCTTCTCTCTCGGTTTAACTCAGTTCAGCGTATCTTAACAAACTATGTGCAGAGAGCAATTAAGAAAAAAGACAAAACTTCAAAATAATGTCTACGCTTATGTTCAGATACTTTGTGTTTTTTTTTTTCATAGATTTCAAAGGTTTTCATGTATCCACTTCATTTGATCCAACAACAAAAGCTGAAGCCATGTTCTCTTTTCTTCTCTCGGTGTAATCCTAATCCTAATAAAATTTGAATTTATAGGTAGAATTCATACAACTACTTGTATATGTTATTACACAGCATTATACAACTTCATTACCGAGAATCTTTGTCTCTGGACAGTCATCTAGATATAGTTTTATCCTGCTGATTAGTTTCATGTTACTGTATTTCATTATACAGTACAATATATAGAAATCACTGTTCTACAAAACAATTTAATACAATTTTTTTATTTAAATAAGGAAACTCTAAACGTGACATGTATTTTGCAATTATTTCACATCGCGTTTTATTTGAACTTGCGACTTTAAAATCACTTGTATTCAACAATACAAAATACTTTTTGTAGGCTGTAAGAAGTCTATTGTGTTTCCAGTCTTAACTTTAAGACGTAACGCACACGTTTTGTGACCTTCACCCATCACCTCGCAAATGAAACAATGTTTCCTCTGAGGTTTATTTATGGCTCAACTAAAAGATCCGATCAAACACTCCGACACCGATCAGAGCTTTCGAAGCAGCTTTACAGAAATGGAAACAAGGTGGGATTGGGCCCAGCTGGTTCAGATAACAGTCCATAATCCTCCAGTTCATGTTAACCATCATCCCTCTTGTCTCCAGTGTTGCCCTCAAGTGGTCATACAGCTCCGATCCATTTCTGTAATCCCACTGCTTTTAAACCAAATCTTTACAGTAGAGACTCATAACGGCACGAACGCTGAAGGAATTTCCCTGGATCTATTCCCCATCACAATCCGCTCCTGGAATGTGACGTGCCGAATGATTCTCCTTCCTGAATCCTTCCCTCTCAAGTCATTTACATACTATTCCTTAATCTTCCCAAATCCCTCTCTCACGAAAATCAGTTGGGAATTTTTCCAGAAGAGGGGGAACGGAGGAGGAAAAGCTGTCTGGACTGATATTTTATTACTCCAAGGGAATTACAAAGGGATTAGAGAGGAAATTGATGAAGAACACTTACTCCGCAATGTCTTTCTGGCCTTCTTTTGCTCTCACGCTCCGTGATTGTTCTAAATCCAGCGCATGTTGAGAAATGTCGATAATGTGGTATTGTTTAAGCATGGACTAATGTCCAGGAACTCATCAACTGTTTGCTGGTACTCTCATACTCTCATACACACACACACACACACACACACACACACACACACACACACACACACACACACACACACACAACACACAGCAAAGCATTTGTTACGGAGTATGAAATACCACGTACCAATACTTTAAGTTTTTTACTTTCAGTGAGGTTTTGCATATGAGTTTAATGAAAGGGAATTTATAATTTAAGAAGAAAGCATTCAAATTAGGATCAGAGGTCCATCTACTCGGTCAAGTCTTCACTCCTGTCAACAGATTAGAAGCAAAAGCATGAATATAAAATGTTTCAGAATGTTTACTATTCTGAGCCAGAAATAAAATAAATTCAGCCTGTTTTAAGCATAAAATACTTATTTAAACTCATTTAATTATTTGCCAGCAGCAAAAATAGTGAAATGATTAAAGTCTCTTCGGCCGAAATGCTGATTTAAATTTGAAGACAGAAGCCAAATATGTGCGTCACAATGGCATGTCTGGCTTTTTCTTCTACTGCTACACTTTCTTTTTCTACTCTCATAAACTACAAGCTCACTATCCTCAAGATCACTAACTTTCAAAACAGAATTCTTGCTGTTCAGTCATCTGTTGTTGTTGGGATTCAAAAGCAGTTCTGATATTCCAATTTGTTAAAATGTCTGATGTTAAAGATTAAACCACATATACGGTTATTATATATGTAAAATAATAAGAATATCTTATTAGAATAGATTAGAATAAGATCTTCGTTTTTAGAAATATGCAATTACTGTATCATGAAAAACTGATCATAAAAACACATTCTACATTAGAAATATAATTTTTTTTTTAAATTAAACCATTAGCAACAATTTTCATGAACAATGTGTGATTGCTAGTCTAAATACAGTATATAACATTTTTTTACACTGTAAACTATTCTTCTTCTGTAAACGTTATTTCTGAACAGAAAATTAAACCAGCATGCATAAATTATGTCAGAGATTTGCTATGAAATTGGATGCATTATATTATGGAGTGGGATGCAATGCCGGACCACCTGATCTCCTCTTGCCATGGCACATTTCAGCACGCCTGGCTGCTCGAAGATCTAACCGGATTACGCTGCTGTCGGGGAGAACCACAGGACGCTGCCGTCACCTGTGGAGAAATGAATTGTGAGTGCGATGATTTCAAGAGGACGTCCCAAAGAGTCAGTGTTTAATCTGAACACGTTTCCCTGACAAGACAAAGACCTGAAACAAGCAAAAACCTTTCAAAAATTCTCGGTAAGTTACAGTGTTGATTGAAAACAGTACAATTTCATTTTTTGTTTGTATAATTTGAGTAAAGTGATTAAAGGACATAGGACCAAAATACGTAGCTAGAATGTTGAAGGATATCTGCATATTCATGAGGCTCAGGAATATTATTTGCATCACATGCTGGAAGAAAAATGACATCACTGCAATGACATCATGCCTGTCACCAGGTTGATGAATAGAGTTATAAAACAAATAAAAAGCAATAAACCAGGGAAGAGTAGCCACATTCTAATAACCACATACAGTGTAAAATACAAATCAGAACAATATATACACTGAAAACTGCTGGGCACTGTTGGATTAAAGTGAGAACGGAGAAAGTATGCAAATGAAAACAACGAATAAGACAAGAAATCCTGTTCCTGTTACGTGTTAGATTTCAACTGGGAAGTCACTTTCATCTGTGAAGTGATAAATTTAAGCCCCTGTTTTCTATGGATTTTGTGAAGTTTTGACCTTCATTTGGGATTTTAAATGATTTTTTAAACCCAATCATGATGTCACTGGCTTCGCCTCACACACGTGAAAAAGAGAAGGAAGAAAATCCCCTTGTTTTGTTTTATTTTGAAACTTTATGGGACTTTGCAGGAAAATGGTGAGTAAAAAGACACCTATTGATGCAAAAATTGGTAATACTACTATAAAATAACTAATTACGGTAAAATGACAAGTTCATACTAATATTTAAACCTAATTATAAAGAATATAATTTTTAAAATAATTCAGTCACATTTTATCCATAAAGGTCTTAATAATAAAACTTTTGTATTAATAATAATACTTACTGTTTTGAGAGGAATTTGATCACAGTTTATTGTCTATTTTAAACGTGGGTCGTTTTGGGATTTTGTATGTTTTCTCACCAGCAGACTCCTCAAACCAGTTATGCTGGCTTCTTGAACTTCCTTGTTTCCTTTTATAGATTCATTTTCGAGTAAAAGAAAGAGCTTATTGTATTTCAAACTGTATTTCTTCCTTGCTGAAGTGGAAGGAGTCTTGGAATAGATGTGATCTTCAGTGAAATACAGAAACCATGTCTGGAGAGAAACCTGCAGGTGACACTGGTGAAGGAGAAAAGCAGTAAGAAGTGGTTTGCGCAGATTTCAAAATAATTACAGTATATTAATTAAGAGTGAGTAAATGCTTTATTTTGTGTTGAATTTAGGTTTTTGCTGGAGAGATCAGAATCACCAGACTTCAGTGTTTTATCCATGAAGAGTGAAAGATCAATAGATATTCCACCACACATACAAGATCAAGAGCGCAGGTCTGTAAAGAGGTATGAGTTTTTTCTTAATTTTTGAACACAGATGAACAATAGACATTTTTCTTCTTTAAAGACTATTTATTCTGCATAAATAAATAATTCTGCATAGCAACTTTGCGTTGGTCTGGAACTAAGGCAAGCGCTAAATAAAAAAACTTGATTTTGAACTTATAGAATACAGGTTATATATATATACATACAGTATACAGTATATAAAATATAGTATGTACAAACACACAGAAGTGTGTACAGACACTAATTTAAATGCAATAACCTCATTGTTTTTATCACAAATTATCTTTATTAATTACATTTTTCTTGTTTAGGTCAGATTCACAAGATTTCAGCGTCTTATCCACGAAGAGTGAAAGATCAATAGATATTCCACCACACATACAAGATCAAGACCCCCAATCTGGAAGGTAGTAAGAGTTTAAATAAAACACATTATAAGTACCTCAGCTTGAATAGCAAACAATATGTATTGTTACAAAATGTTTTGTTAACACGCACACACACACAACACACACACACACACACACACACACACACACACACACACACAAGCACAAATTGTAATCTAATGACCTCATTGTTTTATTTTTTTCCCCTCATAATTCACATTATCCTGTACTGTATTTTGTTTAGTTCAGATTCACAAGATTTCAGTGTCTTATCAATGAAGAGTGAAAGATCAATAGATATTCTACTTCACTTAAGTGATCAAGACCCCAAGTCTGGAAAGAGGTAAGAGTTTATAGAAAACACATGTTTTATAAATATATGTACGATATAGATAACAATATTCCACTCCCCATCCCCTAACCCCGCCCAAAAACATACCCCACCCCTTTTACCCTGACCTTCCCAAAAACTCTAAACTCCTCTCTTGACTCTCATACAGGCCTTCAAAGATCAAGACCTATGGATGTCTAGTTACTTGTATATAATGATCTTTTGAAGTTAAAGATGGTTTAATATTTATTCCATATCTTCCTGTTAGTTTGTGGGAGAGATCACGTCCATCTGACTTTGGCATAAAAAGTGCAGAACCACTGGACATATCACTGCATTCTCACCACAGGTAAATCAGTCCGCAAAGAACATTTTCATTAGACAAAGACAGGTGGAACAAATAACCCAAATTCAACTTTATCATTTATTTACTATTTTGCTCTTCTGTAATGGACATGGACACATAATTTTATCCAATTATGTGCAGTTAAGATCAAGTTGAATTTAACTAAATCCATAAAGTATTTGAGTAAAAATACTATACTTTGTTACTTTACTTTTTTTTTGGCTACTTTGTACTTGTACCGAGTATCAAAATATAACCAACTTCTACTCTCTACTTCACCACATTTTTGATTGAGTATCTGTATACTCTTAAAGTAAAAATTACTAGTCCTTTTAAAATTAGATACTTCACAACATTTACTCAAGTCTTCTTGGAATTGGTGACTTGTAATTTGTACATTTTACAGTAAGGAATTTGTACTTTTACTCAAGTGTGGTTTTCAGGCACTCTTTACATCTCAGACTAAATTTAATCAAACTTTTCCAGGAGTGACTTGCACACAGATTCAGAGATAAAGCAAAAATTAAAAGCACAGTTTAAATCCAAGTACCAGTTTATTTCTGAAGGAAGAGCGAATCAAGGAAAGCCAGCTCTCCTGAGTGAAATCTACACACAGCTCTACGTACTAGAAGGAGAAGCAGGAGACATCGTTCAGGAGCATGAAGTTAAAATGATAGAAAAAACTCTAGGAACATCAGCCACACCAATCAAATGCCATGAGATCTTCAGAACTTTACCAGGAGAGAAACCCGTTCGATCAGTGCTGACAAAGGGAATCGCTGGCATTGGAAAAACGGTCTCAGTGCAGAAGTTCATCATGGACTGGGTGGAGGAGAAAGCAAACCAGGACATCCAGCTTCTTTTCCCACTTCCTTTCAGAGAACTCAACCTTCTGAAAGACCAAAAGTACAGTTTAGTCAACCTTCTCGCTCTCTTTTTTCCTGAAATCAAGGAACATATTCAAGATATCTTTGAAGGAACTTTCAAGGATAACGTTAAAGTTCTGTTCATTTTTGACGGCCTGGATGAGTGTCGTCTATCTATAGATTTCCACAGGCACGTGCGATTGAACGACATCAGTGAGTTGGACACAGTGGATGTGCTCATCACAAATCTTCTCGAAGGGAACCTTCTTCCCTCAGCTCTCATCTGGATAACCTCCAGACCAGCAGTCGCTCATCTCATCCCCAGTCAATGCATCCACAGGTTCACCGAGGTGCGAGGCTTCAGTGACCCTCAGAAAGAGGAATATTTCAGAAAGCAAATCAGCGATCAGAGTCTGGCCAACAGCATCATCACGCACCTGAAGTCCTCCAGAAGCCTCTTCATCATGTGCCACATCCCAGTCTTCTGCTGGATCGCCACCATCGTTCTGACAAGTGTGATGCGTGAAGCCGAGACCGAGGAGATTCCCAAGACTCTCACAGAGATGTACACACACTTCCTGATGACTCAAATGAACATCAAAGGTAAGAAATACACAGAGACGACCAAGGAAGACCATGAGATGATTCTCAAACTCTGCAATTTGGCTTTCCAGCAGCTAGTGAAGGGGAACTTGATTTTTTATGAGGAAGATCTTAGAGAACATGGTATTGGTACAACAGAAGCGTCTGTGTATTCTGGATTATGCACGGAGATCTTCAGAGAAGAGTTGACTTGGTATCACGGGAAGGTCTTCTGTTTTGTTCATCTGAGCATTCAGGAACATCTAGCGGCTCTCTACGTGCTTCTCACTTTCCAGAACTGCCAGAAATGTGTCCTACTATCAGACGAAGCTGAAGCTCCTCAGTCGATGTCGGACTTGCTTAAGTGTGCAGTCCAAGAAACCTTGAAGAGCTTCACTGGCCACCTAGACCTTTTCCTTCGCTTCCTGATGGGACTCTCCATGGAGTCAAATCAAGGTCTTCTAGGAGGCTTTTTGTTACAGAAGATGGACCTTTCGTTGGAAAGACAAAAAACAATAGGCTTTCTAAAGGATGCGATCAAAGCCGTGTATTGTCCCAGCAATAGCCTTCTGTTATTCAACTGCCTAAATGAACTTAATGATCACTCACTTATCGTGGACATTCAAAGCTACCTTGATGGACAACAAGGCCAAGGGGACATACCTGAAGGTCTCTGGTCTGCTCTTCTGTGCCTGTTGATGAGTTCTGGGGAGAAACTTGATGAGTTTGATCTTGGGAAATATGGAGGATCAGATGACCTCGCCACGCAGTTGCTTCCTGTTATGCTCTTATCCACAAAGACCTGGTAGGTGCTTGGTACACACATATACTGAAAACAAGACCTACCTAATTTCAGATTGCGCTGACTTTTAAGATCAGAACGTTGAATGGAGAGTTTTAGAAGAGAGTTGACCCACTGTAGCTTGTTAAACTGTATATAGTGTAGTAGCATTGCTGATATAATGTTTAAGTAGCCATTGATAATAATGCAAAACAGAAAACTCAAAAACAGTGCAATAAAATACATAAACAGTACTGTACATACACATACGCACACAATGGCACACAAAAAACACATATAGCAAAAAATACATATTGACAGAAAAATGTATGTTATGGTTATTTGAATTTTAACAATATATAGAGATTAAGGCTATACAACTAAATATCAAACACAAAAAAAGTTCTTTCAAGACTTTACACTTCATCTTCTATGCTCTAAATCAGAATGAAGATTTTCTGGAATTCTGTCTTTGCCTGTCTACAAAATGTTGACTCAATTAGTTTTTTATGAACTGGATATATTAGGTACATTTAATTAAATAAATGATTATATCAGAAATAAACATAGTTTTAGAAGTACTGGACTTTATCAGCCATCTTTCTGGGAATGCATGCGTGCGTGTTTCTCTTAGAAAACATTTCCTGCTAACATACTAGTTATTCTCGATCTAGTTAGACTTGTATAGTCTCTTTTTAATTATAGTAGCATTTCTAAAATGCCGTAGAGGACATCGTGTAGAAATCTCTACATATCTAGAGAACCGTACAGGTTTTGGCAACATTGTTTTTCAGCATTGTGCGATCTGTTCTTCAAGTGAATTTGCTGAGACTACCAGATCTGGTTATTGTTTGAACATTTTAGAATTGTACCATCTTTCAGATGGTAACTTCCAAATCTGTTGAGATCATTTGAAATCCCTAACCAGACAGGCTCCTACAATAGAGTTAGGGTTATGGCCAGGGTCCTATATTTTGTCATATTATGTCCTATATCTTTTCTCAAAATAGCATTTCTGCAGAACAGAATTTACAGGAAAAAAGGGTAAAGAATGTTGAACTATTATGTTCATTTCTGAGAAACATCAATAATGTTCGCGGGTTAATTTGACCCAGGGGACTTTTAATATGCATATAAGTGTCAGAAGCTAAAAAGTTCCTCAAAACAGTGTGTGTGAGAGAGAGTGTGTGAGTGTGAGACAACGGTGTATTATGTCTCATTGTTGCAAAGAAACAAATAGTATTTGATCTTTCTGATTCTTTTTAGCTTCCCTTTTGTCTGAAGGGTCAAATTGACCCAAACATTATCATTGTAACAAATCCATGTAGCGGGGGTTACAAATATGTCAACTGAACAATTACGGTATTTGTTTATATGTAAATTATAATATATATGTAACTAAGACAAGCAGAAGTTTCAAAGTACTTTTAAGTATTTTTAAAACATTTGTAAACTTTTATGTAACATGGGTCATAATAGGAGGGTTGGAGTTTTTCCACAACTATATTTATGTATTTGTGCATATACGTACATGTATACATTTAATATCTTAATTTCTCGCAATTCGAAGAAAAAACGTTGCAATACCTTTAATTCTCTGATACGTTGAATTCTTCTTTAATGATCTATTTTCAAGAAGTCTTTCAAAGCATCTCTTAGCTGATTTAGAAAGTTGATCTATATACTTCTATATATATATATATATACTATATATAATTCATTTCATGATTCATTTCACACTTCTAACACACACACACACACACACACACACACACACACACACTCACATAATACAAAATCTTTTTTCTCTTCTCCAGTTTAAGCAAGTGCAATCTCACAGTTAAGTGTAGTCCACTGCTAACCACTCTTCTAACTTCTAAATCCAACGTGAGAGAGCTGGACCTAAGCCACAATGACCTGCAGGACAGTGGAGTAGAAATAATCTGTGTCGGAGAACATCGATCACATGATGCAGCGTTACTGTAAGTGATGTTGTTTGCAATGTGTTTGCAAATAAGTTACAGATTCATACACTTTTCCAAATCAGGATTAAACAAGTTCAAGAGGAGCAGAAACATAAATTAGATCTTTCCTTAAGACGGTGTTCTCAAGAACATCATCATCACGAGAACGTAACGAGTGATATTCATCTTAAACACAAAAGTGCGGGATTACAGGACACGGAGTGCAGACTTCAATCGCTCAAGTAGGTGAAAGATTTAATGATTCTGAAATAACACACAAACCCCTGTATCGCACAAATCTGTCTGTTTATCTGTGTGTTTGACTTGTTTTTCTGTTCTCCAAAAAAAAACATTAGCTTCCAAAATTATTTTTACAAAGATCCTCCATAATACAGCAACTACTACTACTACTACTACTACTACTAATAATAATAATATTAATAATAATTGAACCTTTCTTAAAACAGAATAATTTGTTATTTTATATCTACATTTTTTGTTGTGCTCAGTAGTAGTACTGTGATAAACGGTGTCTACTGTACACACACACAATGTTGTAACTGTACTTCTCTGTAGTATGAAGAACTGCCGCTTAAGCGAGGTGAGCTGCAATTTCCTCAGCTCGGCTTTAAGTTTAAACCCCTTTCACCTGAAAGAGCTGGACCTGAGCTGGAACATCATCCAAGACTCTGGCATCAAATACATCTGTGCTGCTCTGAAGAAAGTCCAGTGTGCCCTGCAAACACTGAGGTGAGTTCACACACCGTTACAGTGGTGTAAAGTACTTGAGTAGATGGCCTTACCAAGTATTGGCTATTTTGTACTTGTACTGAGTATCGACATTATAAGCAACTTTTACTCTCTACAGTACTTGACTACATTTTGGATTGATTATATGTACTCTTTACATTTAAATGAATCATACTTGTTGCATTGTGATTGTATGCGACAAGTCAGCATCTAAATCGTGAACCTCATTTCCAGGCCAACAAGAGCTTGAATACGTTCCCAGAACTTTGAGAACCAGCTTTGTTGAACCTGCATATGGAATATATGCAATCACATCTATGACACTTTTTGCACATTTGAGTTTGAGAATGACTTTTTGTTTAATTTTGATCGGTCATTTTGAAACATTAAGGTGTTAAACTTCATTTCATTATTGGGAAATAAACCCTTAAGTAATCGTGTTTTTCACATTTTTTTGTATTGTGTTTTTGTATTCGTGCCTAAATTCAGTATGAATAAAATACTGAAATTCTTTTAAAAGAAAATTTCTTTTACTCAAGTCTTCTTCGAATTGGTGACTTGTAATGGAGTCATTTTTAGAGTAAGATATCTGTACTCTTACTCAAGTATGGTTTTCAGGTACACCTCTGGGTCACACACACCCTAAAATCAAAGATTCATGATGGTTTTTCACGACAGACTGGAGAAGTGCGGACTCACAGAGGAGAGTTGTGCCAGTTTGGCTTCAGCCTTCAGCTCAGAGACGTCCAGCCTAACAGATCTGGATCTGAGCTGTAATGACCTGAAAGACGCGGGTGTGAAGCTGCTGTGTGTGGGACTCAGAAGCTCTGACTGTAAACTACGCAAACTCAGGTGAAATAAAATAATCCCAAAGCAATACAACTACAGAAACAGTATCTGTGCTAAATAATGTCTTTCCTCCAGGATGTCCAACTGTGGAGTCACTCGAGAAAGTGTGTTGGCTCTAGCTGAAGTTCTGAGGTCAAACCCTACCAACCAGACGGAGTTTGACTTACTGGAGAACAATCTGGAAGAGTCAGACATGAAACTGATTTCCATGACATAAGCAGAAAACGTATAACTTAATTTCAAGAGCCCTTCATCCGGTGAGCAGATGTGTTTTCTGCTCTGCTTATCTATTGCTGAATATTTTTGACTATTCCTCTGTTTTTGTGAGCACCGCTGGTTTTGCTTTCAAAGGATTATGGAAGTTTTAAATTAGAGCACTGAGCGCTTTGGAAAAATTTGTTCCTAAAAGAAGAAATCTTTCGAGGAACGAACATCGCTGAACACGGGTGCGTTGCTGGTGAGACTCGTCGCTCAAGCTGCCTGGTACCGTTGTCTATTGAGGACGTGTAATATCTGTTTATATTTTGGGCTTTTCACCGGACTGATAAATGATTGGAAAAGCCTTAGGAGGCATTTTTGGCTGCCCGGCCGAACACAGACTTTAAGACTGTGGAGGTGTTGAATGTGTGGACATTGATTTATTGGTTTTGAACTGTATCTATAACTGTACCCAAGCTGTCTGTTATCTGCCATGGAGATAACAGACACTGTCAAATATTGAAACACTGTCAAATATTGAACAGACACCGTCACAGTGAGCTAAAAATTGTTGACCAATTGTGACAACCTTGTCTGCAACAGTTTGTCTGAAATGCTCTACAATGCTACTTTAACTTTTTCCTTAAAGAAGACTATGTTGGCGCCGCAGATGGCTGGCTTCAGTGGTCGACACCAAGACAAATTCCTGTCTCTGTCAGTTTCACTTTGTCTTTTCTCACAGAAGCAAAAAATGATGCAGCGTGATTGTTGGAATTGCATTTAGTTGCAACTCTTCTGGTAGCAAATTCTCCGTTTCTACCAATTCCAGGAGTGTATGACAATTAATGTTGGGGGGAATTAAGATTACACGAACATTTGCTTTTCATGAGAGGCGTTAGAATGTAACAGGATTTTACTGTACTACATAAAACAAAATTCCTTGAAAAAAAACAAATTCCTTGAAAATAACATTGTAAACATTATAAGCACTGACTTCCAACCATATTTTCTTTTAAACATTTTATTTTACGAACTAGATACAAAAAATCATAAATAAAGGTCATAAGTTAGAAACACTTAAAGTGTGAATACAGAAAACGTGAAATTAAAACACGTGTTACTCAGCGGTTTATGATGTGATTCGGTTTTAAAAGGTTAACCCACGGCCAGTTCAGAAATATGTTCAATGTGAAAAAACGTAAGCTGTCGATATTATTTTGCACATAATGAAATGAAAATATGGGAACTTTACATGAAAGCTCTGCATGTATTCAGGACAGAGTAATGAACTAATTGTAACATATGAAACAGTTTATCTACATACAAAAAAGTCTTTGAATATTGACTTTACACTTTGATAAAAAGCTCAAAAAATACTCTGCGATTATGAACTTTTTGCTTAGAATTGCTTCAGTGGTGAACAGATGGAAATGAACGTCAGGAAAGAACACAATGTACTTTTTTAACTTAATGCAAAAAATGGATTGACTTGAAATAATATCGAGGTTTATTTCCTCTTCCAAGCCATTTCTTTGACAAATCAACAAGTTCACATTTCCTCTGAACATCTCCGTCTGAACGTCCAAAACAGTCAAAAAGGACGATTTGATTTCTCAAAAAAAGAGCTTCAAAATCACACAAAGCAAAGTATTGGATCCAATGATGGAGAATGTTCTGATCTAATCCTCAGTGGACAATTCCTTTTAATACCGATGGGCCGGGATAAAAAGATGCTGAAGAGAACATTTTTCCCATCAGAATGCACCTTCACAGCCTTCGAATCATCTCATCCCGAGAGGCGTAATAAGTCCTTTTATCATCCAGGATAAAAAGAAACAAAAGAAATCCCCGAATAGTGCAGCTTAGCTCATTCATTTTGTTATTCACACCATTCAGATTTCAATAAAGTGCAAGAGTGTTTCAGTTCCTCTTGAAATTCATGTGTGTATCTTCTCCGGATTACACAGAACCCTTTTTGTCTTGTCTCTGTTGCATCCCAGATAATACATTCTGAAAACTAGTCAGGATCTTTCGCTGATGTGAACTGGATGAGATACCGATTTTGTCCAGATCTCTGAAAAAGACAAAGTAAAAGCATAAACAAGTGTATTGACTCGGGCGTAGCACTGTTTGACACTCACTCCAGACTCATGTGGATGACATTCTCCAAGCTGCTGTGTCCCGCTGCGCTGAAGTTTTCTCTGTACTGCTCTAAACCAATGATTTTCAGCCATTCATCCACCGAGCACAGAGCAGGGGCGGAGACTTCAGTTGAGGAGGTGTGGTGAACCGGGGAAGGGTGTGGCCTGAAAAAAGGTATCATAGATAACGGTCAAAATTTTGAGAGTGAGTGTCTGTGTGTGTTGTCTTATTTCATATTACAATGCATAGGTTTTATACATCTAGACATTTTATACATCATACATCTAGACATCATACATTTAGCAACTTTGTGTTGGTCTTGAACTAAAAAAAGCGCTATATAAATAAACTTGAACATCTTGTTATCTATGTTCTTACACATATATTATTACATTTATACATGCATATGTGTATATTTAAATATTACTAATAATATTAACAATACATATACATTACTTGAAATATTATAAACAAAAAACAAAGACAATTAAAGTCAAAACTTTGCCATAAAAGAATAAACCAGTAGTAAAAATAATGTATTGAACAAGTTTTTTTTTTTTTTTAAATATGTTTTTTTCATTTGTGTATATAAAATATTCATACATGGAATTTTTGTATAGCAGTGCTTAAATATGGATCTGTGCATTTCTGTGATCTGATTTTCATTTTAATTTTTTTAAGGTCCTTGATTTTTTCCCCACTATCCAAATAATTTATTGTAGTAATCACCACCAGTAGGAGTGAGTGAGTGACTGTATGTCGTGCTGTGATTGGCTGGCCACCAATCGATGTGTCCTTGCCCTTGGCCAGTGATGCTGAAACTGGATCAAGTCCCTCCGTGGGCCAATTAAATAACTGGTACAGATGATGCATCTGAACTCGCTAAACTTATCTTTATTAGGCATATTAATAACATCTAAGAGTGTGCGAGACCTGCTGTTATCTCCTGCCGTCCTCTTGAGAGTGGCAGGGTTCCGTATGAGTTTGTCCAGCATGTTGACGATCTGACTGAACTTGGGTCTGTCCGAGCGCTCCCTCATCCAGCAGTCCAGCATGAGCTGATGCAGAGCCAGTGGACACTCCATTGGGGGCGGCAACCTGTATCCCTCCTCTATCGCCTTTATTACCTGGAACACAGAAACACACATTCTAGAACCGCTGCGTTCATCCCTGAAACGGAATTCACATGCGCTTACATCCTGGTTGCTCATGTCCCAATACGGCCGCTCTCCGTATGACATCACTTCCCACATGACAATGCCATAACTCCACACGTCGCTTGCTGAGGTGAACTTCCTGTACGTGATAGATTCAGGAGCGGTCCAGCGGATTGGAATTTTTCCTCCCTGTGATTGGCAACTTATGTTAGTACAAAAATAAAAATACCATTTTTATTTACTAATACAAATTATATTCATTTATAATTGAATATTAACTTCATTACCTTTTGCTTAGTCATATTAACTTTATAATGGCACTTCACTTGGACGGGTTAAAATCAGAGCACCAATTTTGATATGGTTCGCCATATTGACAATCTAATTCACATTACTTATACACTTTATAAAGTAACTTTACTAACTACATATAATAGGAACATATAAACCTAGCCGAGATTAGTAAACTCAAGTAATTACACAATTTATTTGCAAATTATTATACAGCATTAAATAAAATGAATGATACACACACACACACACACACACACACACACACACACACACACACACACACACACACACACACAGTCTTTGTCTTCCTACATGCAAAAATTAAATACATAAAAACAAAAATCCAAACTTTAATTTTTTATTTATATTTTAACCAGGCCTTTCAATGACACTAGTTCAAAAGTTCTCTACTAAACGTTATATGAAATATATTTTATTCTTTATAATCTTTCATTATCATTTACCATTGTCTATTCTTTTATTTTTTATTTTTGAATTTTATTCGCCTATTATTGAAAAATAAAAAATGTACTTATTGTAAAGAAAAGACCCACATAATGAAACGATAATGGAACACTTACTCTGGTAGTGTAGGCGCCCTCTGGTTCGTCTTCCAGCACGCGGGACATCCCGAAGTCGGACACTTTACACACCAGGTTGCTGTTTACCAGAATGTTCCGTGCAGCCAAATCCCGGTGAACATAACTCATTTCTGAGAGATATTTCATCCCCGAAGCAACACCTCGCAGAATTCCCACCAGCTGAATACCTGTGAAGCGGCCGTCGTTCTTCTGCCACAGACAGAAACACATCGCATCACATCTCGCTCCGGCTCGCCTGAATAACCACACTGATGCCGAGTCTTACTCTGAGAAACATGTCCAGAGAGCCGTTCTCCATGTATTCTGTGATGATCATAACCGGCTTGCCTGAAAAACACACATAAAAATATAAAAAAGTCCTTTCAGTGTTCTAAATTAAAACCAGCCATAGACTAAAACCAGCCAAACGACCCATTTGCATTCCAACTTTTAGCGGAAAATTGAGGGATTTTTGTTTAATCCAAACACTTGGGTTTTTTTTCTGAAAGACTGAAAGATTTTTTGAATAACAGAAAGGTTTTCCCCTAAAACATATTTATACAACACACCTTCAATAAACTACGGAACATTTCTTGGTATAAACATTACAAAACTATTTGAACAAAATGGTTCAGGATTTATATACATTCTCACATGTAATGCGCAAAACTTGTTTATATAAAAAATATAAAAAATTAAATATAATTTTAAAAAATATTTTATAGTTATAGGTTTTCAAAAATACAGCATAAAAACCAAAACATTTATTGCTGCTAAACATTTCCGTAATCAAACTTTGGCAAAAATAGGATTTTTGATGACTGACAGAAGGAATTAAAAGGCTTATTTACTTTTTTTTTTTTTTTATAGCAAAAATGATATTTACCATGGCAATGGAAAATAAAACAACCGCTAACTGAATAAAAACAACATTCCAAGGTGCAAGTGATGAAAACGGATGACAATTTTCTTTTTTTCCCACAAAAGAAGAAAAAGATAAAACTGCAAAATGCAACAAGTTCATCCAAGAGTCTCTGATTTCGACGTCAACACAAAATTTTCCTCGTCGTGCATCACTACGGCCAGGATGTTCCCATTGACAGTCAAGCCACAGTTTTCCGAAACTTCCCTACGTTGCATCAAACTCAATGTCAGGCAGATGTAAACACCAGACACCACGACTATCCGTCCCACAAAGAGCCACATACTCGCACACTGACTGATTGACACTTAACGAATGACCCTGTCCTATAGAGGAAGTATGGTAAATAAACCGCAACCAGACGCATTGTCGGCCATCTTTGTTGGACTGGCCTTTCTGACGACCTTGAGTGGATTTTGACTGACAGCTCCTCCAGAGGGCCTGGGAGGAGCAGGTGACCTCTGACCCCACCCCACCTCTGTCTGCATTTCCCAGTCCCGCCTCTTTCCGCCCACCCCATTAGAATGCTAATGAACCGTTTACAGACTGTCTAGTTTTGCATACATGTGCCGCTTTGTTTGTACCATCAAATAAAATTAAAAAATATCATTTGACAAAAATATCAAACAAAAACTTCATAATATATGAAGTCAAATTATCACATTATCAAATGTCTCTATACTAATTATAAGAAAAAATGAAAAATCCCACGCTGATGTATATTTATACATATTTAGACTTAATTCATGCTCATTTGCATTATGCAAAAGAAGCCTTCAACTCTATTAGCTTTCAGGAAACGGAGGACTTAAGATGCCTTTATAGCATCAGTTATCAGCTAAGAGTCTAAGACCATTTGAAAAACGTTGACAGCTCCATCAGGCATAAATGTGACCAAACGATTTTGATTGTTCCAGTTGCTCTGAACAATGTGTTGCTTTATTCTTGTAGTTTTATTCATTTATATTGTAACTTTTTCATCAGTATTAAGTTACAGTGTATGTACCCTGTCCGTGACTTTGGTAACATTGATATAATTTCTTTGATAACATTGATACTGATAATTCGTGTTCTAATCCATTAAAAAAACTATTTTTATACTATTGCAACTACCTATAAATTATACTACATATACTAACTATACTATTATTAGTTTTATACTATTAACCAATTAAATACTTGAGTGCAGAAGCTTATTTAAATTACTTTTTTTAATTTTTACCATTACATACTTTTACAATAACATTTTGTTATTTTACATTTGGAGCACACATCTACTTTCATATAATTGTCTGTTACACACGTACGTATGTCTTGCCTCAATCTAAATAAACAGATATACGTTTTTAACTCTGACAAACATTTTTTTTTTTTTAAACGCAATTTATTTTTAAACCAAATAGAATATTTAATATCATATTTCCATAATGACTACAAAACTAGTGCAGGTTTATATATTAGTATGTCCTGTAAGCTGTATATAGAATATTAAGAGTAAAAGCAAAGCAAGTAGAAAACAAAACGGCAGCAAGGAAACAAGAGAACGGAGTGCGTGTGTGGAGTCTCTCTGTCTGTGGCCGTGGCGTGGTGCGGCTATAGGCTGGAGATATAGGGTGACAGCGTAGCCCCCAACACATTTAGACGGGCATGATGACATGATTAATGAGTCTGCGGTGCTTTTTAGCTCACATTAGCCCTCCAGAGCAGCCCACTCCATCTGGAAACCACAAGAGTGTGTGTGTATCGCGGAGAGAAGGCACAAACACAAGCTGGATCCTCATACAGCCATTAACACATCAAAAGCCAAAGCCCTTGTTTCATTCATAGACAGATGTGCAATATTCAAAGCTTCTGATTGTTTAGCTTCCTGTCCTTCCTATGCTGGAAATATAAATCCACCGCTTCTCTCTACGTTCCTGCCGTTTCCACCATTTCACCAAAATTACAACTTACATTTGGTAACCACTCCTTCCAGGTGAATGATATTAGGATGGTCGAATTGTCCAATGACACTGGCTTCGCTCAGGAAGTCCAGCCTCTGCTGCTCGGTGAAGCCGGCCTTCAGAGTCTTGATGGCCACGCAGATCTCTCGCTTCCCGGGAAGTTTCAGGCGACCGCTGCAGACCTCACCGAATTCTCCTTAAGACAGCAAAAACATGGATAATGTATTTTTTCCTGTAGCTTAATCATTGTCAACAACAACAACAACAACAAGGTTGCGGGTTCTATCTCCAGAGAGACAATGATGCTATTTGTTGAGTGTAATGTGATTGTAAAGGGTTTCTGACGCACCGATGCCGATCACCTTCTCAATCTTGATACAGGAAGTGTTGATCTCTTTAGCAAACTCTCTTATTGCCTGGTTAGGGTCTTCATATGTGTATGGATCCACATAAATCCTCACCCCTGTGAGCACAAATCCCCAAAGCTTGAGCAAAATGAATAATTGGAAGCAAGAACAGAGAAAGGAGCTTGCTAACCTGGATCTAGCCGTTTCTCCTCAGGCTGCTTGGTTTTACTGTGTTTCCTTCTCCTCCTTGAAGAATATTATATCAGTTATTGTTTTTCTCATTCTGTTCATTCAGAATGTTTTTATAACACAACCTCACCTTTTGGTGACAGCGAAGACAATGATGAGGAGGAGCAAAAGCACAACAACACAGCCGGCAACTAGCATCAGAAGGATGGAAGAGCTCATGACTCCTCCAACCAGAGGAGCGGTGACTGAAACACAAGCAGTTTGGAATTCATTCAACCAGTTTCGGTTCTCAGAAGCGTGAACACAGTGTATAGTTGAACACACTTTCAGTCGTTTAAAATTTCGGTCACCAAAATTATTATACATTTTTCCCATTTCTGTCAAATAAAAATAAACTAAAATCTAAAGTAGAAAAGCTTTCCTAAATTGTCAATTCAGTATCTTGAAAAAAATCAATCTATGTCGGAAAAAAACAACAACAATGAAATATGTCTTATAATGCAACAATCCAAAAATCTCAGCTTGCATTTTCCAAACAAAATAATGTAAAAATCTGATTTGGAAAAGAAGCTCTCATTTATTCACGCTATCAAGGTACTTTTTATATTGCAGTTTTTACTTATTATTAAACAAATGTTATTGAGTAATATAATTGAGTTCAAGTTTTGTTGTTTTAAGTGTAAATTTAGTGTAATTTACATAATACTAGATCGGTTATTAAAAAAAAATACATTTATTGCAACTTTAATAAAAAATGATTTATTAGAATTGCTATGTAAAATTGACGTTGAATAAATATTATTAATAAGTTATATATATAAAAAATGTATACATTTATACACATACATGATAAATGAATGAATATATGAAATATAATAAAATATAATTATGAAACAGCAAAATCTTCCAAATAAGATTTTTCCAAATAAATTTAACCTAGCAAATATATTTTATTCAAAAATTATTGCATGAATTAGACAGATCTGAGTTTCCCACCAGTATTGGTGCTGTACTCGAAGGGCGCGCTGAACTCTCCGTATCCAGCGGAGGTGCGAGCGCGCACGTGAAACACATAGGAGGTCAGGGGGGTCAAGTCTTTAATATCAGCATGGCGGTACGTGGTCTTCACAATGCGATAACTCCTCTCATTCTGATCCTGAGACATAAATAAATACGTACACGGAGTTCAGAAGCAAAAAGGAAATCAGGTCAAAAGCTGTCTATTTTAATTCTGCACACCACTTCCTGTTTACCCGGAAAGCGATGGTCAGTTCAGTAGACAAAGTTTCAGCGCAGTAGCATGTTAACATTACAGTAACAGTGTATCCACAAATAACACCTTAAAGGAGGGAAAAACTGTTTTAAGTTC
Organism: Paedocypris micromegethes; assembly: GCA_028031935.1. Classification (NCBI taxonomy): domain Eukaryota; kingdom Metazoa; phylum Chordata; class Actinopteri; order Cypriniformes; genus Paedocypris; species Paedocypris micromegethes. The sequence continues at coordinate 24,094,505 of CM051502.1, forward strand.
ACCTTTTCATAATATTTGATCTCATATTCCAGTATGACACCATTGGGTTTCTCCGGCTCTTCCCAAAACAGTGAGAGCGTGTGACGAGTGATGTCCTTACTCTCGACAGACATGACAGTCGAGGGAGCTGAAGAGAAACAAAAGGCTCACATTGAGAAAGGTTTCCTAATCTCAAACGCAGAACAAAAAGATAAAGGCAGAGGACAAGACTGCGGATGTGGAGTGTTCTTGTCTGGTCGGATCTGTTCTTCGTGATGAGGGTGAGAAAGTCAAACAGAAAGTCAATCAGACAAAACTATTGTTCCCAAAGACAACAGAGGTTGAACATGATACAAATAGAGAAAAAACAACAAAACGGCTTTAAAAAAATTGACAACATAGGTGACATGATAATAAGATCTGCAGGTATGTGTGTGTGTGTGTGTGTGTCTACATGTTAAGATTGAGTTTTGCTGTAACACCTACTTACACACACACACACACACACACACACACACACACACACACACACATAAACGTATTTATATACACATATCATTGCATGTGTGTGTGTGTGAGAGAGAGTGTGAGCCTATTCAACATTTGGATCCCCTGCCAGCTGTAGCAGCAGCCCAACGGCAGCCATTTTCCATCATACAGATCCGTCTTCTTTTGCCAGGGTAGACAGCCTAAACGTGATTTAGGGGCGTCCCTCGGGGGACTCGGAGACGACCCCCTTCAGCCAAAAACACAGGGGTCATTGCCCCCCTTAACACACCATACACACTCGTCCCAGCGCACATCCATCACGCCGTCTGCTCTGACAGATATGGACCGTGATGGAGTTGTGTGTCCTCCTGAGATAACCGGCAGGAAAGACGAGAATGATTAGCGCTAAAATGGATTTAAGAACACGAGCTTCGTCAGTAACAGCCTGCAGCATAACAGGATATCTGCACCTTGTGTTTCGTGAGCATCACTGAGTGTGTGTGTGTGTGCTTAAGCTGAACTTCAATCTGTTTTAGAACACCAACTCTATCTCGTTTCCAAGCATGGTTGTCATTCAAATAAATTAGAACATTTACAAACTGGACAGACACTTTTATCAAAAGAGCATATTCATGAATATGTACCATGTGATGAGTCCTAAAATGATGAATAATATATAAATATTTGTTTAATATATAAATTGTTTATAAGGATATATAGGTGTATATGATGAGATGTTTAATAAGTGAGTGAGTGAGTGTGAAAGTGTGCGCGTGTGTGTGTGTGTGTGTGTGTATTACAAATAAACAGATTATGTATGATCTATATTTGCAATTTTAATGAAAATGAAAAACATCCTAAACGACTTAGTTCTGAACTTCTTCCTCATCATATCCTCAGCATATATTAACTACATTAATATTCATTATGCTAACTATAATATATGATCATATCATTATTGTTTACACAGGATATTTGTGGAAATGTCTGTAACTAGTATTAAATATACACAGCCAGGACATCAGTCCTTAAAGAGGACATGAAAACCTAGGCTAGGATGAGAAAACCATATACTGTGACGCCTCGGGCTGATTTACAGGCTTCGGCTGTCACACAAACTTCTGGATCTCCAGCTAATGCCCCATTCCAGTGGAAACCCAAGACACCATCAAGACAGCGGAGCGGGGATCACAGACACACAATTATACACACACACACACACACACACACACACACACACACACACAGACACACACACCCTCATAAATCTGGGAGGGTGTTGTGTGCATGTGTTATGCTGAAGCTAAAAGGGCGAGCAAAAGCCATGTGTTTGTCTATTTATATGTATGTGTGTGTGTGTGTGTGTATATGTACGTAAATATGTATGTTCATACAGTACAAATTTACCAATATGGTCAATATTTTCCAAAGCCAAAATATGAAGTATTAGAGACAAGAGTGGTACAGTTGGCAGGAAGTAATTCCAAAATATACCGGCACCTTTACGTTCCACAGAGAAAATAAACAATGGACCTGTATTAAGTATAATAAACTATCGGTTATTGCTTTCACGTAAATAGCCACAGATGTATAAAAGGAAAAACTAAAAGGCAAAAAGACAAAATGGGTCGCTCTCAGGTTAAGACATTTTCATGGAACATGGATTAAAAATGGTTAAAATGCTCATAAGATCAAGCCCACTGTGACTAGCACAAGTAACAATAATGTTTTGCACTTCAAAATTCCTCCAAATTGTCATTTTTCAATTTATAAAATGTTCTTCTCAAGGGCAAAACCCACAGCCCTGTGATAACCTCAATAATGTGCGACTCACCGGCCTGATTGGTAGTGAGCGTGATGGACACAGCCTGCTCTGGACTGGGGTTGTGTCTGGACACCCCGTTGATGGCCCAGATCTGGAAGGTGTAGTTGGTGTGGGCCTGCAGCTGGTTAACGGACACACGGGTGGAGCGCAGACTGAGGCGCTGTGGAGAGAAGCGCACGCCCTCCCCGCATGGGACGCACCGCCGCTGGTCACGCACACACTGCTTACACACCACGTTATAGGTGAGATCCTGGCGGCCCCCGGAAGACAATGGCGGGCTCCACTCTAACAGCACCGACGTCTCGTTCACATTGGAGATCAGATTGTGTGGAGCAGACGGAGGACCTGAAACAGAATTTTCATTGAAAAATCCTATTAAAATTTGTTGTAAGCCCTTTGAATAGACAATAATAATAATATTAAATATTCAAAAGAATAATATTTTTTCCAATAAATTCAAAACGACTAAATATAATCACAAAAAATATGTTTTATTTAAATCGTTATACTATTACCACAAAAAATATTGAGAGAGAGAGAGATAAACACACACACACACACACACACACACACACACACACACACACACACACACACACACACACACACTAAATTAACATTGTAAACATTGTTAACATTTTATAAATATGAATTACATTTTATATTAATTAATACATTTAACAAAGTGAAAAGAAGCATTTGTTCAGCAAAGAAAAAGAAAAGATGCATCACAATGGATGAGAGAGGTAGTGAAAGAGAGAAAGAGAGAAAAAAAAGAGCATGAAAAAGGGTGAGTGAAGAGAAGAAGAGAAAAAGAAAGACAGCGAGAGAAACAAGCTGACAGAGAGAGAGAGAGCTACAGCTGGTAAAGTAAAACAGATACAGTATATTTAAATTTGTGATGTTGTTGAACATCTGCTTGATAAAATATAGACACAGAATTAATACCCTAACCAAACCATCAAAACACGCTCTTAATTATCTCCGTTTCAATATTGTTTGCATCTTTTTTTTACTTTTACTTTGAAAGTCAATAAAAAGGCGTATTTACGAACCATAAAAAATGATTTTTGTGCCAGAAAAACAAACATAACTCACGTGAGCACGGCATATCAGCAGGATCAGTCTCTGACCTATAATAACCTTTGTCACAATCGCAGGAAGTGGCTCCTTCTTTTACAGAGTAGCTGTGAAGGGGACATTTACGACAGCCACCGTCTGAAGAAAGAGACCTGTAGTAGCCCATCTTACACACTGCAAAAGAAAAGAGAACTCAATGAAGCACAAAACAACTGGTGTATGAAATTAAGTGTATGCACAAAATTAAAATAAATCAAGATTTCTAACATCTGTAAGCATCCTTGTACAAAATTACAATTCATGATAAAGAAAAGAAATAAATAAATTATGTGGAGCTTAAATGAAATTGAGGATGATGGATGAGGAATTCTGGGTATTTTCCCAGCATGCCGTGGTTAGGACTAGAGGACCAGTCATCCTTCATCCATATGTCTCCACACTGGTGCTTTGACATCATAAATAAAGCAAGCTTGATGTTGAAGTAATCTGGCGTGTCACATCCTCCTACTCCTCCTGCCAGGAAACATCACTGCTTTTCATCCTCCCTGTTCGCAAGCACAAAACCTCTCTGTCTCCATGCCCATCTGTGCTTGTGCATGAAACGAAGATGATGAAAACTTTCAGGCTCAGACCACTGCTTGATACTGGTTTAAACTTTAAACAGATTTAAGAGAGATGATTTAAAACAGGAACGGGGTTAAAAAAGGAAACAGAATGTACAGTAGACGGTTCTCTGGGTTTTCAATTGTGCACTTTTACGTTTACGTGGATTTCTAATCCAGAACGTATCTGCTTTTTGTTCCCATTTCTCACAATAAGTCGCAAAATTAAGATTTGCAAACGTTGAAATATTGTCTCAAAATGTCTGTCCTTTTCACTCCTTCCCAGACTCGACTGTTGCTGTGTGGAAAAAATAACTGAACTAATGAGAATTTTGCTGCTTTTTTGTACAATTTTTTTAATAGTTAATTTAACTGTTTTTAAGTACGGTACTCGATTGTTTGTAAGTACTCGATTAAGCAGTTGATGTTTTGATTGCTTGAATTGTCAAATAACCCGTTTATACCCATTTAAAAACAATCTGTTAACCTAAACTTACGCACATTAACAGTTACATTTTTAACAAAAAAAACTGTGACAGAAAGTTTTTTTTTTCCTAAGAAAGGTCATTTCTTCAGCATTCTTTCTGCTAGTTGTGAATAAACTGGGTTTGATTAAGAAATTACAGATTGATTTCTCCTTTCTGTTTCTCTTTCTGCTCTTGGTTGGCTTGCAATGTACTTTTATTGTGGACATTTATTTAACAGACAGTTAATTTAACATATATTAATTGTGCGTCAAAAGTATTTATATGTGCAGCTTTTTTATTAAAGATTCAACATGATAATTATATTACTATGATAAACTAGTGCCTAGAGTAAAAGCATTTTCTAGATATTTATTATGCCAGGAAAGACAAGGCCAAACACAAAATAAGCCCTAGATAAAATTAGGCTCAGATCAATGAGTCACAAATGAACTATGCATATACATTGCACAAGCAAATCACTTCAATAAAGAACAGTTCCTTCCCCAGTTGAGAACAATGCTGATGCTGATAATAACACAATACAGTAGTTCGGCCCAGAAACTCTGAGATTGACTCCAGCTCACCACCATGCAAAATATTCCGAAAAAAGATGCATTTTATGTAATAAGAAAAGACACTTGTCATTTCATGCAGCTTTGATGCTCCTAAAGTGTTTTATTTCCCAGCATTCTGTCCCTCATCAATTACTGACAGAATTGTGGTTAACTCATAATTGATCCCACCTTTTAGATCGTCTTTTTACTTATTTTTTGGCAAAATAAAAAATATACATGACAAGAAAATGATTATTTGTCTAAAAAAATGTAAACAAAAATGTAAGCAAAAATGTACATACATTTAATGATTAACCTTTTTTCACGGCAAAACTGTATTATAATCATTATGTTTTATTATTAAAATGCATTAATAGTAGAAAACTTTACTAGACACCAAGGTGAAATATTGAATGATATTTTATTAAAGGTTTATATAAGTGGTTCATACATATATTGAAATATTATATTTTAGAATTTGCCAAATGATGGAGTAGAATGTACAAATCAAAACTCCAAAAATCCTAAATAAATCAGTAAGGACAGACTTAATACTGCCGTGTAAACATCTAGGAGATGCTCCTCTCTTAATTCTTAAGAAGGAGGCAGAATCTCAACAGATCATCACGGAGACGAATCTTTGTATTAAATCTGATCCAGAGGTGGTAGTGATAGCTCACACCAGGAGAGAAAAACCCTTGCTCTTTCCGCACTGGACTTAATCTTCTCTAGATTCAACAAGGCTTTATGTGAAAAGTATCTGTGCTAAGATCTAAGTGCACAAGATCCTCGGATATGTAATGAAAAGAAATAAACGAGTTTCCAACACGCATTCCAGCAATATCCGCAGGATAAAGAGCAGGTAAATCTGTCACACTTCTAACCCTTAAAAGAGAAACCTCAAATCAACGTCTTTCCATTAGTGAGACGCTGAAAGAAACACGAGAGATGTTGAGAGACAAACTGAGTTAGTGGGTGGCCAGATCACTCTTCAAAACCCTCGTACAGACTCAGAGAACAGCCGAAGCTCTTCAAAACCTTCTAATAGACAAGGCAAAACCAACAGAAATCCTTATATAGTCTCATACAATAGAAGAAACCCACCGAAAACCTCAGACCAGTAGAGAATCTAAAAAAGTAATTATACACACATGGGAAACTCCAAGTATATCTAGCACTCTCACTTTACCTTTTCATGGGCTTATGTTGTGGAATACAGCTATTGCCTAGAATAACAATGTAATAAAGTTTTAGATGTAAGAGAATCAGGTTTTTTTTCAGACTTTTTTTTAGATACTGATTATAGCGCTACTACTTTTCTACAACTTAAGCGTTAAACTTAAACATAAATGCAGCGTTAAATATTTTTTATTATTTTATGACTGAAATGTTTTTTAGGCAAATGATTCTTGATTTTTTTTTCCGCCAAACGTTTTTTATATACAAAAAAATTGTGTTTTTTTTATTATTTGCATTTATTCAAAGGCAAACATTACAAAACCATACAAAATTCTAACTTTTAGATTAAATGTATACATACTTTTACTTTTAATAAATGCATACCTGTATTTTCTATATTTATTAATATTATTAATATATATATA
>CM051502.1:24101124-24149714 GCA_028031935.1 Paedocypris micromegethes
TATATATATATATATATATATATAAACACACACATACATACATATATAGATGTATTTATGTGTGTATGTATATATATTGATCAAATCATCAAGATCAGTTTCCTCAAGCTTTTAAACAAACGCTAAGAAGAAACATTGATTTCTGTCTAGGTCTCACATCTGTTGTTCTACATGGTTTAGAGACTAATTAACAATTATGTGTGACCCTGAAGTACAAGCAAACACACACTTTGACTCATACACACTCTCTCTCTCTCTCTCTCTCTCACACACACACGCACGCACGCAGAGACATAGAAAAAGCAAGTCTATCAGTGTGATTGATTGCAAACATTCGGAGGGCGAGAAGATCGCACTGATTAATGACGCTCTCACTCCACATGTTGACCTTGACCCACCCTGCGACCTTCAACACCAACTGAGTTATAACACAACATCACATTAACAAATCTCCTCTCGTACTTTTGCATGATCAAGTTATATTGCTCATCTCAAAAATGTATTAAAAAATATGTTCAATTAGTTCTATGTACGTATATCGTTCAATTCTTTGTTGCACAACTGTATCACTAAACACTAATATTAGCATTAAAATCTCATAATTTATATTTTAGCTTAGTCTATTGCAATATATTATAGCTTTTACAAGATGTTATCAGTTTACAATCATGAGTGGTCTGATAATCAACAAGTGTTTTCCCTGCTGTGATATTTGCAGATTTCAATATTTATCAAACTTTTGTCTCTAAAAGATACAAGATACAAGATGCAGATCTTTAGAAACAAATGGAAAAACAATGATGATTTTAATAAAATCAATTCACTTCAATAAAATCAGTCCAACAAGGCTGCGTAAAAGTGTTTTCTGCTCAACAATGCGCCTCGTCAACATGCCCCCGAGAAAATAAAATGCTTCACAGAGGAGAATGTGAATGAAATATGGGTTGGATTGCGATCTAAAATGTGTTGTTATATTGTTGTGTCAATGTAGCATACAAGATCTGGCACTTCCTGCAACCAACCGAACTCCACGCTGCCCTTCAACACGTACACCAATTTCCTCCGAATCAAACAGAGGAACTTCCCAAAATGTACTGCCAGCCTATCGCTAACGAAATCTCACACACAGTGGAAAGCGGCAGGGGTTTGAATCCGCAAGCAATTAATTAAAGCAACAGGTTATGATGAATGGAAATACTGAAAAAATCTTCGAAAGCTCAGAAAAAAAACGAGTGCGATTAACAAAAATCACAGGTTCACGTGTATTGTGTAGACACTGCTTTACTATGCCTGAAGTGAGCAAAATGCAAAGAAAAAGTAAAATTGTTTCAAAGAAAAATTGAAATGGTCGTTTCTAAATGTGCATTTTGTAAAAACTTTACACAAACAGGTAACTTTTATGTTAAACAGAAGTTAACTCCAGAGAATGACCTGACACTGGATGCGCTTGGTTTTTCAATATTTCTTGTGTACATTTGCAGAAAAAAAATTGTATTTTTAGGGTGTTTATATAAACCTGTGGAAATGCGGCCGACAGGCTGTCTGGAGCTGCAACACCTTCCATTGTGCAGTTGCGCGAGAGTTTGAGGGAAGTGAGAGAACAGCTGGGAGTTGGGTGCGTTTTTGTTGGTTTGTTCTTCGCTTGTAGTTTAACTTTTGTTGACGTCTTTCGACACACAGGAAAGAGCTCGCAGATGGTTTTCTTCGCTCAATGCACCTCAGCATCAGTAGCGCTGCAGGATGAATTGCGTCTTTCTAACTACAGTATTTGTGCCCTATAAATAAGTAGCAATTAATGTGCAAAAATTCATTTTTTTATTGCAAATTATGAGGAAATAGGTACATTGTTTCATGAGTTTATCATTTAATATGAGTGTAAAGTAAAAACCTTGGGCTTATTTGTTTTTGTTATCTCATATTTAATTTTAAGTTTTTTTTTGTGGTAATTTTAAGACTTTTTTTTGCCATGTACATTACCTTTTCTAACAGACATTTTTTATAGGCCTAATATAGATATAGTTTCTCCTAATACAGAGAGTTTACATCTATATAAAGTTTATATACGGTTTTATTTATGGTTTTACATCTATTTTCACTATTAAAGTTATTCAGTGTTCAGTCATCTGCTTTGGTGTGTTTCCGTCAGATTTGGTATCGACATCGGCCAAGAAAATATCTAACCATCAGTTATGTAATGCAAGTAGAGGTTTCGCTTTGTTCCTTACACTTCTATAAATCTATTACTTCATCTCTGATAGACGAACTGAGAAGAGAGCGTCTACGCAGCCGAAAATCTGAAGATTAAAACTTAAACTGTGCATTGTTAAAGGAGACAGAGAGCGACAGACACACAGAAGAGACAGAGATTGTCATCATATCAGAGGGATGATGAACAAAAGGTGAATTGTTAAAAAAGATTTAGAACGGCACTAAACCCTCTCAATTTCTTGGCATTTCTTTCACTAGATTTTTTGTCTCCTGTCTGAAGAGTCCTGACAAAGATTTATCATTTATTCTACTTGTCTCTTTTTTTGTTGTTGTTGTTGTTGTTGTTGTTGTCTGTCCTCTCATCTTCTTACCATATGTCTCTTTTTTTGTCTTCTTTGTCTGCCCGTCTCTGCTTTTCACTCTGTGTGTGTGTGTGTGTGTGTGTGTGTGTGTGTGCAAAAGCCCTGCTGATCAGGGAGTCAAGGACATATTCAAAGTTATAACTTGAAAAAAATAAAACATTAAAACAACCGCCAAAGCCAGCAGTTCATTGCCAGAACAGCAGCTTATCCATTTCAGAAAATATGAAGGCTGTAAAAAAATTCATAAAAAACTCAAATAAACATGAATATCATAAAGTTACCATTAATATAAAATAACCCCCACATACTAAACATTCTATTCTAATGAATGGAAAAATGTTGCAACAGAAAATTAGCCTATTCGAACATTTTGTGTTCAAAATCAAAAATAATATACGTGAGCATCATTGTGCGACGGCAAGAGACGTGTAATAATGAAGAGAACTCTCTCTTTAAGTTGAGACCTCATGTCTCCTGTAGAACCCTTGTAGACGTCCAGACACTCCATTAAGTCTGATGAATATAAGAGAGTGCCAACAAACTGCAGCGTTATCATCACTGAGAGTTACAGTGGTGCTCTTCTTCACACTATTGTCAGCCTCTGTTCAGAAAAGACAGTCAGCGCTGAGAGAGACAGAGATAAAGAGAAGCGGCCTGGCCAGGAACAGCTCTCAACACCTAATGATGAACAGTAATGATATTAACACCAAACTCCCTCTTCCTTTTACTGACTCACTCATTCAATTTGCTTTTTTTTTTAACTCTCTCATTGACTTGCTCACTCTTTCTAACTCACTGTCTCTCCCTCACTGACACTCAGTCTGTCACTCTTTCACACTCACTAACTCTCTGTCTAGCTCACTTTCACCAACACAAATGGTACTTCACTCACTTTTGTTCTCTAACTCTCAAATTCACCTGTTACCTATCTCACATCTGCTTGCTTGATCACTCTCAGGTTATTAACTTACTCTCTTACTTGGTCAATCTCTAGTTAGTTAACTTATTTACTTGCACACTCTTTTGCTTTTGCTCTGGTAAAGTTTACTCTTGTTGAATTCAACTCACACTCTTGATCCTCAGTTGCTTCTCAAATTTTGGTTGCATGTCTTCTCTCACTCTGGTTTATTCAGTCATACACTCACTATCTCACTCACTCGCTCATTCTCTACACTGATGACTCTTTAGTTCACTTTTATTCTCACTTTTTTATTCTTTATTTTATTTGATGCTCAATAGTCAATTGTAATAACTTTTATTTATTTAAACCAATTAAATCAGAGAAATATAAATTAATTTAACTTTTGAGTTTAATTTCCAATCCCTTTCCAATTACTGTACTAACCTTTATGTACTACAATGCTTTATACCTGAAAATAACCTATACAAAAACATTTTATATGTAAATATTGTAATTTTCCCACCCCTTATTTATGACTAAATACATTCAGAAGAACTCATGTTGGTAGTTAAAAAATGAAAAGAGCTACGAACTGAAAAACAATGAGGAATTTGTGGCTATGCTACACAAGGTGCATAAATCAAATCATGAAAACATAATCTTGTCGCTCGCTGCCCATTAAGAGAGAGAACGCGAAGCAGTTCTCAGCTCCTGTGTCTCCATGGCATCCCGTGAAAGCACAGCTGTCAAGAGATTTGATGTCTTAATACATTTCTCCTCTCCAGCTGTCAGAAAAGCGTCAGAGACAGATGAAAGCCCCAGTGAACTCTGACCCACCTAAAGCCCCTCCCTCCCTCCCAACCCCACCCCCTAAAATGAACCCCCAAAACTCTCACGGAATTTGGAGACTAAACAGATTGTCTCCTGCATTTCAGATCTTTTTATCAGCATACAAGTAGATTTTACAAGGTGTAATGATATATTCCCACTTTTTCTCTGCACTAAAATGCACCTGACAAAACTACATTTGGACATTTTGGGACCATTTATTACAAAATAAATGATTAAAACAGAAGTTCTAATAAAAGTTCTATGAACTTTTAATGAGTTTCCTCCAAAACCTATCAAACATTTGGCATTTACCAAACAACTCCAGATGACTGCACTTGAGGACTGAGTACGAATGTGGCCTTTGACCTCTTGAGCCAGAGGTCAAGGGTGGCGCCAGATTTTCCCCATCATCACTACGGAAACTACGTAAAGTGTCTGATGTGCAAATATCAGCACATGTCTAGAAGCCATCAAGCTGGTCCTTTCTCTCTTTTTCTCTAAGCACATCCGTGGATTTAATACAATCAAACACATGTTTGGCTTGAGTGAAGCCCGAATGAAATGTCCCTTTTCTAGAAAAAAATACTGGTGCACTTTTTTCCCTATCCACAAATCCATTCATCACTCCGATGAGCCTTTCCATTTTTAGATGCTTGATAACATGTTTCAACTCATTCTATCTTCCTCTATCATTCTTCATCTCAAAGACACAAATTGATAAGTGTCACATCCTGTTACATGACAAAAAGCTGCCACAAACCTGCTCATTACAACCCAAAGCCCGATTGGTGTGATTACAGTGTACTGTAAAAAATTAAATGGGGAGATAACGTGAAATTGTGGGACAAGCAGCTGCGTTTTAGTGTTTAGCTTCACTGGCTAAAGCTGAACTAAATTGCTTTTTTAAGTTCCCTAATATGTTACTTAACAAATTACCATTACCTTGTTCGTTGATCTCTCCTTATGACAAACAATTTGAACCACACTGTTGTTGACTAATGCATTGTGTTAAAATTCACAATTTTTTTTTGTTACTTCAACTAAACAGTTTTCGATTTCAAAGTTTGAAAACGTCAGGAAACGACGTTAATTTACAGGATCCAAAAAAAAAAAAAAATCAGCAAATAAATACTTTTAAATGGACTGCTTTTTTAGGTGTAAACAGTTCTATAAACAAAAAGCTCAGACAAAAAAAAACACTTGTCAGTTTTTTTTTGCAATATTTGGAATCAAAAACTCATTAAAGATAATGTGAACTCGTAAAATAATTGAATTGCATCAAATTACAACATATTCAATTCTGAAATACCCAGAGGAGGAAGGTCGGCAAAAACACTGCGTGTCTTTAGTTTAAATAATCATTTAAATCCAGACAGAGAAAGAGTGATGCGAGAAAGTCACGTTATTAATATTAATAATGCAGCTAATAACTTTTAATAATGCTGTTATTAATAAATTGCACACCGATTTTAAACAGCTTTTAACTGTATTTGTCCATTTGGCCTCGAGACAGAAGCTTAAAATTAGGTTTGGGGATTTAAGCAAAAATTGATTTTGGTGCATTTTAATTAGGTGTGAATGAATAAGTGAATAAATTGACAAAAGGATGGATAAGTGTGTAAATAGGTGAAAGACTGAAAAAATACCAGATTACCACTGATTTTCCAACATTAAACATTTGCATGTTTTAAACATGAATACACTTTGACGAAAGTAAAGGTTTCTTACCTTGGCATTGCTCGTTCCGTTCCTCATATCCAGGATTACACAAACAATTCCCAATAGGCACCAGCCACTCCCCATCCGCACCACAGTACATTTTCGGAACTTCCTGCTCTTCCGAATGATCCACGCAGGAGCCCCGGACCTCCACAAGCGACGACGTGTCAGCTCCAGTGACCGTGTCGGGAAACTGTGCCAGGTTTCTGACAGCTAATGGGCATTTCTTGTAAAATACATGGACGGAGACCAAAGCGATGCAAGCACCGACATCCTGGAAGGCCAGGTAGAAGCCCGTGTGACTCAAAACCCCAACATCTCGGACCTCGGTGTTCAGCTTCATGATCCGGTCACCGATATCCACTTGCGTGAAGCTTTCGTCTGCCGCCACTGTGTCGATTTTAGTAAACCGGCTCTCGTGAGCAAAGCGTTCATTGTCAGAGTCGGACTCGAGGTAGAAGAGGTTGAACGTCTCTTTGCAAGTGCCGATGACACCGGGGAGGCTGTTACAGTCACGTAGGGTGAATTTAATCTCAATGTATATGCGCTGAGCCGGGCCGCGGCGTATCCAGTGAGTCCGGAGCCAGTTGTTTTGACTCGCTTCCAGCACATTACAGACTTGGTACGTTCGTATTGGGATGTTCTTCTCATCCATGATGCTCACCTCTTCCCACTGCATAGAAATCACACCAACACGTTGCTTTATTTGCACCTACAACTCAAAATGTGTCAAATGCTGTGTGAAAATTGGAGAATCGTTTCCAATGTGCAAAATCGAACAAATCCTTAAGAAGTCAATAAAAAGACAGACAAAAGCAAACTACTGAATATATTTGCTGAAACATTTTCAGCCAATGTAAACTGTAGTTCAGCTCACAATGTTTCATGTCACTTTCATTTGGCTTCAAATTTGACATTCACATCCTAATGTGACTGGGCTGGATTTCAAATGCAATATTTTCAATCTCCATGCATTTTTGTTCCACTGCTGGACTCTGGTGATATAAAACAGCCACAGCTCCCCAAAGACTAGCCGTGGGAGCTTAAAATAATCTTTCGGAATTATTCAGCACACAAAAACTAATTGCGCATTTGAAATACAATAAGGCCAGCAGCAATCTGGTGTCCATCAGGGACTAAGATTGTCTCCGTTCAGCTCGCACCTTCGTCTGTGTAACTACGGAGGCCTGGAGGGCCAGTGTTGAGATAACAATCCAAAGCAGATAGCACGACCAGGGGAGAAAGGAGCTAATTGGCCGTATTAAAGTCTGAATACCCGCCTTCCGTCTGTGCCAGAAGCCCGTCCGTCACAAAGAAGATCACAGAGAGGAACTTGGGATCTCAAAGAGAGTTGGAAGGATGTTAAAGGAAGCTAAGCTGTAATGAAAGGGAATTCTGTGTGTTTTATAGAACAACAGACGGGGCAGTTTAATTGCACCTGATCTGAAGTGGTTAAATGGCTAATAAGAGACGAGGGGCTTAAACCCCCAAAAAGCAAAGCAGAGACCCCAAAAAGCATGCATTATAATGCAGAACCCACTGACCCCCTCGATCAGAAATCTCTCTCACAAACACACTCAAATAGATCTTTTCTCTGCCCCAGGGTTGCCAATTCTCTTCCCTCCCACCTCTTTTGAAAGAAGAGGGATAGAGTTTCCTAACAAAGGGCAATTCTGTCTCCCACCACTATTTAGGAAATTTGATGCTTGTGTAGAAACCTAGCTGTCTGAATTTATATCAGAGAGAGTGGTCTCATTTCTATTCACAGGTATGTAGGCAGTTCACATTATGTCAGCCAAATGGTGCCAATATCTGTGAGTTTTAAGAAATGGTCTGAAATATGCTTAGACAATACATTTTCCTGCAAGGACTTTTCAATAATTGCGTCAAAACATTGTGAGAAATTCTTAAACATGTTTACATTTCTAAATGCATACTCATGAAAGTCAGACGCACCGTTCGCATAAATCAATTCCCCTGCGATCTCATTATAAATGACCTAATTGAGTCCAAAAACACTTTATTCCACAAAGCTGAACTGATTCATAAACATCTGGTCGCATCTGAGACAGATGCTGTTGAAATTAATGTTGAAATGATTCAGTGAGTCTACGTAAATATGACAAAAAATATCATGGGAAAAATTTTAAAAACCAAAAGGACTTCCATTTGTATAGAACCTGATGGTTCGCATATGCTCTTTTGTCTATAGCAAACAGTTTTTGACATCCACCTGGTAATGGTTTTATTGGCTATAACTGGTCAAATGAAGCAAAAAAAATGTGAAAAGACCCAACATTTTAAATGACACAAATACTTCACATCACATTACACACAAGAGATGGAGGAAGAGAGAGCGAGAGAGAGATGGACTTGACTCACCCCTCCTTCAGTGGGGCTGGCAACCCAAGCCAGTTCTCCCTGCACTAATCTGGAATCCAACAGCGTGACTGAAGGAGAAAAAGAGACTTCAGAATCTAAACTACATCACAGCTAATGGCTTTAACTCATAATAGATCAAAATATGTCATAGATTTTAAGATCGAAGCTTCAATGCCAAAACAAATAATTAAGCATCTGCAAAGGAGTCAGATTTAAAATGCATGATTTAACATCTATAAAATTTATGTTTGCACTGAACTGAAAATGGCGTAAAACAATTATCGATATAAAAACTTTTTTTGGGTGAATCTAAACAATTAAATGCATCAATTCATAAACTTTTGGGCAGTTTCATAAAAAAAATCATTAAAAAAAATAGAATATTTCTAACATGTGTATATATGTATACATATTTATATATGTAAAGCATATAGTATTTATATTATATTTGTGTGTATATATAAATATATAGAAACACACACACACAGACAGATACATATATACGTGTGTGTGTGTGTGTGTGTGTGTGTGTGTGTGTGTGTGTGTGTGTATAATGTATCTGTATTGTGTATGAAATATAAATGTGTAAAAATATAAATCTAAATAGTAAACAATACATTTAAATGTATAGACAAAACAACTTGTCATTTTTGTGCCGGTGTCTTTTTTTTTTAAATACAGATTTTAAACGTTTAAACATTAAAGTGACGTTTGACCTCGGTGCCACTGTAATGCACTCTAAGTTAAGACTTATGGAACATCTTCGGAGATATAATAATCTTAGCTGTTAAAAATATGATTTATCAACATGTCTTTTAAAGGCACTTGGAGAAAACCTGGTTTCTTGCTGCCGTTCATTTTACATTTCCTAAAATGCTTGTACAGAAACGCGTCGTTTTAAAGCCGTGGTCAACAAATGATCGTCATTTAAAATTTGAATAAAAACCACGTCTAGTTATAATTAGATATTGTTGCAATAACTTGGACATCAATACGCTGCATTTCTACTGTCCTGTGCGTGTGAGCTTATAAACTTTAGAAGTGTTGTGCAGCGAGACTCCGCATGTGGTCGAATTTCACCTTGCGCCCTAAACTTTTTCGTGTTCCCTAAGCCAAAGTCTTACCTTCATTCGGCGGGTGACTCCTCGGAGTGGACAGGCTTGCACAAAACCCCAGGAACAGCGAGGTCAACGCGTAAATAATTCCGAAAATAAACGCCATTCGGTCCGTGAATCGTTTGGACAGTGTTATTCGCTCCTCGCGCAGGTTTTTACTCGACTGGACCCATGAGAGACGCGCGCACACACACAGAAGTGCACCGCGGGAGGGGCGTGTCCTTCGTGACGTATGGCTATAGTGAGATAATAGACTTGATCAATTCCGGGCACATTTCTTTTCTCTTTTTTTCCTCATTATTGGTTTCGTTATTGATATAGAAAAAGAAACACAGATAATGGTAATATTTAGTATGCTGATATTAAAGTCATTGAATTGAATTGAATTGAATTGAATTGAATTGAATTTAATTGAATTGAATTGAAAAATCCTTTATTAGTCCCACAGCGGGGAAATTTCACGACAGGATGCTTTTCATCAACAAATATATTTATAACTTATAAGCACTCAAAAACTCTAAAAACGGACAATATTTTGTTAATTTAGCTTTAATTTCACTTAAACGTGTTGCCTGGTTTATGAATGTGTTTATGAATAAATAATCTGAACCAGTCTCAGAATTAAGCGATAATAGTAGTAGTTATTTCAAAAACTAAAACACACGCGCACGCACGCACGCTACTCGAAATTAGCTCCCTCGATTTATTTCAAGCCGATGTTATCCCGCCACCTACTGTACTCTTTTTAAACTTAACTACCATTAGATTCCTGCGCACAGCAGCGCCAGCATCTGACTCAAAACGTGGATTGATATTATGTGACGTCACACCCGACGTAAAACGAGCAATCTCGTCGATATTTGGCCAGAAGAGGAACGCTTGGAGGTTGCTGCATGAATAGACACGAATAGCCAGTGAATGTATTTTTTTGACTAAATTACTCGGTGAGGAACGTTTTTTATTGATTGAATTCCACCTGACACCTGGTTCCTTATAACTGGAGATTTTTGTTTCCTGGAGCATCAAGCCACATGCGGTCCATCTCTTGTCCTCATCACCTCAGGGAATCGTGCTGCAGGCAGAGTTTCCTCCTCCGGGCGAGTGAATGGAATCATTTCCATTTAAAGCAGGGGAGAAATCTCTGACCTCTGAGGAGATGGGACCTCTGGGGAACCTGTGGCTTGGGTGGGACCATCTGCATCTTCTTGATCAGATTGATTTTGTGTGATTGACAGCGTGCCTTATGAAATATATTCAAAAGCTCTAGACTAAAGTCTATACTGCTTTAAGTACAGCGTTTGAAATGCTTGTGTTTAAGGAAAAGTGTAATCACATGTTTTTAATGTGACACACAAAATGTATTTACAAAAGAAATGTTGTTTTACTAGTTAAATGCATGCTAACTGGACCTTTTGATTGGTCAGTTTCACACACAAAAGTTGTTTTTAGTGTCTAAAAATGTCTTCGGATAATAATCAATCTTTGCTTTAATTAGATTTTGCAGACGTTTCACAAGCAGATGTTTGTATTTCCATTCCTTGTTTAGACACAATCTTTGCAGAGTTTTTGCAAGTAGTTTAGTATAATCTCTGGTAGTAGTACAGCCAGAGACTGATCGCCACTAAGTGTTCCTCAGAACGCTTCAGAAGATTCTTTATACTCGTGGACATCAGGCTGCATGTAAAACTCCTCACCATGAATGCAGTGACTTTTCCAATTTTCTATGGGCAGTGTATGTTCATCTCATTTGTGATTTGCTATGTGCAATCAAGGACATCTATGTGCAAGACATGTTAATTACTTATTGTTAACCACTACTGCTGGTTTAATCACTGTTTCAAATCTATTTTCAATTTCATTGGCACTTTATTCCTGTACAATCTTTATTGACTTTAATCGGTTTTTGCTTACCCATTCATTTTAAATCACTTTATTTACTTGTTTGCATTCATACTGAAAATTTACTGTAGATGTACATTTTAATTTTGTCTTGATTATTACAGTATTTCTCTTCTATGTCTTTGTTTTCTTGAGAGCAAGTGTGACTGGAACAGAAATGTCCACCTGTTTTCAAGTTTTGAATTGAATTGAATTGAATTTTATCTATTCTGCTCTAGTCTCCAAAAGTCTTACCATTCTTCATAATATTTCTAATCAAATAATAATTAATAATTCTCATCAAATAAAAGAATACGTACAGAATTCTAGAGCGTTTTATAAAAAGTGACATGTATATACATAAGTCATAAGCATTTGTTATCAAATTCTAAATTGCGAGTTTGAATGTATAAAGTAATGCACAAAAATGCCCCAAAACATGTATTTAATTGGATTAAACAGGAATCTGCATGCCAGGCAAGTGTAAGCACAATTGATTCTGTTTGCAAAACAGCAAGCAGTAAAACGCATATCAGGCAAAATCACATAAACTGAAGCTTATTTATTTCACCTATAGTGAGTGTGATTGCCAATATGGCCACTAGGGACCATATCAAAATTTGTGCTCTGCATTTAACCCCAAGTGAAACCCGGAGCATGGGCAGCCTAAGCCGTGGCGCCCGGGGGGCAAGTGGGGTTCAGTGTCTTGCCCTAGGAGGCTTAGTTGCAGAACATGAGTCCATGTCCCGTACCACTGGACCACAACTCCCCAATAGGACATCACATGTAGCTTTGTTTTGCTTACAAAGATAACATGGTAAGTTAGGAGCAATTGTATTCAGTTGGTTAACAACATCATTTTGATTATCATGTTCCCAGATTTTTTTAAATGCAAAGGTTTTAATTCCCTTATATTGGCCTATGCGTTGAAGACTTTCTCTAACACTGTATATGGAGGTATTTGACAAGCAGGTTGAAAGACAAGGTGAATTCACGGTGAAGTAAACCACACATTGGTTTTCTACGCTCAAGACATTTTGGAGATAGTTTCTCAGCCGATACTCTGAATGTTCTGGCGCTTGAGACTTTGCTGCAACTAGGGTATTGCTTGAATACACGGCACCCGTATTCATTTGATTTATTATGTCGTTGGTGATCAATTCCTGGCCTGAGTATTTGGAATCTTTCAGACATTGGTAACTGCTGACTCTGAATGCGATCGCATACTGTCCAAAGCGACCCAACCTGAGAAAACAAGATATTAGTGATTATATGTTTGTAATATTTAATACTTTTATAATTGGTGTTCTCATTGTGTTTATGCGCGCTCTAAATTTACTTACTGTCTCTCCAAAGTTCTCACAACGTCAGAAAGTACTTTTGTGTCTACACCATTTTGTTCACTGTGTGTAAAGAGAGTGAGCAGAAAGACAACGACAGGACTCATCTGACTGTATCCAACCTACAAACGCGCGCGCACACACACACACACACACACACACACACACACACACATTTTCAATTAACCTTTTTCTGTTGTTTCAAAAAATTAGGTAAATACATAATTACAAGTAATAAAGATATATATATATATATATATAGAGAGAGAGAGAGAGAGAGAGAGAGAGAGAGAGAGAGAGAGAGAGAGAGAGAGAGAGAGAGAGAGAAATAATGAAAAGTAGAAAGAAAGATAACTAAAGCTTTATTATAATTAATCATTCTCAAATGCTCACACACACACACACACTTCGGAAATAATTTTTCTCAATTTAAAACTAAAATAAATGTGTGGAATAAAGCTTAAAATATATCACTTGCATTACACTTTTCATAGTTACATTTATTATCTGAAGTACTTACCATGATGCCAACGTTTGCGAGTGAGACCTGCGAGTTTCTGCGAGTTTCTCTAAGAAAACGACAAACAAGGAAGTATTTATTCAGAATCACTGAACTCAAATTACTCAACTTTGTTATATAACTCACAAAACTTTCACAAGAAACTGTTGGGCTGTTGGTAAATGAAAAAAAAAGATAATTTGAGTCTGGGAGAAAAGGAGAGTTACAAAAGAGAAAGGCATGTCACCATCCACCAGACTGATTGCTTAAAAAACACAAACACCACAATATTTGGTGCAATATACCGGTACCTTAAATGTTTCAATACATCAACACTTTACACAAATTGAGATGTTTTTTAAATGTGGATGTTGGCACATTTTGGTCACTCTTCTTCACTCTTCACTCACTTTTCCTCTGTGCAAACAAAGAATCACACTCTGTCTAAAATAAACAATTTCATCTAGTTGTATTGTGCTATTATCAGAGCGTATATGTTCTATTGTGAGTCTTGTGGAATTATTGAAGACTTTATTCTCTGTTTTTTAACAATAGAATTCAGACTTAATTGCCTGCCAAGATTTGCTTGAGATAATGGAACATTTTGAGAGATTTTGTTACTTTTTTGTTCCTTTAAGAAACTGTAAAAAGTCCTTCAAAATGAGTTTATGATTATAATCGTCACATTTGACAAATAGGAGATTTACAGAAAGTCTTTATTTTTAGTTTCTAATACAGTATTTACGGTATTTAATTTTTATTTTCTTTTTTAAGTTGTGCTTACGTTGTATCATTTTTCATACTGTACATATTTGTTTAATCTTGTAACAATTTTAGTATTAAAACTAAGCAACTAAAGCTGAAGAACAGTAACTGCATTTATATTCTCAGTTATAAAATTAAAGCACATCCTCACAGGTATTTCTTGTATTTTAGGACTTCACAGGCTATTAGTAGATGTTTGTTGCATTAAGGTAAGTGCGGTCAGAAGCTTTCAGGAAAGAATTGCAGTTCAACAACCTTAGTGATACTTTGATACCCATCAACCATGCAAGATCAAGTCTCTATAAACAGGAAAGAAACGCACAAGTGTATTTGGTGTGCTAGGATGAAACTTTTGTTAAGAAAGTGGAGGTCAAGGCTAGACTGACAATGGCCAGAGAGTATGCTGAAGACCAGAACATTTATTGATTATATAGACCCTAGAGCAGAAGACGCTCCAAGAAAAGAGGCCCATGCTAACTATGAATATTAGAGATTGGCAGCAGTGCACCGTTAAAAAAAAATCAGATGATCTAGAACAGGACCAGTCCACATGACAATGACCCAAAACATAATACTGCAAATCAACCAAAGGCTGGTCGAAAATGAGGAATGAAGAGTCCAGAAAAGGACAATGTCCAGTTTCGAATCACGTTGAGATGCTGTGGAGCCTGTATGTATGAGAAGCCCCTCAAACATCTCACAGCTGAATAAATTCTGCATTCAGGAGTTGGGTAAAATTTCCTCAGACTGATGTTAGTGTCGACATGTTCCGTCTTACTGTGGTTATTTCTGAGGTAACACTAGAGGCTAGGATGTACAATCTTTTTCCTCCGATTGAGGAGACGTTCTAATTTCATTTAATGTACAAAAGACTTTGACAAACTATTGGACATATTTATTGTGCAACATTTTAAATTAAGACGAAAGAAGATTTGAACAACCACACCCATTGACGGAATTAAAAAGCTCCTACTTTCAAGAATCTTCCCCAACGAGATAAACAACATTTCATTCATGAGTATTTTTAGCTTAGCTGGATCTATCCACTCTGACATCACAGTTTACACTCTCATATTCATATGAAGCCAATGAGATATTAACAGAAGCAAAGACTATTTGCCACTTCAGCAACAGGAACTTTGACTGGGGGATATTTAGGAAAGAAACTCCATACCAAACACAGCCACAAATATGTCCCCCACTGGTCTATAATGGGAACAGACTTAAATTAGAGAAACCAGTTAAAATCAGTTATAAAACCAGTTGTGTAGTAGGTTAATGGTGGTGCTGGGTCTGAGCAGGCCTTGAACTCACAGCCCACGAAATATGAACATGATGCAGAAAATTTAAATTTTTAAAAGTGTTCTTTATTAATGCTACAAATTATACAATTATAATTTATGCAAGGCAATCCTATTGCCATGGCAATTAATAGTGTTAAGAACAGTTCCATTGTAAAGTATCTTGCAATCTGGGTGAAGTTATATGGTGGTCCAAATAAGGCTGCAAATGTTTGACACATTTGCACTAAAAGAAAACAATAGAGAACATCTTTACTTCCAGTCCTTTGGCGTCATGTTTATTTTCTCATTGCCCTTATAGACAATAATGCAACTTTTTTACGATGTCAACATTTTTCACAGTTTTAAAATCTCAATATATGAGACCCTCATCTGCATTCATATAAATCACAATATACCATAATTTATATTGGGTCCTGATGCAACAGGGTCAATTATTATAACATAACTGTTTTATTTACCATTCTGTTACATACCTTTCTTTTTTAGCATTCAGTAAAGAACAACAGGTACTGTGACGTTTTTGTGTACAGATCATATTTTTAGGACTACCTTTGTGTACATACAAAGCATATACAATAAGTGTATATGTATGTGTATGTGTATATATTTCTACTTTCTTTTTCTTTTTTCCAACTTTTTTTTTTTTTTCAAATTAATGTTTGTAAATCAAGGGTTGTTTTTGAGAGCTTGAAACAATAAAGAATTTCCCCCAAGAGGATGAAAAAATAATTTCTGATTGTGATTCTGATAAAAAATACAACTGAAATTTGACTTGTGTCACAAACAGAGGTTCTCGCTGTCTAAATGCTGCTTTCCATTTTAAGCTGAAGAACAATATAAGATCATAATGTTTTTATTAGTTCATTTGTTCTGTATTTAAAAAGTTAACAAAATGTTGAGGAGTGAGTCTTTGTCACTTCAATCTCAGACCATCTGCTGAGCTTGGTACCCCTCGTGATTCATCCCATTATTACACCATTACAGAAATTCATACAAATATACACGGCAAGACTCAGCGGACCAGCGAGGACCTTCACGCATCACCAGCTCACTGAGAAAAAGCTAGGGCATCCGCAGTTTATTCATTCAACAAGATCCAATTAGAACATCCCTTCATTCACCATTGATAAACAGTTGATAATTGATCATGGAATGAAAACAAAGCTTCTTTGAGACAATGTTAAAGCCGGAAAGCAGTGAACAAACAGTAAAACGTCATTTATGTTATATTCAGAGACTTTCATGCTGAAATTATAAATGATGTGTAATACAATTATATTTTAAAATATTGATTGAATCCCAAGGCTAATTGCTCATTGTCAGAACACAAAAGTCATAATAAATACTAAATTCCTGCAGGCAAGGTGAAGCAACGCTACCAAAAATGGATATTTGGAAGAGGAGGTGATGCAATTTAAGATTCGCCTACTTGTTAACCACCGCCTACTTGTTTGTTTTACTTTGTTTTACTTTGACTCTAATTTGTGAAATACCGTAGATGAAATAGTGCGACATGTCGACGCAATCCACTAGAGGGCGTTACAATACAAATGTGGAGGTTTTTGGTGGTAAAAAAATATCCTGAAGGTGATCTGTTAATTATAATTTTATTTCCATTATTTTTCATTATTTATTAAAATATTCTTGTACGCTTTAAATAATATACAGTATTAATAATTTTAGGAACTAAGATTTTTTTTAACATTAACTGTTACAGTTTATGTTACAGTTACAGTTTGTGGCAGCTCATCCTAAAACTCTTGAAAGTCTTTTTTTTGGTCACGTGTCTCTTTAAATATCTCATATGATTATCTCATATCTTGAATAACAGTTAATTGTTGATGGCCAGGCTGTCATGTAGAAAAACTGTGTAAAACATACTTCTACCTTCTGTGCAATGTATTCCAACTCTGTGAACCCTCCCAAATGTAAAGAAACGTATTCTCCAAACCAGACTATTGTCGTCAACTCTTTGTATAAATTCATACCAACATCATAGATAAAATCAAAATGTATCCTAAACAGTGCCCAAATATCGACATGAACAAGGATTCCTGAATCAGCTTTGTGAGATTATAAAATAGTCTGTTAACACACAAATGTGTCACTCGACTGGCATCTCTAAATCTCCAAGAGTTACTCTACCCTACTATACTCTTAAATTGTTAGGCCAACTCCAAAATAAAAGTTTCTTTTGCAAGAAATGTGTTATTAAAAATAAATAAATAAATAAGACCCACAAAATTTGTGCAATGCTGTTTAATTCAAGAAAGATGCATTATCTCTGAATTATTTTTACTTTTATATAACACATAGTGAATTACTAATCATTAATAGTTACTAATCAAGTCATTGGCAAATGTTACTGCAATTACTAATTATGATGCATTATTTTATGAAAGGCAATTTTGATTAATCTCAGTGTTTCCATCTTTACAGTTGTAACACGTGTTTTCATCCACACAGCGATAGACGGGAATGTTATTCATAACTTTTTTAAGTCTGAACCACAGATCATCTGTTCTGTTCACGTCAAACTTCCAGATATTTTTAAAGGCAAATGCTGTAATACTTTTGTGACTGCTCCAGTTTCTCAAAGCTTCAAGAATGTTGCGCAATGGTTTTTTAAAATTGAGGCAGCCATTGAGACATGGGGAATGAAATCAGAAGAAAACTGAGCAGCTATCGTCTTTTCTTAAGTTTAAGAGGTTTGCCATTAAAGAGGTTTTTACAGGATTCAGTAGAAGATCTTCTGAATGAATTCGAACATCTCTGCCTTTTTTCTTAATTTCCTGGGTACCTGCTGCGATGAGCTGAGTTATCTCTTCTGGAGAGCCAGGGTAGAGACCCTTTGATTCATCACTAATGGTGGTCCTGACAATTTCTGCAGCGATGTCTTGCAGGAAGTTCCATCCTGAAGATCCATCTTCAGAGTTTATTATTTTGTAACTGCAAAACATTTAGAAGACAATTTAATGTAGGTAAATCTAACAAGCTACATAACATTTTCTTGTAAAATGTGGTAAATTCTCACTTTGTTTCTTGCAAATCCTCACTTCACTTCTTTCAAAGGTGTGTGCTAATAATAAGATCAGAATCTCTCAAGCTTACAGATTTAGAAATACTTTTTTCAACAATTTTTTCAGAATAACAAAAAGACATACTTCTGCTCAAAGAAGCTAATAATTTGTGCAAGAGTTTCTGTGTTCACACTTTCATCACCATGGCTCCAAAAGGGCAGCAGAAAAAGCAGGAATCCGCTTGTAAACACAAAAAAATTCTGAAAAAGTAAAAAAAAATCAATACACAGAATGAAAAAAAAAATTTTCTAATTTGATCCAACTTGCCCAAACATTAAGTTGGGTTAATCAGGTTTTGTTTTCCTAGTCACTGTTGCTTATGTTACTGCTCACTGGTCATAATCCCGACGGATACATTTGTAACAATCTTTTATTATTTCACAAAGCTTTTTTGAGTAGGTCTGTGACTTTATAAATAAACTAAAGTGATCTTGAACTTCTCATCGTCTCATCTGGTCAGTGTTCAGTGTCAGTATCTATACTTTTTAGTGCACTTGGATCCAGTAAGAAACACATATCGATTGTAATGCTTCCTGTTCTCTTTTTATTTCTGCACTCGCTCTCCTCTTCCCTTGCTATCGAGTGATTGTGGAACAATGATAGTAAACGTCAAAAATATAAGGAAAAAAAATTGCAAGACAATTTATCTTGCCTTATATTATTAACTTAACTCTATTTTTTTTATTAAGATCATTCACTAACTATATTAATTAACCATTCCATAGGTTAAACTATCAGAGACAATAAGAAAAATGACTTATCAGTCATAATTAGGGCAACACTGACGATAGTGATACCAAATCTGTGCACACTAAGCATGTGTTTGACTTCTTCCTATTTGCTGCTTCATCAAGGCTCGATGTTAGCAAACAGAGGCTGAGGAACTGAGGAAATCCTGAAGCATCAACCCATAAAAGGGGGATCCAAATACAAGGTAAAGAAATCCTCAAAAAAGTAAGTAAGAGGCCTTCTCTTCTACTTTTTCCAGTGTGTTGAACATTGTGAGTTGTTTTTGTCGTGTTAATGTTCCACTTGCATTGTACTTCCAGGCAAAAGACAGTTGAGTTGAGTTGACCTTGAGTTAGCTGATAGTCAAAGTTAACATGAAAGCAAAAATCTAGTTATATTAAAGTGACTATACTAACCGTCTAAATTAAAAGGACTGTAGTACACAAAGGGTAATGTGTGATTTGTTTTAGTTCAGCAGTTTAGGAGAAGCTCTATGAGTCAGGATGTGAAGAAATGTCAGTGGTAAATTCTGCAAATAGGTGTTGCTAAAGAGAAAGTGCTACAGTTACAATTCTTGAAAAAAAGACTAAAAAACATGTGGTAAGAAAACCACATGCAACATATGAATATCCAGAGCAGTGTGTCCACTCCGGCTAATCCTGTTCTACTTTTACTAGATTGTCTGTTATTAACTCAAGATCATAAAGACACAACAGTTTTGATGTGTGTCCAAAGTTTAATATTGTTGAATAAACATTCATCTCTGATGTTCTAGACTTGGCCTCCGTTGATTTATACACATTTTAGGTGAAGGTGACTTGAATCTTTCCAATTTGTTGACTCTTTTTTGGAAAGTATAGAGACTTTTACTGAATAAGTTTAGAGAAATAAGAGACACGTAAAACACTCAAACAGACACACAATCACGCACGCAAAACACACCATTGCAAAAAACGCACAGTAACACACTCCTTCACTCTCAAAAACACAGTCACACAGATAATATTACACATAATAACAATACATCTGACACACACACACAGTAACACCCTTCAAACACACGTCACACCAAATAAACACACACAGCAGCATACTCATTCACTCACACAAACACACAACAACACACTCAAACACGCTTTATGACACACACATCGCACAAACCGTGGTCTACCTAGAAGAGGACGTCACTAAAATAAACACACACACACACACACACACAAATTCACACATTCAAGCCAAACTTTTCAGACTCATGAGGAAACATCTCTTCTCACATTCATCATCAAAAGAGGATGTACACTTCTACGTACACTTGCAGAAATGTCTCATTCTACTCAATCTACACACACACCTAAGAAAAATTATTAATTTTTATATTTGTCTTTTATTGTCTGTGTAACTCTAAATTGTTATTCTGAGAAACTTCCCTCCAATGTTGATCAGCAACACAGTTCTGACATGACCTCAGACACTTCAGATGATTAAGCATTGTGAGTTTGAGGGGTATTTGTTATTAATTCTTTATTTACAAGGGTCAAATATGGAGTTTGTCTTCTCTTCTTAGTGGCAAACATACATCCAGGTCCATAAATATAGAAGATTCCTTCATCTTTCACTTTAACTTTGCAAAAATCTTCAGACTTATTCAAGCCATTTCTGGTCTTAGGTAATGAATGGAATCTGAAAGAGAAGATTGAGGATTTACAAAGACACGGTTTAAACGAAACACAAATACATTTGAAAAAGTATTATTACAGTAAAACGTCTAATAGAGGTTATACAATATATTAGATTAGATCAGGAGCGCTCACACTCTTGGAAACATAAAACGACCAAGTCTACCTACGAAATATTCAAAACATTTATTTAGAATTAAACTGAACATTTTCTATTCAAACAAATATGTCAATGTACTTTGCTGAACCACAATAAACCAATAGTTTTGTTAAATTTGTCTCAATACTTTCGACAACTTTTCAACTTAAGAAAATCACAAAACGTAATTCTGAAAAACTACTGTTTAAAAATATACTTACAGTTTCTGATTTATAGTGTATTGTTAATTGTAAACGCTTTTCTTTAATCAGAAACAGTGAGACGTAAGAGCTGATACACTGTGGTCCTTACTTTGGCAGTACTGGCTGTAGTGGTAGGGGGCAGCACTGGGCTGCACTGAACTGTAGAAGGAAGCAGGGCTTGAAAGAGAGGGAAAGAGAGTTGGACTGGGCAGACTGGACAGGGCCGGCCGGAGCTGAGAGCTGGTGCCGTTGTCCAGAGAACCACTGACCGATGTCAGATAATCTGCCTGATGATGAGGAGCGATCAGACTCACCACCTACAGAAAAAACATGTCCAAATCTTAAACTCAAGCATTAATGTATGGAATTATTCTTTGTATGGAGTGTCTTCAAATCATTTTTATATTTTACAAGTTAATTTTTTACATATCAGTTTATTAATTTATATAATATATAAAAAAATAATTTCAATTGTTTTATATGCAATTGTATTACACACATTTTATCATAATCTTTTATTAATATTACAAATTATAAACTAAATAAAGGCATGATTATATTTATATTATTGCCAAACAGACCCATATGTAGATATATGATGTAATTTAAATAATCAATGAAACGGAACAAAAACCTCGAACAAGGAGCAAAAACTAAAACTTACTACACTTACTGTACCACACGTCATATGTACGACACAAGAATACACTGCAAACAACAAAAATTTGATTTTGAAATTACTTTAATAAACTAATTTGGACATAAATGACAAACTAATTAAACAATGAAGGCAAATCAGAAACTAAAACTCCAGAAGGTAAAATTTAAACGAGAAGGTAAATAACATCAAGTGTTAAAATACTGTCAACATAAAAGTGTCCACAAGAGGAAAATCCTGGCGATCAGTTTATTGGGAAACACTTTCAAAGCAATCACAAGTTGCTTTGAATAAAACATTCACTAAAAGCCGGTATGTAAACCGGATTTTTTTGTGCTATTTCACAGGAAGTGTGATTGAAGAGCATAGTATTTATTACCTGAGGAGACAGTTCGTTATTGCCACGAGAATTGGCATGACTGTTCTGAGCATCAGACAATCTCGAATAACCATGTTGAGTAGATAAACCGTGAGAAGCTCCGCCATCTTGTCCAAGTGCTCCAGAGACCAATAGCGGAGGTCTGTGAACAGCATTTGAATCTAACAGCAGAGTTTTAAAGTCATTGTGTGCACTACTGTACAACATGCATCTTGAGATTTGCATTAAGACAAGTTTACCCTGAGACAGGCCGCTAGGAGTGTATGGGCTCTCTGACAGCTGATATGGAGAAAGACTAGGCATGGCTGAATGTGAAAAGCCTCCGGGAATCAGGTGATTGAACGACATGATCTGATTGGCTCCTGCTTGCTTTCGCCATCGAGCTCGTCTGTTGCTGAACCACACCTGAGTGAGCGTACATTTCTGTCACCATTACATCTGCTTATATACATAGACACAGCTGCATTTGATCATATATCACAAAAACTTGTTCTCATGCATATTGCGATATGGAAACATTGTCAGTTATTCATACTTATGTATGAATAAACAAATAGGCAGACAGTTTAATTAAAAGATAAATACGTATTTGAATGAATGGATAGACAGATATTTTGACATGGATGATGTCAGAATCAATCGAGGGAAGGATAGAAGTATGGATAGATGAAGGAATTAAAGATACTGTGATTGGAAAGGTTGCATAGTTGCACCGATAAATGAGGGATGAATCCAGGTCAAGGAGCTGCCAATCTAATTCTCACTAGCCAATCAGAGAGCTGTGTATGTGCCGCCCCCACGTGAAACTAGTTCCAATGGTTGAAACGCAAAAATCTATAATCTAAAAACAAAAACAAAAAAATAAATTTTACAAGTGTGAAGATTGTAAATGTAAAAAGAAAACATAATACTCTGCACCAAAAATAAAGAAACAAAAATGTGAAGAAAATTATAATTTTTTTAATTACCTAACGTTTTAGACTTGAGATTTAGTTTTTAGATTTGATTCCATAATAAAGAAAAAGAATGGATGAGTAGAAAATGAGTGGAGAAACTGAGGTATACATAAAGACAAAGTCGATTGAAGGAAAGACACACACACACACACACACACACACACACACAGAAAGGTATACAAGCAGATTTTTTGTTGCAGAAAATTAATTCAGAAAAAACAATTAGGGCAAAGAGGAAATTAGGCAAGTTGAAAACTACTTCAGTCTGTAGAGCTTTCTGTGCTCATCCACACTAAAATCTCACGCACACCCTTTATATTTGACGTTTACCTGAACTCGTGCTTCTGTGAGTCTGGCGCTCTGAGCAAGCTCCTCTCTGGTGTAGATGTCGGGATAATGAGTGCGTTCAAACGCTTTCTCCAGCTTCTCCAGCTGTTCAAATGTGAAGGTTGTTCGACTTCGCCTCTGTTTCCGTTTAAACGGCGTGTCGTGCACAGACTCTACATCCGAACCCTCGTCCGAAAGACTCGCTGAAACACAAAACACACATATAAAATCTAAAGTCATATTAATAATGAAATTATTATTGTATAATTAGTCATTATTTACAAAATTTTTATAAAATGTAAAAAAGAATATGCATATAATTTAAATAAAAATAAAATATATAATAAATAAGACTCATAGGGACATAGGGAAAAAAGTACTGTCAGAACTAAATTAAAGAGTTAAACATTTTAGTTAGCAACACAAAAGCTTCAGACATGCCTTTTCAATTTGTCTATTTTGTGAACCTTATCACTTTCTCATCTCGATTTCTATGCTTTTGTTTGTTCTGGTTAATATTCTATGTCGAATTGACCAGGAAACTGACTTGTCCAGAAGTAACCCCCTTTTGTGTATTTTAGCATTAAAGGATCCATAAAGACTTATTCAGGAAAAGGATTCTTTATGTTCCTATAGAATTTGAAAGAGATGTACCCAATTGCGGCATTAAAACAAATTTTTTTTTAGAAAATAAGAAAAATGTAAACAAAACAGTCGCAAAGAGTAAAAACTCAAAAGTTAATGCAAAAGAAATGAAAACATAAATTGCTTAAACACCTGAAGCTAGACAGTGCTAGCTTTAGCGTTAGCATTAGCCTAGCCTAATTGACAAAAAAAAAAAAAAAAAAAAAAAAAAAAAAAAAAAAATCGGAAAGAAATACTACAAACTGACAGAAGACGGAAGCAAGGTTTCAACATAGGAGCACAGGTGAAAGCTAAGGATGAAATAAGAGGAGCAACTGAACCAAAATGATTGAATTTAACAAGGAAGAAGAGGGGGAGGAAGAAACACTAAACACAAACCATGTGCGTCATATTACAAAATAGTTGCGCACTGTCAGAAATTAAAAGTGGATCCTAACATTTACATAAATGTCTGTGTGTGTGTGTTCATAAAATAGATGTTAGCAAAATGTTCTTTTTAAGCAAAACATAATAGCATTTCTGAAGACTCCAGTGTATCAGAACTTATCATATCTAAATAATTTTCTCAAACAACTACAGAACTTTTTTCACATGCAGTTAGCGAGACCGAAGAAGCCATTACTGTAAGCAGACCCTCATGCATGAACATACTAGATGCTGTTTGGATATTTGGGCCGTACTGTGTAAACTCTGCGGTCACTAAAAGCCTCTGTATCTGCAGCTTCTCTTCAGCCCTTATTCAATATTCCTACCCGGAATATCAACCGAGCGCTAACGTTCGCATAGACAAAGTCTGTTTCTTCAATCGTGCGAGATATTGCGTGCTCACTTTGTGCATGTCTTTAGTTAAGGGCAGGAGGCAGAGGTCTAAGATGAAACCATATGTGCATGCGGCCCGCTTCGAGTTTCAGTGTTTGAGCTGGTTCTCTTGGGGGCAGGTAATGAAGAGAGCTAATTGAGCCAATGACATGCCCCCTTCACCGTCCAGAAAAGATGTGAACAAAACAAAGCTGGAGAACAAATGCGGCGTGGCTGAGAATGGAGGGCGAGAAGCCTTTTCAACTCCAGGTTTGGCTGAGTGACTGGCCGACTACATTAAGCAGTACATAGAGCACCAGCAGATGCCCGGGACAGAAAGGATGAGTGACAGCTCGTGGGCCCATCTGCCCCCCGGCGCTGGGGAAAAGAGGGAAACAGAGGGACGACTTGACTTGCTAAAGAGCAACTGTGACCCTCGCAGCTGGGCTCAAACAACCACACGTTTCAGCTCAGCTCCTAATGTGCGCCACGTCTGTTTATTCTTCCTCTACCCAGTCAATTAAAATCACCACTACTTTACTACAAGAAAAACCACCACTACTGCGATCCATACTGAAGAATTGAATTATAATCCATCCACCAATCTATGTATATATCTATCTGTCTCTGTCAATCTATCTGTCCGTCTGTCTATCTATCTATATACAGTCTGTCTATCTATCTAACAGACTGTGTGTCTATCTGTCATTTAGTGTATCTGTCTGTCGGTCCTTCTACCCACCAATCAAACTGTGTGTGTGTGTGTGTGTGTGTGTGTGTGTGTGTGTGTGTGTGTGTATCTATCCATCCATCCATCCACTGTATCTAACTATGTATGTGTCCATCTATATACAATAGGCTTCTATTTAAACTCTTTGAACAGTTTTGAATTAATTTGAATTACCATTGTCTCATATTTACTACATGCTGAGTTATCAACTAACCAACAAAACAGACTTGTCTGTCATAGCAATTGAACACAGTAAAAATGATTAAGAATGTTGCCTTTAGGCAGTTAATAAGAACAAACACATTCATGTCTGCTGACAGTGGATTGGAAAGAGGATTTTTATCAAACTGATTTGAACTATAACAAATTCACTCTAGTATTTCCAAAAAAAATGAGTTGATTTAATAAAACACATAATATATCATGTTCTTTCTAACACAAAAAAAGTCAAATACACTTTGACTTAAACCATCAGAAACTTAGTCAAAGAGACACATTGAATGCATGGATTTAATGTATGCTTTGCCAAATGTACTTGCCATTTTGTGTGCTCATCTGTAGAGATTTATTTATACCTTTAAAATGACACAAAGTATTTTAATTTAAATATCTAACATATAGAATATTTGCTCATCATAAAAGGTTTTGACTTCATCAAGTTATCCAAATTTTAAATCACTAAAATCTTCTCAAATTGCACCAAACTTAATTAAACTAGCAGACGGCCTATTGATTTATTTTACCTTAGATACGCTGGCCTGGTCAAGCATCTTATTCTTGGGTGCGAATGTTTGTGTTGGCTCTCAGGATGGATTAATACCCCTGACTGCACACACCACGGTGCCACACAAACCATCCCACCCCGCTTGGGCCAGTTGGCACCATTGCCCGTTTGTATACGCATGTTTGTGTTTGCATGTTTGTTTGTGGGCATATGTTTGCCAGTGAACGCATGTGCTCTATTGTTGAAGTGTCAATCACTTTTCACACCCTCTGTTTTGCCAACGTCTCAGTGAGAATCGTAAAAATACTTGAATTTAGTAGAAAAAAATCTTAACTTGGAAAGCTATTTATAATTTCTGCTTGTAATTTATAATGTAATTGCGTTTCATAATCGGTCTACAGTCGGGTATTTTCACATAGCTTCTGATTTTAATGGGATAAGATCCTCAAGCAATTCTAATATACGTATAACTTCTGATATGATTACTCTTAGTATTTACACTATATTTATGGCTAATGTGCAGCTTAATAAAGCATTTATTTAATAATCACATTACATAAGCAGCATTTATAATTAAGTAGAATAATTAAGGGAATTTACAATTAAGGGAAACTGCATCTCTGCACGTGTTATTCTATGGCTTTCTGGATTCTCATATTTGCTCTCTGTCTCAGTCTGTCTGTCTCTCTCTCCGTCTGTCTCACTCATTCTTTCTCTCTCTCTTTCTCGTTTTCCTCCTTCAAACACAGAATCAAACATGTAAGGGAAGTTTCAGTTTTCCGTGGCACATGCCTTCATTTTTAAGAGGCCTCAAAGCCAAAAACGCTTGAACAAAGTATAAATGTGTATTACTGATCTCAACATGCCTGTCTGTGTTTTTCATGGGGACGGGACGAGAAAGTGGATAACAAGTCATATATAGAAATAAAAAAATGTGGCCTCGGGTTCAAGAGAAACAGAGAGGTAAAACAAATCAGACAAGAACGAGGGAGAAGAGAGAGACATTTGTGAAGTTGAAAGTGAAATTCATTCATGAAAGTGAAGTTCAGTATAAAGAGCTTGATTTAATCGGCTCTGTGACGGGTCTTTCTTGGACGGGACGATGGGCAAAGCGTGACGGACTTTCTTTGTGGTAATGCGCATGACGACGGTTTCGCCCCCATTGTGACCACTGCTTCAGGCTATGAGAGGATAGTTGAAGAGAACACTGGTTCCTATTGATGGAAAAAGCTTTTAATACTCTCCGGTTGCCATTAAGTGTGACTCTAATCTATGATCGGCATTATTTAAGAAGCTGCAGTGATGTTTGCAGGGCAGTGATAGCAGCCGAATAACGTTCACCCCAATTAGTCACGCAATGTTCAGTCATTATATATCATTACAGATCAGTCACTTCAGCTGTCAATCAACAGGTGTGTGTGTGTGTGTGTGTGTGTGTGTGTAATCTAACTGCTTGTTCTTGAGCGCGTTAGAATGTGTTTTTCAATTATTTCTAATTATTTACCCAGTTTCAGATCAGACTATAGATTGTGTCAAATAAACAAAGCCTGAAAACTGTCTTTGTTTAAATGGTAAGACACGTTTATGCACGTTTAAACTTTTCTGTTTTTGAACTCATGCATTATTCTCTTGCTTTATTATATTTCCACACCTACAGCACAACATACAACAAGTACAAAGTAATGAAATGACACAAATGGAATATTTTGTTTTCAAGTGGAAAAACAATGATTTACATTACTGCAGGACATTTTGGCTCTTACTTATGTATAAAACTTCGGAACCAGGCCTATTCAAGTGCTCTTACGAGTACATTTAGGAAATGAAAAGAGAAAACAATAATCGACTTACATCTGTCAGCAAGTGCAACTCCAATGGTGAAGTCATTCTTCTGGATGTGCATTTTCAGCTCCTGCTTTTCCATGTTCTCCTCATCATCATTCTCCCCTTCATCACATCTGACACGGTGTCCACCTCTCATGAGGCGGCTTATAGAACTCACTGGACAATAAGGAAAGTAATTTGCCAATTCAGTCATATGTTCGTTGATGTGATTGGGACAAATAATTTATAAGCTATCAAATATCTTTACTATTTAATGAGTATATTTTTTCTAAAGGGGGATTAAACTTCATTTTTAAAGTTTGTCTTTTAGTGTAAATTAGTAATGCAGAAAGCAAAGATAACCATGAAGAAATTTTGAAAAAGAAATCTATATAATAAAAGCATTATGAAAAAGCACTACTCTATGTAACAAATGTATAATTTACTTTGTTCATACATGATAGATAGATAGATAGATAGATAGATAGATAGATAGATAGATAGATAGATAGATAGATAGATAGATTATAAAAAGCTTATATTATATATATATTTTTTAAAGTTTCCCACATACCTGAGGGCACATTGTTCTTGTCACAAATCCCATCTGACACCAGTTTATCTCGAATTTCCCAACTAAAAATTCCGGGATTGTCTTGCTTATATTCATCTATGTGTTTTTCCACGTCTGGACACGTTGTCTGTCAAAGTGCGTATACATTTTACATTGTATTCACAAATTCACAAGTGCATTATTCAGCAATGTGAAAATACATTTCAAAATAAAGCAATTGCAACTTTTCGCGTCGTATCGGCCTGTTGCTTTGAAAATTGTTCGACTATGACAACTGTTCGAATTGCATTGGGAATGATGTTTGATGGAGCCGCACTTCCATGCGTTCAATAGGCCTCACCTTCGTTTTACTCCCGCCGGTTGCTCCAGGACGGATGGAGCCGGTTTCCTGGTAGCGACAGAGGATTTTTGAGACGCAGCCGTGTGAGACTCTCAGCTGGCGGGATATCACGCACGGACGGACCCCGTGATGGGACATCTCTACGATCCGATGCCGAATGTGGTTCGGTAGAGGTCTCCCGTTAATAAACACCCCGCCGAGCTGGTTAAGTCGACCGTGACCCATGGGTGTTGAAACTACATAAATCAACGAATTGAGAGTGATTGATTGATTGATTGATTGATTAATAATTAAAAAAAAAAAAAAAAAAAAAAAAAAAAAAAAAAAAAAAAAAAAAAAAACAATAAACAGAACACAAGAAAAATACTGGAAAATAATAGGGAATATTAGAATAACAGAGAATGATCCTGATACATTATTGCAATTAAAGCAAATCGACACATTAAATCTTCAAGCTATTTGTGATTTAAAAAATGATCTTTTACTGAGTGCAGAAACTTTAATTAGCTTAAAACATTTAGAAGGAGTATACATTCCAAATTGTTAACCGAAGAAATCACAAATTAAAAATCAATGTGATCTTCTGAGAAGCAAATGCACCGTCTGTTAGACACGAACTAACTTTGGTGCCGAGCGCATGTTTACCTTCCATCAGGAATCCACTGTGGAGATGGTTTTGAGCGAAAGGTTGACGCATCATCCCGGGAACGGTCCCCGATATGCCAGTCATCGCCACAACGCTGTCCTTTACCGACTCGCAGGTGTTAAAACATCCGGGAAAAATACTACACACAAAAGTTTGCGCGAACGTCTTGTCTTGTTCGGTATATTCAGAAGAGGAAACTTGAAAACAACTGTTTTGAAGCGAAATTAAAAACGTTTTCTTGTTTTTCTTCCGCAATCCTTAAACTATTCAATTTGCGTCTAAAATCTTTGTTAGCGTAAGTTTCATAAAATAGAAGCGCCAGCAATCTAACTGTGGCATTTAAGAGTTTGCCAGCAACTCGTGGTCTTAAGCTTGTTCTGATTGGCCGAAAATCTCGAATCTGAATGTTGATTGGTCGATCAGAAAGACGATTACGTCATAAAATATAATTTTTGTAAACGCAACTTGCCGTTTTTTTACGATACAAGATAAAAAAAAAAAAAACATCGATACATTTTGTGTTTTTGATACATTTATGTTACACGCTGTTGCGTTTTCTATCTCTTTTTTTATCAATCTCATGCGCGCACTCGCGCCACACACACGCACACACGCACGCACACACACACACACGCACGCACGCACGCACGCACGCACGCACACACACACACACACACACACTTCAATGACATGTGGCTCTTTTGTTGGATTCAAAAGAAACTTCAAATGTTTTCTTTCTGCCTGAGCGCAAGGACAAAGAGGAGCACGCGGGAGGGAAACGAGAAAAACGGGGGTTCTTTCACGTGCAAAACATTCAATTATTCTCTCTTACTTAAAAAGTTAAATCAAGTCTGAAGAGACCGGACCCCGGAGACATTATTAATATGGGAAGTTTAACCGAGAATGTGCGTGAAAGTGTGTGTTATTTGGCACATTAACTGAATTAATTACATTGATGTGAGTTTTACAATTTCATTGAAACCCGTAGTGATACAATCAATGTCAATAAATGCATATATATATATATATATATATATATATATTTCAGCGTTTTGTAGATTTTGTTTTTATTTTATATTGATATTTGTATTCATGTCAAGAGAAAAAACATTTTTCAAAAATATATGTAGAGAGAGAGAAAGAGCAAGAGAGAATGAAAGAGAGATGTTTTTTCGTTGACTGGTATAAAATAAGGTACAATTCAATTTACACACATTTAACTAATGAAATTTAAAGGACATGTTGCTTGTGTCACAGGCCTTGTGATCCGACTTGTAATGGGTCACCACCCTGTTAAATTCATTTACAATGCATTCCCAGATAAAACCTTAGTGCATCTAAAAGACAATCATTTGGAGCTTAGGAAAATGTATTTTCCCTAGAGTGTAATAAAGTATATTTATACATACTATGTAATTAAAACATGATTATTTGACAACAAACTAAAACACAACACACTTTTTTCCCCCTAGATTTTCATTTATTAGCTAATCAAACATTGTTTTTTCTCATGTAAACATAACAAATGTGCAAGTACTTCGATAAGACTTTACAGTTATTGAGGCGTTATGACAGAACACACATTTTCTAGTCTCTACCAAACATTACACAGCAGAATATAAGGGCTGTTTATAAAGCCTGTCACCCCACAAAGTTTAACTGAGAGGGCTGGAGTGCATTAAAGGAAAGTGCTGTCATCCCACACAGTAACACTGGGCTCTGAGAGAGAGAGAGAGAGAGAGAGAGAGAGAGAGAGAGAGAGAGAGAGAGAGAGAGAGACAGGCATGATGTGGTTAGACATCAAGCCTGAAGGTCTGAGACGTCACAGCGATTTAAGAAACAAAAATCAAACAGAATGTTCGGCAGAAAGCAGTGGTCGCTGATTCCAAGAATCATCCAGTTTTTATTCTGCACAAATTGGGTCTCGAAGAAACATCGTCTGGTTTCATTGTGTATTGCTCTGCTGTATGTGGTTGAAATGACAAAAAAGCTTCTTTGAATTTGTGTTTGCTGACTAATTTTTGCGAGTCTCAGCAATTAATTTCTTTCTTATATCCATGAAGAAACGCATTTTCTGTGGATTCAATCAATGGTGCTGGAAAGACCAAAACTAATTAGGTTTTAAGTCGAGTAGAGACAGAGACCCTGGGTTATTGAAAACTTTTTTCTTAGTCCAATAGGTAAAACGGGGTATGGGATTACTTTCTCCATCCACCAGAAGGGATGTAAAAGTACTGTACTTCACAACATCTCTTGTTTTGATGGAGCTTTGAAGCTGGTAACACATCACTATACTAATCCACACCATTATCTGCACTTGCCTCCAGAATCCAGTTTTTAAAGCTCCTTTTGAACCCTTATTAAAAATTCCTCAGTGCAACACAATGAAACGCGCCATTGCACAGGTCCACCAGCAAGGGGCAGTAAGGGGGAAAATGCCTGTTCCTACATCAGTCAGTAAGCTTCGATAAAAAAAACTAATTTCAAAAACCTTTCACAAAAAACTTCCATTCACAAATAAATTAATAAATAAACTGGAAAGGCACATAAGGGCTTATTTGAAAGATTGGATTGATCTTCAAAATCATCTCTTGGTCATAATTTCACTTGCTTTGTCAATTGAAAGGTCACAGGAATGAAAATAAGT
Organism: Paedocypris micromegethes; assembly: GCA_028031935.1. Classification (NCBI taxonomy): domain Eukaryota; kingdom Metazoa; phylum Chordata; class Actinopteri; order Cypriniformes; genus Paedocypris; species Paedocypris micromegethes. Next base: position 24,133,504 of record CM051502.1, read on the forward strand.
GAGTAAACAGTAAGAGCATCATCAGTTTTACAGCATACAGCAAAATATATCAGGCTCGATTAACATAAAAAAAGCTTTTAGAATTTTAAAACCACCAACTCTCCTAAAAGTCCAAATCAACAATCCACAGTTGGCTGAAAGAATCCAACCGTAAAGAAAAATGGCAAAATGAAAGAGATGCAGAATTTACAGTCACTCGAAAGGACATCTTGGCTGCATTCCCAGCGTGTCAGTCATTATCATTGATTTTCTATCGCTCCATCCTGTCACAGCAAGGACACAGCAGAACTCGAGCTTGTCTTGTGTATCAGATTCATTGTATTTGCTTCTCACAGTCTCAAAACCATACATCTACAGAGCTGAGATCAGAATTTTAGCATAACCAACATAGATATAACCACCGTACTGCATTAAAACCCTTCCAAAGTTACACTAAGCACTGACGTCATCGCCCGATGAAGAAAAGTTGCATTAGGTTAGCTTGTGGATGAAGAGTGTTTTTGTAATATGGGTTAACATGCAGGTTTCTAATCGAAAGGTATAAAATGAATGGGCTGAGCACAAGGGTAAATGCCACTCACATTGAAAGCACAAGGACAACAGCAGAAAGAGATTGTCGGTATTGTCAGATGACACACGTTCACCTTCAGAAATGCATAGGTGAAGTGAAGATCATACAAAAATCACAATTTTACTATTAAAGCTATTTTTCTAAGAATAAGCTAAGAATAAGTGGTCAATTTCTAAGGCCAGTGTATATGTAGAGTATTATACAGCAAGAGGGTGAAAGCACTTGTTGAGATTAACTTTACATTAAACTGGTCACAGTTATGCAAAACAAATTAGACCCCATTTTAAAATCTGGAATTTAAAAAAGTGTTGTGTTTAATTTGGCTTTATTTTTTAATATTAGCCCCTTTCACACATACAGACATTCCTGACAAAATATCGGTATATTGCCTGCCTTCACATTCTGCCCTGGGTGAAAATGGAACGAAGCACGCAGAAGCCAGTCAGAACATTCTGGCGTGGGTCAAGAGCTCAATTCTCACGCGTACCCAGTTGATGATGTCACAGAAAATACCGGGACTTAATGCTACGTGAATAGTTATTTTCTGGTCAAATGCGAGAATGGCTTGTGTGCTTGTATAGTGCGCTTGTGTGAACAGTCTTTATCGTTAACGTCGTTCTGGTATTTTTCCTGCATTTTTCCGGCATTGCTGTGTGAAAGGGGCTAATAACTGTGTCTCCATCCTTACTTATTAATGTTAATTAATTATTATTATTAATTATGACTCCCTTTTTTCGAATTATTATTATTATCTTAACATCTCATGGAGTCAAGGAACTTTAATGCAAAAAAAGTAAAACAGACCAAAACAAATCTGTAAAAACAACAGTTTTTACTCCACTTTGGAGTTCTTGTTGAAGTTCTGTTCAGTTAGAATACAAGCTAAATACAAATTCAGACTTGTCGATTGTCAAATCATATACGTATACACACCTATATAAATTTAGACTATGCTAATCTAATCATACAAAAATGTGAACACAATTTATTTAAAAAAATATTTACATTGGAATGCATTGTTAACTATTTAACATTTGCATTTGGATGAATCAAATAAAAAACGAACTACAATTGAATTGAATGCATTTTATGTTAAAAGGCTACTTGATTTGGTATTTGTCATCCAGACCTTTGAACATGATGTCTGATTGTGTTTTAGGCATTGCGATATTCCTTAACTCTAATGGCAGGTCAGCTAGTTTTTTTGGAATAACTAAAACCCACTTTTAAGTTACAAAGAGTGATTTCTGTTTTAGTAACACCGGCTAGTGAGGGTTAAGAAAACTACCACTGTAAGGCAAAACTCCAACGACTAAGCGTTTCTCCTGCTCGCGCTGTTCGAGGCGGAAGAGCGGCCGGTCTCGTGCTCCGGTCGGTACTTGAGCCAGCAGAGCAGCCACGTTACCACCACCGACACCATGGCGAGGATGCTGGCCACCGACAGGCACAGCGGACCGGCGGGTGAGGGTGGTCCACCGTGGCTGTGCACAAATATCAGGCCCATGAAGAGCAGCACGAGCATGGACAGGAAGGAGAAGATGACGCACACGCATCCGGTAGTGAGCGCGAGGCGTCTGCAGTTATGGCAGCTCTCGAAGCGCGACACCGAGTCCTGGGACAGTGTGGTGGCGGTGGACACAGTGGTAGTGGACGTGGTCGCTTGACACGCAAAAGACGCCACGGACGCGTCCTCCTCCCGCCTGAGCGCCACGAGGGCCGGGTGCAGCGGGGGCGGGTGCGGGGGCAGCGCATCTTGAGGCAGAGGGTCCGAGTCGATGTAAAGAGGAAAGTCCTCGGTGACCTTGGTGTTGTTGGGCAGGTTCTGTATCCGGTAGTCCGGTACGGGCGTCCTGTGGCGGCACACGGGGCAGCTGATGCGCCACGGCCGCTCCTCGCGCAAGTGCAGCGCGTGCAGACACTCCTCGCAGAACGTGTGCAGACACTCCAAGATTTTGGGCGCGCGGCGGTCCAGGTCGAAATAGTTATAACAGATTTTACACTCGTACTCCTCGTAGGGGAAAAGCACGTGAGCCTGGAAACCGGGCGGTTCCGGCCCGTTCGATGCTAAATCCACTGCTGCCATGACATCGCGAGCGGCGTCACATCCTCTTTATTATTACACGTCCCTTCTTTATTCTAAACTCTCGCGTTCCCGTTATGTTTTGCGTGCCAGGCCTTTAAAACCAAGGGTTCGGCCTTTGTCCAAAATATCCGTACGTAGTCGCATTTCGTGTAAGGAAAAAAAAAACTCAATTACCCTTTTGATCGCTCCACTGATATGAATCCGAGCTCCGAATAATTTGACTACAAAATCACGGCGACATCAAAGCGTTAGACACGCGTCCGGGGCAAGCGGCACGCGCTGCTCGATAGCGTATGCTGTAGTTGAATACGTCATTACATTTAACTCCTTTTTTGCTGTTCAATATGACAGCGCTTGTTTTTCGTTTAATCGACGACTCGTCTAACAGTTTACTTTTCCATACACATACATCCACATATATTAGTATACTTGTATTATTATTATTATTATTATTATTATTGTTTTTGTTGTTGTTGTTATCATTAAAATAATTCTTATATATATATTATGTTTACAAAAAATACTATTGTTTTATTTGTCTCTCTTTCTCTGCCGATCTTCGTGTTGTTCATCTTCAGCCTGAAGGTTCTGTGCCTTCAACAAAGGATCTGACATTTTGGGAATTTTGAGTGCTGAAATGGTTTTATTTTCTTTTTCAGTCAAACCATAAACTAAACGATTACATAAACCACAATGTGTTTTACGAAAGTGCCTTCATTCGGCTAGTTATTTTTAAATTGTTAAATTGTGTTAGACTCAGAGGCTTCCAAGTCAAAATACTTTCTTTCTTTCTTTTGCACGGCTGCATGGCTGCGGGTCCTCTCAAAGGCAGATCCAGAGTAATAGTTTAAGGAGGCCAAAAACAATGTTAGATTTCCACAGGGTTTATTCAAGCATCCATATAGCATCATGAAGACAGTTCAAGAAGAACTCAATACCCAACATTACATCACAGAGTGTGAGAGGCCCGAAGGCCAGACTCTTCTTCATAGTCTAAACATGGGCTATCTCCAAATGAGAATCTTTGCTGACTTAGCCGTTTGACCAAATGAGTTTTCATTCCTTTTAAATCAAAGACATTTAAAGAACATTCTTACATATACATATATAAAGAGTACTTTCACACGGGAGGATTGCTTCGCTTTCATCCTGACTTCTCATAAAATTCATTTAAAAAACAATCAGGAAATGCTCAAACACTTTTAAATTAAATTAAATGATTAAATAAATTAAATTTAAATGAAAGAATGCATTAATATCTTAAGCTATTAAAACATACAATCATATCATGAAGGGACAGTCTATCATTACATATGATAGACAGAAGCAGGTCAAGACGACTTCTTGGACACACTTACACAACACAGAATCCGTATGAGGCACATCAACAACCTTGGTATGACCCAGACAATGTCACAGTCACTTTGCTGCGTTTGGTTTAGTCAAAAATACAGAAAAACCTCGAATTACATTTGGGATAAAAATTACATTTAACTGATTATAAAAGGTTCATAATTAGTTATTTAAAATATGCAACTGTTTATTAATGAATTCATGATAAAATAAAAAAGTATTTGCTGTAAACACACTGAGATTGCAGTTTTTTTTATTTTAACGCATTGTTTTGTTGTAGCAATGATGTAGTACATTCAATTACACCAGTAGCTTTCCCTAAAGATTCAAACACGCAGCTTGGGACCGACGTCTTTACTGCCGCCTGGGACAGGTTACGTTGCCCGGCACACATCTGTCAGCCAATGAGCACAGGATTGCGCGTCTACGTCATCCGACTCTGTCACCTGCAGCTGTAAAACACACCTGTGTGCGCGTGGGATCTGCTGGGTGCGGAAGGGCTCGCGCACCAAACTTCTCGCAACCATGTGGAGATTCGTCTCATACCTGAACAGCCCCGAACTGGTCGCTGATTTCCAGAAGTGCTGCGGCCTCGTTCTAATTGAGAATTGCTCGGATGGTTTGCCGAACGGACTAATAAACAGAAACGGTTCCGGTAATGGCGATCCCGTGAATACTCACCGGCGAAAGGCGACAAATGGGATGTCACGCGCACACGACAATAACTCCAACTATAAACACACCGCGTCATTTGGTGAAAATCAGGTAACCAAAGTAAGTCTTGTGTGTTTTTTAAACGAGTTGCTTTATGCAAACATAATCACTTTAAGATCCAGTTTTAGATGCTGAGTGAAAATACCCAAAGACAAGATTTTCCTGTTTATCCCGTTGGTTTGGAAAGCAGTTTGAATCACGTTTTACGTTTTACACACTGCAAATCAAATCACTTACAGTACATTTTCAATTAAGTTCAAGTTCTGAGCATTTGTCATTCACAGTTTTAACTGTCTTAAAGCGCACGTGTGAATATGTAAGAGAATTGACTTTTTTTTTGGTCACTTTATATAAACATAAACAAAATGCATTTTATTCTGCTGGCTAATCATGTGTGATGAAAAAAATCTTTCAGCTTCATTAAAAGCTTCAGCCACAGCATTTAAACAGCACGTTAATTCAGACATGATATGTTCTGGTTACAGGAGGCTTCCAAAAATTATGAGGTTAAAAACTGGCTTTTCTACATCCTGTTTGTGTCCTCGTCTGCTCTGGGTCATGAGGTGTTTTACATCACATTCCTGCCCTTCATTCACTGGAACCTGGAGCCGTTCCTGTGTCGACGTCTTCTCAACATGTGGGCTGTAAGCATCTCACAGTTATTTGACATTTGATCACCATGTGACTCAATTCCAGAGTTCCATTTTCTATTTAAAATAAACAGTTAAAAGCTAGATTTTTTTATTTTTCAGTCAGTGATGTACATCGGACAGGCTATGAAAGATCTTTTAAAACTGCCCCGTCCTCCGACGCCCCCCGTGGTGAAATTGGAGAGGCGTGTGGATGCGGAGTACGGATTGCCATCCACACATGCCATGGCGTCAACAGCCATCTCTTTTACGCTGCTCCTCAGTGCTTATGAGAGAGTAAAGGTCAGACACACCACACACACACACACACACACACACATACACAACCACACACACACACACACACACACACACACACACACACACACACACACACACACACACACACACACACACACACACACACACACACACACACCACACACACACACACTCACTAAATTTAAAAAGATTCAAATCTGGGTCCTGTTTTACTGAAGGGGTGGAGTCACCTGTCTCCATCCGTCAGTCTATGCCCCACCCACACATCTGCTGTTGTGCTTTATAATGAACTCTCAGTCAATGACTGTCAATCTTTGGCATATATGGACCTATTATCACTCAGGTTGTGAATGGTTTTCAGATTTCACAATAAAGAAAAATATATATTTTTTCTTATATATTTTTTCATTTAAAGTTGCCAGTTAAAATGGTTAGAAGTGCAAAATCTCATAAATGACATTCTCGGGCTACAAAAAGTGTAATGTATGAGATGCAGCGTTGGATACTTGTGGTTTATGGAGATGGAATGGAATTGCTGTCAATCATACTTGAGCTTTACTGTCCCAGAATGCTTTGAGGTCAGTCACTAAACATTCTTCATTAACTTCCTGTGAAAGACCCCCAGCTGACAGGGAGAGAAAGAAAGATGAGCAGATGCAGTGAGAGGACAGAAAAAGAGAGGCGGGACACTTTCATGAATACGTAAAGACTCCTCAAATGCGGTCACAAATTAACTTGGTTGTGAATAAGAGCAAATGGTTGATCACGTGTCGGTCTTAAAGACGAGGATGCCAGGAAGCAAATAAAGGCATGTTGTAAGTGGAAGAGCTGCCACAGAAAGGATGGATCGCGCTACATTGAGACCTGGTCATGGATGAAGAGCAAGAGACTCGGAGGAAAGATGGATGAGCTGATGTTTTGTTAAAATTAGTTAAAAAGGTAGGAAAGAGGCCAAACAACTGTATCCTTCAGCATCTTGAAAGGAATTGTTCCTACATTTGTGACAAAATCTCAACAAAAAATAATGAGCTGCCTGATAATAACAACAATAGAAATAATACCATTCTATAATATTGATATAATATTATAGTATTATATTATATTTATATAATATTATATAATAATATATGTATTATATTTTTATATATATATACACACACACAGTACTGAATATATGTATATATAAATTCACGAGATTTCTGATAACAGTAATATTATATATAGAATATATATTACTTTATAATAACTATCACATTAAATTTTTTTTTATAAAATTTTAATGTACTAGTACTGATCTCCATAAAAATGGTTTTAGAATTCACACTAATTTACATCAATATGCTATCCATCAGATCTGTTTGTGTGTGCACCACAGATTTATCTCAATTGTTTGATGCTTTATTTATTTTAGGCACTTATCTGTAATGTGTCACAGCAGTTTTTTTTTTTATTTTATTTTACATATTTGTTCATGTACACTTGTTCAACTTTTCCAATAATTACAGTATTTTATGTAAATGTATAAATAATTTCTAATTATCTCTAATAAATAATGCTTAGTTGCTCTAATTTGGTTCACATAATGGCATTTAATCTCTAGTGAAGTCATTTACATTTTATTGTTTATGTAGACATTTGTGGTTTAAGAAAGAGCAGATTTGGGTCGTGTTTTACATTTTTTTCACAATAGTTTATAATTGTCACTATAGCTTGGCGATCCTGTTTTGGGTTTGGAAATAGCTTAATGATGTGAATTATATTTTGGGGTTTTTTAAAGCATTTGTTGTTCTGTAATATTAGTTTCCATTTGGAGCGGGACTGGCCGCGGCCGTGCTGATGTCTGCGCTGGTGGGTCTCAGTCGTCTGTACACCGGCATGCACTCGGCTCTGGTAAGTCTGGACCCGGAGAGAGACATTCAACTTTGATGTGCACTTTTGCATTTGATTATAAAACATTCATCCTCTTGGATAATTCATATAGTCTGGATGATCACTCGGTTGCTTTATTAAAGCGCAGGTCTGGTCTTTCTGAAGGGAAACTTCGGCCATTCGCCAGCTTATTCCTCTTCTTCGTGTTTTTATACATTATTTAGTGTTTTGTCTGTCTGTCCATCCATTTAACCTATGCATTTATCCATATATCTGTATTGTGTACAGTATAAGCTGCATAGGTAAAACATGTTTTTAATTTTTATACGCATTTGAATGTGTTGAATTCTAATTTGTTTCCGTTTGTTTCCTTGCAGGATGTGATTTGTGGAGCTGTGATTTCAGCCGTCATTCTGGTGATTTCTTACCCGTACTGGGGGGCCATTGACTTCTTTCAGCTGCACAGCCCCTTGTCCCCGGTGTTGGCGTTGGTTTTGCCCCTCGTCCTGTGTTATAAGTATCCTGAGCTGGACCACTACAGCACCACACGGGGGGACACCACTATTATTCTGGCATGTAGTGCTGGAAGTTCAATCGGATATTGGCTGAATGAGCGCTTGGGATTGACCTTTAACCTCACCGGTCCTTTTCCCGTGGACCTGCCCACTCTGACTCCAGTGGTCGTCGGCCTGGGATTGGCCCGTTTCCTGGTCGGGGTGGGGATTCTGGTTCTGACCCGGCAGACGATGCGCTGGGTGACGCTGCGGCTGTTCTGCTGGGCTTACGGAGCTTCTGTGAGCGATGAGGATGCTCGCAAGAGGAAGGAGATTGAAGTCCCGTATAAATTTAGCACATACTTGACTATGGGACTGGTTGATAGTATCATGGTGAACCGACTGTTTGCCATTATGGGACTTTGAGTGAGTGAAATTTGCTCTCACTAGTATTTTTTTTACCACAGGAAGAATTATATTTATTAATACAAAACTTGATTCTATTACAGCTGCATTCATGAGTGTTTATGAGTCTTTCGCTAAAGCTTTGAAGGAAATGAATAAATGCCAGCACATTATCCACGTGCGCTTGTAATATCATTATACAAATGAATGTATTCATATTCCATAATTGTATGTGTTTGACAATGTATTCAAAAAAATAAAACGCTATAATATAAGGTGATTGTATTGGACCGTTATTCATTTTGTCTAAGGTGTTATTAGTTTCAGGGTTAAACGTAACTCTGAACAGACTAATCATTTTCGCTCATAAACCTGAAGTTTACACACGGAACACACCTCTGCACTGTTGATACGACTCTATTCACTCAGGATTACAGCGAATCACTATACAGTACATGGAAATACAAGACGCCACTTTCCAGAAACTTGTTCTATTCACTTATGCCATTGAATCGGATTACACAAAGCATATAATCAAAGTAAAGGTACAATAAGCAGCCTAAAGCAAGGTTGCTTTAGGTAAAATATATATAAGTATATATTTTGCTTACGATTTTTAAAAACATACGTTTGAACATACGATTTAAGGAAAGCAAGAGTGGAACAGGTTTACTAGCACTTGTGGTGTCTGGAGTGTGAAGAGACAAAAACAACACACCCTAGACGTGAACTTTAACCCTCCTCTGCTCTTCAACAGGCAAACACACTCCTCTGCTCTTCAACAGGCAAACACACCTTTATTTCATCATTCACTCGTGTAAATGGAACAGGCCTGAAGCAAGACAACAGGCCACGGTCATTGCTCAATAGAAGTTTTAAAATTATTACATGCTTTTAAAAGGTTTTTGCGTACGTATTTGTAAACCGTAACATGTCAAACTAAATAAAAGTTTCATACATATATAAAACACCACAAAAAATCTGACTTTCTAACATTTTTTGTGCAAGGGCGCAAGCAAACTATACAAAGGTGTTCTTTTAATTGCAAAATTCTACTTTGTTAAATAAGCACTACTGATTTATACAGCTATATTCATTGGATGATAAAATGTATATCGTGTAAAACTATAAATAAAAATATAATATACCTTCTTTTATAATACCATTATTGAAAGTTCATATTTGCAAACTAAAAAAACGTTAACTGATCAACTGTTGGGTTTTACTTAGAAATAAATTAGAAAAAAAAAATCACACAACACGATAGGTAAAGTTATCACACTCTTTAACCTAATTCACAAGCACTAAATGCACAAAAACAAGAAACATTTACAACCTAGATTTCTTTTTGGTAATAAAAACAAAGTTCTGGACACAAGTTTCATGTCTGACCTACATGGTGAAGCAGCTTTATTAAAATGTTTGACAATCCAATGATTCCTGGGAAATATAGACAGAGGAGGAGTCTAGACTAAGACGGGGGTGTGGCTAAGGTTATTTGCATGATGACCTCACAGGAACGGCTCTATGTCGATGTCTATGGCGGAGCAAGGCATGGTCAGCTCGAAACGATTGATGACGTCTGGATGAAGGACCCCGAGATGCCCAATGCTTGTGCCATGCGAAAAGATCTCAGCACAGCGTCCGGGGAAGAAAGTAGAATCTGGAATAAAATACACAAAATATTTCCACAAAATACACAATTACAGAACATTCATATTTTTTAATTTAATCAATATCTAATGTGAACACACAAAGGATTTACGATAAATATATATATATATATATATATATATATATATATATATATATATATATCTTTACAATTTGTATACATTTTTATACTGCTTTGATTTTTAAATAATCCACCTTCTGCGGTCTGGATGTAGTATCCTTGCTTTTGGCCTGGCTTGACATCCAGAAGCTGCATGACCCGGTCCAGAAGCCCATGGATGACTTCAAAACCCGGGCTCTTGTTGTAGTAGACAGCACAAAGCCGGCGGTTATTCCGAGCACCAACGTCTGTGTCACGGAGAGATGTGTTCAGGGATTGTTCACTAGTAATACAAACATTTACAGCATCTTAAGAATCTCCACACCTTTGGTCTGATCCTTCAGGACGACGTCAGAAATCTCAAATAACTTGAGAGGAAGAGGCATCTTCCTGTTAGCAGCCACGGTTTTCAGCAGGCCAGGGAGAAGAGAAGTGCGCGCCACCTAGAGGTCAAGACCGGTATTGTTGCTTCATCTGATACCACTGACTTGTGTAAGCGTAATTTACATTTATGCAGAAATATTAATAATAATAATAATAATAATAATAATAATAATACGCAAACCTGAAACTCAGCCGTCTTTGGGTTGGAAATGTGCACAGCTGGGATTTCGGCAATGTTTTTCCCAAGTTTATCTGCAATATCTTCTTGTGAACACTGCAAAGGAAAAAGACCCATGGCTAATTATTTCTAAATCAAGATGTTAAGATATTTTAATATAATACACTTAAAAAGCTGTTTTGTGCGTTTGTGTATTAATTATTGTGATGTCTATTTTTTTTAACACAAAGAATAAAAGTGTATTTGAGACCACTGATCTATAGGGAAAACACACACGCACTACTAGTGAAAAAGCACATACAAGCAAGTTAAAAGTTTGTTGACGCTGCCACTGATTGGTTGGACTCAATTGAATAGCTGGATTAAAATAGAAAAATCCTGTTCATACCAGAGCAAATGTCAAGGCCTCAGTAAAGCCTGCAGCAGCCAAGTCTTGTCTCAGTAATTCAGTCAATTTGTTCAGAGGAAGCTGCAAACACACACACACACACACACACACACACACACACTTAGTAAAATAATGATCCGTAATAACCCGAGACACCCTTTTCTCACCTGATTGGCTACAGTGTAAGTTCGAGGGGTGGTCCGGACGATGTTGTTGAACCCATATGCTATGGCAGCATCCTCCATGATGTCACATGCATGGATGACATCAGAACGAGTTGGAGGGATCTCCACCCTGATCTCTTTTCCCACTCCGGTGACCTCTGACCTCAGACACATACGAGTCAGCAGTTGAGCGATATAGTCTGCCGATTTGCTAACCAAAAAACACAAAATCAAGGTTAGCTTAAAAGAAAAAGGAGGAGTTAAAACTGTAGAGTGACATTTATTGTAGAATTACTTTATTCCGACTTTTTTGTTAATAAAGTCTCCTGAGAGGATCTCTGTCCGGTACGCCAGCTCCTGTTGGCAAAAACAAAAATAAAGTCAATACACATGACATAGTATCTTAAATAAATTCATTAAAATTCAAATAAATGAAATACATTTTATTAAAAACAAAATACACAATAATGAACCGTGGGTATTAAAGACTTACAGGATACAGACACGACCTTCCATCAGGATGAACAACCTCTGCCTCCTCAACCCTGTCACATTAAATTGAAATTTCAACAAGATCATGAATATCATACAGAACGCATGAAATACTTACGTGAAAGGCTCCTCACAGTATTCACTAAACATGGTCACCATCATGTCCAGCACAATCTTTGCCTGCAGAAAAAACATGTTTGTCTGACGTGTTTTAAACGCTCTAATTTCAGGTGTGTGTGTGTGTGTGTGTGTGTGTGTGTGTGTGTGTTTAGAGGTGTCAAAGTGCTCACCTTTGTGAGGTCAGTGGCCGTGCACTCGATGAAGACGTTTTTTGTGTTTATTGAGATTTTGCTGTGGTCGCCTGAGAACAAAATCAGTGAAATGACATTGAGGACACATCACATCCTCAAGTTAATGTGTGTGTGGTTCAATACGACTTCACTCACCATTGATGATGGGAGGCATCGAGAGGACGATCCCATTACTGTCATAGATGACGGGATAGAGCGGCTCGCTTTCAATGATGTGCAAGTAATGTCTCAAATGGCTGTCAGTCTGAAACACAAAACGTGTGTATGTTATCATCACATACATTATCAAGAAATGATCACAAAACAACAGTCGTGAATCCTTTCTTTGGCCAACAAAATTGTGAAAGTTGTACAATGAAGTAAATGAACATTGTTGCTTTACTTAAGCATTTCTGGCTATTTTGTACTTGCACTGAGTATCAAAAATATGAGCAACTTTTACTTTCTACTTGACTACATTTTTGATTGAGTATCTGTTCTCTTTACTCCACTACATTTGAATGGACACTTACCGCTACTCGTTACATTATGATTGTGTGCTACAAGCTGGCATCTTTTTCTACCAAGGTTATTTCTTGAGCAGACAAGGTGATGCTGCCATGTGCAGGTGATAATGATAAAGCTCTAACCCAATATTAATCCAATTCAATATGTAACTTTTTTAAAGATATATTATATATTTTTAAAGATATATTATATATTATAGGGCATCAAAAGGCAACATTTTTAATTCCAGAAATACACATTGACAAGCATAATTTTATATGACCTTCACTTCAAAAGACAGTTCTTTCTTGATTTATGCTGACTGGCTTGTCTTTTGTTATAACCATCTATTACTGTACCACGTGTAAAAAGCATGAACGTGACACTGGAAGCTGACCTTGTAGAAGCTCATGAGTTCAGTGGCGGTGAACTCTTTGCTCTGGTTGAGCGGCCTAAAGCGAATCTCTCCTGGTGCTTTGGCCGTGTAGGTGAACGGACCAGAAATGGAGTCCAAATCATGAGTTCCGATTGCAACCAAGGTCCTTTTCCTGATGGGATCAGAAGCGTTACGGCCGGGGCGTGGACTCGTGGGTGTGTGTTCACTGACCTGCAGATGTTCTGGTGCAGTTTCTCCTGCAGCTCTATGAAGCTGTCGTAACGCTCCTGAGTGAAGGTGACGTTTCGCAGCACAGCGGCCACCGCGTGCGGCCTCACGGATGATGTCTGAAAAATTAAGCCAGTATTATCTCATGTTGTTTTTGTAATGTATTAGGTAAACCAGAAGGTGGTGTTTACCTCCTCGGTGATGACCAATCTTTGGGGGTCTGCTCCGTTGGCCGGACTCACACGCTTGTACCGTGGAGCTTCTAACCTGAAAATAAACCATGTAGTGAGAAGAAAAAGCAATTTAAATTGGCAGTTTATTAGGATGAAGATTACTAGAGTGGGTCTTACTTTTCCTTGAAGACCTGCAGACCCCTGACGAGACCTTCTAGACACAGCAGGTCGTAGCGATTGGCTGGAACGTCGATCTTGTACAGCACACTGTCTGACGCTCCCTCTGCCTTCTCATCACCCTGTTCACGGCTTATGATGTCCTTCTCTGATGTCTATGATTTGAGGTTTATAGCATTAACACAAATATTAATGAACATTTAACGATTCATTAAAAAAACTATGACTTGAGAGTTCTACAAAAAATATACGTTAAAGACTATGTATTATTTCATAGAGTATTAACCATGTTAATATGAAAACATTTGACTCACGATTTCGTCCAACTCTAGGCCGAACTCGAAGCAAAGCTCGTCAAACTCTTCGTCAGCTTATAAGAAATTACAAAATACATGTCAGCCACTATGATTGTGACGTCATCAACATGCTTCTAGTTTTACGTCGGACTTACTAAAACAAATATGAAACATCGCAGCCGAAAGGACAAGCTAAGTCAACCATCTCAAAATGTAAAAAAATACACAAATCAAACATTTTACAAAACAGTATTTATTAACTGTACAGAAAAATGATAACCATTTAAATCTGATGCAATCAATGCGCCATTGGAAAACACACGTTTAAGTTGGATCGAAAAAGCCAAAGCAAATTACTACTAATAACACAATCGGCTAAAGCAATAAAAAAAATGCTCACTGTATTTTTGACCCAGAGCCTCAAAGAGCAGATCTCTTTTAACGCTGACAGTCGGCATGGTGGCTGCTGATCACCGGGGTCTGATCCAATTCAAGGGGTGGGGCTTGCCACAAACGTCACACAATCGCCCGGTTGATAAATACAAAATAGAAGTCACTTGTGCTTTCAGTTTAAAAGCATTGAAAAGCATCCCTGCATACATTAACACATTAAGTATAGTGAACACATAGTATTCAAATCAGTATAGTATATATGTATGTATGTATGTAATAAAATGTACGACTAGAAAAAGCGGTTTATAAATAAGCAGAACTGAACAATATACTCTTGTTCTCGAGTTTGAATTGTAATAAACAATGTATAATTGTTAATTTATAGTTAATTTTATAATCTACAACTGTATTGGAAAAAATAAGCACATGATTGAAGAATTTGTCACTAAATAAAGAGCAAAATGCATTAGCAAATCGATCTTCTTCCGGGTCGGCAGGCGGCGCTGAGAATCATTTTTTCTGCGGAAAATCAACTTAGCGTCGTTTGAGTCTAGGTTCCGTGTGGCAACCTTACGCGGCCTAGTCGCGAATATAACATTTGCAAATGTTTTTCTGGCTTTGAAGTACTACATTTTACTATATTCGGTTCATAAACACTTCTCGACATGGATGCCGTAAACGCCTTTAACGGGGAGGTAAGAATTCATGTTTTATTTGACGATTAACTGGGTTAGCATTCCGCGCCATGTTTTTTTCCAAAACATCCTACTCGAATCTTTCGCTCACCTTGTCAATCTGCATGAATATTTCTTTAACATTTAAATGCAAACCTGATTGTCCAGTAATCTTAAATTAATTCCAGAATTTAAATAGCATTAGTAAATGTTTGGTGACCTTTCACCCAATTCCTTTACTCGAAACTCATGGTCGTATTGAAGGTAAACACAATCGGAGAGTTTTCTTACGTTTTCCCCCATATTATTATTAGTAATTCAGCAGACAATTATAAAACCATATTTCCGATTCTTTTGTGTGGAAAAACTGTATGTAACGTAGCACGTTCTGTTCGCAGTGTGAAACGTTGCCGGAAATGTGTGAAATTTGTTTTGCGAAATGTTTGTGCGAAAATGTTTTCTGATCAGACGAATCGAGTGTTGACGTCATAAACGCTCGATAAACATACTACAGTACTAATACGTTTCTACCGAGAGTTTAATATTGTAACGATTTTCGTGGGTGGCGTTGGCTTTCCCGAAGAGCGCTGATGCCTTCAAGATACTCGTGTCCCATACACCGCACGACCCCGAGTATCTGCTGACATCACACACAGAGACAGCTTAGTTGAGGTGGTGGTCTTTATTAAAGCACTGCTTTAATCACACACTCTACTTGAAGAACACACAGGACAAGTAGCCAGGCTACTCACTACACCAATGGTAGATTTTACAGTTTACACGAAACAGTTACAAAAATAGACAAACATGACCACCACATTACACACATCACACTTATATAAAAAGATTGACATATAATACACGTTTAAACACTCAAAATAACACTTTTATACACAAATATACAGAGACCGCCAGGATTTGTGGGTAATCCCTGGGCTAACCCCCCTTGCTGTGACTCCACACCCCCTGCTGGGTTTTCACACCTCTGAGCAGCAGATCGCCACAATATCGTTATTGTTACTGCTAGTTTTGGTACAGAACGTTGCAGAATGAGTTCGTCCAATTTCAGCCAATTTCGTAAAATGTTTAATATTACAGATGGTATGTGTGTATGTATATATAATATATATATATATATATATATATATATATACACACATATACATATACATATATACATACATACATGCATACATACTTGGCAAAATGTAAATTGTCTTCAGTATGTGACAAACATACATCTTTATTAACATCTTTATCTTGTCCAAATGACCAAATTTATTTATTCCAAGTAGTCCTTTTATTTATTAAAAAAAA
>CM051502.1:24149733-24190058 GCA_028031935.1 Paedocypris micromegethes
AAAAAAAAAAAAAGGGGGATGCATCAAAAGTATAATCTTTCAGTAGTAGCCTTAACTAAAAGAACAAAAGTGTAACATTAAACTGCTTTTTTAAATCAATTGTCTTAGGCCAAATTTCTCAAAGACCAATTTTATCTGTGATGTGTGCTGTCATTAGATACAGGTTTTATAGCTTTTTTTTTTCAGCATGTACTTTAACGACTGGACTTGCTTTTTGATTGGCACTAAACTTTTAGTATTTTTTTTTCTAAAAGTATTATACTTTTTTGTCTTTGTACAAATTAAACTTTCTGAGTGGTGTTGAGTTTACAACTAAAAACAGCGTGATTACATCAGCCATTTAAACAAAATTTCATAAATTGCATTTGACCCAGTTGAACTAGTTCCTGGTTTTTACTCGTTTTGAATCAAAGCCAGGTTTCAGATTTAACTGTAGAATTTCATTGTCAAAGTTTCATTGTTCCATCAAAAATGCGTAATCTTATTTTAAGTGCTAATAACACGCGTATATGCAACTGGCTATACGGGTAGAATCACTTACGCAACTTTTTTAACTGGATTAGAACAAGTCCAAATTGTTCTTTTCATCAGCCAATCAGCTTGTTTGAAAGCTGGTCCCATGTAGTTATAATAAGTTGACGTGTTTGTGCTGTTGTGTGTGAATGCCGTCCCACCAATTAGCCTATTTGAAATTGTTAATGACAATAGGGATTCTGTTATGTTAATTAAGCACAAATGTCTGGGTGCTGTTCTGATATGTGGTAGTTATTCTTTAATCAAAGTTAGTGTGTGTTGTGAAATATGGTTAACAACTTTAGTAACTCTAATTGCAAACATTTGTGCAGTTGTTTATTTTTGTGTTATAGATCCACATTTACAAAACACGTAAATGTATTTCTGTATTTCAGCACAGTAAAGTGAAAAATGTGTCTTACAAAGTCATCGTAACTCACTCAAGAAACATAGAGAAACTTTTATTAAAAAACAATAAATTGAAAGAATAGAACACTATTCCCAACTCAAAATAAATAATAAAAGGTCTGAAACCCATCATTGTTGCCTAACACTGATGCAGACATAATAATCCATTGAGGTGTATGTTGAGAATGTGTTCTAATTTGAGATGACATTTCTATATTGTATAAAAGGCGAACACTTGTCTAAATTGGGGTGTTTGGGCTTAAGTCTTGGAGAGAAACTTTGGGTTTTGGTCTGCAAGAACATCTTACTTCTCAGTTCCATGAGCATTTCATGGATTTGTAACTGAGCCAGTGGAAGTTTTCTGCTCTAATATATGAAGTTTGTAGCGTTTATTAAAAGAGATTGTGTTGTGCTTTTTTTGTTTTAGATGTTGTCCATGATTGAGATGACTCCCCCCATCTCTCGTGCCAAAATGATGTCTGTAACTAAAGCAGGAATCAAAGCCATCAAGGTCAGATCATGCATATTAAGGATGAACATTCAAATACCATTGTCCTATTTTCATATGAACCATAAAAATTATGTGACTTGATGTGGTGTGTTGAAATGACAATTTTTGTGCATAAGTATGCCGTTTTTGCTGTTGTAAAGAGAGAACAAACTGAATGGGTCTTCTGTATTTAAACTGTATTTACTACACTGGTGTATTAAGTCGTAATGTAATTATACACTTGTAAAGAATTGTGTGCTTATGTTATTTTTCATCCTTCTGTTCTATTAGCTTTACAAGCATGTGGTTCAGATTGTGGAGAAGTTCATTAAAAAGGTATGTGAAGAACTCTTTTTAGATCATTTTTTTTGTTTAATACAAGCTTTCTTTAACACGATAGTCAGTCATTCTTGTTATCTGTCAGTGCAATCCAAATCTCAAGGTGGCTGGACTCTACGTGGTTGACTCGATCATCAGACAGTCCCGTCATCAGTTTGGCCCAGACAAGGATGTTTTTGGCCCGAGGTTTTTGAAAAACTTCAACGAGACTTTTCAAAACCTTTTCCAGTGTCCAGATGACGATAAGGTGCCGACTTATTGCTTTAAGGTGTTGTGATGTGTGTATATTCTGCCCTTGGACCCTGATGAATGTTGTGCTTGTTGAAATGTAGGGAAAGATTCTACGCGTGTTGGCTCTTTGGCAGAAGAATGAAGTGTTTGGGTTGGACATCATTAAGCCTTTGTCGGATTTAGCAGCAGCTTCTGTTCTTCCTGTAATAGATAATGGACTCTCAGCAGCCGGTAAGTTGACAGTTATGAAGACAAAGTAAGAAAGTTATGACAAAGTCGTGGTCACCATCTGTGAATATTTCCAGTTAGGCAGTGAAGTTTTTTGCATTTTTGCTGTTCAGTGGTACTTCGACTCATGAATGTCCTAGATAACGAAAATCCTCAGTATTATACTGTATCTTTATAAACACTTGCCAAAGGGCTAACTAAAGAACTGCAATGTAACATGTTTTTTTCTGTTTCGTCTATTACCAATATTTTGTCATCTGGAAACATTTTTCCTTTAAAGTCATGGCACAGATTCTGACACGTAAGTCAGGGTACCACTGTATGTGTTTTTAGGTTGATTAAAATCTGGGGGCCTTTGCTCATTTCGATTGTTCTTGTCTGTTTTCAGCGCCTCTGCCCACCCCGGTTCCAGTGCCACAGCCTGTGCCAGCACTGGTCACAAAGACTACATCACTTCCTGTCGAGGCCCCAGTGACATCCAATGAAAACCCAGATCTCAGTGCTGTGGCCCAGCTTCTTCAGGGCCTGCAAGGAGCAGAGGTACCACACTCTTTCAAGCATGCATCAAAGCACACACACAACATCTTACTAGACTTGGCTGTTGCAAAATCACATGGCAGTTCAGCATCCGTGAAGAAGCAACTTCATTTCTATCTATTGTGTCTCAGTTACAGCAGTTGCTTCTGGGTCTTCAGCCGACGGGAGGGGTGTGTGTTCCTCAGGACACACAGCCAAAAACATCACTAGCCAAGGTACCACGACTTAGTCATTTTCACAATTTTTACATACCTTTTAAATGAACGAATGAATGAAGACTTTATTTATCCCACTAGGGGAAATTTCTTAGTTTAATTGAAAAACTTAGTGTAATATAAAACTTATAGTGTAATTTTATATATTACACTACTATATATTATACTTCTACTTTATTTTGTGCAATATCCGTATCGAGTGAACTGTGCAATAACTTTACTTTATTCTGTGCAATATCCGTATCGAGTTTTCCACGTTTTCGTCATATTTCTTATGTTCTATAACTTCTATAACTTTCTGTAATCTTATTTAACTGTACTTATGTACTTTTTTTGATGCTGCTCGTGTTTCTTAGTGCTGCTGTAACAAGGAATTTTATAAAGAATATAGGACTTTCTTATCTTATACAATTAGCTTTCAGATTTGCATATCAGTGTGATTCTTTTTCAACTCAGACGCTTCTTGATCGCTTCGACTATGACGATGAACCAGAACCAGTGGAGGAGAAGATTGAACCAGCCCCCGCTACTGCACCTTTTACTATGTAGGCACTTATTTTCATTATGTGTGTAATAATAGTAAAACTTCACAATTTAGTGTTTGTTCTTCAAACCTCTTTTCTCCTTTCTTGGTGTCATGCAGAAACCTTCCTCCAGAGCTCCAGCAGGCCCTGCAGGCGCATTTACTCAGTCAGTTAGTTAACCAGGTATTCAGCTGCAGAAAGTGTCATCCAGGATAGCATCAGCATTAAGAGTTGTGGCATGACCGCATGGTTTCTCCATTTCTAGGCCCAAATGCAGATGCAGGGACAGACCGTCATGGAACAGCCTGCGACGTCAAAGGAGGAAGTGGCTTCACAGCGGTTCCCAGATGTTCCCTCACAGTTACCAGAAAACACACATATTCCAGAAATTATTCATGATGAAAGAAACAACTACCTGCCCGTTACCCAACAGTCCCAACCCCAAGTAAGCCTTTTATTCCATTTAATCTTCTTTTAGTTTTAATTTTTTATTACTCGTTAAAAAATTAGGAGTTGGCAGTATTTGTGGAAAAACCATATTGAAGTATGCAAAAATATTTTTTTCTTTAGTTTTATTTTGATTAACAGTTGTAATCTTTATGAAAAGTAAATACAATAAATTATATTGGACATGGAATTGGCTGTTTTTGTTGTGCTACTGCAACATGAGATACAAATATCTCGATAACATCAAATGGCAGAAGTCAAATACAGAGTAACACAAGAACTGCGTTGAGTTGATCATTCATGATCTATGCTGCGTTGTCAACATGAACTGTTGCACTTTGTTGAAACATGCCAATCATTAACCCTGCATTCTGAAACGATTATGGTGTTTAGAAACTAAAGCTGAATAAAGTCATAATTTTCTTAAAATCTTGCAATTCTGCAAAAATGTTTACTTCATTTAAATGTTTGCAACTTCTCTTAGAAGGTTCAGAAACCCTTATCTGTTCAAACCAACACTTAAAGGAATCTCTATGTGTACACGCATGAATACAACAGTTTTTTTTAATGGAAAATGAACGCACTTAAAATGAAAAATACATTTTTCATCTAAGCAGATATTGGCCCACTCACATGATTTTCTTCTTTAAACAGTTCTTTCAGGATTTGCACGGTTTGGTTTAGTCTGTTTTTGAGTTTTGAGTCTGTGTGTGAGAATGTATCAGATAAGAAATTGTTATCAGATCAGGCTATATATTTAATCACTCTAATTAGGTTAAGTGATAAACATGTGTGGCTCTGTTTTTCTGTGTTCAACAAATTCCCAGATAGACATTTGTAATCGAACACAGATGATGGCCTTTTTTTTTTTCACTTTTATTCCCATTTCCTATGGAAATTTTCGGGAAACAACCTGAGTGCTGCATTTCATGTGCTGTGATGTTTCGCAAACATGAGATATATGAAGCTATAATACATTTAATACATGTTTTTGTTCTACTATTGATAATACGTTGTTTTGAATGATCAACTATACCATGTTTGTTAACTTCACAGTTTGGCCCCATAAACGATCACAATTGGAAATAAAAGTAGGAAAGAATTGAAATTGACACGTTTCATTTTCAAAAAGCAATTACAATTCTAAACAAAGATTATTTTAATTAACCTTATTTTATATACTGCAAGGCAAACATAATCTCGCCAATATTAACTGCATTTTACAATCCGGAAAAATACATAATGTAACAATGTGACTTATTTTTGAGAGTTGATTAGGAAATGAAGATCTATTAATGGGGCTTTATAATACGGTGTGCCTTTTGTTGTTTAAATTTAATAATTTTTTGCTGGACAATGTAATTGTTTTCAAAAGTAAAGAGTGTTGAAGCTAAGTAACAACAAATAATAATGTTTTATTTGCATAAAGTCGCTAGTAAAAGTGGGTAAAGTGTGTCTGACAGAATTTGAACTTATTGATCAGTAGAATAAGTTGTATTGTTGCCTTTTTTTTTTAGTCTCTCTTGTGTAGATGTTGTTGTCTCTTGTGTAGAATTTATAGTCGTGCATTTTTTATTTAATTGAATTTTTTTCCATTTAATAGAAATAACCATTCACTGCCCTGTAAAGCTGTAGAATAAACTAAATCAAATCTATTCAGGGTTCACCCAGGCCGGATCGTGTTGTGAGGGAACACAAACACGGCAGGCGATCAAGGTCCAGGTAAGTGGCCGTGTTTTACCTGTTAAATGTTCTAATTCTGTCGAGGTGTTCTGAAGTGTCCTTTTTGATTTTGTAGGTCTCCACGAAGACGGTCGTCTTCACACTCACGCAGATCACGATCTGGATCTCGATCACGCTGGTCCAAGCATCGACCTACAGACTCTAGATCCAGAGAACGGAGAGGGAACTCTGAGGAAAGAAGGCAGCGAGAGAGAGATCGGGAGCGCAGACAGAACGGACTCCCATCCATGAAAAAAGAAACACTCAGTGGTGAGAACCTTTGATAATGATCATAAAAACCAACGGGTTCTGACGGTATGAAACATTAGTTGTCCTCTTGTTTTATTTGTTCAGTCTGCAGTACGACACTATGGGTTGGGCAGCTGGACAAAAAGTGTCAGCAACAAGACATCACGACTCTCATTGAGGAGTTTGGACAGATTGACTCCATCAATGTAAGTGTTTTTTCCTCATTTACATTTCTAGATGTGTTGAACTGACCAGTTGTTCCACTTTTTATGTGTATTTGATATAAATCAGTCGCATCTGGCTAATACCTACTGTGGTGCATTTAAAGTGTGTAGGGGTCATTTAATGACGTTTAAATGACGTCATTTAATGACACGTTGTGTAGGGGCTTAAATGTCGTTTTATTTTAAATTATGTAAAAACAAAAAATAGTACTTTTTTTTTGGCAGAGCTTGTTCTTTGCAGAGCTTCTCAAAGTATCTGTACAAAAATCTTACTAGATTAAAACGTATTTTTTTTTGTTGTAAAATAAAACAAATGACTGCCGTAACTCAAAGCAAACAATAGGCAATGATTGCTTGGGGACCAAAGCACACAGAGGGATACATTTTATTTACAATAAAAACTGAGGAACATTTTGATGCTTTTCTGTTGCGGTGAAATATGTTTTCTAGTGATGCACCGAAATGAAAATTCTTTCCGAAAAATGAAAACCGAAAAAGAGGAAAACCTGGCCGAAAACCGAAACGCCAAAAGAAATTATGGCAATTGTTAGTAGTACCATTGCATTTAATGCTATGATGGTTAGGGGTGTGACGAGATCTCGTGGCACGAGATCTCGCGAGATCTAATGCTTCTCGCGAGATCCAATTGGATCTCGTGATATTGCGAGAATTTGGCGCCATTTTTGAAATATTTGCAATACCGTGATAATTAATGGATTTGATATTTATACAAGTATATAAACCCTTTAATACAGTATAACACATTACAAGTTGTAACTTACAACCATCAATGACGGCACGGACATTGCTAATCGAACACAGAAAGCAGTGTAACAGACTGAATTAATCGATCACACCCGCGACGCGCATATGCGCTGCTCCGTTTTCTGCGCTGTGCCTTTAAGAGAACGTATGACGCGCGCGAGAAAATCTGCTTGTTTTATTTTGAACAAAGTCTGTTTTCGGTTGGAAATCATGGTTTCACGTAAAAAAGAAAAGAAATCGGCAAGAAAAGCGACGAATACCAGAAACAAAGCTAAAGTAGGAAGCCGCTCTCCCTCTCTCCTCCTCTCTCTCTCTGTCTCTCTCTCGCTCGCTCGCTCTCTCTCTCTCTCTCTCTCTCTCTCTCTCTTATAATTGACTGGCCAGTGACACTTTCAATACATTTGTTTTTTAGAGCTAAAATTAACACAGTGAATTTAATCATAATGAAGTAGATTGATGTTGAGTTGAACTTGATGCCAAAATGATTCTACCATTCTTTACAATTTACTGGAAGACTTGTCTTTGTTTATAAATAGTGTTTAATGTCTGCGCTTGATGGATTTTCTATACTATTGACAGTTAAAACATTTTGTGAAATTACTTGCCTGGCAATTTATGGCATCATATTTTGTATGATCAATATTATGTTGGTTATCTGGTTATGACTGCATGCAATTGGTGAAAATATGTTGCATCAACAGTTTTGAATGTTTTAGTTAAATAAAATACAGATAAAATATGGCTCTCCTTATATTATATCGAAGGTTTTTTTCATTAAAAAAAAAATCTATATCTCGTGAGCCCAGTGTCTCGTCTCGTGGGAAAAGTGTCTCGTCCCAACCCTAATGATGGTGTACTAACTTTACTAAAATCAAGACATTGCAAATGCATTAATTGATAATAAAGTTTCAAATGAATGAATGAACGAAACAATTTTGTTATAAATTAAGCAAATATATATTAAGCATATTGCAACAATTAAGAGAAAAAAATATAATTCAAACTAAAATGTTACATAAAACAATACATTAACAATAATACACATGCCTACTGGCCTGCTGAAAGGATGTAAAAATAAATGTTCTTCACACACGTATTGTGTAAAATCAAATGGATCATATATTTACAATGTTATCCAACTTATGACCGTGCCTCTTTTAAATTTAAGCGAGTATATACGTGTTCAAATAAAGTGCTTGGCTTTCAAAACGTAACTTTCTTTTACATCTCGACTCAAAACTTATAAGCAGGTCAAAAAAACTGATCATATCTCTCTCTCTTTCTTTAACTCTGTGTGTGTGTGTGTGTGTGTGTGTGTGTGTGTGTGTGTGATTCTCTCTCTTTGTCTTCGATAACTTCTAATGCAATATGTAACTGCAATCGTTATAAATTCCATTGCAACCTCGAATGTTCTCTAATCTGCCAATGTCGCGGCAGTTGTAGTTAAGGTGGACCGCTAGATTCTGCAAACCGGACCGCGGTCCGCCATTATTCTGCTTGCGTCATCACCTTTCGGCCGGATTGTTTCGATGGAAAAAAAAAAAAAGTGTTTCCGCCGAAAACCGAAAATGCACTTTTTGGCCAAAAAATTTTCGGTGGCCGAATATTCGGTGAATCCCTAATATTTTCTGCTACAGTGAAAAATATTTCACTCTTTTTCACTCTTTATTTCTTAGCTTCACTTTTTTTTACTAGCAGCCTACACAGTCTTGTACTTTATCTTTATGCTGGAAAAAATCCAAAGCATAAAGTTATTAAAATAAACTTATGATTTGTCAAAAGAGAACCGCCCTAACTGCTTTATGACCCAGTGTCACCACATTCAGCTCTGTAGGACGTGAAATATAGGAATGTAGGAAATATGTAAATGAAAAGAATAATTGTGTGTACAACTAGAATAGAATACATATTTTTTTCCCACACACATCAACTGGGACAAATTATGTGGGAAAAAATAGATTTTACAAGAATTACATTTGTTTGCAGATGATTCCTCCCAGAGGTTGTGCCTATGTGGTCATGGTGCACAGGCAAGATGCCCACACTGCGCTCAACAGGCTGAGCCGAGGTGTCGTGAAGGTCAACCAGAAAGCTATAAAGGTAGCACATCTAACTAATACTTCCTGTTTGCTGTTTGTATAGAAAATAGAATTGTGGCAATGTATAAGTCTGCATTATATTCCAGGACTGTGAGTTTATCTTGGTCATTTTAAGATGGATGTCTTTGCATATTTTTAACTGTTGATTCCCATAGATCGCATGGGCGTTGAATAAAGGCATAACTTCAGATTTCAAGAGGTTCTGGGACGTGGACCGGGGAGTTACTTACATTCCCTGGGAAAAAGTGAAGCCGGAGAACATTAAGAGTCTTCGAGAGGGCGGCATGTTTGACCCTGAAACACTGAAACCTGGTAATTCACTTCTTTCCAAATCTAGTGGTTAGTAGGGGTGGGCGGTATACCGGTATTAACGTGAATACCGGTATTGAGTTGCGCCACGATATGGATTTTGCAATATCGTGGATACCGTGGCACTTTCATGAATTTACCTTTTATACACACATATCAACGCTTTAATACATTAAAATACATTTGTTTCGTTATAACTTTTAATTACGACACAGATACATTGCTAATCGAATACAGAAAGTGTTGGAAGAAACTGAATTAATAGATCACCCGCGAGACACATGCATCGCGCATGCGCTGTGCCGCTCCATGTCTGTAATGTTCCGTTTTTTGCGACACCCGTAAAACGCGCGCACGAGAAAATTCAGCTTGTTTTATTTTGGTCTAAGTCTGTTTTCGATTGTCAACCTTAGTTTCACGCAACTTTAGATTCAGTCGCGCGCGCAAAAGAGAGGGAAAGCGTGACGCGCGCTGGCTCTGTTCTCCATTTTTGTCTGTCTGTTTGTCTCTCTCTCTCTCTCTCTCTCTTACTGTCTATCTCACTCTTGCTGTCTATCTTACTGTCTCTCTCTCTCTCTCTCTCTCTCTCTCTCACTGTCACTGTCTATCTCTCTCTTCCTCTTGCACTCTCTTATTTTAGGCCATTTAATTTAAATGTTTTTTTTTTTTTAAATAAATGCCTGGACTACTTTTAACAGATATATGGTATTAAAAATGACAGCTGCTTCTCCAGGTTTCCCCTAGCGTTTTAATTTTGTACTAAAATAAGAATACCCCCCCACACACAATATCGTGATATAATACCGGTACCGTCTGTACACTAGAAAATACAGTGATATGAATTTTAACCCATATCGCCCACCCCTAGTGGTTAGTAATAGTATGTTGTATAATGTAATAACATAATACACATGTACGAAGCATATAATATTATTAAATCATAGTTATAGCTATAATTCCCTTTTCTCCATGTATAGAGTAGTCTGGTTTTCTTTATTACAGATTTTCTAATCTAAATTGTAACTTTTTGCTACATTTCAATGCTACCAACAGCACAATGACTATTCTGATAAATACTGTGATGACATAGTATCTCTGAGTGTATGTTTCTCTTCTTACTGATTTATTCTTTTTGTTTAGAATGGAAAGATGGCCTAGCCAAACCGAGTGCTCCTGTGACGGAGGGACCAGAAGGGATCCAGGGAGACGGCGCTTCACTTCCAGTGGTGCTTCAGGTAAAATATGAGGGGTTTCCTAAGAAACTCCTCAAGGGTTTTCTGTGTCTCGTTCACTTTTTCTGCTCTTGTGTCCTGTCTTTGGCATTTGGGAGGCAAATGGTGTTTCTGTGTTTCTTTCGCACCAACGGTGTGATGGTGCATGGTTTTGGGCAATTAAAGAAACAAAGAGCTCTAAATAAAGCAAAGATAGTGTCATGACTGTCTAGTTTTCTTTCCCGATTGTATGAGGCCAATTTCAGGGGACGGAGCAGGTATGTATGACTTGATTGATGATTTCTGGGCTTTTTGCACGACTCTGAATCTAAGTGCAAAACATGTTTTATTTTATTTCTAGCCTGTGTACCACTTATTTTTTTTATTCCAGAACTAAGAACAGATGTTTCCTTTTGCTTTTTTGTTCAAACTGAAACCTAAAGCGGCTGACTTTCATTTGAAAATGGTTTGTGATATTAATATAGTTTAGGAATTGTAGTAAAACGTTTACTTTAAATACAAGAATTAATAGAGATAAAATTAAATCAGTCTGCACACTGTGTAGTACAGCATTTCACATCTCACGTTTATTAGACGTCTAGCATATAATGTGACAATAGACTCTTAGTATATTATTAATAGTAAGACATTGACATAATGGCATCGTCCGGTGAAAAGTAGGACAATAGACACCGATATTTGTACATTTCTGAACTGAATGAAGCCACTGGGAACTGCTTTGTCTATCTACCATTCACCGTCTTAACACCTCGGCTCACCCGGACTACTGCTGCCGCTCTTGACTAAGAGGAATAGTCTTTCAGTCCATCTCCGTTGACTTTCACTAGTAATGCAGAGGAGTTAGCTAATTCTTCGTATAACTAAAGAAAGGTTTTTGCTTTCTGAAATCAAAGTTTTAGTTTCAAAACTACCAATTATGCCTTTTTGTTTAACCAACGAAACGTGCTACATGTTTTTTTTTTTTTTTTTTTTTGGATTAATTGTGAAGGTAGAAGTTGGTGTAAAAAGGGATAATGGCTAACAAAAAGTTCATAAAACTTCAACAATTTGGCCAATTTGGTTCTTCAACACTAAACAGGACCTGTGTGAGATCGTTGGAGACAGGTGGTCTACGAAATCAATTACACTTCCGTGTAGATTGACTTTTTGGAGATTTTGAGATGATGTTGAAACGCTGCTTTCTATCTGTGGCTCATGCTCCTTTGTTATTCGTAAACGGACATTTGTTCATCTTCTAAACCGCATCCTTATTTGTGGATTTCTGTGTGGGAGAAGTCAATTCCACATCCACGCGGGATGAACAAGCTCATGTCTTTGGATTGGAAAGCAACAGGAGACGCGGAGGAATCCCATGAGAAACGGAAAACGCTCCACCCGAAACACCAAACTCTGGAAAAACATTCCAAATAACATATTTCAAAAAGCACTGCGCTTACCAGTAACAATAATTGTTCTTGCTATTAATGTAATAATGTTTGTCATTAAGTTTCATAACGGAGAATTCCGGTCGCGTTCAATTCTTGTCACCCAGTTAAATTCTATTTACTGTCTTGTCACGCAAATTAGGAATTTGTAAAATTAGTTATTAATTAATTCTTGTTAAATTTTACCTATCCGTGCATAATAATGTAAGAAGACTGTTAGATTTGAAGTTGAAGATATACGATGGCAACCTTCCTCGAAACATTTGCTGGGAAAACTAACAACAGGTGGGTTTTGAAAACGCCAAGGGAATCATTCACTGCTCAGAATGTTTCAACTCGAACAGTCAATAATCTGAAAAATGCGCAGGCAACCACATTCCAAGTTCCATTCCTGGAGAAATGCATATGTAACTGTCCTGCACGTTTGGGTAAAATTTAGGCTAATGAATGCAAGCATAAACATATCTTTTGTTGCGGAAAACTTTGAAATTAAATTTTTTTTTAAATTATAGTTCAGTTTTTTCCCCTTAATCCCCTGAAATTGGACAGTTTTGACAGATCCTTTATTTGTGATTAGTCTTATTGTGTAAAAAAAAAACAAAGTTACCCTCAAAGATGATCATTTTCTAAAGACATTTTTGCATTAAGTTTATTGACCTTAGCAAAATATTGGCAGCAGAGGTAAAAATTGTCGTCTGCATCACACTAACTGTTCCACAATGTCACCTGATCTGGCCGTGACTTTTGCTTTCACTTGGACATACCTAGAAAGGCTAATGGAATCACATCCATTAACTTTTCTCAAATATCCTTCTTTTTCCGTTAAATCAGCACGTTCTCTTTAGCTGTTCGGAAGTGTAGTGGAACGCTAATGGCAGATGGTTTCAAGCCTTGAAATATCAAGAGTCTGTCCTAATGGACTCACCAAGGTGAGTCTTAACCATCACTTGTCAGTGTGACAAGATCTGTGGTGAGAAGGTAAACTCTTCGGGCCATGGGTTATGCGTTTCCTGACCGGTAACCACAATACTGTATATTCACGCATATAGCACACGGATAACACGCACAGAAAGCGTTTTGTCTTTTATGCGTATTGTGCGAACAAGTGTGTGTAAGTCAACACAGGGCAGGACGACTGGAGCGAACAACACCCAGGAGTGTCAACCTTACTGTAAAACGATCTGTGATTGTCATCGCATCATGATGACGAAGATTTTGGTGGAATATGAAGCTGAAGATGACGTCAAATCCCAGATGAAGGTCTGGACGATTGACAAGAGCCCTGAGGATCAAAAGACAATTTTTTTTTGTTATCGTTATTATTACTAATTATTTAAATGTAAAAAAAAAAAAATTAATTATGGCCTTTTTTGTCGTGGCAGTTTTTTTTGTAGGGTTTTTCTACTAATCCGAGTTCTACTTGTACTAGTTTCTACTAGTACTAGACTACCTTTTTGAAGCACATTTCAGAGCCATTTAATGCGTAGTGGCTACTAGGATGTGTGAAATGGAAGTATTTTGTTCTAATCTCTCTTGTTAAATCTTATTTCTGTTTACATGACTAGACTCGGTTAATAATATTTTTGCTGGTTCTGAAATGAGAAGTATTTTAAA
Organism: Paedocypris micromegethes; assembly: GCA_028031935.1. Lineage (NCBI taxonomy): Eukaryota > Metazoa > Chordata > Actinopteri > Cypriniformes > Paedocypris > Paedocypris micromegethes. The sequence continues at coordinate 24,163,304 of CM051502.1, forward strand.
AAGCTTGGCTAAGGACCCAGGGATTGAATGGACAGTGTCCGATGGGGCCTTATCTGCATATGGACCGCGTCTCACATTGAAACGTCACCAGTCTCTGATCATGTGGATATAGTCCTGCACTGGGAAGAGGGAATGTTCTGTCCTCGGAGGATCCAAAGATTTGGTAAGGTGAACGATTTTTGTTCTAAATAATGTAGGCCAGTAGTATGTTCTGCTACTTTATCCTTAAACTGTGTATATTTAAAAGACGTACAGTATATGTATCATTAAAACATAATGTCTCATTTTAATAATATTGTTACCATATCAGTATTTTAATGGATTTAGTTTTCCAAGATGTTACTAATTAAATTATGAACAATTTTGTAATTACTTTTGCTGTTCAACAAATCAACTTAAAATTCTTGTTCATAGCCTAGTAAGTTAAGTCTAAATAAAATGTTATTCTAAAGCTAGAACTATTAGAAATCTAAAATTAATGGATCAATGAATAACATGTTAATCGGTTGTCCATATTTTGATTCCTTTTTTGAAACACAACCACATAGTGGTTCACACACAACCCTATAACACAACCCTCATGTGTTGTTTCCGGGAAACACCAATATTTTTCCGGGGAAATTTTTTTTGTAGTATTTGCAGTATTGTACAGCAAGTGTCTGAAGTTTAAATGCCAATAGACAAGTTTAAAATCTCTTGTTAGCATTTTTTTTTTTTATTTTATTTCAAGCAACGTCAATACCTGCCTAGTGTAGTTCTGTTTTTCTTGCTCATAAACGAGAGGAAGAAAAACTGGTAATGTGGTTTTGGATGTATACTAGATAATATAATGCAGCATTTTTACTTATATAGGCATGTGTTTTTCGTGTGGTTGTAAATTGACAATCACATTTTTGTACCATGTACTTGTGGAATTAAAATTTGAAAAGTAACTTAATGAAGGTGATATTAAATAACATGATTGAATTTTCCATCACATGTTGACATACTGTACTGTTTTGGAAGCCAAATATGTCACTGCTTAGGGACAGCATGCGATTTGGAAAAGCACTTTCCAAATAAACTGAACTTTAACTTGTATTTTGTATAGGTTAGATCTCTTCACCTTCGTGATAAGAAAGAAAGTCTAGTGATGGTGTGCCAAAAAAGTAAATCGGTATATTTTTATGTCTTTGGTGAGTGTCAAAAAGCACCTATAATAAATGGTCTAATAATTATTGTTAATATGACTAGTGTACAAATGTACAGTGATTTTGCATCTTCAGTGGAATTCCCGAAAATGGTCATTCAGTATTCATCTTCAATTTAGATGTTTAAGAATAGGTCCTGATTATCTAGCAATCAGACATCTGCACAGTGTGTATATTTAGTGTAATGCCGGAGGACTCCCTTACAAAAAATGGCCCACATCACTCTGTGGGCGGAGTTCAACAGCCAATATTAAATAACAAATCTGTATCCAAACAAATCTTGTAGTTTTTGACCCTTTTAAAACTAGTCAATTCAATTTGTATATGTTAATTATCTGTATTAGAAAGAAATATGTGGTTTATGTATTGGAACAAAATTCTTTGAAAAGAAAAATCTATGGTTTTTACATTTTAAACCATGCAAGTTTGATCTCCTACATTGATTTGAAAGAAAATATAATTCTAAATATTCTATTTCTAAACACCGTTTTAACACAAGGAACAGAATATTTTTTTCAGTATATTTTAATTTAATAAATGAAAAATTACCATGTTTTGTTTGTGAAAATGCTTTTACCCAAATAACAAAAAAAAAAAAATAATAAAAACATGAAAATAATGTAATTTAAAGACAATTTCACAAAAATCTTAAACAAGAATTGTAATAACAATAAAGCTATAATTTACTATAATTAAAACAAAAATAATTTTAAGCTTATCTTCAATGACTTTTTGACTTTTTTTTTCACACAAACACACACTCCATATAGACCCATATAGATGCCCATATAGACACTCATAAAAGGACACAGAACGGTCTGAAAGAGATAAAACACGTGAATGACTTGCTTGGGAGGAAATACTTAGCGGATATCCGATGTCATTTAAAGGATGCGAAAGAGCTTCTCTGAACGCACAGAATGTCGAACCTCGAGGCGGATGAGCAGAAGACCACACCAGTGAAATTCCTCAAATTCACAAGCTCGTGAGAATTGGACAATGGACGAATGGAAAAGCATTGCCTTTTCTGATGAATCTTCATTTGTGCTGTGACTTTGCAATGGTGGGGCAGAGTTTGGTACAACAACAATGACCAAACCCTCCCCGAGTATTGCTGGTGGCTGTCTGTGCATTTATTACTACAGTATACACATTTTCTGATGTGATAAAGCTCAAATCAGACTGGTTTCTCGAACATGCCGATGAGTTCCCTTTGCTCTATGGCCTCCACAGTCACCAATCTAAGTTCAGGAAAGAAGTTCTGTGATGGATGTGGTAGAGCGTGATACCCGCTTCGAATGTGCAGCCAACGAATCTGCAGCGACATCAGAACGTCATTATGGACTAAAATTTTTGAAGAATGTTTCCAGAACCTTGTTGAATCTGTGACCTGGAGGATTCTGGTAGTTCTGAAGGCAAACTGCAGCCAAGTCCTTTACTAGCGAGTATATACCTCACTGTGGCTGGTGATACAGTAAACAAACACGCACGCACACACACACACACAAACAAACAATGTTTTTATTATCATAAGCTGATGAACTAACAGCATTTATGTTTGCTGCTACATTGGAACTTCTGTTTTTAATATATAGAATTTATTCTATGTTTATTTCACACAACGTCTTAGGAGATTTATCACAGAGAGAGAGAGAGAGAGAGAGAGAGAGAGAGAGAGAGGTTTTTCATAAATGAGTAACAGGTTTCAAAAAGTGTTTTGAATCAAGCTGACTGGTGTTTGATAAAGTCTTTCAGGGCCTGTGACGACCCCCCTCCCATGTTATCTATCAGTGTTGGTTTGATAGATTCTGTGAATCCTTGCAAACCATAAACCAGTTCTTGTAAAACTGGGCATATTGTGAAAAATGCATAGTAACCATATAGACCAAATGTTTATTGTTTAAATTAATATGTATGTCGATTTCATCTCATATTCACAGCATGTACGCAATGATCAATGTCTGATTTTGTATCTTAACTGGTATCTGCAATCAGTGTTCCTGCCGCTAGAGGTCGCACTTCCTCAAGGCAATTTGCATTTGACTCAACACACTTGCGAACACGAGATGGGTGTTTGCCATGGGAGGACTATTTTGGTCTGTAACATTTGACAAAAATAAGTTAAAAAAAAACGCGGTGACTGGCATCATAATGACTCATTTCTCAGAAAGCATATTGTGTGTGTGTTCGGGTTTGGTAATGTTTTATTTATGGTAAAGGGCAGGGGTGTAAAGAGTACCGGACAGCCATATTTGAGTAAAAGTACAGATACTTACTGTAAAAATAACTCCAATACAAGTAACAAGTCACCAATATAAAAAAGACTTGAGTCAAAGTAGCAAAGTATCCAATTTTGAAAGAACTTAAGTATTAAGAAGTATTTTTATTCATGCTCAATATAGGCCCAAAAAAAGAAATGTGAAAACTGGTAGAACAAAGTAGATAAAAAAACAAAAAGTCAGTCTCAATCACTTAAATTTGCAAGTAGATATAAAATTATTAATCTGATTAGTAAATTACATATTATATGTATTATTTAAAGTTATATATTATGTAATAACATTTATAAACACATTTTTACGCCCCTATTTTGCGTTCTTGTGGTTTCTAATTTACAAATAGAACCTCATTACCTTCAGCAGCCTAAAGATGGCGATATTCACTTAGTCCGCCCGAGAAATTATCCGCGGTATAAATCGATTCCCGCTTGTCGCACACATTTACAATGTCACGAGTAACGATAAGTGTCCGTTCTAATGTAGTGGAGTGAAAAGTACTGCTACTCGCACAAATGCAGTGGAGTAGAGTGTAAAAGTTGCTTATATTTTCGATACTCAGTGCAAGTACGAAGTAGCCAAAAACATACTTAAGTAATGTAACGAAGTACATTTACTCCAGTACCTTACACCCCTGGTAAAGGGATATTTATACTCATCATATTTGAGCAGGGGCGCCGCTATGAGATTTGGGCCCCATGAAAACATTTTGTGTCGGCCCCCCCCCCATACCTTCTGCACTCAATCTTTAAAATGTGAGCGATTTAAAGTGTTTTTGCCAGTTTTGTCATAATACCTTATATTACAAATGTATCAGCCAAGGAACAATAATAGTGATGATAAAGAACAATTATTATGTAAGTGAAAATAATTAACATTGTTAAACAAATAAATTAAACACAACATTTGTTATAAAAAGAGCAATGTGCAACACAACAGCAATTACTTAACACTTAACTAGCCGCAATAAAAATGTGGTCAAACTTTCCAGACGATTAAACATCTGACCTCACAAAACACGGGAAAACCAAATCAATCAACTATGGAAACCAAAAGTGCAAAATGCAATACATATTTTTTTTTTTAAATAAATAACACAGCTTAAACAAAAATGTAATTAAAAAAATAATTTAACCAGTTTGCTACATTTAATTTAACGAGTTAAATTTAACCAAACCGTTTTTTGTCAAAGGCCAAACGCCTTCTTGCTTGCAAAATCCTCAATTAAGTCATCAAAGCTCAGACTTAAGAATGCCAACTGGCTTTCTATTGACGATACAGCGATGTTGTTTAACCATCCCTGAGATATTTTTAACAAGTTTGAGTTTGCTGTATCCTTGTTCTCCACCAGCGCCAGTGATAGGAAGAGTGCAGAATATCTTCAGAGTAATACACACTTCTCCAAAAATGCTCTGGAATGTCATTTAGAACAGCAAGAGGTGAACAACCAGATTGGAAATTTGCAGAAAAAGTGGCATTCTGATGTCCGATTATAGGTCAGGATGTCAGTGGCAAACTAATTATCTGCTTTCTCAACTTGGAGAAAAGCTGAAGGAACATTTTGTGATTGAACACGAATACTAAACGAGACTAAACGTATAAACGAGACTAAACGTACAAAAAAGAAAAGTAAGCAATTGCCGTCACTTTCTCTCGCTGCTTTTCGTTCTTATAGTTTTCGATTTCCAGATGTATACACCGTTTTTTGTGAGGACGACATTGCTGGTGTTATTGATCCGAACTCCGGTAAAGTTGCCGCTGATGATCATCGTCTGACTCACTACTGACATCGCCAGTCCGAAACGGAATATTCCACTTGTAAACGAGAGGAGGGCTGCTCCGTTCACCTCAAAAAGGCGAAAAAAGAGCCTTTAAATATTAAGTATGGAACTTTTCATAAATAAATTAAGTATATCTAATAAATAAGTACTAAAAATTGCACCATTGTTGCAATTGGTCGATGGGGACCGCCGCCCCCCTGTATTTGAGTTAGGTTTTAGTTTCAGTTGAGGATAGTGTTGTTATTTTAAAAGGCATAAAATCTGTTGCACTAAATAAATACATACAATACTTGAAACATTACATGCAAGCCAACTGTCCTCCCCTCGTGCAACAAAACTCCATTATGATAAAGTTTTCAGGAATAACTGGCACCATTGAAACGAGTTCTTTGCAATTTTTTCTCTCATATTTTTTTTTCTCTAATCTTTTCTTATCTTCTGTGAATATATTAGAAGTGGCCATAGATTATTTTTAATATAGATTAATTCCAGTGTAATATTGAAATTATTGTAGATTAACCTTTAATCCCAGCTAATAGCTTTTTTTTTTCCACATCTCCCTTGGGAGTCGCTCCGAGGGCATTCGAAATAGATGCCCAAAAGCTCATGACCTTTGTTGAGGGTTGGAACGTAGGTTGACTGGTAAATATGCCTTACAGCTCAGCTCGTTCTTCACCACCACAGACCGCTGTAAATAACACACTTAAATACGTTTCTTTTATTTCTTATTAACAGAAAAATATTAACAGACCTCTTTGCCTCCTGGATGCCTGTGGATGCTTCTGTTCCTTTTTTTTGCATGTCTAAAACAGAAAAAAGTTGCTGCTTAATTATTCTTATTTATATGAAATATATTAAAAACGTTTTTTTTGGTTACAGAGTCCTGGAATTCCTCCTGTTGCCATTGAGACCGTGGTTCCAGGCTTGTCTCCTCCTCCAGCCTTCCCACGGCCCGGATTCAAACCTGCAGGTACAGAAACGTTCTTTAGGTTGGGATGAGCATCTTATACTTGGGGAAAGCCACACCACAGGTTAAAACTCTGTTTGTGTTTGTGGATTGGTTAAATGCAGAACATATATTCTAGAATGCTATAACGACATGGACACTTTATAACTTCATATTTGTAAAATTTAGATATTTTAAAATAATTTATATACGTAATGTATAAAAATATAAATAAATTTTAATAAAACATGTATGTTTGGCTTTATTAATAATTAATGTATGACTTTTAAAAGCATGTGAAACATAATACTAATACGTGTACAATTCTACTACAGCTTTCACTCCTGTTGTTCCAGTCGCCGCCTTCACAGGTAAAGTGTGGGTTTAATCCAATCATTTATTTATGATAATTTGATCATGTGACATATACATAGAACGTCTGTGAGATTTTGGTATAAATGTGAAAATGCATTCAGAAATAATCACAAATTATTGAATACACATTTTGACAAATCTTCAAAATTACTGTTGTTGTTGTTGTTGTTGTTGTTGTTGTTTATTACTATTGTGTTCATATGTACTGTACTTTATATAAAAACTCACATATTTTTACCCTAATATCAAAACCGCTTTCAGTTTCTAATCTGTAGTTTTTCCCGAATCAGATAAGCCTGCTGAAGAACCTTCTATGGACTTCAAGGAGAGTCCAGTGGCAGGGGGTCAACCTCTGAGCCCCCCTCCTTCGGCCGGACCCCGGAGATTTCTTCCTCCACACCTTCCAGCCGCCCTTCCACCCTTTTTACCCCCATTTGCCAACAACGGACCAGCTCGCAACTTGCCTCCAAACATGCCCCTTTACATGATGCCCCCCAGATGCCACAACCCCATGTTAGGTGAACTGCCTTTGGGTCGATTCCGAGCCCCTATGATGGCTCGTCCAGATTTCCAAGACAAACAACCGTGGGGCCCGAGGTTCGGAAATGAGGGTCCGTTCTTCCGGGGTGTTTGGGGAAGGGGTGGCCCACCTGCACAAAGCCGCTTTGGGAACTGAATGGACATTTTATTTTTATATAAAGTCATTAACTTCATTTGGCTGTGGTTGGTCTCATACTGGCAAAGACATTGGACTGTAGTAAACTGGTACCACAGAGTCCCGGAAGAATAACTCAGATGAATGTGTCAGCAGTGTATTTTTCTATCCACTCATATCTCTGACGTGTAAAATCCAGCGTTCAACTGCGTTTGAAATCTAATGTTTATGGATGCTTTCATGAAGCCTAATGTGAGGACAAAGGTAAGGTTTTATGTAAATAGTCCTGTCGTTTTCTGTAATCTATGCTTTCTGTTGTGCAGATCTGAAGACCGCTTTGCTTTAATTTGCTTTAATGTTTCTGAGCGTAACTTCAGCACGCCGTGATAAAATCGTTTTATTGAGCTGTTGGCTACACACATTTAATGCAACTTTTGGGTTGTTTAGTTTTACAAATCTATTTTCTCAACTACAGATTCTTTCCTTTTCTTGGTTTATAAGAATTTGTTAAACGATCCTTAATAAATGCTGTTGTCAACTGTTTGAATGCTTGGTTTTTCTTTTCGAGGAGCTGCAGTTGTGGATTTATTTCCATAGGGGGCGCTTTTTCCACCACGTTTTGAGTAAGTAAAGCTTTTTTCCCCTAAATGTATAAGTCAGTGAAAAAGTTAGAATTGTTAAACAGAGGTTATCATTATTATATCTAAAATAAAAACAGTTGATAATTATTTTTTAAATATTCAAATCAAATACTAATAAAAGAGGGTAAAGATCGGACTTAAATTTAGATCACTTAGTAAAACTCAAAAACTCACCGCCTAAATGTAAATCTTACAATACAATACTGTGTTATTAAACCAACAACATGAAGTGTAGTTCGTAGAAAAGAAAACACAATGTTATGCTAAAATTTGATTTAAAATATGGAGTTTTATATACTATCTATTATATATATCGTGTACAATATTTTCAACTGCTGCTTGTTTGATACCAACAAGTGTGCGCGCAGATATGTGAGCGCAACTCAGACGTGCACGGCGTGCTCGCGCCTCTCTGGCCGTGCGTGCGCGCGTCTAGCGCAGCGTCTGTGTGAGTGTGGAGTGTTTCGCTGGTTGCCATGATGTCTCACATAACCAGAAGCCGGACGCTAAACGGCATTAATACAGGTAGGAGAAAACCCGCTCTTTGATAAACAAACTGTGGCGTTTCGAAGCGATTTACGCTGAACGGAAACGAGGAGTAGTGCGTGACTGCGGCATTATTTGAAGCAGCACGTGCTGAACGCAAAATAGTAATTGAATGGCTGTAATTGCGATGATGTGTTGAGTGTTTGTGTATCTCTTTCAAACTCATTGGCTCGATAGACAGCTAGTTAATTCTGTCAATAAGATGTAAACGATCGATCCCCACCCTGATTTAAAAATACGTATTCAGTTTGAATGGAATTTTACCAAAATCCTACCAAATGTAATGCATAACAGAAATGTCCGGCGTTACAAGAGTCACTTGTATGAGGATATCACATTGCTAAAAGTGATGGTTAAAACATTTTTTTGAATACGAAGAGGGTCGTTTTTATTTGAATAGCATGGATGCAAATTATAGTCCAGCAAGAATTGTATTTTTGAACGAAACCCATAAATATGACGACTGTATTTGTATTGGTGCGTGGTTCACACACTTCCATCTTACAGTGTTCCTCGTGACTCCTCTGTGTGTCTGTGTATTTATATGAAGTTATAGAACGGTGTAATCTACTGTGTGTCAGAAAAGCATCAGATGTGAGACGGCATTTGTATTTGTTGGTTTTATTTGTTGGTTTTTTGATTGGTTTTATCTGCAGGACGCTCATTCAATGCCAAGGGCATCGGCTTCTGTGTGACCCTGACATCAGATCTCGCTGTACTGCAGCAGAGAGCTGAAAATCTGTCACTGTTCATGGAGATTTTCCCCTAGAGTGTTGTATGTGCTGGGCTTTTCGCTCCGTCTGATGCTCTGACCCCTGTTGCTCTGCATCTGCTGCATTGGAACTGGTGAATACATGATACCTGGTGACACACACCAATCAGCCCTCATTAAAACGGGATTAGATCTGTGCTTTTCCAATAACTGATAGACTGATGCAATTAAATTAGCAATTTGTTTTGCCCTGGAGACAGTGTTTGTGACCGTGCTATGATAATGGAAGATTGTTGTGCTCTGTTGCTGTGGTTGTAGGTTCCGTATAACCCAGCATCTCAGGGATATAACATATTTTTTTATTAATGTATATATAATTGTACAAAACTACTAATTAGTGAAAATTGCTGAACAGTAGCCAAGTGACCTGCAAATCCACATTCAGACACAAGGTGGCACTAAACAACTCTAACCTTTCTTTTTTTTGCTTTATTTCACCTTGAGACCTGTTAAAGACAGCACTTTGGTCAAGATTACAAATTTTATTACAATTATAGAAACATGTGGAGACTGAATGAATATTTGGACATCATTTGAGTTAGAACCAAAATGGATTCACTTGTTTGGAGCTTTGTGTGGAGATGGTTAAGAAGAAATTGTTCGTTTGTTGTGACTTGAAGTGTCTTAAGGGCAGAAACTGCTCACCATCGGAGCTTTGTCTCTTCAGAGCAGACTCGCTTATTCTTTATCAGATGGTAGATATCATCTCGGATGCTTTGAGAAGAGCACCCATTATCCTGTTCTGAAATGAGCAGATGTAACCTGGGTTTCAACTGGAATTTCTCTGCTTCAAATGGAGGTCAGTTCAATAATTCACTTGTTTTATAGGCTTGTGTGTGCTGCAAACACCCATCGCTCATATGAAGCTGTCATAATGGATGTTCTTTTTCGGACATTATTCGAAGCGTCTGCACTCGTGTGGGTTTATTGTGCGAGCTATATTGACAGCCACGGCGATTGTCCTGATCCTGACGTTTGTTTTGCTATAAAACATCTTCAGTGTAATTCCTCCACATCTGCATATTTTAAATCTCCTATCTGTGAATTATTCATATCAGACCCACGTCTGCAGAATTGTCCATTCAGTCCAGAAACGGGCCAGGATAAATGGAGGACTGTTTTTGCTGAGACACTGGTTTTGTGTTTGTTTGTTAGGAGGTCAGCAAGATGCACAGTCCACGAGTGTTTTTCATCGGTGAGGACACGAGCGTACAAATCAAGTTATTCCAGCATCTCTGACACTTTGCACCCTTGGAATATTTGAATTGGAAGGACGTCTATCGGAAATCATTTGGGGAAATATTGGAAAATTCACTTAAAGTGTAAACGCACGATCTGAACTCTTCTTCTCTCAAAGCTTGTTGTTACTAAAGAAAGGAATTCGAGTGATAGTGTGGCCTTTATACTGGCCCGGACCAGTCTGAATGAATGTGATGTATTGGGTGTTTTCCATGGTGGGAGTCCGAGCAACATCCCACTCGAGGGGGATAAACAAACTGCTTAAGAATGTCTTTCCTGCTTTAAATGGCTGTCTTTGTTCATAACTCATGTAGATTGTACAAACGATGGCCAGTATCGTCTTGTGAGTGTCATAACGTTCATGTGCTGGAGTCGTTCTGTGCTGGAGTATCCTGGTTCCTGTTATCCGTGTGTAATCGGATTGTGCCGGTGATTGGTTGATTTTCTCATGATTGTGTGTTTCTCTCAAGTGTGGCTGAGATTTATTTTGCGTGATGTACTGATACACCTAAACAGCATGATGGCAAGAAAGCACTGTGAACTTCTGTTAACTTACTTTATGTGCTAAACCTGATTAACATCTGTATTAATGATGAGGATGATGTCTAGAAAATAAGGAAATTGTCGGACTCTGTAATAATAAGTAGCTGATATTACTCCTGATGCCTGTTCATATAAGCTTATTCTGCAGTGTTCCGTACACTTGAATATTAGTAGAACCCCGTAAATGTAAAAATAATAATGGTTTTGTTTATGAATAATCTGCCAAAAAAAGCAGCGTGTGTCTGTGTTGTAGCACCAATTATTTCCCTAGATGGTACACAGATTTGTAGTATCATTATCATTGTTTTACTCATTTTTTTAAACGGTTTCAGTAGCCTACTGGTTTAGAAAATTCACAGTAATAAATATAAGCAGGACATTTATATTATATATGGCCTACAAAGATTACTTGCGTATGGGCAACCAACGTTATTCGTACAGTCATGAAACCAACTATCTGCATGATTTTATAACAAATCTGGAGTCCTGGATTTTCTGTGAAGACCAGGCATCAGACTTGATGCTGAGGCGGAGAAAATACGAATCTGTTATTGGGCGAAAATAAAACCTAACTGTGGGCTACTCAAGTTGGTTTAGAATTCCAAGGAAGTTTTTACTGGGACAGGATTGCAAACGCTATTACACGTTCAACCATTACTGACTGATTAAAATGCAATAACCAAATGTAGATGCAAGCTGCAATGTTGCGGTTGTCCACCCATTTGTTGTTTGTTGGATTAACGACATGTAGTCTATACATTTTATTTATATATATAATATAGGTGGATAGATTTGTGGTTAGTTTTCCATGTTGGGAAAACGATTAAAATATTGTCAGTTTATATTGATGATATAATCAAGCACGTCTGAGGCGAGAGATACTGTATGTTTTGGGCTTTAAGGCGCACCAGATTATAGGCCCACAATCAATAGACGTATATTCCCTAACCTGTTTTGAATCACAAACTTTGGCCACAAACCAATTTTGGAAAAGTATTTGTTAATATTTTACGTGCTCATTGTAATCCGAAAATTACTTTAAGCTGGACCATTATTATTCTATATACTTTTTTTATGTGAAATTTCCCCACTGCGGGACTAATAAAGGCTATATTCATTCATTCATTCATTTTTATTCACCATCCTATCACAATTGTGCTTGCGCATGAAAATATTGTCCTTACCTTAACACATGTTCAGACACTATTTGTTTCTTTTTGTTTTGATGATTTATGATAAGGATACTACATAAATTGAATTGGATTGGTTTTTATACTATCAGAGAACCCAAGACTTTTTCGAATTTACTACCCAAATCTTAAAAACACATCGTGAACAGCCATTTTGCCAATGTAAAAATTGTGCCTGAACAACGCAGAGTCCAAGATTTATAATGACAACTGAACTTTTTTCTCTTTTTTTTTCTTGTTTGACTGAAAATAGTCTGAAAGACGGATTTTAATAAAACCAATACAAAGAAACATTTTTGACACAGCCATAGGATTCAACGTTTTGAAACTATAGTAATTTGGAACCAAATAAATCAAGTCAGTAACACATTGCTTAAATTAGTTTTTTTTGTAAATACTGTATATACAATATACCATTATACATTGTATATATTAGAGCGGCCTGATTCTGGATAATTTAAGAATCACGATGGTGATTCATGATTCTTTCACAATTCTGGATATTTCTTTATTTTAAATATTTAACACTCAAAATCAGGTTGTCAACAGCAATATAATAACACATAACACTCTTTGCTTTAAATTTAAATGAATGGAATCAAAAGTAATGTAATGCAATGTGATGCAATGTGATAATAATTGTAAAAATAAATCACAAACAAACGTATTAAAAATAAACATCCAAGCTACCAAGGTACAGTATTATGTACAGTTGAGGACAAAATCATTAGTGAGGATTTTTTTGTAGGCGGGGCTAATAATTTTGTCCTCAACTGTTTATGAATGTCTTTTTCAGGTACTGAAATGTCTACGTTGATAGCAGACTTACTTTACAGTTGTGTTTTCTCACTCCGTTTTTTTTTGTGGCACTTTTTTCGAGTGGCGCAGAGGGCACGTGACGACTGCGCAAAGTTACACGTGCGTCCGGCATCATTGCACCGGATACGACCCAACAGATCATCACGCCCCAAATACGACAGAAGTTTATTTTTCTTTATAATTTTTAAGTGATTGCATTCGTCGAATTTCCTCCCTGATGTGCACACACACACACACACATACACATAAGTACACACACGAAGCTCGTCTGAGATCAGAGAGTTTGGCAGAATTGTAAAAGTGCTGGTTTAAGATCGTGAGGGAGGTAGAATCGAGATTGCAGTCTTTTAATGATAAATTGTGCAGCTCTAGTATGTAGAACTGCATTTTCCAGAATCCCGCTAGAACTGTTTGTTGTTGTCATGTGTTTTGTTGTTTTCACCTTACGGTGTTAACTATGTTTGCATTTATCCTCTCGAGCTTTTCCTTTGTGTCGGTCATTGTCTGTTATGTCCTTGTTCAATTTACAAGCATGTTTAGTGAAAATGGCTGCCCCCCCACTCCACAATTATACAATAATGACTTTGGGAAGGGCATTTTTTGGTTCTAATCAGTTGGACTCTGTTCAGGCCTCGGTTCCTTGTTCTAGATACTTGGGGCTTGGGATGACCCACTTTAGAATACTTTCTCGCTGTGGTAACACAACACATGAAGAGCGTAGTAGAATACACCTGGGCTCATATTTCATCCTAATGTGACCGCAAAGCCAGGTAGAGACAAAACATCACCTAATTGGCCAGTTTTTCTTTCGTGCTATCTGTGATTGGCTGAGTTGTCTGTGCAGATGAGGGTGACTTTTGCTTTGCTTAACTGACCAACAGACTCTATTTATGACTGTGCTGTGTGCTGTTGGGGTGTTTTGAGGATGGCTGCTTTATTTCTATAATCCTTAAAATAATGAAGGATGAATTGTCATGGGACTGACTCCAGCTGTGATTCTGGGAATGACTCAGCTTGTCCTGGTGAACCTGCAAAGGATTATGGGAGGACCAATGTAAGCCTGGACATTTTAGAATACACACAGAATTCACATTCATTCATCACCGTTTAAAGCAGCTTTAATTAAGTAGGAAATAAATGCTCCTTGCTACAGTAACGATATGTTGAAGCCTTTATACCATATATGCTCGGTTCGAGGTCTTCGTTGGGAAAGGTTTTTGTTCTGAATTCCGATTTTGACTCATTTGACACATACAGTATGTTTTTCTTTTTAATGAAACCATTTGCTGCTCTATAATATGGCAAATATGTAAATATATGTCCTGTGTTTGTGTGTGTGTGTGTGTGTGTGTGTGTATGTGTGTTCAATTAAACACTGTTCAAGTTCAATTAAATGTTATCATTATCCACAACACACTAATCAATTTGATTAGTCTTTCATTTTTTCATTCAATCCGTTCATTTTAACCGTTTGTTTGTTTAATTTTTTGTAACTTGTAGTTTATATTATAACAATTTTATCAACATTACCATATAAGTACATTATATTTTTGATCATATATAATAATTTAAATATCGTTTACTATAACTTTTGAAATAATGTAAAATATTTAATTATAAATTCAATGATTTACTAATTTTATTTCATTAAAATAGAATGTCTACCATATGTTTAGCCAATAACAAATAAATAGTAGTTGCATTGTGTCATTCACTTCAGACTTTTCTGGCAAAAATAATAACGCCTTATGGAATTTTCTCTTCTTAGTCACAATGTTTCCAGTAATAATGACTGTACAGAATGTATGTGACAAGTTATTTGTAATTTTAATGCTTTTAAGTTGACCTAGTTTCAAAATCAGCCAAATCGTTCATGTCAGTCAATCGTGCAAAACACTAAACCACAACTACCTCACTATTGTCCCAGCGGCTGTTTAAAGTCACTTTCTTCATATGGAGTGAATTGAATATCCGTGGCCATGCTTCTGGAAAGACAGTTATTGAGAGATTGTTGAGGAGATCAGCCCACCTCTCGCCAGCGTATCATAAGCGGGTTTATATGTTCTAGCCGGGTTGAAATCCTTTGATGTTCTGTATATTGGAAAGACTCAGAGGAGGAGATGATGGAGTCTGCTGGGGATCTTTTCTAATGATCTCCAGCATCTCTTGGTCAGCCGTTTCTTTCTGATCTGTAATAGAGTAGCGACTCTTTGTTGTTTCAGAACTAAGCAGGACTGTAATAAATATTTCTTTTTCTTCTTGAGCATTAATTCAAGGTTCACCCGCTGCGCGTCCTCTAAACTCACGTGAAGAGTTGTTGTACTAGGTGAATCTAGAGAAGATCTGTCTTCATTCATTCAAAACACTATTTGAAAAGGTTTAAACGAGAAAATAATGAAACAATATAAAAACCTTTCTTTAATGTTTTTAAATTAGGTTCTTGATGTCGTTGAGCAAGACACTGACCGCCACACCTCCCCGGACCCCACATCTTTACGCTGCCCACTGCTCCGGGCTTGTGTGTGTGTGTAACTTCACTATGTGTGTGTGACTTCACTGGATGGTTAAATGCAGGGAATCATTTTGATGCCCCCCTCCCCACGCACACACACACACACACACACACACACACACACACACACACACACACACACACACACACACACACACACACACACAAACACAGGACATTTAGTGTAATTTCCATGTACTTAGCTCTAAAAAAGACAACTTATTTTGTTCGTTTATTCTTTATGATATTCTCTTGTTTTTTTGTTTGTTTTTTAATTATCCCAGTGCCAAGAACCTGTTGGTCTGTACAGTCGATTAGCTAAATACAGCCAAATCTTTTTTCGGATGGAGTTGCTTGTGTTCACACGAGTGAATCAGAATCTGTTCAGTTGGCAGCAGACAAACAATATTCTCAAGTCATAAGTTATGTGTTTACATTCAGGTCATTGCTTTCCGCTTATGAATATGTATTGTTCTCTAACAGAGCTGAGAGCACATTTTTAGTCCGTTTCCATGCAAGTGGTATGACTCTTAAATTAAAAATCCTAGTTAGGCTGCCAGCGTCAGTATCCCACAAAAGCGTGTGTCATGGGGAGCAGAGCAATCTTTTGAATCCATGATCTTTATGGAATCCAGGAGAAAAGAATTAGAAACGAAAAATGGAAAGAGGGATGAGTGTGTCTTAATCTGATCCAAAACATCAAGTTTTGTGTCGGGTTAAGAAAGCAAATCATGTCAGATTGCCGTCTTATGATTTAATTTGCATAATATTTAATTTTGCAAGACCAAATGTTGAGTGTTTTTGAGTTATTCATATTTTTTATATGGAGTCATATTATACAGTATATTAACATGAATATTTAATAACTTCTGCAGGTTGTTTAAACCTGTTCAGTACAACTCAAATCACACACACGTTCTTTATGCATTGTTTGTCTTTGTTGGTATTCATTGAGCGAAAATTAATTCAGTTGAATGAAACGCAGTTTTTTTTATTTCAAGTTGATGAGCATTTGACAAGATGCTGGTTTTTTGGTTAAGTAGTTTGACATTTTTTTTGAGAGAGAGAGAGAGAGAGAGAGAGAGAGAGAGAGAGAGAGAGAGAGAGAGAGAGAGAGAGAGAGAGAGAGAGGTTATTGATCTTCAGGTTAGGTTTCATTGTTAAACATCTTCAATAACACACTTTTAACAAGAAAACTTTTCATCTCTTTGTAGCAGGTCATATTACTGTATATACAGTCAATAATAGTTCACTCTGTATGGTCATGCACCATTTGTTTGAGCCCAGAAGACACCTTCACTTTAGTGAACTAAACTACACACTCATCTGTGAAATCCATGTTTAACACTAGTAACTAGAGCTGCACGATTAATTGTTAAAAGACTTCCCTTGTCTACCCTGACATTAAACAGTACATAATACTGTACCTTCGTATGTTTATTTTTATTACGTTTAATAGTGATTATATAGAAACCGTGTTGGGATCATTGAAATTGGAATTATAAAGACATTTTCACATAATATATTTAATTTAATGTAATTATAAGATCTGTCAATTTTCCAGGCACAAAATTAAATAAACAAGTAAATAATTTCTTGTGACTTTTTTTTACGTGCATATTTGAAATCAGGAATTATAAGCTCCCTCCAAGTTTTTCAGCCGATAAAATTGGGGAATAAACGGGTGCTTAATATATTCGCGTAAATACAGTATTTCTTTTTTTTTTAAACTATAGACACACAACTATACCTTGAATTTGTAATACTACTTATTGATCATTTCTATTGTCACTGTATTGCAAAACATTATATTAATAATGAACTTT
The DNA here is from genome assembly GCA_028031935.1 of Paedocypris micromegethes. NCBI lineage: Eukaryota > Metazoa > Chordata > Actinopteri > Cypriniformes > Paedocypris > Paedocypris micromegethes. The sequence goes on from CM051502.1 coordinate 24,180,615, forward strand.
TAATTCACATTATGATCATATTTAATAAAAAGCTTACCATTCATTTTAAATGATCTGTAAATTATTCAAACAGTCACATCGTCTGCGTGCCTCTCTTTGTCTGTTAAGTGCTGTAGTCGCTACACTGTCCAGATGTGGAGTTTGTCTAGATATGGGTCGCGACCTTGGTTTTCAGTGTCGTCGTTTTTACGTCTGTCATGTTGAATTCCTCATTTAGATGGTTGAATCGGAGGCGTCTAGACTGAAGGTTGTGTTTCTATCAGCCGGCTCGCACTGGTCTACACATCGCCCCAGGCTTCTCACTGCTATGTATTCAAAGGAGCTCGCTGGTCACATGATTAGAGACAGGCAATGCCGTCCCTGCCCAAGCTGTGACCACTTGTCATCCCAAAATACCTACACAAGGTGTCTGTATGCGCCTTTTTTTCTGTGTCATGTGCCTGAATGTCCCCAGTGGGTCGTGTAACCTGAAATAATTAATAATAATAATAATAATAATAATAATAATAATAATGAATATTTGTAGGGCGCTTTTCACAGTTTTAACTGTCTCATTGACCTGAGTAGACAGAATTCTGCTCAGTGTAGGGAAAGCGAAACTGGAAAATGAAAGAATATAACTTCTTTTTTCAGTGTTTAAAAGAGAGCATTCAGATTGAACTTTAAAATAAACATACGCACACATGCTTGAGTGTGTGACTGTATGAGGCAGTGTTAGTTTTCTTGAGTGTGTGTGTTTGTGTGTGTGTCGGTCGTCATCATTGACGTCTGTGTCTCTCTCCTCCTACAGCTCTGGTGCTATGACAACAATCCCGCTGCCTTCCCACCAATCACACTTCTGTCTTCACATAGACATATACATGTGCTTCTCTCCAAAAATTCTCCATTTAGCCTTCTCAATATGGCGTGTTGGTGCTTGATGACTCCTGTGATGCTGCATATGTGATTTCTGTTTAAAGACTTTAAAATATGAGCACAACTGACCCGTGTTTCTCGCTAAAGATCTCAAATTAAGAACTTGAATGACATTGTTCATTAAGTAATTTTCCAATAAATTGGAAACATTTTCTTCATCTCTTTGTGATTTTAGTTTGTAAGTTGCAAAGTTTTTATTACTGCCAGCGTCATCTTAATACATTTGTGGTAACTGAACGATTGTCTAAATTGCGAGGTAAAAAAGGGCAATAAAAGGTTTTAAGAAAATAAAAAAGGGAATAAAAAGGAAATATGGTGAAATTGTGAAGTCAGAAATGGAGTGCCGGATTGAAATGTCAGATTTATTAATTTTTTTTTTCATCATTTCAATATTTTTAAAGGCACTTTATAGATCTCTCTAATTTACACTCTACTTATTTGTTAATACTTGGTTTAAGGGACAAGCTGCCAAAGAGGCGTGGCCTGTCCGGAAGGTGCGAGTAATGGGCAGGGCCACCATTTGTGGGAGTGTAGTGCTTTTGAATTCTTGTGTCAATTTGATGGTTTCCACAGGTCAATCCCGAGCTAGTCCAACCAAAAGGTGAAGAAGCGCAAACATTCCTGCTTCCAATCCCAGAGTGTTTCCAGGACAGACGGGAAGGGGGATGGGAAGGAGGTAAATTGAGTGTGGAAGAGGGGAGGAGAAGATTGTTGCGAGAGAAGAGGGAGGGGGAACTGTTGAATGGTCACAGCCCCCATCCCAAGCTGTTTCAGTTCCCGTCCACTCATGTGGGAGTCAGTATGTTGTGGAGTTTAAGATGGATTTTGAGAAGCCAGAGATTTCAGGAAAGACTTGAAAGTGTTGTAAGATCGCTGCTTCTCTCGTGGGCAAGGTAAGACTCTAGAGACAAGGTGTGCCCGAGATCGCCGGGTTTGTGGAGTTTTGTTAAGATGCTTTACAGAGCAACAGATGAAGACACTGTTGTTTCACAATATGAATGAGTTTCTTTATCTGTTAAGTGAGAGATAGAAAGGAATTTGAACATTTGAGCTTTGCTGGTTTTCTCTCGTTGCCTTTGCATCATTTTGTCTTCCGGAGAAGATTCCGGAGAACTTTATTGATATGGTAAACAGAACATTGCATGGACAGCATTTTAGAGTGTAGACACAAGGACGTCTCCCAATAACCGGCATTAATTTACGCTGTAGTCTTCTTGTTATGGAATTTTTTTCTTGATTCACTTTTTTATTTGGTTTGTGTTTAATGTGTGTATTAAATATTGTATCTGATCAAAGCTAATATTTATAAGTATGCAATTCCACCGGGAAAGCTCCCCCAACATAAAGATTGAAAAAGTTTGATTTTGACTTTTCTGGATCAATCGTAGCAGTTTTTGTAATCTCTTTTTGTAGTTTTTTATAGTGCATCTTTCTGCATATATTAAAAAAAAAAAAAGTTTTATCCAGATCTACAAAATAGACTACGTCTCATAAATGATTTTTACATTTTAATTGCATAGCTTGGTGAATTTTTACTAGACTGACTGGCAATTTATTTGTATTATTAAGGAAAACCAGCTTTCAGTTATTTTTTTATTATTTATTTTTTGTTATTTAACTAAGGAGTTGATGCTGCAACTTTCAAAGTCACAAAGCCGTTCTTTTTAGTGCATATTATATTTATTGGCTATTAATACCTGCTGCATATCAATAGATACATCCTGAAGTGTCATTTAAAACATCATTATTGTCTCCCACCTTTGGTCCGAGAAGGTAATTTGGCTGGTAGTTAATGATGGCACCTCGGCAGTCAAACGAAGCCTTTCTTCGGGTGTCAGACGCCATAAACAGTCAGTTCATGCGGCGTTATAATGACAAAGCTCCAGTGCTTCTGGTATTGTGTGGCACCGTGAGGAAGATGATGAATTGCAAATGTGAATGCCATTCAGAGTCAAGGAGAATCCCCACTGAGCGTGTCCCGGTGTGAAGGACGTCAGATGAGCTGAATTCATTCCCCCAGAACCGCTGTGAATGGGCCGAGACGGCGAGTGCAGAGAGACAGAGGGAATCTCATCATTTATACAGATGGAAACGAATGGCCATCCGCGGTGGAGCGGGACGGGAGGTCGTGATGGGGGACGCAGCGGGGATGCCTTGCATCATGTCAATAGCCATTGAAAATAGGGTGAATTTAACGTATGTTGGTCAGAAATTGGACCTGAATTGTACCTGCAGACTTTTTTGGATGCCAATTAAAAACAATGAAGCAGTGAAGGAGACAATTCTTTCCATTTTTTTTTTGTAATTTCTCTGAATGTTTTGAAAAAGTTTAATGCGTTAAGAGTCTTCGAAGTGATCCTGGGAAAAATTGCGGTGCCTTGCTACATGCTACAGTGGTGCCTTGACCAACAAATTTAAATCTCTTTGTGTCAGAGCTTGTACCTCAATTTTCATTAAATTCCTTTTTCCTTAATGGCAACAATGAAAATGATCATAGTTCACTTCAAGCTGCCTCATAATCCATATGTTTATATTTCATCTAATAAGAAAATAACAAGTATTGTATACACCCATATGGAAGATGATTATAAAAATGCATTTTTATATTGCATATTTTACATTCGTGCGGATGTAACGCTAGTGGAGGCGGAGATTTTATATTTTATTTTAACACCTTTGACTGGCATTTTAAAAAACGAAGCGACTCCTGCTTCGGAACCACACAGATTGTAGATTCTCTCCTGTTGATGTCGCTCAATAATTCTGCATTTGATTTCAATGAACGATGTCTTTTTCTTGGCATGTTTCACTAGCACTTACTTTCTCTCACAATTTCAAGAAAGTTTGTTTCCCGATTTCACCATTTTCTCCACGTGAAGACATGTTGGAGGTGGAGAATGAGGTGACATAACCCACAACTATTTAAGACGTAAAAACGGCAAAAATTGTTAGGTTGACGACTTGGAAAACTTGTACTGTACTTACATTCACTTGTAGGTCTAGGAAAAAATTAGCTTGAAACTTTTCTGATTGCATGTCATCCAGGTAGAACTGTCTGAAGATTGAGTCATGTCAGCTGGGTTTCCATCTTGCTCAACAATTTTGTTTGGTGTGTAGATTGATGTCAGATTAATGGTGATGATTTGATTCTGTGTGAAAGAAGAAAGCTAAAATGTAGTTTTGAGATTATTAGAGATGCTGTACATATTGTGGTCTGGGCCTTTTGGTGCTTGCGTGGGTTTATTCTGGGTCTCCAGTTTTCTTTCCACTGTCCAAAACATGCAATTCAGGTTAATTGGGTTTTGAAAAAGAACCATTGGTGTGAGTTAATGTGTGTGTGTGTGTGTGTGTGTGTGTCCCGCTCTCTGATTATTTGATGAGTGTGCCTAGACACTTGCTCCATGTGACCCAGAAATGGAGTACGGATGAATTAATGGATGTTGTGCATAAATAGAGCAAGTCGTTGAAATTAACGTAAATCTTTATTTTCTTGTTACTTTGTCTTACTTTATTGTATTATTTTGATATTTGTAGCATCATTTTATTAATTGAAATTCAAATTTAGTGGAAATGAATTGAAACATACAAATGACTTTATAATCAGCACTAGTCTGCTTTCTGAAAAGTGTACTTAAATTTGAACAGGAATAGTTCTGTTTCATTACAATCTTCACAAATCAGGGAATAAACAAAGGTCGGATTGTTATTTGGTTTGGCGCTGGTACTAATCACGCTGGCTCGGTTCCATCTCAAATTTTTACAGTAATCCGGTTGGAAAAATTCTACCCATTACTCTGAAAACACACTGGCTTTGGTTTTAAATTGAGCCAGATTAAACCAAATATCATATGTTGTGCCAGTAGCTTCAGTTTCCAGCAGTTAATGTTGTTGATAAACTTCTTGGTTTTGTGTTTGGAGCGTTCTGGGGGCTGGAAGCTGTAATAACGGTAGGAAAGCATCTCATCCTGCACTTACGTATTGTTTTCCAAGCAGTTTTATGACTCAAGGGTCATAGCAGAAATACTTTCCTGTCAACAGATCAGAGTGATGCGTTTACACTGGCAGCTGTGATTATGTGGCGATGGTGGTCTTTAACTGTGGACAAGCTCTTTTATCTCTGTCCTTTTCATATTCATGTTGAGATGTTTGGATTGAACACTTTTACGTGTTAGTTTGCTAGCTCTTGTCTGAGCAGAGCCAACTTAAAAAAAAAACAGCTCAGGTTTGTTGCGGTTGAAAAGACAAACTAATATGATAACATATTCAATAATTGAACTAAATACTTTGCAAATGTGAGCGTTGATTTGCGTTTGTTGATTAAAGCCAATCCTTGCTTTGTGGAGATGTATTGTTACAGTAACTAAAAATATATAAAAAATGTTACATGAGTTGTAACTATTTCCACGTGTCTCTGCCCAATATGGGCATTTTAGGTGTTGTGGTTTAATTGTAGTGGCAAACGTTCGAATGACATTGTTGACTATTAGAACTGTTGTTGACCATTTAATTACATTTATTACAAACATGTATTTATCTATTTCTATATTGAAATATAGATATATTTACATATGTCTACACACACATTCTAAAGAGACGTGCAAATTTTAGTTGGTTGTAATTTTTTCAAGCTAATACGATGGAGGGTTTAAACTCTACACACACTCACTCCTCCCATCTAAACTAACTAAAATAAAGCTCATTTTAAAGAGTTAAAGGGAATTTTGATAGTTTAGATGCGAATTGTGAACCAGTTGAAATGGCTAAACGCAATCAAACTTTGCATCAGTTTAAAATTATTCTAATTTTAATCATGTAAAATCCAAGAAAAGAGATTACTCATTAATTACTTATTTACACAGTCTGACTTTACCAATGAAACAAGTAAAATCGTTGTGTGCCTTAAGAAAGGCCTTGGAAGTAAAACGTTTGGGACTCGTGATTTAGAAGGGTTATTATGTGATGTTCAACCCACAGGCAGGTGGTTTAGTAGTAGATGGTTTCTGATCTTTCAGCTCTATCTGGGACTGGGAGAGGGAAACAGAGCTTGTTATTGTACTGGAAATTAAAGACCTGCGATCAGAGCTTCAAGCGACTGAACTCATTTCAACGTGGCTTTGTGCAGTCATGTGTGTCTGAGTCCTGTCTTGTTACGCTCGGCTGCACAGCGCGGGGAAGAGGGTGGGGGACGAAAAGACCCCCAGGTTTGGTTTAGGTTTACATATGGTGGGTTTCAGATAAACCCAACGAGATTTGTTTTTTTTTTCACATCATCTCTTTGCCGTGTGCTATTGCTGTAATGTTTTTAGACGTTTATCAGCAAATGGCCATACAATGATATCTCAGTATGTTTGACAATCGCTTGTGTCCAAATTGGCATGTCAAGATTATAATAAGAATTACTATCTTGATGGATAATTATTGTTAATTATTGATGAGTAATTATAATTAGTTATAATTATACACTATAAAAGGTATAAACTGATTTAACACTATAAAACGACTCACTATACACTATAACTATACACTATAAAACGATTTAACAGTGAATAGTTGTAAATTGGCTATAGCAAAATCTGTACTATGTAAATTAGATATGTATATAAGTTAGATATTTATAATGTACGTATACAAGTTAGATATCTGTACTGTATGTAAGTTAGATATGGTTAATTTTTATATTGTCCTGCATTTTAAACAGTTACAATTCACTTCTCAGTTCACCATACTGTGCTTTTTACAGTACATCTGGCAACCAAATATTTACCATACATTTTATGGTATTTTCACTATTTTTGGTCTAGCGGTTAATACTTATGACTATGAATTTATCACCCATATTCAAACGTGCCACCCACAAACAAACTCTCTATTTAATGTGTTTTTTACAACTGTTTTTCATTACCGTTTTTTTTTTGTACTATAAGGCGCACTTAAAATCTTACAAAATGTTTAAAAATAGATCTATGATCTGGAAAAAAATGTGTGCTTATATGTGGAAAAATATTAGGAGATTGACGTTTAATATTGCTCATAATATTCCGAAATATACAATAATTGTTTTCCATTATTCTTGACAAAAGTTGTCAATAATAATAATTTCTTAAAATATAGTTATTTATAGTAGTCGTTCTCTCATACAGTGGCGACACCCACTCAATTCTTTTGCAAACATTAGTTTAGCCCTTATGTTTGGCCAGCCCAAAACAACACACATATGCCAGTTTGTGTGTAAATATGTGACATGGAGACGTTTAGCGACGGTTGCCAATGCTAATTGAGTGTAGATGCTTGAAGTTTTGGTCAAAGGTCAGTCACATGCATGACTTTGTGAGCTGACTGCTTTATTCTTTAGCGTGTTGGAACATGAATGAAGATTGCATTGGGCTGTAAGGGCTATTCAGTGGGTGTTTTGGAAAAATAATGTAATTTTATACTAAGTTAAAATGAACAGGGAGGGAATTTTTTCTAGAATTGGCGAATATGAAAATCATACAGCCAAAATGTGGAAGTTTTCAGGAGTCAATTGTTTTAAAGTAAACTATAATTTTCCTCGAGCAAATACCTGTGCTTGCAACGTGGCCATTAGATATCATTGAGCTTTTTAAAGTCTTTCCTGCAGGGCGGGGTTTGTGTTGTCGGGGGTCTCAGGTACGATTATCCTCTTTCCCCATCCCCCCTCTGTAGGGTGCCGGGATCGTGAAAGCCGCTAAGAGAAGGTGCTAGGGCACGTTTGTGCAACCCATCTTCACGTCGTTCACAAGCTTCAAAGAGCTGGGATTAGGACAGGATGTTCGGGTTAAGGGCAGTGCAGGAAATAACGGGACAGTTGTCCATCCAAAAAACTTTTCAAAGTTTTCCTGTGGCTGAACATAATAGATAGCTATATCTATTAATATCATAATATCATAATATCATAATAGATGAACTAAACAAATAGATTATGGCACCAACAACAGCCTTCTTCTGTTCAGTAGTTAGGAAATTATTAATCTTGTTTAATTGTATATATGTTTAGCACAACATGCTTTGAATAACACAATAGAGCTAATTAATTCAATGGATTCTGTGAGTTTTAGAAAAACTCAAGCATTTACTGGGTTAAGTTCTGTGGCCATTGCTTATAAGGCCACTGCTAATAAGGCTAATAATAAAACCTAATCTAAAGGTTTATTCTGACATTTATTTGCTTTCTGCATAAACATCCGCAAATTCTGAACAGTAATACATTGATTATTCACTTAATACAATACATTAATTGCATTAATTCTATATTGTTTTTGCACTAGTACAACAGTAATGGAAAAAATCTACCCCTGGGTACAGAAAACAAAAATAGATTTAGCAGATTATTTAATCATAAACGTGCACCCTGACAGAAGTCCCAAGCAGAGCAAGTGTTTTTACAGGTAAACTGAGCGTTTCTTTTGGGAAATCAATGTTTTTGTTCGAGTTTGTCTTGCAACAAAATACTGGGCTGCAATTGGTTGAGCTGAAAGGATTCATTTTGTTGTCTGTCAGGTTTTCTGTGTGTGTAGATTAGCAACCTGTGACTGGAGGGTCTATTTTACACGACCTGTCAGTCATTCAGCCCACCGCAGTGACCTCACCTCTCTGTTTTGCCCCCCAGCAAATATTTTCACCAATCGTAAAATGCGTCTTATTTCTGAAACTCATTAATCTGACTGTTTTCTGAAGCCTAATGTGTTTTTTTTTTTTCAAGACGATGCTGGGTTTAATTTCGTCGAGCGGCCCTCACAGCACTTTTCAATGAAAGGTTTAATAGCCTCTAAGACAATTTACCAATCTCTGTCTCAAACACGTAGAAACAGATGATGGGTGAAGCTGAATAATGGAAGTCTTTCATTATAATGTTTTTTGAACTATGGGTGTGCCACATGTATTTTTACTTTATGTAAAAACATTAATGATAATGGAAAATTATTATACATTTTTATTAAAAAGCCAATTTTTGGTTAGATTTTGATACATTTTACTAATAAATATCAGTAGTGGTTTGGGGAAACACAATATCTGTAAATGCTTATGATAATCGTGTTATATATTATTGTTTATAAGAACAAAGTTAATATGTACTGGTGTTGTCACAATACTAGAAATAACACTTATAAATTGTTATAAAATATAAAACTGATACTTATAAAAGTAACAGTTCTTGATACCACGGGGCCTTTTTGACTCTGTCTCGGTACATGAGGTGTTAGTGCGGTTTAGTATCAGCGCTTGGATAATGATCTGCAGCGTCCGCAGGCTTTTCACGCTCATTTGCCTCAAAGCCGAAAAAGTTCCAGACAAAACGTCTTCTTTAGTGCTTTTTCAATTTAAATAGTTTGCGAAGACTGCATTCGCTGACTATTTATCATGTGCGCATGCGCAAAGCTGAGACCTGGAAGCGCGGATAGTATCGTTTGTATCAATACTTTTGGATCACAATATTGTATTGTTTCAGATTTTTCAGTTGACAACAATGTACCGCATTTACGCAAATATAAGCACCCTTCTTTTAATTGC
>CM051502.1:24190081-24218971 GCA_028031935.1 Paedocypris micromegethes
ACAATTTCAAATACGCGTGTAAGTATAAGGGCACGTTTTTCCATATTTCAAATCAGCAGCAATCGCAAATAAACATGGCATGAAATTCTGCGTTGGCATGTAATTGCAATTGAGCGATACCAAAAATCTACTTGGGCTTTTCTGTTCCTCTGACATGGATATACTAGCAGAAATATGAGCATTAGTACAGTAGTGAACCGATCCTTCTGTTGCACAGGTGCATTTTGGGTTCCGCAGTAGTGGCGTGTTTTCAGAAGCGTATCAGATGTCGCGCTTGTAAATACAGCTCCCAAAAGAGCAACGCCCCTGGAGCATGTCAACAGAACATCTCACGTCGTCTCAGATGTTTCCATCACAGCTTTTCGCAGAAATTGAGACAATGAATTTACTCTTCATGATCTTTGCTTTGAATTGCAGTCAGCTGCTTTGATTTGGTCGCTCAGGATGCAAGCGATTGTTTGTGCTTCTACAGTTTTGTGAATTAATTACGCAGCATGAGCATCACAAATGGGTCTTTGTTGGCTTTCTTGTCAGGAAACATGTCCGTCTTTTCCACCCTGTGGCTGCTAATGAGTTTAGGTTTTGTTTCCAGCTGCTTCTGAGACTCCTCGCAAAGAATTACCCTCAACTTTGAGCCGTTTTCACTCGATCACACACCTACACCAGAGCGTTTGTTTGTCTGCTATCCACGGCCATCTCCACAGATTCCACTCTTCCTGTCTCAGCAGGCCATGGAATTTCTCTAATGTGCGTTTTGAGCCCCCTAATGACAAAGGACGTTTGAAATGCACCTGTCACATTCTTCGGAGATTCCCAGGTAAACGCAGAAGATTCCAGATCACGTGATGCAGCCCCCGGGCCTGTTTGTTTGCACACCATGATCAGTGGGATCTGAGCAGACTTGTTCCAGGATGTTTGTGGCTGTCGCTGACATCATCGTCTGATTCAGTGAACATCTCTGCTGTCCACTCCTCTTGGCATGATTTCAATGTTTTCTTCTACTTCTTCATGATGCTCATCTCACTAGTGCAAAGACATGGATAGACACAACACGTTTTGAATGTAAAGAGTTGTTTAGATTCAGAATGATTCTCTTCAGTTTAAACTGGTTTTGCTTTTTTCAATATTTGTAAAACCATTTTCTGGTCAAAACATTTTATTTGTCAAACAACCAGTTTGAGTGATTGAGCTTCAAGATAGCCTGGTTTTTCATGAAATTAGATTTTGTTTATCATTCTTGAGATATACTAGATTTTACAAGGCGGTTTGTCTATGGCAAAATCAATTTGACTGAAAATCAATGCACATTTTTTGGGGGGAAAAAGAACGACCAAATTTAAGGTGCACGTTGAATATTCTACAGAGTTTTTCTTTTCAGGTTTTATGCAAATTTTCTGTATGACATCTATTAAATCTCCAAGTGTCTCTCTAGTATTTTTTTAAGTCTAAAAAATGTCCACGCTAACTTCATGAAAGACTATTAAAATTCAGTATATTGTCCCTATGGTTGAGGCCAAACAATCATAACTTACAAACATGTTGGTATGTTAAACCCTGTTATCTGGTTAAATGATAGATTTAAATACAATTAGTGGATATTTAGAATTGTAATGACGCACAAGCCTATCTCTTCCTATTTTCTCCCTTATTCTTGCTCTATTAATCCATGGGGCCTTATAACATAGTCTAATATATTTAGTGTATTTTTAGAATTGAGATGTCCCTTCCCTTTAAATAAATCTGAATTATACATACTGTATTTCGGTTTTATTTTCCTTCCATACTCTTGCTCTATTAATTCACAGGGTCTTTAATGTGCCAAACCAGATCTCTGAGTCTCATCTCTGCTGCTTCACTAGCTTTGTCATGAGCCTCTACTTTCGGTTCTGTGCCCCGTCACACATTCTAAAGTCTGTCACACTGCACTAGTCAGAACGGGCCTGACCTCAGAGATCCTGCTCCGCACACTTGACTGCAGAATAAATACAATTTAAAAAGATCCTTCTAGAAGAAATAAAAAACGTCTCTCAATGCGGCAGTTTTCACCTGAAGCTTAATTAAAACACACTTGTGGAATACATTTGCCTTTTACCACCACTCTATATGTCTTGCGTTAGGTAAGGGAGTCCAAGTTGTTCTTCAGCACATTAGCAGCCAGACATGTTTGTTTTCACTTGAGTTATTTTTCTAGCATGCATGCTAATAATTACGCCATTCGCGCATGTGTGCTAAGCTAACCTGTATCCTATGGGATTCCAGTGTGTGCCTGTGCTCCCATTCACTCTGTCTGTTTTGGAAGCAGTAAGAACCGCAGATTGATGTATCTGAGGCCACACACACAAAAGTGCGTCTCATGTGGCGAAATCTGTCATCCTGCGCGCATCGGATCTGTCCACATTCCCTTTAATATGTGTGGTCTTCACCACAGTCACGACTTATCTGTCGTTTGTTCTGTAAGAACATGGTTCTTCCACTGCCGGTTTGAGATTTCCCTTTTTTATTCCATTTTAAGCTTTTATGCAGTGGGATTGTGGAAGTTTCTTTTTTAAACCTAAAATCAACACATCCTGTAACATCACAAAAATCCTACTGTTTTGTACTTTAAAAGTTTGAATATCATTTTTTTTCTGTTTTTGGCAGAATTCGGAACACACTCTCCTACACTATGAGCAACACGGTGTCAGGAGCCGATTGTTGAGCTTCACGCAGGTAATATCTGCTGTTGTATGAAAGTGACCTGGCAATCCTATTATAAAGAAATAATTATGAATTTAATGGTTCTGTGTATTTGTGTAGGTCTACATATTCTTGGTTGTCCACAGACACTGAGCCATGGGTAACACAGAAAGCCACAGCGGGGGTCACGGATACTACGGGGATGTTCAGCGTCATCTCTCTCGCAAGCACATGTCCCGTTCCCTGCGTCTGTCTACCAAGCAGACATACTGTTCCCGCCGCACGCCGTCTGGAAAGCCAGAACACCGCAACTCTGAAACCAGCACCCGCTCCAGCAGCACTCCCAGCATCCCTCAGTCGCTGGCTGAGCACGGCCTGGAACCGTTCAATGACTCGGACGTGCTGCCGGATTTCAGCGGGCCTATCTGGGTTGACCGCGTGGCTATGAATCTCAGACCCATGTCTTTCCACAACCAACCCGCCCATTCGCCCACGTCTCCTGCCAAGCTGCTGACCCATTGTGAGATGCCAGAGGATGTGAGTTGCGCTCAGCGGGCACAGGATGGATCGCAGGAAGCTGCAAGTTTTAAGAAGAAGCGCTCCAAGTCTGCAGACATGTGGCGAGAGGATTCGCTGGAGGTGTCTCTGTCAGACTTGAGCCAGGATCACCTGTCCAGCACGGATGAGATCGCCGACACTCCCGATGACAGGGATTTTACGGACAGTGTGAGCCGCTTGCAGTCGTCCCCGCAGCTTCTGGACTCACATCGGGCCAATTCTTTAGATGAACTTTATGGACCAAAGAGCCCAGCCTGCAGGCAGAAACCCAGACGCTATTCCAAGTGGCACAAGGTGGGCACCACAGGCCACGAGGATAAGATAATCTCGCCTTGTGAGGACGACGGTGTTGGCTATGGAGCGTATACTCTGCCTTGCCGCCGCTCACACTGTCTGTCAGAAGGACTGAATAACCAACCAGGAGTTCTGCAAGGGAGGCGCGCACAAACCATTCAGGTTAGTAATATCAGAGTGTTTTTATGTTAAAGTTTGGTGGAAAAAACTGAAAAAACCTTTCAGTTATCTTGATCTCAAACTAGGCAAAACAAATTATAAAAACACCAATCAATCAAAAAACCTCGTAATTCGTAAACAATATTATTTAACCTCTAAAATCATGACATCACACACACAAACACAAACACTTATTTTCAGTCATTTAATCTTCTACTAAGCCAATTGATTTTTCACCAGTGTCTAATTTTATCCGTTTTTGCAATTACAATTCGAAATGATTTTTGCTGATGTCAGGATCCGTCTCCCCACAAAATCGTCAATATATTTGCTGTTACGTAGCTATTCAGCTGATTCCGTTGCTTCCATGTCTCTGTGAATGCCTGTTTGCCTTCTTATCGCCAACACTTCATGCAGCTCACAATATAACTCTAAAAGACTTCTTGACGACGATATCTAGTGGTGGGAATTTTTCTGTAAATCCACCCTGAATAAGCTCTGAAGCTCATCTGCTTTAAAAGAGTGCTGCTTTTGACTACTGGTGAGACGGGTGCATTGAGTTGTAGATCAAAAAAAGGACAATGGTGTTTCAAACTTGTAATAGCGACACATTTTTAGTTACTAGTCAAAATGAAATTAAAGATGTCCATTTGTCTTGACAATAACTTGTGTTCTCCGTCTTAACTCAACGAGTAGCGTAATGCTGAGATGGTCCATTAGGTTGAGTAGCTTTGTAGCTTAACAAGCTTTACAAGACAGATTTTTGAGCATCGCGTGCCACAAATTGGACAGTGAGCACAATCAATGATCAGCATATGGCGCTCAGTTGATTAACGTAGATTTTTGGGGTAAAATGATCTCAAGGATGCTTGAAAAGGCAGTATTTTAGTTTCTATATTGCAAGTCGTGAAGGAAATCAAAAAGTACTGTGAAACATAAGCCACCATGTGCTTTTCTTTACAATCCTTTAGCAGACATAAAATTACTCCAAATAGATTCTATAGGGCTAGATTCAAACAAATCCAAATGGCAGGATTATAGAAAAGAGATGGAGAGTCACACTGCTGCTGAAGAGAGTGGGTATGTGATGGCAGACCTGGCTCCTGGTGGCAAGTGTCACTTTTAGCGTGAGTAAGTGTTGCAGTAGGTGAACAGTTGGCAATTTCAGTCTTGATACAGCTAATCCCACTCAATCCTCCACAATCTGTTCGTGTTAAGAGATTGTGGTACATTTAAAAGACTCGTTTGTGGGAGTTCATTTCGTTCAATTGTCAAAACTCAGAAATGGAAAATCTTACCTGATATATTTATGGATACTTAAACTTTTTATCATTACATCAGATTCTGGACTTCTAATGTGAGAAAAATCGTTTTATTCAGTTAGATGCTGAGATCCTAAAATAGACAGATAAACAGACAGACAGACAGAAATATAGACAGACAGGCAGATGGAGAGATAGATAGATGGACGGAAAGACAGACAGAAACATAATTTATAGATAGAAGGATGGATGAATGGATAGATAGATAGATAGATGGATAGAGAGAGAGGGAGAGAGAGAGAGAGAGAGAGAGAGAGAGAGAGAGAGAGAGAGAGAGAGAGAGAATGGATGGATGGATGGGTATTAGGTTGTATTAACTTCAGTATAATAGTAAAGTTGCAATGCCTACTGGGTAGTGGACAGTCAGACAGTCCATATAGATTCTTGCTGCTCAGTCTGTGATGATCCTGGAGTCAGACTTCTGTGAGAACGGATCTCAGCTTTTGTCATGGTAATGAGATGTTACTGACCCAGGAACGTGACTGAGAGGCAGGAGGAGGACGAGAGCGAGCAGAATTTCAGCGAGACGGGAAGAAAAATGAGGGTTTCCGTAATATGGAATTACTTAGGGACTAGGGAGAGCAATCTATATTTCAAATAAGACAACACAACTGTTTTTACTCTGACTTGTGCGGAGACGGATGGTTTGCTGGGCCACACAGTTCAGTGGTGTAAATCCAGCTGGGTGGTTTGGGGGTGATGCATATAGAGTGGTATTGTACAGTGACGACGAGGTGCAAGGCTGGTTTAGAACCCAGAGCACAAAGCTCGGCCATTGCTGTCACAGTCATGTTCACAACAAAACCTGCAGAATGTTCTCTGCTAGTGAAGACAAAACCTGCTCTGAACAAAAGGTAGGACATGTTGTCGCGCGACCTGTGCCTTTAATAAAATGGAAAATATGACTATTTAAAATAATAACATAAAACAAAGTCATTTTACATGTTCATTATTTGAGTGAAAATTTACTAACTAATCCAAATCATTTTCTAGTTTGCTAAAGTTTCACTAAAGTTGCCTCTATTAGTGATTTATGAATATTTTAAGGGAATGTACAATTATGTTGTTTAAATACTGTTAATAATGTTTATTTTAGAATTTTTATTAGGGTGATAAAGAATCGATATTATTTGAATGGACAGATTGATGGACGGATTGAATGAATTGTTTGAATGATTACTGTTCAACAAATCTGAACACTGAATGCCCATTTCATGTAAAATGTTTGCATACACATCATACAGTATTTTGCGGCGCATGTAGTATTAAAGTTCAGTGACAAAATAACTACACATTTAGCCTTCCTGGTGTTGTAGTCAGTCAAGCTGGATGAACACAGAAACCATTTTTGTTTTTTGTTTTTCAATATACAAGAAATCCGATAAAAGTGAGGTGCCACAGAATCGTGATACGTACTTGGGAACAGTTTTTTAATTAAAAAAATATATATTTCTCAATATTTTGTGTAACCCCTCTCTCCCTCTCTCCCTCTCTCTTTTTCTATCTTTCTATGTGTGAGCGTGTGTGTGTGTGTGTGTGTGTATATGAGCTAACTGTAACTGTATATTCTTATATAACATCATAGAAATAAATCATAGATCATAAATCATAGAAAATATGACCTAGGTGTGTAAATGTTACTTGATTCTAAAAATATATTCATAATTTATGTTTCCGAAATGAATTTACCAAAATTGAACCAGAAAGAGTGCGAGTACAGTAAATGTGTGTCCCATGACAATTTATCATGTTAAGTCTCTAAATATTGTTTTAAAGGGCACGATTTTTTCTAATAAAAACAAGACTTTTCGGTAAATTCTTGAACCTGACACTAAGCAGAGACCATTTATCATTCTCACCTCTGACCTCAGGATGTCACGGCAGGCGATGGAAGCGATTATGAGGATAGCGGAATCGACGGTCTGGCGGGAGACGGCGAGGCGCCTCAGCATCACGTCCGGCGCTTTAAGACCATGTCGGTGTCTTTCTCCGCGTACTCTACATCAGTAGTGGGCGCATTCGCCGAGAGTGACAGCGGGAGCAGCGGCGCGGGAAACAGGCCATCAGATAGCACTCAGGTTAGGATTGGGTTCAATCAGCAGGGCATTTTTACTGGCTTTTGAAACCAGATACAGTTCAGAACCCACTAGTATAAAGAGAGTGTGATATTTACAGGCCAAGAAATCATATTTATGAGCTATGCCAAAACTGGACTATGGAAATGGCCACAGTCCTAAAAAAGCAGCTTTTTTTAGTGCCTGTTCCTAACTAATGGAACTATTGTCAGTTTTATTCCAGTGAAATGTTTGAAATGTACTTTCTAATGGATTTTCTTTGAAAGTTGCCAGATTTTATTTACCTATTTTTATCTTTAAAATGTTAACTTTTTGCATTTTAACATTTACTTAGTCTGTCAGTGTGGCCTGGAACAACATTTGAGTCTGAAAAGTTACAAAGTCACATAATTAGCATTAAGGACCTCATAAACTGCCAAACATTTTTTAGAAGTAAAAAATCTTCTGAAAAATACTAGTTTTTACTACTTAAATCTGACTTCATAATGTGTTAATCTGAGTGAGTATGCGTGTTAGGTTGTTTGTGTGTGTGTGTGTGTGTGTGTGTGTGTGTGTGTGTGTGTGTGTTGTACTTAAAGCGGCCGTTTACAGTGTTTTCTGTTTCACTCAGGGTGTCTATGAGAACTTCCGCCAGGAGCTGGAGCAGAATGTGAGTCCAGTGGAGGTTCCAGAGAAGCGAAGCTCCGCCTGCAGTGACGAGCAGAGCAGCGTGACCCTGAGCTCCGCCTACCACACAGACCCTCTGCTGAACACAGCTGCAGTCCAGGGCACGGTTCGCAAGGCCGGACGCCTCGGTGTCAAAAATTTTCTGGTGCACAAAAAAAACAAGAAAGTAGAGCTCGCCCCTCGTCGCAAGTGGAAGAGCTACTGGGTGTCCCTCAAGGGTGTGTGTGTGTTCTCGTTTCATACTTCATAAGAAAATAACAGAAGAGATGTTTTAGATGTTACCGATTAACATACTTTTTTTCTATAACAATACACCATGGTGGATCTATAACAATGTAATTACTATTCATTTAAAATTATTATCACTTAAAATTTTGAACTTATTATTTTAAAGTGTTTTAGGTAATTCATGTATTTAATCTGTCACACTGATAGAATAAACATACATTGATTTATTTTCATTTAATATGTTTAATTTAATTTTTTACTATTATGATTTTTTTTTTTAACATCACATTGTACACAGTGAACGGGAATAACATTTTCAAGCTGCGTTTTATTACGTTCTTTAGGAATTATGAATGGTTTCAATTTGTAATTAAGATGAAAACACAAGCCTTTTAGAATTATGTGAATACTGTTTTATAATAATACGAATGCTAATGTTTTGTACTTTGGCCACAAGAGAGCAGAGTTGCATCGAAATGTTTTAGATTTCTCTGCATGTGGTTTGTTGCAATTCTAAACATATGGTTTGATCCAATTAAAATGTTTTTCCCAGGATGCACGCTGTTTTTCTACGAGACAGACGGTCGGTCAGGGATAGATCACAACAGCATCCCTAAACATGCAGTATGGGCTGAGAGCAGCATTGTCCAGGCCGTTCCTGAGCATCCAAAGAAAGATTTTGTTTTTTGCTTGAGTAACTCACTTGGTGACTCCTTCCTTTTCCAGGTGATTCAATCCTACTTTGAACATTTGTCTTTTAAATGTCATCCATGTAATGATGTGTTATCTACTAAAGACTAAATAACATTTTTTTTATAATGTGTGATGTTATGGTGACTGTCCTCTGCAGACATCCAGCCAGACCGAGTTGGAAAACTGGATCACGGCTATCCACTCGGCCTGCGCCGCCACTGTTGCTCGACAGCACCACCGTGAGGACACACTGCGTCTACTGCGAGCAGAGATCCGGAAGCTGGAGCAGAAGATCGACATGGACGAGAAGATGAAGAAAATGGGGGACATGCAACTCTCAGCGGTCACTGATGCCAAGAAGAGGAAGACCATTCTGGAACAGGTCATTGCTTGTTCATCAGTCTCTGTCTTTGTTTAAATTGTAGTGAAACTGGATTTTAAATGCAATTATGATTAATTATGGTGGTTTCTTCACTTCGGATTGGTTGAAGTTGCGATTGGTGCTCATTATGCTGCATTTGTGTGTTTTTCAATCTTCACTAGTTGAATGTTCTGGAACCAGACATGTGTTTAAATTACTTTTTGACTGTTTTTAACTGGCCCATACTACTACATTTTTGTGCATTATTTAAATTTTCATCGTTTTTTAGTAAAATATTAAATATACAAAAATGCATAATTATCTATTTGCATATAACTATCAAAGAAATAGATTCATACATTTTCATTCATATTTCATAGTAATTTACTCATAAATAACAATGATCTAAATATGCATTATAATCATTTACATGAGAAAATGCAATTAGCGGAAAACAATATTTAGATAAAATATCAGAATAAATAATAAAAAACATTACACGGTTGGCCTCTAAAATGTATATTTTTTAATATATTCAATAATGTTCTTTTTATTCTTAATTTTGGACAGTGGTTATTTTGTATTGTATTGTAAGAACATTCTCCGTGAGCTGTTGATTTCTGTCTGGACCTGGTATCGAACCATCAGGAAATCGATCTGTGAACAGCTTTTTTCTTCTGGGTTCGATTGTGTTTGTGCTTACAGCCCAGAAGCAGGAGGGCAAGTGGGTGTTTGGGCATTTGTGCGGGCTTTTAATTTTGGCAGCTTCGGGTTTCTCATTGTTCCCTGGTGAATGGCAGAAGGGTCGAGTTCCCGGGGAGTCTGTTGTTTGCTGTTTTGTGTGTTGCCTGGGCCGATGCCCCCTCGCCGAGTCCTTCATAAAAACACTCGTTCCTGAGAGTCTGTGAGGAGACGGCATGCTCTTCGCTTTCCTGAAAACAACATTTTACTAGACTGCAGCTCAATCCAGACTTGGTATTGCAACTTCTGGATGCTTAAAACATACTTTTTTAGCCCAAATAGCAGTTTTATAATCACATGATCTGTGCTTTTTTCTCCTTTTCTTATCCTAGATATTTTTTCAAGTTTGTCTGAAACTTTCTCTTTTTTTTTTTTTTGCAGATTTTCCTGTGGGAGCAGAATTTAGAGCAGTTCCATATGGATCTATTCCGTTTCCGCTGTTACCTGGCCAGCCTGCAGGGCGGCGAACTTCCAAACCCCAAGCGTTTGTTGGCCTTTGCCTCCCGTCCAACCAAACTGGCCATGGGCAGACTGGGCATCTTCTCAGTCTCATCCTTTCATGCCCTGGTAATAATTACTACGTTTCCTCATCTATTTCAATTTTTTGTGTTTATTCTGATTTTTCCTAAAGTGTTTTTAGTGTTGACTTTCACAGTTTTGTAAATGAAGTTTCCTGGAAATTTCTCTTTTGTCATTAACCGATAAGAACGACTCAAAATGTATGTTACTAGCCAATTGTTATGATTTTGTCTACTCTTTAAAGTATTGTATGTAGTTCAAATTTTCAAATACCATATTTAATACCTCTTTTTTCAATTTTAGAAGCGCAAAAACTGGTGGTGGTGGGGTGCGCTTTTTCACATATTTCAAATATGCACGTAAATATAAGCGCACAATTTTTCGTATTTCAGATCATCTTTATGTACCAAGCTCTTCTGCGTTACCATGCTCATTTCTGTCTTGTAATAATGGTTTCTTTCCTTTAAAAAGTGGCAGACTTGATTATGTGCTTTTAATGGCTCAATAATAGAAAATAAAAAACATTATCCACACCGCGTCACATAGCAGAGGCTAAATAACACTGCAAGAAATAAAAATGAATGAAATTAAATACAATAACATGTTGAACTTTGTTCTCCGTCTGCCTGAACTCTGTGAAAGCTGGAATACGCCCTTATATGGACATAGCAAATGAAATCATAGCACCCCCTACTGGAGATATACTCTACTACATTAAGATTAAATTTACCATTCTGTTTTTTGTCTATTATTCAGGTAAAACACGTGATGCTTATGTTCGCAGTGACAAAGAATAGGTGAAAAATAGAGTAATGCATGAGTTGTAAAAAAAAACTGTGGAAGAAGAGATGGAGAGATGATGCAGAAAAGAAAGAAAAGAGTGTTAAGATGGAAAAAGAACAAGGAGAAAGCGAGGGGAGGTAAAGGTGAGACTGAGGTGGAAAATTAAAACAGTGTGAACTGCAGAGTATAGAAAACCTTTGACAATCTGAAATAAAAGAAGAGGAGACGGTGAGAGAAAGACAGAGTGAGAGAGTTAAGTGTTGATTCCAAATGCCATTGTCCCTGTGAGCTGTTCTTCACAATAACAGCTCTCTTCTCTCTAGCTTCAGAGTTTTGAGAGCTTTTTTCCATCAGGAAATAAAAAAAACAGCCAGCGCACATTCAGTCGAGTAAGTGTGTCGGATTTTTGAATGACACTGAAAAGATCCTCCTTTCCAAACACTCCTCTAACCTTTATATTCAGTGCCCACTGGAAGCATCTCATCCTGTTGTCTGTGTTTCTTATGAATGAATATTTGCATTTTTCTTTTGCAACTATTTTAAAACCAGGATGCAAAAACTCCATTCACATTTCCGGCTTTGGCATATGCAACCAAGCTCCACATTGAAGCTGTTTTGCGATTGAGCACTTTGTTGGAGCTACAAATCAAATCAAATCAAATCACTTTTATTGTCACATCACCCCAGCGTGGGAGCTGTGGTGAGTGAAAAACTTAGGTGCAAACTCCAATAGTGCAATGCACGGTACAAACAAGACAAACAAATTACAGATAGTAACATTAAGGAACAAGTAGCAGTGAAAAAAAAAAAAAAAAAAATGACTTGTGTGTAAAAAAAGATGTTGTGCAAAACAGTTGTACAAAATAGTGCAAATTAGGTGCATATGAGAAAGTATGGATACCAATGTTTATATATTATATATTATAGGTAAGGTGCATCAGTGCAGCAGTATAACAATTTAAAAGGTTTAGCAGTACAGTGTGTACTGTTATACACTAGTTGTGTTCAGCATCCTGACAGTCCGTGGGAAAAAGCTGTCTCGCAGTCGGCTGGTGCGTGCTCCAATGCTGCGGTTGCGTCGACCCGAGGGCAGCACAGAGAACAGTCTGTGACTCGGGTGGTGGGTGTCACCGATGATCCTCAGTGCTTTCCTCTTGCTGCGCCTGCAGTAGATGTCCTGGAGGGAGGGAAGTTCACCTCCCACAACACGCCGGGCCGATCGCACGATCCTCTGGAGGTCTTTGTTGTTGCTGCTGGTGTTGCTTGAGTACCAGACAGTAATACATCCGGTCAGGATACTCTCCACAGTGCAGGTGTAGAAGGAGCGGAGAATTTGGGGGCTCATTCCAAATTTCCTGAGGCGCCTGAGAAAGAAGAGGCGCTGCTGTGCCTTCTTCAGCACTGCTTGGGTGTGGACAGTCCAGGTGAGGTCCTCAGCGATGTGGACACCGAGGAACTTGAAGCTGCTGACCCGTTCCACTGGCGTCCCGTCGATGGTGATGGAGGCGTGTTCTCTCTTTTGCCTCCTGAAGTCCACCCCCAGCTCCTTGGTCTTGTTGATGTTGAGCGAGAGGTGATTTTCCTGACACCAGTGTGTCAGAGCGTTCACCTCCCCTCTGTAGGCCGTCTCATCGTTGTCGGTGATCAGGCCCACCACCGTCGTGTCATCGGCGAATTTCACGATGACGTTGGAGCTGTGTGTGGCTGTACAGTCGTGCGTGTACAGGGAGTACAGGAGAGGGCTGAGAACATACCCCTGCGGAGCACCGGTGCTGAGGGTCAGCGAGGATGAGGTGTTGTTGCCCATTCTGACCACCTGACGTCTGCCTGTCAAAAAGTCCAATATCCAGTTACACAATGATGTGTTTAAGCCCAGAGACTGGAGCTTGGAGATGAGCTTGGCAGGGACTATGGTGTTGAATGCAGAGCTGTAATCAACAAACAGCATTCTCACATAAGTGTTGTTCTTGTCCAGGTGGGAGAGAGCAGTGTGGAGGGTGAAGGCGATGGCATCGTCAGTGGAGCGGTTGCTCCTGTAGGCAAACTGCAGTGGGTCGAGTGAAGCAGGCAGATGAGAGCAGATGTGTTGCTTAATCAGCTGCTCCAGACACTTGCTGAAGATCGGTGTCAGTGCAACAGGACGCCAGTCATTTAAGCAAGTGGTTTTGGCTGATTTCGGTATTGGCACTATGGTTGATGTTTTGAAGCATGAGGGCACCACGGACATAGAGAGGGAGAGATTAAAAATGTCCGTAAAAACTCCCGCTAGTTGGTGCGCGCACACTTTAAGCACACGTCCTGGAATGCCGTCAGGACCCGCAGCTTTGCGAATGTTCACTCGCTGAAAAGACCGAGTGACTTCCGCTACAGTGACAGAGAGTGTGCCGCTCAGTGTCTCTGTGTCGGCCGCGGGAGTGCGCTCTGGGCACAGGAGGTTCTATAAAGCGTTGGTTTTGTTTTGTGTCTTCAGGTGGCGGCTCGCTCCGAGAGTGGCGTTCGGCGCCGGACACAGGCCATGTCACGCTCGACAAGAAAGCGAAAGAGCCGCTTCTCCTCGTTGTGGGGTCTGGACACTCACTCCAAGAGAAAGAGTAAATGCCATCCCAGCATTAACCAGGTAAACAAGATTTTATTCACACTCCATAATATCAATTTAACAGCAAATACTCTTCAGTTTTTTATTTTTTTTAATACATGTATCTAATAATATAATTTTAAATTATTTATTTAGTTTAACTCAATTTATTTGTTGAGTGTGATGACCATCACACACAGTTCTCAAGAAGGGCGGGGTCCTTTAGTTTGATCAGCATTTCAGCCAATAATATTTTGGGGTGGGGCCTAATTTTTCAAACTTTGTGAATCTTGAACATTAAAAATTTCTAGCTAGTTTTTGTGCCTTTTTTTTTTTTAAGGTTTTATGTGTTAGTTTTAACTGTATTGAAAAGAGAGGGCACAACATGCTGCTTTTGAATTCACAATTTCATTGAGAATTGTATTTATTCATGATCATCACAATTAGTAACAGAAAAAAATATTTTGTGTTTTCTTTACAAACACAAATGTAATTTTACATTAAAGCTAGATAACTATGATTTTATACTATATACCACAACAAACTTTACACTTTAAAATAACAATAAAGGGAAACAAAGACCTCGAGCACGGACCCCAGAAGGTCGATAGCACATTTTAACATGTTTAAAACGTGCAAAATATGTTTGTTTTAAAGTGCATATTTCCATACATTTTATACAGGTTTTTGCAGAGGGAGATGATGCTGTTAAAAGTCCTCTTGAAGACATGTTTGATTGTTCTTCTAGAGAAACCGTGGTGAGAAATTACAAACTCATTTTATTAACATTTTACTCATGTTATTCTGACTTACAAACTGAATTTGACTTTCTGAGTGAGACATTCTGGGCCAGATCTCTAGAGTGGTGTTGAAGAGATGTGGCTATAGATTGGTGGATGAGATTAGTTGACATCATAATCCTTGTTACAATTGCGTGTGTGTGTGCGCGTGTTTAGAATGTTACTCTTAAATAATCTCAATCATATTATTTTATGCCTTATTCTAAACTTTCACTTTTCTTTATCACCCTACAGAAAGAGAACAAGATCCAGGTGAAAGGTCTGCCAAGACTCAGCACAGACCATGACATCTGGTCCAAGCATCACCTCACTCCATCTTGGGTGTGTTTGCCAAACGACCAGCCTGTGTTAGCCATCATCCAGCCAGGAGAGTCGGCCCTGGATGTGCTGGAAACCATCTGCAAGGTGATGAGGTTTAAATAGTGTGTGTGTGTGTGTGTGTGTGTGTGTGTGTGTGTGTGTGTGTGTACCTAGTACATACACATATTCTGTATTTTTGTGTAAACAGTACGTATGTACCGTATTTACCCATTTTTTCACCTTTTTGACAGTCAAAAACTTGGGGGTGCTTATAATCGCCAATTTCAAATATGCGCATAAATATAAGTAATCACAAATAAATGGAAACACGTTATGCAGCAGTGCGCATATTCATCTATATAATGTCAAATAATGGTCGGTAGACAGACGTGCATATAGTATAAGCTTTTATTGACTCAATAAGAGAAATAAAAAAACATTAGACACGCCGCGGCACTTAACAACGACGAAAAAACTGTGGTTTTAAACTAAATACAATCATTTATATTACAACAAACAAGAGACTACAAACCACAACCTGATAGCTTAGCACTAACAAACGGGTCCAATGTGTAATTGCAGAAAGAGTCACAACAGTCAAAAAATTCCAAGGAACAGACACAAACAAATGCTCGGTCTGCTATACAGTGGATAATAATCCTTCGCTATGATACTCTTCACACACGCCTGCGCGGATTGGTGCAAAGGCTTTTAAGAAATTTTTTAAGAAAGAAGTTCTGACCACTAGACCACTTAGTTCAAGTTAAAACAATATCAAAATGATAGTCACAAGTTAGGTTTGTTAAATAAAGAAAAAATATATATTTTCAAGAGAATATCAACGTAATTGAACCAGAAATGTAAAAAACAAATGTATTTTTTTTTTTTTTAATTTTTATGTTGTGTATGAAAAATATGTGAAATATGAAAAAAATTGTGGCGCTTATATTCGCGTAAATGCGGTATTATGTCATTCCTTTGCTGAACTTTTTTGATACACACACACACACACTGAAAAGTGAAAAGACAATAACGCAGCTCAACAGTGCTGTTGTAATAACGGGTTTTTTGTCTCTTTTGTCCAGGCTCACCAACTGGATTCTACAAAACACCATCTGAAGCTTAAGTTTCTGATCGATAATCAAGTGCAGTTCTATATTCCTAAGCCTGAAGAGGATGTTTATGATCTGGTGGGTTTAGGATTAAACTGTCTGTTGGATTCACACTTTTCTACTTGACGGCATAAAACAAATGACAAAAGTATCACAGTTTTTTTCTACAGTTTTATATAACGTGTACTGTATTTCTGTTTATGTAAATCTGAACAAAATAATGCAGGTAAACCAAATGATGACAATCTATTAGTGGTCAAAAAGAAACAATTTACTGTAGAAGCTGCTATTTGTCATGTGACTTTATGACTCCTATATGTCAAATGACTTTCAAACCCGTTAATTAAAAGTGTGTGTTGGATCAGGACAGGGAAGAATGACAGATTCCTGTGTTTCAGCTGTACAAGGAGATCGAGCTGTGTTGTAAGATCAGGAGAGTGATTCAGTTCGATCGGGACGAGTCTTGCATGATCGGCTACGGTATGGACCAAAGCTTTTATTATAAGAATTACAGAGAAGTAGGAATTACCAGTTTTTAGCATTGGAAACCTTGCTGAACTAAAAACCCTGAAGCATGCATTTTATTAAAAATACACACACACACACACACACACAGACTATACAAAATATAGATATTGTATTTGCTGATTACTGAAATTTGAATACTATGGTAAAAGTGAAGATTGTGTTTCTAACCAAAAGGACCTTTGCTTTTCAGGTTTTTCCATCTCGGTGGTGGAGGAGGACAGTGAACAGCAGCTCTACATCACCGATGTCAGAGCCGGAGGATTAGCCTTCGCTAAAGGTTCATTAGCACATTTCTTTCTGCTAATTACTTGCCTCCTCATTTTCCTCTCTGTTGTTTTGCGCTTGCTCCTCCGCACACTCACACACACACACACACACACACACACACACACACACACACACACACACTCACTGTTCAGGAATCCAGCACTCAGTAATTGTTGCGATATCAGTGACTCTCCAAACCCCTGTAAAGCTGACGGCAATTATACAACACGGAGGCTGAAGATTTATTCTCAACCGCTGTTAAGCTCTGAACAGTGACACACGAACCAGACTGTTAAAGTCGGATTACCTGACGTGATCTAACACACCACTCTCCTCATCAGATCATTCAAGCGTCCGCAATACCAAAGCTTGCGGATTTGATTAACGGGGAAAGCAAGAAGATTTTTTCATATGCATCTGTAAAGCCATGCAAATCATTCTCATCTAAACCTTAAAAATTGTAAAACTGTAAGGTTCATGGCAACTGAAATATGACAATTTGATGGTTCAATAGGATTGCTGCTAAACATGCGTTTAGGAGAATTGTAATTGGAAAGTTGCATATATGTCTTTGAGAGAAAGTGTGAATAGGTGTGTCGCACTTTGTGATTGGTTGGTCACTGACTCAGGATGTGTCCTGCCTTTAAGCCCTTTGTAGCTGGGAGTGGCTCTAACTCCCTGTGGCCCTGAAATGAAAGGCAAAAGTAAAAAAAAAATGGAGTTATTATTTTATTGTGTTTGTATGTGTGTGGGCGAGCGCACATTTAAAAAAAAAAAAAGATAGATTATGTCTAAGTACTATTGGAATCTTTTGTGTTCAATATAATTTCTGCTTCACCAACAACAAAAATGTCACAAAAACATCAAAATTATATAATTTCCATAAAAATCAGAATAGGGAAGTGCAATTTTACTTATATTTAATCAACCACAGATTATAAATGCCATCAAATA
The DNA here is from genome assembly GCA_028031935.1 of Paedocypris micromegethes. Lineage (NCBI taxonomy): Eukaryota > Metazoa > Chordata > Actinopteri > Cypriniformes > Paedocypris > Paedocypris micromegethes. The sequence continues at coordinate 24,207,693 of CM051502.1, forward strand.
TACAATTCTATATATTATTACAATTTAATATAAAAATACATAAAATTGTATGTATCTATTTAAAAAATATATACACACTGTTTTATATTGCGTAAAGTATTCAAAATAAACAATATTAAATACTAAAAAAATATAAAAAATATTAAACGATAAAAATGCAAAGATGATTTAGATAATTTAATGAAATTTTGAATGCATAATTATGTATTCAATACATTATGGTGATTATAATTAATATATGATAGTAACTATTGTATTTTTTTTCCAGGTCTAAACGCTGGAGATGAAATTCTGCAGCTGAACGGGAAGGACGCCTGCACTCTGACCTTTTCTGACATGAAGCTGGCGTTCGCCCAGGTCTCGCTCTCTTTGACGGTCAACACACTGCCCCCTGTTGAGCGCCGCCAGCTCTGCTTCCTGCCGCCGCGGCGCTCCGATGCTGTGGACAACTTATACACGGACATCTTCTCTCAGAGTCAGGGTGAGAACCGCACGACCTTTGAACTACAGTTTTATCCCATCCTAACAGATGTTAAATGATCAAAACAGTCCAGAATTGCTTACATAAATGATGTCAGTTTAATATTGACCTCATCTATAGGATTTAAACACGTGGTAACATCATTACATGTACCATACAATAAATTATGCTATGGGCACTGTGGATGCAATAGATTCATATTATAGGTTTAGCTTATGGAGTAAGTATTTAGCTTATGGAGTAAGTAAGTGTGTGTGCGTGTGTGTGTGTGTGTGTGTGCGCGTGCGTGAGTGTGTGCGCGTGCGTGAGTGTGTGTGTGGGCAAATTATCATATTGCTAATGAATAAAAATACTGCAATGTGTGCATATTTTTATTTCACACTTTCATTTAGTCGCACTAAAATGGAATAAAAAACAATAAAAACAGAATGCAGATGTTGTACGTTTTTGCATGCACTTTTATATTATATCATCACCTGATGAAATGACTAACGCCTCTTTTCTGTAGAGGAGATTCTTGATGATGGAGTGGGACTGATTGAGGAGGCATCGGGAGACGGTTTAGACGAAGACCCGGAGCTCTTCTTGGAGTTTGACGGCTATGGAAAGGTGCGTAAGCTGGTTTGCTGGTATTTTTTCTTGTCAATGCGTGGGCTTAGTTCACCAAATCTCGAACTATGCTGCTTTGAAACTCCGAAGCAAAGTGAGAAGAATCTCGCTGCACCATCTGTCCTCTGTGCTGTTTTTAAACCTGTTAGAGAGCAATCCAGTTCAAGAGTTTGCCTCTGAATGCCTTGGTAAAGGAAGTGAAGTCATTTGAATGTGATGAACATCATTTTGTGTATTTACTGAAGCCATGTTGGAGGTGGATGACTATTTCAGACCATTATGTGTAAAACTGTCGTTTTTGTATTTTAATGGACTTATTCAGTAGATGATTGTTTTATGGGAAGTGAAAGTGTCACGTTCAGATGTTTTGAGGGTTCAGTCACAGCATTGCATTGAACGGACATGTTGATGAATGTCTTGAGATGATGGAACCAATCAGATTTCCCACACCTCACCATATTTACATACAGAAACTATTTTTAGAACTCGCCAACAATAGAAAGAATGAGACTCCGGTGTCATTGAAATTGATCCTTCAGTACTAAGATGCATGTCTCATTATTACACTAACTAAAAATGTCTATTATATATGTATATTTTACATTTTTTAACTTTACGTTTCCTGTCAAATGTTCCTAAATTGTAATTTCTAGAATTAAAAGCAAAAATTTGAACCAATCACAATACTCCAAGTTTTCACACACTTCATTCTCCCACAGCACAACCTCCATTTTATCTTAGCAGGGAACTGTGGGTAATGTAGTCAAATGCTCTAATCCACTATAACAGGGGTGGCCAGACTAAGAGCCACTTTTTTCACAAAAACATCATCTCATTCCTTAGTCTTGTATGCACGCACACACACAGACCTCTGCTCAGCCAGATTTAATGGAAAAAAAAACACACCAGCATGATAATATTAGTTATTTTTCAACAGTTAACATTGTGTGCATATTTGACTCATGTCATGTGAAAGCTTCTGAAGAGCATTAAACTAGTTAAAGAGCCGCATGAGGCTCAAGAGCCACGGGTTGGCCAGCCATGCACTATAACAACATCTAATAGTGACTTTCACATAAGATAGTATCTTCTGATGTGGAGATAATATTCACTGAATTGCCTGAGTGAAAAAAATCACGTCAAATTGGAAATAATTTTTAATAATAAATTTAATAATTATAATTATCCCAGACCTATACATTTATAATCCCAGTAAAAACAATATTTTAGATTGAGATCAATTAGTTCAATACGTGATTGAGTTCAACAGATAAAATGCATTAAAAACAAGTCTTTTGACTGATTAGTTTTAAGTTTTTTATTTTCCCCAAGAATGCCATTGTCGGTTGAACCCTGAACGTGTGTTACGTGAGAAATGCCTTCTGCTGTTCAGCGTGAGCTGTCAGGTCTAGACACAGAGATGCATTCTGGGTCAGCAGTGAGAGCGCAGGCCTCAGACTCGCGCTGGGAGCTGGAGGAGATTGCTTTTGGCGTGCATGGACATGTCTGTCTCGCTGCATTTTACCCTTTCTTTGGTTGTCACGGAGGAGAAGACCGGGCTGGAGATGCTAAAGTGATCTGTAATTAGCTTTAGCGCACATACCATTTACCCTTGAGTTTCTAATGCTTTCTTGCTTGTGGCTCGACAGTCGCTCTCACTCAGTGTGTGTCAACTATAAACTAGGGATTAAGTTGGACTCAGTGAAGAAGTAAACTGATATCAGGATTTTATATTATGACCCCTGTAGGGTGACCATATTTTGATTTCCAAAAAAGAGGACAATCGGCGCGGCCTCGGGACACAAATTCAGACAGGCTTCTCTGAGGTTGATGAACACGCTTTCTTATGGTTCAATGGGGTTACTCCTGTAATTAACTTCTAATAAAATAATAAAAAATCTGTGAAAACCTGTAACAAAATAATAGCATTTTAGACTTTTGAAAGAAAAAAAATTAATTAATTAAATAATAATAATAATAATAACACACACACACACACACACACACACACACACACACACACACACACACACACACACACACCACACACACACACACACAGATATATATAACAAATTTTTTTTCAAAAGTCTGAAGTATTACTTTTTAATCTTTAGTATAATATCTTTACATATAATTGAAGTTTAATATGCTTTAATTTTGCAAAATTAACTCCGGCAATACAATAAAAATACATCTGTAAAAACATGTACAAAAAATTTGACAAAAAAACAACTCTTCTGTTAGAAAATTCAGCTTCAACAATATATCTTGATAAGAAGAATAATAATAGAAGAGTTTTACAAAGATGAGATGAGATGTTTATAATGTGAGCTTAGACTTAGAGTCTCCAGCACCCGAAACGAGACTCAACACTTGTACCGACCTGCACGTGAGTTTATGTGTGTGTGCAGCCGCAGACCCGCGCAGACCCGTCCACACAAGGAAGGTAGCATCTGCGTAATTTCATTGCGTAAAAAAGTAGTGCCTGTGTTCTGAGTGCAAAGCACCGGTCAATTTACATATACGCGGAATGATTCTGAACGCGCGTTATGAAAAAGAGTAAAACCCGGACATTTTCGTGAATTTAAAAAATCCGTCCAGACGTTCCGGACAAGGTGTAAAAAGAGGACAAGTCCGGAGAAAAGAGGACGTTTGGTCACCCTAGACCCCTGAATGTTCTCATCTTCTGAAAGCACACAGTGTTGTAATATGTGTGGAAATGTCTTCGGTGGTTTCTAGCCATTTCACTCCCTCACACTCGCCGTGGCTTTGTGAGCGATGGAGCTCGGTCACGCTCTCATGTGTGATGGTTTGTGTTGGTCTGTTCTTCTGAGTGCTGATTGCACAGGAACTGGGATCTTGATGTCCTCTGAAGAAACCATGTGTCTGCTGTTAGTAGGAAAGTTCTATGCTTTTCCTGTTTCAGTCACAGTGAGGGTAAAGAACTATTGTTCATTCTGACCCAGACGACTACAAGATGGGCTATTTTTAGCAGAGAAGCGTTAATTAGCAGAGCAATGGTGTTTAAGCTGTCAGAGCATCTTTACTGTAAATCTGCGATTCTGCTTCAGGACTTAATGTTGTGTCTTTGACGACTAAAAACGGGTTGGATTCATGTTTTTAATGATTTTTGTCACTATCAAGACATTGAAAACACTTACATTTTTAAATAGTGACTTTGTTTACATATAGCATCATTACAGTAAAATCTTTTGACAAAGTATCATGAGTTCGTTTTCATTTTGCAGACTTTATGACAAATATTACTGACTTCTCTTGTTTGCATTTGTTTATATTGTACATTCTATTTATATTTAGTTTTGTTCAAATTTCTTTTCTAATTTTCCCTGCATTTGTTATGAAGAAAAAGCATTTCACTACATACATTTCTGTGATCGCGACTATATAAAAATTGATTCGATTTTGAATGGTCACTGATTTCCAACAGCTCTTGATTTACAAAGTCTTACTTAGTTGTTGAATATTCATCCACATGTGTATGTTGTCACTATTAATTAATTTTTTCATTAATTTATATACTTAGTTATTAATTCAATTATAGCTTATAAAAAAAAGAAACTACATGGTAGTTTGTTTGTAAAATTACTGCATATTTTGTAATATGAATGATTGTTAAAAATGCTACAAATTAATTAATCAACACCCACAGTTCATAACTGTGCTAGTGGGCGGAGTCACATTTCTGTGATCAATGTCCAAAATTGTAAACATTAGAATTGTATATTTTTGTATAATTTGATTAAAAAAAATTCAGAAGTTTTATCTTGAGTGTGAGTGTGTGTGTGTGTGTGTGTGTGTGTGTGTGTGTGTGTGTNNTTATCTTGAGTGTGAGTGTGTGTGTGTGTGTGTGTGTGTGCGTGCGTGCGTGCGTGCGTGTTACCTCATACACACTCAAACTTACCAGCAAAGAACTACATGAAGACTCTTTTCATCTTCCGCTTCCTCTCTCCTTTTACCCTTGAGAGATTTACATGTGTGTACGCACCATAACTTATGTAGCTGCAGTTGTGCTCAGCGTGCCAGCGTGAGAGCAAGAAGATAAATGAGACGGTGTCGCAGCAGAGCAGGCGGGTGAACATGGAGTTGCGGAGAGGAGGTGGGCGAGTGAGAGAGAGAGAGAGCAAGCTCAGTAACGGCTTCCAGCATCACTTGCTCTCTCTCTCTCTTATTCTCTGGTTCGTCATGATCAGAGGGATGTTGCTGGCGCTGCAGCAGTGAGTTTGTGGTTTCTCTCGCGCTTCCTGTAGCTGATTCAGTATCAGAGGTGTCAGGCTGGTGAGCTCCAGTGTGTTGTCTCGTGCTGATCCTGAGTCAGTATGTCTGTGCTGAAGCGCAGCAGACACAGCAAACGCTCTTCTGACTCCATCTATGACCTGCTGCACCTGGTGAGAACAATTTCCCCTTGCTTTTATCGCTCTTTAAATCGTTTTTCGCGCTAGTGGTTGTGATGACTTAGGCCGGTTTTGTTGCTGGTGTGGCTGGATGATGATATTTTGTGGAGTTCCTCGTAAATCGAATGTTGTCAAGTCCGTGTTGACTTTTATAGAGAATGTGCAAAAAATGTTTTATGTGCACTGCAGCAGCTTTACAAATAGACTGTAACAAACCATATTGTTATCGTACTGTATTATGTATTGTTATATGTAAAGGGTCTTTTTTTAAACACTAGTAGAATTTTTATTAAATAAAATGTTTATTTAAAAGTTATTTAGTAGTTTTAGGGAACTCTTGTAAAGAAAAAAAAATCTGTTATTTTCCTGTTTGGATCCTGTGGAGGGAAACTGGAAGTGGAAGTGCAGACTTTCCTGTATGGAATCTGTATACAATGAGTTTCCTGCGTTAAATGAATGTCGATGTATGTATGTTTTACTCTCACACCCTCATATAACACTTACACATATGTGTGTGACTGTGTGTGTGTATAAACAAACATGCCTCTGTGGATACGATGAGTCATGTTTCTATGTATACTGACATGTTTACATGTAATTGTATACCGTATGTACATTTATACTCGCACACACATAGAGAATATGTATTTGTGCTTTTATTTCATTTCACACACAAACATATGTATGCATGTATATACATACATGTGTGTATATAAGACTTTTTTGAGACTGTTTTATGTATTTTGTATTTATTGTATCACAGTGTATTATATTGTGTATTGTTGTTTATTGTATATTATATGTTGTTTACCATCTAATGAGAATTGTATAGATTATTTTCAAAAACATGTGTATATGTGCTTATATACTTGTGAAGACACACACACACACACACACACACAGCTGTGCTGCTTTTCTGAAACCGAAGGGCGTTTGGAAAAGCATTTATTCACTTGTTGTGCGTCTTCGTGTGGGCGTTCAAGGACCACTAAAATTCTCTGTTAATGAGCCAGAAAAAAAATACTTCTCCGCGAAACAAAAACGTGCTCGTCTCGAAAAGCAAACCTGAGGTAAAATAAGTGCCCGTGTCCTGACGATGCCACTTCCTGTCATCTAAGATCCACACAAAAGGCGTGTTTGTTCGTCAACGCGTGAAGCAACAGCGTTAAGTACCTGAAATGTCAGATGCGTGATGCTAAGTAAATAAAAAGTCATGTTTTCCTCCCGTCTTTCAGTGTATTGAATGCTTGTTTGCATTGGAGAGTCACTAATGTCGCAGGGAACTGTATATGCTTTCTTTTGGCACTTGTAATGTGTGCATCGCTTTATCGGGCCATTAGCCTGGCTGCGTTTTTTAGACTCATGCGTGTGCTGTAGCCTTGATCGCTCTCTTTAAATACTCTTTTATGTCTCTCCTGTAAGACCATGCGTCGGTGGATGTGGAGAGAGACGGGCGCTGTGTGTTTTCTCCCACCGTAGGCCGGCTGAAGCCAGCTGAAAATGTCTCTGACTGCAGATGTGTAAAAGTGACTGCCACCATACGGTGCCCGCATCAACCGACGTGATGATGACTTTGGCTAGTGATGGGTGAAGCCTCCCCCGCCACAAGAGCCTTTGATTTATTTGTTTGCAATACATTTGCATTTTAAACTTAGTGAATTGCATCCCTGGTTTGTATGCATTTCAGATCAGATTTTTCCTTGGAGTTCGAACCCTTAAGACCAAAGCACAACGAGATTCTTGTTTAATGAGAAAGTCAAGATTTGGAGTCGGTCTGCAGGCCTCAGATCTCTATCAGATGGGATTTATGTAAACAAGAGAATATTACAGCAGCTCTTGATCTAGACAAGTGAAAACCAGTTGAGGAAATGTACAGTAGCCAGTTGCCAGGAATGGTGGACGTTCTCCTGCTGTCATTTTGAGGGAATATGAATATTGAATATATCTATCACAAACAGAGGTGTAAATACTACTTAAAAACCATACTTGAGTACTGATACCGTATTGTAAAAACGACAGTCGATTTAGCAATTTTGCTCGTAAATAGCATCCAGTACCTTCAGCACCTACAGATGGCAATATCGCCTTGTACGCACTAGAAATTAACCATGGCAGAAAAAGATGGCGTCTTCTTGCGCACAATCACAATGTAATGAGTAATGGTAAGTGTCCGTTCAAATGTAGTGGAGTAAAGAGTACAGATGCTCATTCAAAGGTGTAGTCAAGTAGAGAGTTAAAGTTTAGAGCCTATAATTTTGATACTCAATACAAGTACAAAGTAGCCAAAAATACTTAAAGTATGAAATTCCATTTACTCAATTTAATGGAATCAAATTAAGCTCCTATAAAGCTCTAGAACTAATAATTGTACACGGTAATTTACTTACCAAAATTATTAATGTTCATCTAATGAAACTTCCTTCTGCAACAGAGCCGGTTGGAACAACTTCAACATTATTGGATAGAAAATGCGACTTATGACAACTATGTATATATATATATATATATATATATATATATATATATATATGAAAAAAATATAGATAGAATATGCTATGGGAATAGTCGTTTAGCAAGTAAAGTATCGTTATGTGTGCAAAGAGAATTTTATTCTAAAACTTTGTCTCTAATCTGTGAGTAGTTGTGACACTTTGTCGCCTGGCAGACAGAATCTTCTTCCTGGTGTTGGGGAGCATCATCTTCAGGACTTGTTTTGTTTTGTGGCATCTCCCAAGTTACAGTTCTGCGTGATTTCCTGTTTGATTGCCACTTTACGAGCTGCAGATCATAGACAGGAACATTCTCTCGGTCTGTCAGTGTTAGTGTGAGATTGACGGTCCATGTGCCTTCACAGGCGTTCCCATAGCAACCGCTTCCACGGACAGGTGCTTGTGTTTTGGTTGCCGTTCAGAAGATATGAAGATTGGGAGGGAGGGATTGAGCATCCTTAGAGATGAAGAGATGGGAATTAAAGGCTGAAAATAGAGCAAATGAGCACCTCGGATTGGTACAGCGTTCCTGGTTTTGACAGTCTGAGCGGCAGTGTGTTCTTATACCAACACAGGAATTCTCTTTCCTGCAGAGCACGGAGCAGGTGGCAGCTTTCTGCCGCAGTCTTCACGAGATGAATCCATCGTCCGAGCTGGTCTCCCCTTCGTCCGAGTCGTGTGCGGAGTCTTCCTCTCTCCCTTCCAGCACCGGCGCCCGTCAGCTCTCCCACGCCGACAAACTCCGCAAAGTCATCTGCGAGCTGGTGGAGACGGAGCGCACTTATGTCAAAGTGAGTACCACCCGTGTGTGTGTGTGTGCCATGTGAAAATTGACAGGTGATAATATAGAACCTGAAGGTTTTATTACTCAGCGTGACTGTTGGGATCGTGTTTTGTTTGCTCAGGATCTGAACTGTTTGATTGGACGATACCTGACTCCGCTGCAGAAGGAGTCTTTCCTCACACAGGACGAGGTGAGTGGCTGGCATCACCCCAAAGCATCCTTCATCTGCAGTAGATCAGACTCTTCACAATTACACTGATGCAGAGGAGTGTGTGGGAGGACAGACACGCAGGACCGAGCCGCGTCTCACATATAAAACACACACACACGTAAACTTCCAACTGCCCGTTTGTTACAGTCTTGCTTTCAAAATGTTGGATGATAAACATTGTCAAAAAAATTGTCAATTTTATATTAAATTATGTATTCAAGATTTATATATTTATAAATTATTTAAATAATTGAAAGTAAAATCAATAAATTAAGAATACAGTTTTTGGATACACACTTAATAAACTTTTTTCTTTTAGAACTGACAAGATAAGTTGCACAGAATTTGTTGAGTCATTGTCTGAGTAAATTCAATGATACAGTATTTTTTCTAAATTACATAACATTTATATATGCACAAGTTTTAGAGCAAATATAATATATAATTATTTAAAAAATAATTAACAAAAATGCGAATTAAGTAAAAACTAAAATTGCAAAGAAATTCTAAAGCCAGGGTGTTACACATACATGTTTGTGTGTGTATTTTATTTTGATTAAAATGCTAATAATAGTGTTTAATAATGAAAAATGTTATTACATAAGCATAATCTGGTTATATTTATCTGTATGTCCTAGCTGGACGTGCTGTTTGGAAACCTCCCGGAGATGCTGGAGTTTCAGGTGGAGTTTCTGAAGACCCTGGAAGACGGAACCCGACTTGTGCCGGACCTGGAGAAGCTGGAGCGAGTGGAGGAGTTCAAGGTTTACATCAAGCATCATTCCTCTTGGTTTCGTTGCAGTCTGTTTATTCACACATATCTCAAATCTTTCAGAAAATCCTCTTCTCTCTGGGCGGCTCCTTCCTGTACTACGCCGATCGCTTCAAGATCTACAGCGCCTTCTGTGCCAGTCACACCAAAGTGCCCAAAGTTCTGGTCAGGGGTACGCCGTTTTCCGCTTCCTTTATGTATCACGGAGAAATCATGTGTAATCTTAAATCTGTAGGAAACTTGAATGGAATGGAATGCCTTTATTGTCATTGGATCACAGGGTTACAAATGAAATTAGTATTGCTACTCCGTTTGGTGCAAAGAGAAAGATGAGATAACGGTAAAATAGACACACTGAATAACCAAAATAAATAACTACAATATATGCTCCAAAATATAACGCAATAAACGGTTTAAATATTACACAATATACAAGAACAAAGAACACAAGAAGAATTCAAACAACAAATATACCTTGTGCAAAAGGCAAACTGCCTTCGAGTGTTCAGAGCTCTGGGGAAAAATAGCTCTGGGGAAAATACTACAAAAACCTACAGTCTGACATAAATGCTTTGAAAAATAGTGTTCCACATACTGTGTCAATTTAAATCTGAAACTTCCCAACACAAAAGCTGTTTAAAGCTACATGTTCACGTGTTGGTGGTTTCTAAACAGTTACTAAAAACAAAAGTCTACATTGACCAAATTAAAACGTGGGGAAAAAAGCATAAAATAACGAATATTTGAAGCAATCTTCAAAATGTAACAAACTTTGAATGACTTAAAATAATTTGGTTAATGATTTAAAAAGCATGTCAAATAGTTAGTAATGTCTTAATGTGAGTTGTCGGTTGTGATGTTGAACAGTATTTTTTGTCCTGTGCTAATCTCAGTTTTTATCTTGTCCAGCCAAGACAGACGCAGCTTTCAAAGCGTTTCTGGACGAGCGCAACCCGAAACAACAGCATTCGTCGACGCTGGAGTCGTACCTGATCAAACCCATCCAGAGAGTTCTGAAGTACCCACTGTTACTGCGAGAGCTGCACTCGCTCACAGACCCCGACAGCGAGGAGCACTACCATCTCAATGGTCCGTTCACCATCACTCTAACACTGCTCTCCTTGTAGGACGTTTAACCGCCTTTTCGTTTAATTCTTTTTCACATTTCTTTGAAATCACAAGTATTTTGCCACATTAATGTTAGGACTCTTTGAATATTAGAGGTTGCTTAAATGGTAAATATTTAGAAGTAAATCTTCGTTTTTTAAATTTATGTTCCTGTCAAATCTCCGTTTTTTTTTCTTCATCTCAAAAGGAGATGATCAAACCATTGTTATAGTTTTTATTAATATAAATGTACTGCATATGTAATTGCATGTGTATTCTTTATATACGTGTTAATTCATTGATTCCTGTAGAATCAAATTTTTGTTATTATTAATATATTACTCTTACTTATTTACATTATTACTTTTAGATTACATTACAATATTTTCCCTTTTTGTTTAGTTTTTTTTT
>CM051502.1:24218991-24274842 GCA_028031935.1 Paedocypris micromegethes
TTTTTTTTTGCTTTTTTCCCCTTTTATTTTTCTTAAAAAAATAAAGCCACATCCATGTGTCTATCTGTGTGTCACGTATGCCTCTGAGGTTCAGATTTTTTAATGTTCTGTGTGTGTCCTCACAGTCGCCATGAAAGCCATGAACACCGTGGCCAGTCACATCAACGAGATGCAGAAGATCCACGAGGAGTTTGGAGGCGTCTTTGACCTTCTCATCTCGGAACAGAGCGGAGAGAAGAAAGAGGTTTGTGTGCACACGACAAAGCTATTACTTTTAATGCACAGAATGCTGAATATGTTAATATGTTAGTGTGTGTCTCCTAACAGTGCTGTGTGCCTTTATTACAGGTTGCTGACTTATCTATGGGAGATTTACTCCTCCACACCAGCGTGACGTGGATCAATCCGTCCTCTTCTCTGGGAAAGTGCAAGAAAGAGCCGCCGCTGGCCACGTTCGGTGGGTTTTTTTCTCAACTCAACCTCATCCCACACTGCTGACACCACCGGAAGATGCTTTCCATCTGTTTCAGACGTGTAATCTTCTCTCCTCTCTCTCTCTCTCTCTCTAGTCTTCAAAACTGCCATCGTCTTCATCTGCAAAGACTACGCCAAACAGAAGAAGAAGATGGTGGGTTTTACATGACTGCTAATGTACAGTTTCATGCAAGTACTGTATGTCCAAACATGGATATGATAGTTCCTCACACGCATGGTCTCGCTGGCAGGGCGGCTCTCACCGAGCATCAATCTCGGGGGAAGAGAAAGACCCTTTCCGCTTTCGTCACATGATCCCTACGGAGGCGCTCCAGGTGCGCACGCTGTCAAACACAGGTAAATCCGCACACACACACACACACAGCAGTTTATCAGCCGATTGGTGTGTGTAATAAGCCTCTGGTAACACAATGGCTCCAGATTCGGTTTCCCATGATGCAGGTCTGTTGAAAATGGAACAAGCGTTTGACCTTGATCATGATCTCAGCGTGCGCGTGTGTGTGTGTTTGTGTGTTGCAGATGGGGAGAGCACAGCCGTGTGTGAGATTGTTCACGTGAAGTCGGAGTCAGAAGGAAGACCAGAACGAGTGTTCCAGCTCTGCTGCAGGTCGGTGTGACACCAGCATCCATCACTTTTATAATGTTGTTTACACTCAGACTCAATTACGCGAGTAATGAATGAGGACATCTGCTGGACAAACCTTGTACTGCAACGTTCAACGAGGCGTCTGAATGTTTTCCATTTGTGAAAATAGCTTTTTTATTCATACAATAATGTGTTTATTGTATCATACAAAAATACTTTTTATTGTTTTAGTTTTTTTATTGATTTGTATGTGTATAATGTAGATTCTATTTTATAGATTCTGTTTTAATTTATCAAAAATAAAATGTGATATATTAAAATAACATAAAAGGCATAATGCATAATTGAAAGTTTCTCAACGATTATACATTATATATCGATAATTTTTTCTTAAAATGGCAATAAGTCATCTTTTAAATAATTTAAATAATCTAATCTTATTTAATTGTTCTCTTAATATATAATGTTAAATCTAATAATGATAGTTTATATAAATATATTGTATGTATATATATATATATATATATAATGTAAAATTATGAATTACCGTTAAATTATATATTTATTCTAAGAACAGACTATGACTTCTTTAAGTCTCTTTGACCCATAGATATTGCACTGCATTATTCATCATAGAGCACTGTTGATAAGCAAGATATGGTATATAATTAGTGATATGAGTACACACACACACATAAGTAAACTACAGTACATGTGTCTGCAGCTCGTCTGAGAGCAAGAAGGATTTCCTGAAGATGGTTCATTCCATCCTCCGAGACAAGCAGCGGCGTCAGCTCCTGAAGACGGAGAGTCTTCCTCTCAGCCAGCAGTACGTGCCCTTCGGAGGAAAGCGTCTGTGCGCTCTGAAAGGAGCTCGACCCGCCATGAACCGAGCAGGTCTGTACCTCAGCGTCTCACTGGCTCCTGTGTTCTGTGTGTGCTGACTCTGCTTCCTCTGCTTCTCCTCAGTCTCGGCTCCCACACGCACTCTGGGCCGCAGGAAGCTGGTGCGCAACCGCTTCACCATCGACACGGATGTGGTTTTCGACACCGAGCCGGACTCACCCACCTCGCCCGACTCCCAGGATGCCCAGCGGCCGGAGCACCAGGGCCCGTTTCTGGCTGGAGACACTGACCGCTGGGTGGAGGAGCAGTTCGACCTCCAGCGCTACGAGGAACAGGAAGTGAAGGAAACTGACATCCTGAGCGACGAAGATGAGCTCGGTTCATCTGCTCTCAGTCCGTCTACTGACCCGGAGGTGGAAGTGCCCATCTCTGCCCTCTCACTGGAGGGCGACACTACTGAAGAAGCAGAGGAGGAGGAGGAGGATGAAGAGGACACTAAAAAGGACAGCACCACCCAGCATGCCAAGCTTTCTCATTTAGGGAAGCAATGTGCCATGTCTCTGCCCAGCGTTGATGAGCAAGATGCCGTGTGGGTGCGACGGGACAGTGATGCCCAGGACGACACGGAGGGAAAAGAAGAAGAGGAGGAGGAGGAGGAGGAGGAGGAGGAGAGCTGAAAAGCTGGAGTGCAGAACCACTCATCTGATGTGCTGTATATTTGACGCTTCGTGGCAACTGGCCAATCAGAATCCAGCTGTACAATCGCAGATGTGACCGACATTCCTATCGCCTTCTGACCTTTGGCTGCTGGCCAAAAATCTCGGTGTTTAGTTGATGATTTATTTGTTGGATGAAACAAAAGGGCTGAACTGTATTTCTTTTGTCCTTCAGACGACCTTCAGCCCGATTCATGTGTCATTCACTTGTACAGTTTTCACTTTAGTTGTATATATTTGCGTTTGCTTCTCTCCGTGCCGTATTCTGACCTGAAACACACACGCAGTGAATGTTCCTCTGGTTATTGTGCTGAATTTTTGCATCTCGGGTCACAGTCATGTGCGGATGAGCTGAGCTTCGCAGGATTCTGTTCTCGCTTGGAGATGTTTCACACCACCGTTAAAATCACAGCTTCCTGTTTTACTTGAATTGATTAAGGAAATGTGATATGACGTTGCTATGATAGACGGTTTGGTGTTGATCTGGTTTGTTGTGATCAGGCTCTTGAACGCCATTTTCTGCCTTTTAAACTGTTCTGACATCCACATTGGTACCGAAATTATTTAATCTGTTTATTATTATTTAATGTGGATTTATTTTTAAGTTATACATTTGTTTCTTCGCCATCAAATGTTAATTTTACATTTGCTTAATGCAATCAAAAAGAAGCCACTGGAAAATATTTTATGATTAATGTTAATAACCTATATTAATAACCATAAAAGTTCCCGTTGAACTATATCAAGTGCGTTTTTTTTATTTGTACATAAATGTATGGATTGATATATCAAATAAATCTGTTTCATACATATTCAAACGTGTTTGTGGCAATTGTTTTTATTGTCGAGTCCGTTTCATTATACTTTAGTAAATTGACCAGAAGGTTGTAAAAACTAAATTGCAAGAACCTCACAGTGTAATAAAAGAAAATATTTTCTCATGTGCTATTCATGAACCTCACTCTTAAAGCGGTAATGTTGTCTTTGATGTAGTTACACTGAAGCACACAAGAGGGCGCACAAACTGCACATATCTAAACGTATTAAAATATCATTGTCTTTTCTTTGTTGTCAAACACACACACATACACACAATTAATTAAAATAATTTATAGGTTCTTTCCAGTAAAACACCGCTGGGAAACACAGTTTCGTAAAGCTAAAGGAAAGTTTTAATTAATTGGTCTTTATAACGACAAATCCCAGACTATTCAGATACAATGATAATAACCCAGAAATAAATTTTAAAATGACCCAGTGCAAATAAACGGCAAATAAAATAAAATGCAAACAAAATGCACAATTTTTTCTATTACCATTGTATTTGTGGTAAAGACAACATTTACCACAATTGACTTGAGGAAAGTTCGTGTCAAATGCCGCGCCAAACTGAGTGAAATCATTCTTCAGACGCGTCCGGCTCGTGAAGCAACAGCAGAAACCATCAGACAAAATGACGTCATTATTGCTTCATCTGTCTTTCTTCTTCAGGTCACATGACTTTCTTTCTGTTTCAGACTGGTAAACAGTTTCATACGTGGGAAAAGTCCTTTACGGTTTATACAAGCGTCTCAGAAGTACATTGGAAACTGTCTGACGGTGAAAGTGTTTTATCAGAAGTCTATAAAAATGTGACGTGTGTGTGTGTAGGTGTGTGTGTGCGTGTGTGTGCGTGTGTGTGTGTGTTTGTGTGACCGTGCATGGATACGTTTGCATATGAAACTCAGACTCTCAGCTGTTCAACTTGTCAAACTGGTTGGAAGGTTTCTGTTGACTTTTTTTTAAAAGGTGCTGCTTTAATATACAATGTACAGCATATACGTATATAATATCTACTGTTGACCCCTGCCTTATTGGGCCGCCAATTAATAGGGAACAAATCCTAAAGTCCAAATATATCATAACACATATTTGTGCCGCTTTATTTGGGCAAAATGGTCGCGTCCCAATTAACACATAATTTAATTAATGTTTATCTGCTCTGTGTAAAAGCTTTTTTTAAATTACTTCAAAATAAAATTTTGTGTGTGTGTGTTTGTTTGTGCATTGAATATATACCATAAAACCTCTAGTAGAATGTCACCTTGACAGAACAGTTGAAAAATTGGCCGCATGGACCGGCGTTCTATTAGAGGTTTTACGGTACTTGTACATTCTAGGGCAGTTGTGACCTACTGTTAGAGAGTTGAAAAAAACAACCGTTTTTAATGATGTGCTTTAATTTCAATCCATTTCCAAACTGATTCACTGACTTCTTCAGTTTCCACGTCAATTGTTGTACATTAGATAATGTGTTTAGCGTCTGGCATGACTACTTTAAACAAACCTCTTCACACCTTGTGCTTTACACTTGACTAAAATATATTGAATTATTGGTAATTTCCTCGTAATGACTTGTAGACAGACTCGCACAGTGGACAGCAGTTCCGGCTGACGTGTGAGCTGTAATGTCCAGGTTATCTCCGCTCAACTACGACTGTGAAACTGAATTGGTGCTAAACCAGTCTGGGCAGGGAAAGATTCTTCAAAAGTCGAGTCGTGTGAACGCAACTCTACAAATATGTCACTTCAGAGAAACCCTGTCCGAGTTCTTGGACTTTATCAGGCAGCATCAGAAACTATTTAAACAAGCGGAATAGGAAGGTTTAGTCGAAAACGTTCATCCGTCACTAGGAGAAACCAGCGTTACCGCATAACACATTTGCACAAAATCCCTCCTACATCATTCCATCTGCTGAGAAAGATCTGAACACAGCCAGACTCTCGCTGACATGAGGAGCAAACTGGAGATCCTGGCCTTGGTGCTGGGCTTCATCGGCCTGGCCGGGATACTGGTGGCCACTGGCTTGCCCATGTGGAAGGCCACCGCGTTCATCGGTCCAAACCTCATCACCTTTGAAGTCCAGTGGGAAGGCTTGTGGATGAACTGCATTCGGCAGGCGGACTTCAGGATGCAGTGCAAGGTCTACGACTCGGTGCTCATCTTACCGGAAGACATTCAAGCGGCTCGCGGACTCATGTGCGCATCTATTATTTTGTCGCTCGTGGCCTTTCTGATGGCCGCCACTGGAGTCTGTCAAGAAAAAGCCAATGGCAAGAATGTGATCTTCTTATTGGGTGGCTGCATCTTTCTTCTGGCCGCGGTGACGACCCTGGTCCCCATCGCCTGGTGCACCTACACCATCATCACCGACTTCTACAGCCCCGTCGTGGACGAATCGCAAAAGCGAGAGATCGGACAGTCGCTGTTCGTGGGCTTTGCCGCGGTGGTTCTGCTCTTGGCCTCGGGAATCATCATCTTGGTCCGATATTTTTCCCGGAGGGAAAATGTGGAGGAAAACGGGGTGTACTATGTTCCCGCGCCCAAAACCCTGTCAGAACGGACACATTCACATTCAGACTCGTATGAGAAGAGCCAGTACATATGATGGGATTTGATTGGATTAGATTGGATTGTTGTTGCAATGTTAATTTTATGTGTAGCATTTTTAAAAGTTGAACAGTTTTTAGCTGAAGTTTTTGTTTAAATCTAATGTTTAGCGTCAAAATACTAACATTCAGACTAAACAAGTGTTTGTGATGTTTTAAAATCAATAAATAATTATCCGTTTTCATTAGCGTGTTGTGTTTGTGACCGCATGTCAAAATTAAATTGTGTCTTGCTTTGGTGTTTGACTTTTTATATTGTAATGGAATTAGATGACAATTTTTCCATGACAAAGATAATATTTGTATAGTGTAGCCACGTGTGTGTGTGTGTGTTGTGTGCGTCTTTAGTGAAAAATGAGTGAAATTGATAAGCTATTGAACAACGGTTCAAGCTTTACAAAATTCAAGTTTTCACTCATTTTTTTCCAGTAATAATGTCTAAACACAACAAAACAAAAAAAAAATATTAAAAAGCATAAATGCTGTTGAGTGAACCAGAAGCTCATCAATTCTTCAGATCTAGCCAGTTTATCTGTCCAGAATTATTAACATGATGATAATCCTCATCCTTTACTCGTGACAGATGATGATACTGTAAATGTAAAGCGTAAACCGAGGTTCGGCTCATCTTATGGTCGCTATCTGTCTTACTCTCAGTGTTTTCACAGTAAATCCTCCTCCACGTGTTTCCATTCAGCGTTCACTGAAGACGGGGGCGTTCACAAAGACGTTTAGAGTATGAAGATTTATATAGTTTTAAACTCAATTTGAAATGGAATAGACCTTTGTTTATGTTTTTTCTGTTGCGTGTGTGTGAACATTCAGAAGTTTTGAAAGGTTACATTTTCAGACAAAAGTGCGAAAGTGTTACAGTTCTTGTGACTATAGTTTTTTTTTTTTGAACTAACCTTTTTTGAACTCTTGATTCAATTTTAGATTGAAGCTTTTTTGTTTTATTATTTAGCAAGTAATACCAAACAAAAGGCAAAACGTCTCTGTGTGTCATGTGTCTCAGAACCAGGCAACAAAAATACACCGGATTGTCAGTTTTGCATAGACCGTCCCTACTGAACCGCTCTGGATGAATTGGGCTATTGTTTTATGTGTGTGTCTTTTTTCAAAAAAGCCCGATGCTTTCTAGGAAAGGCAGCAGTACAAACATTGGTTGAAACCATTTGGAGTACCAGTTTGATTTGGGAGTATTTATTAGTTGACTCAGAAGCCGATGAACCAGTCTGATCACATAGCTTCATTTCCATTTGTCTTGGCTGTGAAGAGCTGTCTTCTGGATCCTCCGCTCTCATTTCAGAGGCAGCACAGTGACGAGTAGATCAAGAGAGCATCGCATTGAGGATTCCTTCACTTCCTCATCATGTCTTACGCGGCCGAGTCCTATGTGGGCAAGTCGAACGTCGGCAAATCCTACTTGGGCAGCGCGTACACGGGCTACACGGATGAGAAGGTGGCGGAGGAGGCGTACAACGAGCAGCTGAAGATCGAGAAGAGAAAGCGGCGGGAATCCATTTGCTGTGAGCTGATAGCGCTGGTCATAGGATTCATCGGCCTGATCGGCGTCGCCGCAGTCACCGGCCTTCCCATGTGGCGAGTGACGGCCTTCATCCAGGAGAACATCATCGTGATGGAGACGCGCTGGGAAGGCTTGTGGATGAACTGCTTCCGTCAGGCCAACATCAGGATGCAGTGTAAGGTCTACGACTCTCTGCTGTACCTCCCCTCGTACCTTCAGGCCGCCCGGGGTCTGGCCTGCTGCTCCGTGGCTCTCACCTCCTTCGCCTGCATTATATCAGCCGTTGGGATGCGTTGCACTCGCCTGGTCGACTCCCGGCCCCGTGTGAAGCACATCGTACTGGTGACCGGCGGCTGCTTGTACCTGTTGGGCTGTTTGACCATCGTCATCCCCGTCTCCTGGACGGCGTACAACATCGTTCAAGATTTCTACAACCCCCTGTTGATCGACGCTCAGCGGAGAGAGCTGGGAGAGGCGCTGTACGTCGGGTGGCTGACGTCGGGTTTGCTCTTCAGTGCCGGGATGATTCTGCTCTGTCGACACGCACCCAGGACCCAGGACAAAGAAGACATGGCGTCTGTGCTGTATCGGGCTCAAGCTGCCCCCTACAACTACTCCTATGACCCCAGATACGGATACCAGTCAGCTTATCCCTACCAACCAGCATACAGCTACCAGCCGACTTACTCACCCGTGCCCACCGTCTATAACCCGCCCAGATACTGAGTCTCCAACCAAGCCAATAGGGGACTGAGAAATTTTGACTGTTCAAAAAAGTAGAAAGAAAAAGATTTGAGACGCGGAATAGGGCGACAGAAGACTGTATGTGTGTTATTGTGTAGTTTTGTATTTGATTTGATTTTATTGATTACATTTTGTCACGTTGAAGGAATCCTCTTTTCTGTGTAATCTCAGTAGATGTTTTATGTTTTTATTCATTTATTCATTATTTTTATTTAAAAATCGGAAAGCATTTACTGGTTGACCGCACATTTTTGGCCGATGTTTTTCACTGTACATTTTTAAAAGCACTGGTCTTTATTCTGATCGAAAAAAGATCCAATAAATGTAAGGAAAACAAAACAGTTCCTGGTTCTGCATGAGTTCATCTCTTGTCTCCAAAACTCCCGTCCTGTTTTTCAGCAAACACACATTTCGTTTTAATGCCAGTGGTTTCTTGTCAAACCAGTGCAGGTGGTTTTCCTGCATTTCTGTTGTTAAAGGAACTGTTCCGTAACCCGTAAGCGTCCCTCCCAAAATGCAAATTGAAACACTGAATGTGCTGTTTGTGAGACGAAGGAAGTGAAGTCTTCTAAAATATTATGGTTTAACACTATTATTATATAATTAATTCTCTGGATGTGGAGTAATATTCACTTGTATTCACTTGTCTACAGTAAGTCAATCGATGGGCACTGTCAATGTCATGTAGGTAAAAAGAAAAGACAAAGTGCAGCATGATTTCCGGTTTGATAAAGTCACATGAAATGGATGTTTATCCGCTCAGAATGTCAAGCAATAACACACACACACACACACACACACACACACACACACACACACACACACACACACACACACACTAATTCATACTGTAACAGTAGTCCATTTAGTGATTTTTAATAATTTTAGATGCCAATTTCTGAATGCGTTCTCTAAAATGTTTGAGCTACGTGAGTGACACTATAAACACTGCTCTTACCTGCAGATAAGGGACCGTCAAAAAGTACACACCGTATGTAAACACAGAGATGCAAATGTCAGTATCAACCACTAGCTCTTCACCAGAACATCTGAGTCATGGTCATTCTTTGCTCTCTCTAAAAAGCTCAAACTTTTTTTCTTTAGGTCTACTCATGAAATAACTTTAGCATTTAAACTATAATAGTTAAAACAGTTTTCCCCCTAACTAGCTTACTTCGGAGGAATCTGTTGTTCCCTTTCATGTCAGTCCACGAGACATTCTGTCTTTGACTGACAGTATAGGAAAGGCAGTGACTTGATTGGCTAAGCTTCAGCTCTTTCCTTAAACTAATGGACAAGGTCAAGGGCTGCATGAACCTGAACACAATAATATAAAAAGGAACCTTTGCCCCACGCACAGTATCTTTAATAATTGGAGTTGGTTGCATGTTCGCTCTTCAATTCTCTTGGAGAACTCTGCGTTGGGTCTTTGTAGCTCTCCCAGGGCTTATATTCCCCACAAGTCCCTCATACTTTGACGCAAGTGTTTTTAAGAGAACTCCTTTCAAATGGTCGACAAAAACTTTTTCACAGATGGAATCTCGTTTGTGAAAATTGAAATATTGTGGCTTCGGATGAAGAATAACTATGATTTGCTGTTTGGGCAAGGTGCATGCACATGCATCGTTCACGTCAAGTCCTACATAGAAAAGCATAAAACTGCTGAGGACCGGCGTTTCTCTCCTGAGGTCCGGCTACCGCCTCAACGGTCCCAAAACAAGCTTTGCTAAAAGAGCGAAGAGCGTTAGGAGTGATATAGTGGACGAAGCTTGAGGTTCCCTCGGCCCAAGACATTCACTATCAAGCCCGCTCATCAGAACTCATTAGTCATTGGACGCTTTGCTGGAATAATCCGAGAACAATCAGCCGTCAGTGTCAGCACCGGCACACGCTCTAGAGTGGACGATGTGCTCCTGCTCCTGATCCTGCTGACAAGGCGGCGTGAACAGATTCTGAACCACAGTTTGTGGCCATGCAGAACCAGGCTGCAAAAGAGTTTGGGTTTTAGCTGGAAGCCCGTCACACTCGCAGTTCCCCCATGAAAGGTCACTAAATGACTGCACACACACACACACGTTTATTTTTTACATCATGTTTCATATATTATATACGGTAATTGAAAATGTTTGATATATTTAAAGTTACATATAATTAGTTATGAATAAACATATATACTTTTACATATATTGATAGTACGTTTTAAAATGTTTAATTTTTTATTTAAAGATTGTCTTTATCTTAATAAACAATATTTAAAGAATGTTGTTTGTTTAACTGTTAGTTTGACGTTTAACTAAACGCTGGTAAAATACTCACCACACAATAATTTATGGCCACCGTTTACACTGATTGAGAAGATTTTTGCTGTAACCAAATCCAAAACTGGGCTGGGCTTTTTTTACCATCTAGATTTGCATTGCAAATGTTAAAATTGGGCCAAGTCTGAGAAGGTCATTACATTTCTGCTTCTGTTGTGAATCGTTAGTGCAGAGAAGTCATGCCGGTCCTCTTAACCCTGCGTAAAACATCAACACTAAGCGATCAGCTGAACATTTCACACGCAGATTTTATGAGGCAAGACACTGAGCTGGTTAAACATTGACTGTGACATTTGCTGCCATGTGCTTTGCTTGCTCAGTAAAGCCATTACAGATCTGCTTCCTCAACAGGATCCCAGAGGTTTACCCTGCAAACATTACCACAGCCTCTCTCTCTCTCTCTCTCTTCTGATTCTCTAGCTTTTTCTCTCTTTCTGTCACTCTCTCTATCTCTCTCTCTATTATCTGATTCTCTAGCTCTTTCTTTCTCTCATCTCTATCTATCTCTCTGATTCTCTCTCTCTCTCTCTCTCTCTCTCTCTCTCTTCTGATTCTCTAGCTTTTTCTCTCTTTCTGTCACTCTCTCTATCTCTCTCTCTCTATTATCTGATTCTCTAGCTCTTTCTCTCTCTCATCTCTATCTATCTCTCTGACACTCTCTCTCACACTCTCTTTCTCTCTCTCTCACTCTTTCTCTCTCTCCTCTCTCTCTACTTCTCTCTCTCTCACTCGCTCTCTCTTCTCTCTCTCTCTCTCCTCTATCTCTACCCCTCTATCTCTCTCTCTCTCTCAATCACTCTCTCTCTATCTCGCTCTTTCTCACACTTTCCTCTCTCTCCCTCTCTACCTCTCTCTCTCTCTCTCTTTCTCTCTTCTCTGATTCTCTCTCTCTCAGAGCATCAGGAAGCCGATCACAAGGGGGATTCAATTTCATAGCAACCTGTGATTCCCTCCCTCCTCCCCTCTTTTCCCAGCGCACGGTGGGAGGAGGCTTGGAACAGGTGAACACCTATCGAATCCCATTCCAGCAGGATGCAAATCCTCACAGTCTCTCCGCATCTCACCCAGCGTGAAGCAGCTCGCAAGTCATGGCGAACGGCGCCCTGGAGATCGCTGGAATGTGCTTGACCCTGGTGGGTCTCATCGGGGTGGGGGCCAGCACCGGAATGCCAATGTGGCGGGTGACGGCGTTCATCGGGGAAAACATCATCGTGATGGAGACACGCTGGGAAGGCTTGTGGATGAACTGCTTCCGGCAGGCCAACATCAGGATGCAGTGTAAGGTCTACGACTCTCTGCTGGCTCTTTCCCCTGACCTCCAGGCCGCCCGCGGGCTCATGTGCTGCTCCATGGCTCTGACCGGGGTGGGATTACTGATCGCCATGACGGGCATGAGGTGCACGGCCTGCATCCAGGGCAACAACCGGGCCAAACGGATGATTCTCATCTCTGCCGGCTGCTTGATCCTGCTGGGATGCCTCTGCTGCATCATCCCAGTCTCATGGACCGCACACGTGATCATTCAAGACTTTTACAACCCCCTGCTCATCGATGCCCAGCGCCGGGAACTGGGGGAGGCCTTGTACATCGGATGGGTATCGGCGGCTTTTCTGTTCGGAGGTGGCTGCATATTCACCTTCTGTAATGTTTCTGAAGACAAAGGTCCGGAGCAGAGGTACATGTACTCCAGAAACGTCCCGTACGTGGCCTACCAGCCTCAAGTAAGCTATCACCCTCAGCCACGGTCCACATACAGCCATCCGTCCAGCCCACCCTCTTTCATCCAGCCGTCCGCTCAGACGTCCTTCTATCCGTCCAGACAGCAGTCCTTTAATGAAGCGGCCAGGCAGCAGTCCTTCATTCGACCCTCACGACACCCGTCTGCCCGCAGCGCTGTGGCTTATCTGTGAAACCCAGTCAGGATGCTTGAAAGTCTTTATTTAACTGGACTTGTAAGCTTACTTTTTGTTGCAAGAACAATCAGTTATATATGTGTGTGTGTGTGTGTGTGTGTGTGTGTGTGTGTATTATATTATATGTGTGTGGGTGGTTAATGTTATATATAGACACACATTTATTTTTAATACTCGTATTTTTATGTATGTCTATAAAGATTTGCACATATCTTTATGTGTGATTTAATTAACACATAATTATATGTATCTTTTATTATACATCCACATTGCTTAAGAACCAATGTTGTAAAATGTCAACATTCTATGTGCCCATTCATCGTAACTGTCTGGGTTATTGACATTTTTATGAATTTAAATTAACTCTCAGAGAACTGTGACTGAAAAGAGAAGTGTTTTAAATATTGACTTTATTTGTTAGTAAGCTTTAGCGATGTTAGCTTTACTCGTTTTGTTATTTTAGTGTTTTGTAGTTATAGTGTTTTATTGGTTTCATGGACATTGTGTATTTTTCTACAGAAGCTGTCTAATATTATATAATTATATAAGCTTTTAGCACTATTATTTGTGTTTTTGGAATCAATAAACACGTTCCATTCTTAGATAAGTGTTTTATTACATGTGATACTGAATATATATATATATATATATATATATATATATATATATATATATATATATATATAATGAAAGTATATACTGCATATGCATGTGTGTATTAACAGTATCATGGTTAACCTTTTCTGGTAGGTGGACATGTTTTCTTTTGAAGGTTTAGTGCATGTGCCTGTGTGTTTGGCAGCCGATCCTTTATTTACAGAATTGGCTGGTTTAGTTTTGGCCGTTGTGCTGCTGAACTTAATGCCCTGCGGCTTCAGATAAACAGAAAGCTCTGGTGAAATGTAAGATGGCTATTGTGTCCTTAGTTAGACACACCCAGCGTCCGACTCCCATTAGAGCCGCTTGAGTGGCTTGATGCTTTCACTTGGCTCTCTTACCTTTTATATACTTATTAAATAAGAAGAAATATGACACTTAATTGAAGCTGGAAGAAAGAAAAGCAGGTTTCAAACGGAGCTTGTATGTTGTGGTAGTTCAGTTACCTTAAATGACCTTGAGTTGGGTCTTCTGTTTGTGAGCCTGAAGAAAATTTTGATAAATATTTAAATCTAAATGTGAAATATTGCTTCTAGTTTTGAAAAGTATCATGTTGCTGTTTCTGGAACTGTAAGCAGCGTTTTTCTCAGACTTCACTAGAAATTTCCCACACGTGACTTTGTCTCACACTTTTCTTTGTTAATATAGAAAGTTGAACCATTAATCTGACCTGGGGGTTTTGTGTCAGTTAAACTAAATTATTCACTTGAACAAGCTTGGATAATTGTGACTACTAATTTTATTAGTTTACAGAGTTTTGATTTAAAACCAAAAAGTTAAAATATAAAGGCCAAAAAAACAAAAAATATAAAATATAAATTACATTTGTGGATATGAAAGTAGTCGTGTTAGTGAATTTATTTATTAGTTTGTAAGGACATTTTTTGTTAGTTCTCTTTCTAAGGCTTTTGTGGTTTTGAAAAATATTGGCTTGTCTTGACTTGTGAAGGTGTTGACTCAAAAGCGACTACTTGTGTCTAACTGTAATACTGTGCATATATATATAAAAAAAAAAAAGAAATATATATATATATATAAGAGAGAGAGAGCGAGAGAGAGAGAGAACATACCATAAGACATACCAAAAGAGACGTAGAGAAAGAAAGAGAGAAAGAAAGAAAAAGACTAAGAGATAAACAGAGTAAAAAAAAAAAGAAAGAAAAAAGAAAAAAGACAGAGAAAGATGGGGAGAAAGAAATGCTTAAAGACAGGAAGAGAGACTGAGAGAGAGAGAGAAAAAGAGTGAGATAAAGAAGTAGAGAGGGTGAGAAAGAAAGGGAGAGAGTGTGTGAGAAAAAGAGAGGTAGAGACAGGTAGAGAGAGGGATAGAGAGAAAGTGTGAAAGAAAGAGCGAGAGAGGGAGAAAGAGAGCAAAATGTAGAAAGAGAGAGAAATTGTGAGAGAAAGAAAGAAACACAGGGAGAGGGAGAGTACTTGTGAAAGTGAAAAGAAATAGATGTTCACAGGAAAGATAAGTGACCACCTGTAAATAAACCATCAGCAGCTTCATTTACACCCTCATCCTCCTGAACCAATCAGTAAGTAGAACTGTCATTTTCCCATAACAAGAGAGAATCGTTTTTCATAAGCTGTTAATACGGACATTTTCACACTCTTTACACACTCTTGCCAGGATAAAGGTGTTTCCACTGTCCACTGATTATTGTAAACCTTTTTTGACTTTTCAGTTTTGTAATTTGAAACTGAATTGCTCTATAGCAGGTTTGTCATCACTCTGGACATTTTGGTAAGTGAAACATTTTCTTAACATTAACTTCACAAAAAATTGGCAAAATTACAAATGCTATCATAATATACTTTTATATATTTAAAATTATAAAATTGCCAAACAATTGAGGTTTTACAATGAAGGTTCCTATTAACAGTTTTCACAGCATTTTCTGAACTATGTGTGACTGTATGTAATATAAATTTTTTTTAAACAATTGAATTACATTAAATACATTTAGACTTATAATAAGGTGTGATGTGTATGCAATTTTATTGGCAAAAACACACAAAAAAAAAACGTTTTTCGTTTGTTTACAGAGCTTGGTCTAGCCAAAAGTATCTTTTTCATTAAATATGAAATGCTCAGAAACTGTATACCGACTATATTTTTACTGTATACCGTATTTTTAATATATATATATATATATATATATATATATATATATATATTTTTTTTTTTTTTTTTTGCTTAAAGTGTAACCTGTTTCTGTTGAATGCTTACCTGGTGTTGACAAACCTAAAACTTGTTTTCTCTATCATACCAGTCGCTCAACAATGGATTCTGAAAGCAAGTGTGAACTCATCGCTCTGTGTCTGTGCATCATCGGTCTGATTGGCACGACGGCGGTCACGGCCCTTCCTATGTGGCGTGTGTCGGCGTACATTGGGGCCAACATCATCGTGATGGAGACGTGCTGGGAAGGCTTGTGGATGAACTGCTTCCGTCAGGCCAACTTCCGCATGCAGTGTAAAGACTACGACTCTCTGCTGTACCTCCCGCCGGAGATGCAGGCGGCCCGAGGCCTGATGTGCTGCGCCGTGGCTCTGTCTGCCACCGGGCTACTGGTCTCCATCGTGGGCCTCCGTAGCACCGCGTGTCTCCAGAACAACCCAGGAGTCAAGAAAACCATCTTGATAATCAGCGGAGTCTTGGAAATACTGGCTTGCGTTTGCGTTTTATTCCCGGTGTCTTGGACGGCTCACAACATCATCGCGGACTTCTACAACCCGACGCTGATCGACGCGGAGCGCAGGGAACTCGGCCAAGCTTTGTATATTGGTTGGGTGACCGGTGGTGTGCTGTTTGCATCTGGAGTTCTGTTTCTTTATTGTCGGGAAACCGACTCAGACTCGCTTTACGCACATCTCAACATGTCTCCCGCTTTTAGCCGACCCTCCACAACACCACTGCCTCTTCACGGCTACGGTTTTGATCCAACGTTTCTGTGCAGAGAGCAGCCGCTGACCACAAGGCCTTTAGTCTACAGTCAGAACATCAATACTCTCCAGAATCAAAGTGCCAATGGCTCAAATGGGTTGCAAAGCCAGTTTCCAGTTCCCAGAAGCGTCCAGTATCCCGGGCAACTTTCCACTCATTTCAGCAAGTCCACCAGTAGCAATCCCAGTTCCACCCTGTTCCCTCCTGCTCCACAGATCCTGATCCCTTTAGAGAGCCAGTATTGCAGAGTGCAGTCCAACAGCACAGACAGCACCGGTTCTGGAATGCCTATTTAATTCTTCTACTTTCTAGATCTAGAACTATTCAAACATTTGTAACACATTTCTGTGTTCATGATGGAATATTACATTATAAATTCTGGATAATTGAGGGTATATTTGAGTAGGGAGGCAGGGTTAATGATGTCACCACGTAAGATGAAGAACAGTTTCAGCTACATTAGAACCTTCATTCTGTCTGTTGAAATTTCTATTTCAAGTTTACTGGATATTATTTTTCGGTTCTAATGTGGCTGAAAATGACTTCTAGATTTTTATAGATCAGCCATCTATCCCCAGTTTACATTGGTTGTTACACGGTTATTACATTGGTTAATCTTATGACCTAACAATACAATTGCTGATAGTGTTTATGACCTTAAAATTAAGGACCAACAGAATGGCGACCAACCACTCTTTCTTTTGTTTCAACTCAGAAGTTAGAAAGATTAAAATATGTTGAGCTGCAAAAATGTTGCCTAGTTGTTTGTTGTGCCTTGTGAAATCGTCCCCCATGAAGACTTAGCAGAACAGTTTCACTGCTGTGGCGTGAGATTTGCTATAGTGGTTGTTGGTGAAGAGAAGTGAGTGAGTTGGTCATTATGGCCACTAGGGACTGTATCGAAACTGTACTCTGCATTCAAACATCTAGTGAAGTTACACACATACACACAAACAAACACACACCCCCACAACACAAACCTTTGTGCCATGGCGTCTGGGGAGTATGTGTGGGTCAGTGTCTTGCTCAAGGACGCTCAGTTGTGGAACCTACCAGTTCCGGATTTGAACTTACAACCCCTGGCTGGCAGGTCCAACTCTTTAGGAACTGTTTGTGTAATTTCGTTTATTCCTTGCCAACACTTTAATGTATTAATTTCAAATTATACACAAGTTGGATACAACAATTGCTCACCGTTCTCAGTTTATCAAAAAATGTTGTTGTTTTGGCTGAATTATTTTATTCTAAAATTAGATTTATTCTATCATACGCTTTACAGAAAGTGTTTGAACGCAGCTTACTGAACTACAGTAAAAGTTACTCCAGACTAATTACTAAATACAAAATATTTTACATACAGTGTCAGGCTGCTGTGACATTAAAAGCATTTATCTGTCTAACTAAGAGCTTTAATGTCATGTTTAATTACATCTTCCTTTCTTTATTTCTGATTTATACTTTAATGAGTTTGTGATGTAATGCCACTTTATGCAAATTAAACCTTACACTACTTTGTATCATTGACTTAAGGCAATGGGCTTTCATTAGACACTTTTTACACTCTGGCATTGGGAATCAAATAATTATTTCGTGTTGCAAACTCCACTGTCAAAAACTAAATCACACAAATATTTTTTTTATTTAAATGAATTTATTTTATGCTCTTTCGCAAATGCTCCATATCACTGTGTTCTGTACAATTAGTAGTTTTGTGTTCAGTTTGTTCAGTAATCAGTTTAATTAGTGTTCAGTTTGTTGTCTCTTTGGTCCGGCTGGTCACAAACGAATCGACTCTAAATGATTTCACGGTGAACAACCTGCTTGCACGCATTTTTTGAATCTTTTTCAACAGGTCCTAACGAACCGAGTCACGCAAATGATTCAACCGCTAATTGACTTCGGAACAGTTTGGTTTTTCGGAAACCAGCGTGGCGTGAACCGGTCTAGAACCTAAATTAACTTTCACTGAATCAGTTTTAATCCGAATCAGGTTGAATAAAGTGTCTCCTCGTCTGCTGAAATCACCGCGCGTGGTGACAGATAAACGGGTATTTAATCTGCTGGCAGATGTGCGTTTCCATCAGAGCTCCGCCACAAGATTTAATCATTTCCTCGGTGTACCAAAGACTAAAGACGTTGTCGGGGTCGGCTGCTGCCAGATTTGAAGTTAATCTTCACAACGGATCCATGTTTGCGGATCAGAGGGTCGACTGTGCCCTCAATTGAGCCCGCGCGCACGGACCCGCGGAGACGTTCTTTCCCGCGCGCGCTCGGTCACTATGTCCTGACATCCACGCGGGAGGAATGTTCATTCACGGTGACTTGTTCTGGAAAGTGATGGCCAGTTAGCACCTACTGTATGGACGTGAGGATGGGTGACTCCTTTCGTTACGAGTGAGTGGAAACATCTTCTTCGGATGGACGTTGTTTCATGGAGGGACATAAAGAAGGAGGAAATGGATGTTGAATGTTCCTCCTGCAGGTGTACCATGGCGAACTGGACAGGTGTGAGCTTCATACTGCTCTGTCTAATGGCAGGGGTCAGCCTAAGCGCCCAGCAGGTCCTGAGGATTGGTGAGTCCCATACAATATATTTTTAATAGCACATCTGATCAACTTAAACCTCAACGTATTGGAATTGAACGAGCATATTCAGTGTGTATTGTGATGGTTCGGTCATTATTTGGGGCGTTATACGCTTGCTTGCTTATATCTTACTGGAAAATAAAATAAACTTGAACTTGAACATGAACATGAACATGAAAACAAAGTAAAATGAAGTAAATGAGTGGGTCAGTATGGCCACTGGGGACCATATCGAAATGTTGCTCTGCATTTAACTATCCAGTGAAGTGGGAGTGAAGTGAACACACACAAACCTGGAGCAGTGGGCAGTGTTAAGGCATGTGTCAGTGTCACCAAACCGGGATTCAAACTTGCAACGCCTGGGTGGCAGGTCCATCTCCTCACATCTAGATTGATTATTCACTGAGATATTGGTAATGGCTTTGTTTGCTTATCTTCTGCTTTTTATAAAGGCAGTGATAGTCTACTTTTTATTATTATATATGAACAGTGTTAGTCTAAAATCCCCTTCAGGTGTCAAATGTGTCAAAGACGTAAATCAGACTCGACATGGTCTGAGATGGAGCTTAAATTGAAGCCATTGAGATTTATGGACTGATTATTGTTGTTTGAATGGAGTACTTTCATAATATTCTTTGTGTTTAATCCACCCAATGGCCAGAGGTGAAATTTAATCCCTGTTATTCAACATCTTATCTTTCTCCATATGGTTTTAGTTTCAATTAGTACTGTTGGTTTCAGTGTTTCAGTGAGACGGTATCTGGGTAAAGCTGACATGAGCATGTAAAGCAAGCTGAGCTAATCTGCTTTCCGCTCAGAGACCATCAGAGCGAGCACTAAAAGACCGGCACTTTCTATACGTATAAAGAAGGATAATTATATCTAATACAAATGAATTACAAAAGTTCATTTTATTTTTCAAAACAACACAATCATTTAGCATCGTATTAATCATGATAATATTATTGTTTGGTACAGTTAAATGAAATTGTTTCAATTAAAAATAATACTTAATTTGCAAATAATAACAACATTAACATAAATAATAATTATGAAATAAAGAAAAACAAAAATATAATAAAGTATGTATATGTAAAGGCTGTGTGTATATGTATTCAGTACACACACAGATTTATTTTTGCTATTATTTATGTTTCTGATTTATGTTTTTATGCATACGTATTTATTTATTTATAAATGTTTTTTTAATGTATATTCCTTCTTTTGTGCCTTTCTGTCTCATTTCTTTGCTGTTGCAGATGCAATTTCCCCTCTATTGGTCTAATAAAGGCATTTACAGTTTTATATAAATTAGATAGATAGATAGATAGATAGAAAGAGAGAGAAAGAGAGACAGAGAGGGAGTTTTTATGAAGTTTTTTGCTGTGTGTGTGTGTGTGTGTGTGTGTGTGTGTGTGTGCAGGTGCTTGTGCGCATGTGTGTGTGTGTGTATTTTTAATTAATCTTCATGGAAAGCAAAGAACATGTATGAATGTGTGCACAAAATATACTCGTATTTTGGCCAGTTAGATTTGGGACTGACACACAGCAGTCAGCTGACACAGAGTTGCAAAGTGTAAGCATGTATGTGTGTCAATTTGACATGAATGATGTGATAAAGTCTCAGTATCAAACAGAGAGCTCACAGTCTCACATCAAACGCTGCTTTATGGGGTTTGGCCTGAAAAGAGGAAACAACTGCATCTTTGTTTGCTGGGGCTTTAGCTGTTCGCTCACATCGCCACACGTCCTGCACTTTCACTTCACACGCTGACTGCTTTTCATCATAAATCAGATGGGATTTTTCTGATAATGATATTTTATGAAAATATAATCCTCAATCAATCCAGTGTCATTTGATTCAGAAGTCAATATATCAAATTGACGAAGTGTCTAGAGATTTAGTATTAAATTAAACAGAAAAGATTTTTTTAATTATATTTAAATTAGTCTTTTATACATCCATCCATTCATCAGTCATCTTTTTTCTGTTTTCTACATCTCAAATATATCTCTCTTTCTTTCTTTCTTTCTTTCTTTCTTTCTTTCTTTCTTTCTTTCTCTTTAATGGAACCGTCTATTCATTATTCCTAATATAATTCAGAAAGATCTATTTTTAGTTCTCAACTTTTTTTTATATTTACACAATTTTGATAAATAAATATTTATTTACTTCTATATTTGGGACACAAGTTTAGCTGCTGTTTTGAAAGGCAAACCAAGGACGCTCCATGTGAGATGCAAACATTACCAGCCCAGAGTCTGAAATCAATTAATTCCAATTTATTCCACTTCACGCTGAATTGTGCAATTTGTCAAAGTCGTGCTTTTGATTGATGGCTTCATTTGATTAGCATTTCATTACCCAAAAGCTCTCTGGTAAAGAGTCCGGTAAAAGTAATAGAAAATATACAAATACAAAATATTTACTTGAAAGGTTTTTTTTTTACAATTTTCTATTTGGCACATTACTAGCGTTTAAATATGTTATGTAATTTTAAAATTTTTAATCGTTCTATGTTTCTAAATTAATCATAAAGCGCATATCAAATCAATGATTCATTGACAATACACTTATTTGTCATAGTTTTTATTAAATAAAAATATAGATTTTAATACATTGGAGGTTAGAATTTGTTATATTTCTGCAATTTACCTTCGTTAACAAACTCATTACTTTTAATAGAAGCACAATTTATGCTTTAGCTATACATTATACTTTATACAATATTTAGACGTTTTAAAAGGTTTACATAAGGCTTTTATATGTATATATGTGACTTTATATATATACACAAGTATTCACCCCCCAAGTATTCACCCCTCATCAACCGGGTAAAACCATCAGTGAGGACCATCAAAGTGTGGCCGGCGGGGGCTGACTCAATACTTCAGGAGAAGTTTCAAGACACCGACTGGAGCACGTTTGCATCCCAGGCCACCAGCGGCCCCCAGATAGACATTAATACCTACACTTCTTCTGTTCTGGACTACATCAACACCACCGTAGATGGCGTCACATCCCAAAAACAAATTACCACATACCCAAACCAGAAGCCTTGGATGAACACGGAGGTGCGTCTCCTGCTGAAAGCACGCAACGCTGCATATAAGTCAGGTGACGCAGCAGCCTACAGCACCGCCAGGGCCAGTCTGAAGAAAGGCATCAACAAAGCCAAGCACTGCTACAAACTAAAGCTAGAGGAGCATTTTACCAACCCTGATCCTCGTCGCATGTGGCAGGGCATCCAGGCAATTACGGACTACAAACCCAGCCACTCCACCCTACCGGACAGAAATGTCTCCTTTCTGAATCAGCTTAATGACTTTTACGCTCGCTTTGAAGGAGACAACAAAGAACCCATCACCAAAATCACAACATTAGCCGACCACTCACCCATCATACTCACCTCCACAGACGTCTACACCGCGCTGAGCAAGATCAACACACGCAAGGCCGCTGGACCTGATGGCATCCCTGGACGCGTTCTTAGAGCATGTGCGGAGCAGCTCACTGGGGTCTTCACAGACATTTTCAACATGTCCCTAGCCCAAGCGACTGTTCCTACATGCTTTAAATCCACTGCGATTGTGCCAGTGCCAAAACACTCCAGCCGAACCAGCCCGAACGACTACCGCCCTGTAGCACTCACACCCATCATCAGGGAAGTGCTTTGAGCGGCTGGTCCTTGGACACCTGAAGGACTCACTTCCACCCACATTAGACCCTCACCAATTTGCCTACCGCAGCAATCGGAGCACGGAGGATGCCATCTCCATGGCACTGCACTCGGTGCTAACACACCTGGACAACAAGGACACATATGCACAAATGCTGTTTCTTGACTTCAGTTCAGCGTTCAATACTGTAATACCCTCTAAGTTAATCATCAAACTCAGAGAGCTGGACATTAGCATCCCACTCTGTAACTGGATCTTGGATTTTCTGACCCACAGACCCCAGCACGTTAGGTCAGAAAACACCTGCTCCACCTCCATCACGCTCAACACTGGCGTACCTCAGGGCTGTGTGCTGAGCCCTTTCCTCTACTCCCTCTTCACGCACGACTGCAAGCCCATACATGGCTGTAACTCCATCATTAAGTTTGCAGACGACACCACAGTGATTGGCCTCATCCAGAACAACGATGAGTCTGCCTACAGGGAGGAGGTCCAGCATCTGGCCACCTGGTGCACGGACAACAATCTGCTTCTGAACACCAGCAAGACCAAGGAGCTCATCGTGGACTTTAGGAAGGAGAAAAGAGGCTCACATGATCCCATCCACATTAACGGGATGGACGTCGAGGGTGTCTCGTCCTTCAAGTTCCTAGGGACCCACATTTCAGAGGACCTGTCCTGGTCCACTAACACCGCCAGCCTAATCAAGAAGGCTCATCAGCGCCTGTTTTTCCTGAGAACTCTTAAGAAAAACCATCTTCCCGCCTCTCTCCTGGTGAACTTCTACCGCTGCACAGTGGAGAGCATTCTGACCAACTGTGTCACATCCTGGTTCGGGAGCTGCTCTGCTGCGGAGCGCAAGGCACTGCAGCGAGTAGTGAAAACTGCTCAACGCATCACTGGGACTTCACTTCCAGCCATTGAGGACATCCAGAAGAATCGCTGTCTACGTCGAGCACGCAACATTCTGAAGGACTCCTCTCACCCTGCCCATGGACTGTTTTCTCTCCTGCCTTCAGGCAGGCGCTTCAGACTTCCACGTACAAGGACTAGCAGACTCAGGAACAGCTTTTTCCCCAGAGTTGTCGCTCTACTGAACTCTGTGCCCTACTGACTGCTTTGCACATCCCTACCTGCCCTGTCCTCTCACCACTGCACTATTAATCAGCATCTGCACAATCCATTGCACTAACCTGTACATACTCGTGTAAATTCTTATACAGTGTATATAGTCTGTGTATACAGTGTAAATTCTGCTCATGCATCTGTAAATAAGATTTATATCTATTCCTGCATAGATGGCTCATAGTATCTGTAAATATAGTCTCTGTTCATAGCTTTTACTTCACGTCTCTGCACATGTACATTCTGTATATCTTAGCTTATAACCGATATTCAGCACTTACTGCTCCAGCACTTCTGGTTAGACATAAACTGCATTTCGTTGCCTTGTACCTGTACATGTGTAATGACAATAAAGTTGAATCTAATCTAATCTAATCTAATCTAATACACACAATATAAATTATATAAATATCTATATTATATTTAAATATCTATATATTATATATACGTGTATACGTTTTATCATATACATTTACTGGATTGATAAACTAAAAATGTTATTTGTGTTTATTTTTACATTATGTTTAAAATGTATATTACCAGTAAGTGGAATTGCATTGAAACATTAAAATGAGCTTGTTTTCTTCTTATCATGGGAAGCTAGACTGCTTTCCAGGAGACAGATGCTGGGTGGCAATAGTAAAGGCAGCATAATCTGATCATGGTTTCTAGAGGAGGAGGTCAGAATAGTGAAACAGCCCTTAATAAAAAACAATTCTACTTGAAGTCACTCGAAGGTGAGGATGTTCAGTGTTCTTGCGTCACTGCTCAGTTGTACATTTTAATTCATTTCTATGATGCTTTGAGGATTTTGAAGGTTGCTTGTGTGTTTTTTCTGTTTGTACAAACAATAATCAATCCTCAGGTTTTTCTAAGCTGACATTTTCCCAAAATCCTACATTTAGGTCAAAATGAAGCTTTACACTCAAAATGTGTGCCTTTTGCTCAAAACCCTGTCTCGAAGAATTTGTCTCAGTTGGGAGATAAATAAAAACACAGATTTTCAGTGCTGCTAAATGGGTTCTCCCATTCATAAAAAAAACTACAGTTTATTTTATTTACACTGGCACATAGAAATTCGGAGGGTGGGACAGAGGGTTAGGGTTAAAGTTCTTAGGATTCAGCAAACGGTTCCGAAAATGAATGGATGTACATCATAGTATAACATTTCATCCTCATCATTCTGTCTTTAGAGAACTTTGTGCTCCCCTGTCAGGTATTTTGGCCTGGGCCAGGCAGTGGAGATGCCCAGAAAAACGTCTTCCAATGCTTGCACAGGAAATCAACATGGATATAGGTTTCATCCTGGATTTGGGGGATTTGAATTTGTGTTTGCGGTTTTGAGAAGGCGGCTTTGAGAATAGTTTCAGCAAATTCAGATAGTCGGTATGAATCGGCTCTTTCTTTTTTCACTTTGTAAAATAATTTTTTACTATGAACAAAATACAAATACTTATCCTTGAAAGTTCAATGAAGGCAAAGGTGAAGTTACTAAAATATGGCTCCCTGGTTCGTGGTCACACAATAATCAAGGACATGAACCAAACTAAACTTGAATGACATTCTTATAATCTGCTTGCCTCCTTCAACTCTTCCTCCAACACCATCTCCTCTCCCTCTTAGGAAGTCTTAACATTTTTGTTGCTAATATTAGTAAACTGATTTTGTTGATTGTGGATTAATCAGATTTTTTCCAAGTGATTTCACCTGCTGTTTCCTAATTTGAATTGCATTGAGTGACACTTTTTTTTCTAATGACACTGTGCTGATGTAGATTTGTGTGTGGAGTTTTGAGAAAATAGTCATCAGTATGTCTTGAATTAAATGTTAGTCTAAAGTCTAAAGTCTGGATGTTTTAGCAATCACAAAAACGTAATATTATTTTTTGGCTGCAATTATATTATTTGCAATAGTTAATCATTATCAACAAAAATGTTTCTATGTTGTTCTACTTCTCTTTCAGAAAATGGAGAAAAGTAAAAATGATATAGTTAATTAAACGTTTTTGCAAAATTAATGTGTGGACAAAATAAGTATACATACAATTACATTTAACATTTAATCAATGTAATATTTTTTTCCTCTTACAGATTAAACTGGTTTGCTCAAAGAAATAGGTCTGATCTTGGTTTAATAAAACAAGAACATCCAAAGCTTAGAACTTTCTAAGAAGAGAGAACAGGTTGTGGGATTTGAAAGCGTGTGTCATTGACCTCTGACCTCTGAAATGAAAAAGACTTGTTGAAGTGCAAATTAAAATTACATTTGAATCAATGAAATATAAATGTTTAATAGTGGCAGAGTAGCTTGACTTTTAATATTTTTAACATCTAAATTGTTAAAGGTTTTTCAGTTGCGTTTATTATTCATAATTTTGTGATTCACATTCTTTTTACAATGTGATTTAGTATGGACTTGAAAGACATCTTTTTTCTCGTTTTTAATTGTTGTTATATATTAATGTGGAACAGAAACCATAGAAAATACCACCATTGAAAACAAGATACAGTACTTATATAGTTTATATTTTGGATGCACTTTAAATGAATTAATTTTATAATGTATTGAGGCCTAATAATACTATATCTTGTTCCATGAAAACAATTCTTATACGTATGACATTTCAAAAATGAAAGTAATGCTAATATTTATTTTCAGTACACTTAATATTATTTATTAATATCACATTTAAATTAGTAAATAAAAGTATTAGTAAGTGTAAAGTATGATATCTTTATACTGTATATGTATATCCATATATATATATATATATATATATATATATATATATATATATATATATATATATATATATATATAGCACCTTTATTACTTTTTATAGTAGAAGATAACTTAAATTATACTGAATATATAATTGTCATGTAAATCAGAAATACTTTATTACAACGTTTATACTGGTGAGAAATGGCCATAATCCAGCAACCACATCTACCCGGTGCTCTCTGCTCCTGTGATTAGTTTCTGTTTAGCAAGCTACTCGTGGACTTGTAGATGAAAGCTGTTGGATTGGATGAAAATGCTTATTGACAATCAGAGTAAAGGGTCTCACCGGGGTCTCACTTAGCATCAGTCTCAATCACATACAATACACTTCTGCTGGAAATGTTTGTGCTGCCAATAACCGAGTTCTGATGATAAACACAAGGCTGAAAGAAAGAAGTGCTGGTTTGACGTTGAACTCTCGTGAGTGCAACAACAATAAAATGTAACAGTTAAACAATGTTTACATTTGGAAAATGAATGAAAAATTTTTCTGTCTTTTTTTCGTTATTGATGAAATGAAAAATGTATTAATAAACAGTTTAAAAAATATTAAAACATGACACACACAGCAAAGCATTATCAGCTTTTGCATATTTGCATTTTTGCATATTTGGAAAGAATTAATAGCTTTTGCATGAATTCTACATATGACAGTATTACATTTTGTACAGACTTTTTATCATGAGTAAGTGATTCACAGTTCTTACTCATCGAGTATAATCAGTGTAACATTTAGTTGTTCATTCAGTGAATATTCTAAGTGTGTACACCATTATAGCCCTTAACTCTATTGTTCTGTTTACGTAGGTGGTATTTTTGAGACACTAGAGAATGAACCCATCAGTGTGGAGGAACTTGCCTTCAAATTTGCTGTGACCAA
Organism: Paedocypris micromegethes; assembly: GCA_028031935.1. NCBI lineage: Eukaryota > Metazoa > Chordata > Actinopteri > Cypriniformes > Paedocypris > Paedocypris micromegethes. Next base: position 24,246,230 of record CM051502.1, read on the forward strand.
CATTAACAGAAATCGAACTTTGATGCCTAATACGACTCTGACCTACGACATTCAGAGAATCAACTTGTTCGACAGCTTCGAGGCTTCCAGAAGAGGTGAGATGTCTGACTCCTGTTGATGTCCGACAAGTGACCGTGCGTGACACCTGCTGTTCTGTCTGCGCAGCCTGTGACCAACTGGCTCTGGGGGTCGCCGCCGTGTTCGGACCGTCCCACAGCTCTTCAGTGAGCGCCGTCCAGTCCATCTGTAACGCCCTGGAGGTCCCTCATATACAGACCCGCTGGAAACACCCATCTGTGGAAAACAAAGACAGTTTTTACATCAACCTCTACCCGGATTATGTCGCAATTAGCCGCGCCGTGCTGGATATTGTGCAGTTCTACAAGTGGAAGGCTGTGACCGTGGTCTATGAGGATGCCACAGGTGGGTGAATCACTCCAACACACTCTTTAGCGTGACCATTAGCAGTGTTTGGGGTCTCACCATTAGCACTGGGGCCCAACCTTTCCTGATTTGGCAGCTAAACGTGACATTGCTGTGAACATTGCAATTACAAAATATTGCAAATTAGTTTGGTTGCTGTAATGTTAGAAAATTATTAAAAATTAATAGTTGGCGACTTACCATCTGTTACTTGTTTTAAATGCTGAGTAAGTAATGCTGGAAAGTTTACAGTTGACAGTTCGGAATAAAACAGTTAAGTGTAAAATGTGTCCTTCGGAGATGTCTGAAGGTCATTTCTGATTGTATATGTTTTCTAACATTAGTGTTGAAATATGGAAATATGCCACAGGTTGGGCATCGGTGGCGTAACACATTCGTTACACCCTCATTTAAGCCAAACCAAAATATTCACCTTCTTTATCCCCTTTACCTTAGCCAAGACTCAATTGTAACTTCAACCATAAAATCCCATCTTGATCCTAAAACAGGCCTTGAAAACCAAAAAGCCCCTATAGCGCCTCACTAGTATAACAACCTACTAATTTGGGGCACACTTTGATGTATATATCATAGCAATTGCCTTTCTTGGTCAAGCCAAACAACTTTTTGAGCTTTTTGAGAAGCAAACAAGTAGTAATAAAATTTTGCTTTTATTGCAAAATTTTGATTCACTTTATTGCGAAATTTCAATGTGTAAGCGAGCTGTCATTGTTAAGCCATCATTGATTTACATTCTGCAATTCCTGTCTTTAATTCAATTCAGCTTCATTCTGTCTTCTCTCACAAATGTATTTTGTGTGATATCTTCAGTCAAACAAAGTTCTCAACTTCTTCCCTGCTTTTTTGCAACTTTAGGGCTTATTCGACTGCAAGAGTTGATCAAGGCCCCATCCAGATACAGCATCAAGATCAAAATACGACAGTTACCTTTTGGAAATAAAGATGCCCGTCCACTTCTCAAAGAGATGAAGAAGGGGAAAGAATTCTGTGTCATTTTTGATTGTTCTTATCAGACGGCGTCTTGGGTCCTTAAGCAGGTAACTCACACGGCACTGCGAAAAATGATTTTAACAATGCAGAGTTAAAATATTTAAAACTCATTTTGACTTTCTTCTCAAGCTGCTGTCTATGGGAATGATGACGGAGTATTACCATTTCTTCTTCACCACTCTAGTAGGTTTCGTTTCTTTGTCACTGTACTGTGACAGCTCATCGGATTTAATTTGGTTTTTACACTGATGTCTTTAGGACTTGTATGCGTTGGATTTGGAGCCGTACAGATACAGCGGGGTGAACATGACGGGCTTTCGTCTGCTCAACATTGACAACCCTCAGGTGGCGTCTGTGGTGGAGAAATGGTCCATGGAGCGTCTGCAGTCTCCTCCCAAACCCGATACTGGCTTACAAGATGGAATGATGACAGTCAGTGGTTATTAATCTAGCACATGTTCCATAGTTCAGACTGGTGGTGCTAAAATGGGATTAGGTGATTTTATTCTACATATATGGTCGTTTATTTGTTTGCAGAGCGAAGCAGCGCTGATGTATGATGCCGTCTACATGGTCGCGGCCGCATCACAGCGAGCGTCTCAGATCACCGTGAGCTCACTACAGTGTCACCGGCACAAACCTTGGCGCTTTGGTTCCCGATTCATCAGCATGTTCAAGGAGGTAATGACACCAAAGCCTTACGGGTTTGAGTAGTTGTTTCATATTTGATCCAAATATTTGCATGAAAACAAACCTAAAATTAACTTTCGTCTAGGTTTTGCTTAGGCTGATAGTTGTTTTAAAATTGAATACTGAACCGGTGAAACTGACCCAACTTTTGTTACCATAATCATAATGCTGTCGGAAAATGGTGATAATGCATCATTGATTTGTTTAAGACAGCTCAGAGTCAGTCTACAATTGGGAAATTAAATAAAGAAACTGAACTCAAAGTTTTAGGCCAAACACTGTTTACACTCGCGACACTTTTGTTCACTTCTGCACACCATATAAAAGAAATCTGCACAAGTCATTACGTGTTTAGCTAATCATTTGTACAGGGGAAAATATCTGTACTTAGCAGGGATTAGTATGTAAACGTTTGCATACTGAAGTGGGAGGCTACTGTAGTGATTGAAGTTTCAGCCGAAACCAAAATTCACTTTAGGTCAGACTCTGGTTTGTGGATTCTAGTCTGTATGTGACAGTGTAGTTACTTTACTAGATGTGTAGCTGATGAGGGATGCTTTTGAGTCTCTGTGCGCACGATGTATGCTGATTGAAAACATAACTTTGGAGGAAGTATTTTTGAGTTCCATCATTGCAACCAATTAATTGATTTGCATCTGCACCATTCGTAGCCGCATTTTATCATATTGTGATAATAGAACCTTGATGAACATTTGATCCAGTGCGGGATATGTTGATATACAAGAAGGATCAAGTGAGATTTACACTCAAAAGTAATGACTACTACAAATCCCTGTAGAGGGCATCTGACCCTGTAAGTATATGAAACTGTCTTCAGACCTTCTCTAGTGTATCCAAAGATTATGCTGGAGTGCTACTCCTTCCTGTCATTAATTCCCACAGAATAGCATATTAAGTATATAATCCACAGGATTTACGTATCACTTTCCATTCTTGAGGCTTTGGAGGACTACATGACGACTATCCTCATAATCTCACTTGTTCCGAGTTAGAAGTGCCCTGCATTGTTTGTTGGGCAGACAGACCATTGTAGGGGTGAGAAAACTCTTTCCCTTCATGCATCATTATGCAAAGTCTTTTAAAGATCCTTTATTATGGAATTGTTATTATCCATAATAGTGCCACTATGATGTAAAGCACTGATAAAAAACATTTGATCAATTACAAATCCCAGAAAAATCCCAGTTCCTCAACTGCCATCTCTTGTATACGTCATAATTATATCAATTGTTTGTCATAATTGAGATAAATAATATAAATAAAGATATACATTTTAAAGAGTAAAATATTTTTGGTAATTTACATTTTTAAATATTCTATCCTGGCACTAATGTTCTCATATTACTCCATATATATATATATATATATATATATATATATATATATATATATATATATATATATATATATATATATATATATATATATATATATAAAAACCGATAAATTTTTTAAACTAGTTAATCGCACTTCCTTGACCAAATTAGTTTTTGTTTGATTACATTTGTGGCCATCTGACTGAGCCTTTAACTGAGGAACAAACTCAGTCTTAAACTTTCCTTCTCTCATGTCTCAGGCTCAGTGGAACGGATTAACCGGACAGATCCTCATAAACAAGAGTGACGGACTGAGGAAAGACTTCGATCTGGACATCATCAGTCTGAAAGAGGATGGACTAGACAAGGTAAATGTCCAAATATAAGTTGTATTTTATGGCTGTTTCACATGTTAAGCTTTTTGTTTGTTTGTTTGTTTGTTTGTTTGTTTGATTGGCTTCACAAGCAGTTGGAAACAGGTCGTTTTAACAAAGTTTGGAAGAAGGTCTGTACTAAAATGCATCTTTTCAAAATAAAAGTACTCAGAAAGTTGTATAATTTTAATCTAATGTGTTCTATATACATTAATAAATATTTGGAAGTCATGTCATGAAACAAACTATGACATCAAAGTGATTCAAATAAAGGAACTTACTCTTCCATTAGTGAGAGTTTAGAATCTTTCTGGTACTTTAATTGTGTCCCTGTGTGAATGTTCCCTGTGCTGGTTTATTTCTTGAGAGGCACTTGCATAATTGTGCTTGGTAAAATAATTGTTTTAAACTGCTATTATACGTATTTGAAGAGCTTTTAATAATAACTTTGTGAATGTGTCAGAAGAGCCGAGCAGGTTTCATAACAAGCCAGGCCTTGTATGTTTTACGGAAGGCAGAAGGAGCAGGTAATGAAATTGACAAAAAAAAGAGACAGTTAGACAAATGATTTCAGTCTGTAATTCCATTAATTATTATTATGTTAAGAAACTTTAAGATCTTGGGAAGAGGAGAACATGAAAAAAGACTGAACTCTGAAAAGAGTTTTGTCGCTCTGTATTGTGTTGTAAAGGTTTATTTTCTTTGAATTTTCCCCTGATTTATTTCAAAGACCTTAAGCTTGTGTGTGTGTGTGTGTGTTATGTTTCTATTAATCATTGCGTTTGTCGATCATTTATTTTTACATATCACGATTCATTGTTCATCTTTTTGTATTCTTTTTAGAAAAAGTATTAAGTAATATTAGCAACATGAAGCATTTGGTTATCTTTTAAACAATGCAAAATAAATACTGCTGCAATAATAACAGTGTTAACAGGAAATCTCATTTTAAAATTAAATACATGCTTAAATATTAAATACATTTATTTAAATGTTTATTTAAACAAATTGTGGAAAAAGGGTGAAAATTTACCAAACATTTGCTTTTCATAATGTTTTTATCATAACTGTCAGACTTCATATTTGTACAATTATGTTTATTCAAACAAAGTGGATTCAAATCAGCATTTTCTTGCAAATAGGTTTTATACAAAAAAAAATAGACCATAAATAGATAATAAATCGTTGTGTCTTAAAATAATTCTGCTGAATAAATTCTATATACACTATTCTATAACTAGTTGTTATTAAAATAACGGTGGACTAGTAAAATCAGCATATGGCAGCGTTACTCATTGCTCTCAAATTCTTCAGATTGGTGTGTGGAACTCCAACACGGGTCTTAACCTGACAGATACCAACCGAGATCGAAACCCCAATGTGACGGACTCCATGGCCAACCGGACGCTCATTGTCACGACAATTCTGGTACACCTTCACGAATACTCAAGTCACATTCGTCCAAGCAGAAAAGAACTAACTGTGTGCTTTCAGGAAAACCCATATGTGATGTACAAGAAGTCAGACAAACCACTATATGGGAACGATCGGTTTGAAGGTTACTGTTTAGACCTGCTAAAGGAGTTGTCCAACATCCTCGGCTTTTCATACGAGGTCAAGCTGGTGTCAGATGGAAAATACGGAGCCCAGAACGACAAAGGAGAGTGGAACGGAATGGTCAGAGAGCTGATCGATCACGTAAGAGGATACAAAAATTCAGAATTCATTTAAAAACCATTTAAAAAGCGGTGATTTTCCCGGGGCTTTCTTACAGGTGGCGGATCTGGCCGTGGCTCCGCTCACCATAACTTATGTGAGAGAGAAAGTCATTGATTTTTCCAAGCCGTTCATGACTCTGGGAATCTCAATCCTCTACCACAAACCCAATGGCACAAATCCAGGTGTGTTCTCCTTCCTGAACCCGCTCTCGCCGGACATCTGGATGTACGTGCTACTGGCTTGCCTTGGAGTCAGCTGTGTGCTGTTTGTCATTGCCAGGTAAAACACGGTACTACTCGTTTGAACTTGTACATTGGATTCATCTTTTCAAAACATCCACATCTCATTAGATAGTTTCTTGATTTCTGGAAACATTGCTCCTGTTTTGCATCCCATTAATGTGTGAGTCAATTTTATCTTTGCTAGCTCCTTTTGTTATGTACCGGTATATTTGCAATTAGTATACATGAAAGTTCCTCACTGAAAGGCCCCGGGTCTCAAACTCACACTTACAACTCACATTGCAACAGCGCTACCCACTGCACCACCATACCACATTTAAATTTTTTGGAAATATTTTACATCTTTCGTTTATTAATGACTGTGATTGAAGGGCTGTGATGAAGATCTGATAATGCTTTTAATCATAAACTACAAAACCTAAAATTTGACATAACAATATATATTGTTTGCAAATGTTTTATATTACCTGCACTATTAAAAAAAAAAAGTGTCTAAGCAATATTGTCTTCAAATTCATGCAATTATTAAAGTCAACAAGAGACATTTAAATATAGTAATAATTAGTGTTTATTGTAGTGTTAGAAAGGAGTTACTACATTGATTTTAAATTATTCTACTAAGGTAAATTGTGTTTCTGGAATACTGGAATCTACTTTTTAAAAAAAGAAAAAAAAATACAAGAACTGACGGCAATGGCAATAAACATTTATTGCACAAAAGTAAATTGTAAAATAATTCAAATGCTGATGAATATTATAACGTTCTGCGTAGGTTCACGCCTTATGAATGGTACAATCCGCATCCCTGCAACCCTGATTCAGATGTGGTGGAGAACAACTTCACCCTGATCAACAGTGTTTGGTTTGGAGTTGGAGCTCTTATGCAGCAGGGTGAGATGTATTTTGTTGTGTATTGTTTTTTTGCGATTTATTTTGGGTTATATAAGAGCCAATCAGAGTGGCAGTGTCTCAATTGTCAAGATGGGAAAACCAATTCCCCCAATGCTGTGGCGAACAATCATAGATAAAAAAAAAAGAAAGGAGTTGCTCAGAGAAAAGATACAGAGTTTAAAACGATCTTCTTCTGTGGGGGATATTATCATCCAAAGATTCAGAGAGTATGGAACAATCTCTGCGTAACAATCAAGGCTGGAAAATGGTACTGGATGCTGTGATCTTCTGATGATTAGACGGCACTCTATCACACACGGGAATGCTGCAGTAATGGAAATCACAACATGGGCTTAGGAATACTTTCAGAAAACATTGTCAGTGAACACAATCCGCCGTTCCAAATGCAGATGCCAGCTGAAACTATACATATACTACCGTTCAAAAGTTTGGGGTCACTTGAAGTTTTCTTATATTTGAAAGAAAAGCACTGTTTTTGTCAATGAAAACAAGTTTTAACTCATCAGAAATACACTCTATACATTGCTAATGTGGTAAATATCTATTCTAGCTGTAAATGTCTGGTTTGTGATGCAATTATTACGTAAGTGTATAGAGGCCTGTTTCCAGCAACTATCACTCCAGTGTTTTTATGGTACAATGTGTTTCATAATTGTGTCAGAAGAATAATGGATAATTGGAAAACCCTTGTGCAATCATGTTAGCACTGCTGGAAACTACGGGTTAAAGAAGCTGGTTAAAGAAGCTATGAAACTGACCTTCCTTTGAGCAGGTTGAAAATCTGAACCATCGCATTTGTGGGGTCAATTAAACGCTCAAAATGGCCAAAAATAGAGAACTTTAATGAAACTTGACAGTCTATCTTTGTTCTTAGAATTTAATGCTATTCCTCTAGTAGAGAAATTGCCAAAAAAAACGGAAGAATTGAACCCAAACTTTTGAAAGGCAGTGTATGTTAAAAAACAAGTCATATATATAACAAGATTCAAAAGGGCAGGTGGGCTTATGGGCTCATTTAAAAACGACAGTGGGAAAAATAGACAGTTCAGTGGTCAGACAAATCAAAATCAAGCTGATTTTATGCGGACAAATTTGGCCTTTTGGCATACAGACTAAAGAGAACAGGGATGAACCAAGTTGTTATCAGCGCAGTACACAAGCCCCCGATGGCATGAGGTGGCATTATTGTGACCTTACACAACTGAAAAGCCAAATGTAGAACAACATTCACTTCTACTATCTCTTTAGAGGCTCATTAATTCAATTTAATCTCTTTAACTGTGAATTTTCTAACATGATAATGTCAGACCACATGCTCAATTAATTTTGAACTAATTCCCAATGTCATTGTCCGAATTTATTGGGTATACGAGTATGTCTAACAAAACAAATTATGTAATATAACATTACATAAAATTGATTTATTGGTTTTCATTTTCTTGATGATTTGAAGCGAGACTTCAGATAGAACAAGCTTTTTTGATTGTTTTTCAGAGTAGATCATTTTGTTTCTTTTGTTCTTCTGTTTAGGATCGGAACTGATGCCCAAGGCTTTGTCCACCAGGATTGTTGGAGGTATCTGGTGGTTCTTCACCCTCATCATCATCTCGTCCTACACTGCCAACCTGGCTGCCTTTCTCACTGTGGAGAGAATGGACTCGCCTATAGACTCGGCCGATGACCTGGCCAAGCAGACCAAGATTGAGTATGGTGCTGTACGGGACGGCTCCACAATGACTTTTTTTAAGGTTTGATTGATAATAGTTTTTACTCAGCCTTACATGTCTACATGGGCAAAGAATAATCTTAGATTATTCCCCATTCTAATACCAAATTCTCATACTTTGTTCCAGAAATCAAAGATCTCCACCTATGAGAAGATGTGGGCTTTCATGAGCAGCCGGAAGAACACGGCCCTGGTGAAGAACAATCGTGAGGGAATCCAGCGCGTGCTGACCACAGATTACGCCCTGTTGATGGAGTCCACTAGCATCGAGTACATTAGCCAGAGGAACTGCAACCTCACACAAATCGGGGGTCTCATCGACTCAAAGGGCTATGGAGTTGGCACTCCAATTGGTACATGTGTAAATCCTGCACTACCAAGTTCATATTGGATAAACCTTATAAATAATATACAGTATCCAAATTCTAAAGTCCCAAAATGAACCGTAACTCATAACGCAAATTTGCGGCACCTTATTGCAGCAAAAAAGCCACATTATTGGGGCAAATTTGAGAGAGAATAAGAAAAATTTGCCATAAATCGCCAGCTTTAACGAAGGAACACACGCTCACCAGTCTCTTTTTTACTCAAACGCTGTCACCAAACATGAAGCATTTATCAGCAACAGCAATGATATTCAATGTTGTTATGAGTGAATGACTGGACAGCAGGTCAAGACTCAATTGCTGTATGTAGAAAAGCAAATGTCCATCAGACACGCCGTTAAAGCGTGCAGAGATCAATACAGACGAAAGCCAAGACCAAGAATAGATAGAATGTCTAATGATAGAATATAATACGGTCTAATGAAGAATATAAATACGGTCAAAAATGATTCAAAAACATGGATTAATGAACGCACATTTGTTTTTAAGTCCGAGCACACACACAGCTGAAGATCAGTGGACTCAGTCATTCAGAAACAGAACAAGGAGAGGGGATTTATGATAAACTGCTTCGCTTTTCGACTTTATTGACTTTATTCCGAATCAGTGAAGGTCAGGGAAGAATGTCAGGGTGCTGTAAAGTAACCTTTACGTTTCACAGAAATTACGCCCTTCTTCTTCCAAATAGATCATGTCATTTCAAACCAAATTGTTACAGTTTCCCGTGCAGAAGTGGAACAATCCCTAAACTTCATTTCGGTACAGTAGATGCTTCCCTCCATTAATCTAATTCATGGCTTCTTTCAGGATCCCCCTATCGAGACAAAGTGACCATCGCCATTCTTCAGCTGCAAGAGGAAGGAAAGCTGCACATGATGAAGGAGAAGTGGTGGAGAGGAAATGGCTGCCCAGAGGAGGACAGTAAGGAGGCCAGTGCTTTAGGTGTGGAGAACATCGGAGGAATCTTCATCGTTCTGGCTGCTGGACTCGTCCTCTCTGTGTTTGTGGCCGTTGGGGAGTTCATCTATAAGTCCAGGAAGAACCTGGACATTGAGGAAGTAAGTGTGGGACAGTGTGAATGGCACAACAAGTTCTGATGGAGCACAATTTCTGCTCAGTTGAGTCTTTTTCAGCTTGGCCATGGACTTTTGCTTTACAGGCCATTTACGAACAGGATTAGTGGTATTAATGGAGCCCAGATCAGAAGGATGTTGGTTTCTTATACGTTGTTTCAGTGAGAATTAAGTGTCTGTGTCCCGTGTGTGTAAATGAGAAAGACTGATAATAACGAGAGACTAAAAAACCAGCCACCAAATTGTAGGTTAGTTCACATACTTGTAGTTTGTATTAGACTAAAAGACTTGAATATTTTATTCATCACAGAGTTTCTCTTTGAATCTAATTTATAGCACGTATGGGCTTTATTGCATTTGCATTAAATTGCTCTTCAAAATGAGTCCAGCAGAGTGAAAACTACTCAGTAGTCTTCTTTTAACTCATTGACTCATTGTTCTGACTGTTTTTTTTTTTTACTTTGGTCTTAAAACTTAAAGTGTGTTATATTACATTAATCATCCCTCTTTTTATAAACCTGTTTATCATTTGTTAAAGGAGTCCGGCGTGTCACATGTTCTGCTTACAGCGCAATTTGAAACTGCTTTCTGTTTACTTTGCTTTTACAGGTATTTTTTTGTATTGGTGAGAGAAAATCATGTTTTTTTCCTGGATTTTATTTTCTATCAGCCTCTTCTTTATTTCTTATCCAGTGCTTTAACAGATTCTTTCAAAGATGGATGTCTGAAAATCTGCTGTCAAAACCGCGAGGACTGTATTTTATTGATCTGAATTGGTGAAAAGCTGCAGTGCAATGACAAGAAAATGGATTTCAATCAATAAAAGCATGTTATATTGCCACAAAAAGGTCATGCCGTGAAAAAAACAGCTGCTTTTGCTTTTTTTTTTTTTTGAGATTCTGGGGTTTTAATTACACTTCAGTTATACATGACTTGTCTTTTTGAGTTATTTCTGAATAAACTTATAAAGAAATTCACTGTACATTGGAGGTTTTTCCAACTATTTCTCTCGTCTTCCTGTTTAGTCTTGTTCTTTGAAAAATTAAATAATTTTATTTTAATTATGAGATTTGTTTTTATCTCTAAACAATTTTCGTATAAATCTACGAGCAGGATCAAGGTTCATCTAAGAGTAATCTGTTAATTCATGTGAGGACAATTAATTAATTCCTTGTAATTGAAGATTAGATCAAGTGTCTTTGCATCTCCTCAGAATCATTCTTCTCTTTTCTAACCGTTTTCCAAACCGTAACAAACACACACACACACACACACACACACACACACACACATTCTTAATCAATGTTTTGTTGGCCTTTGCAGTTTTTCTAAGCATTGCAAAGCATTTTACAAACACGTCATCTGAAAAAAGGTGTAAATGTGTGGATTGTATTAGTTTCTACTTTACCCACCATTTAAATTATTCTTTTGTTGTACTGACATGTTATTGTATTTCATAATATTTAAATGTGAGCATTTCTGAGTTACGTGTCATTTGTTATTGTTTGTTATTGTCATGTCGAAATTTGTTCATTGCTATTTTAGCTCACTTCCAAATCGTATTCTCTGAAATTGTAATTTTGGTGAAAACTCTACTATTTCTAACTGGTGTTTACTGCTGACTGAGCACGAGCAAAGAAGCTTCATCTGCGTTTCAGATGATAGTCTGAGGTTCGTGTTAGATGAACTCTGATCTTGAAACTGCTTTCATTTTTGCTCACTGCAGCGTAATCCTTTAGCCCTGCTTTTCTTAATCAAAACTGGGAGTTTTTAATCCGCCGTTCAGAAGCGCGGATTACGGATCTATGACCTCGTACAGTGCAGCTGTTTCCTCTCCACATGTGGAAGTAATTCAGACATTTGTCCCGTTTTCAGAATACTGTATAATTTCTAAATGGTGTTTAAGGTAACGGCTTAAATCTTTCTAAGAAAACACCAAGCTTCAATGTGTACGCTATAAGCATTTCACCTTCATTTTTTTGTGAGAAGCATTTAGATGATTCATTTTCAACAAGAGTATAATGCAATAATTGTTAACATGTTACATCGTTTTCAAGCAATATATTTGGTCAAAATTTGAAATATTTTAAATTTTAATTTTACATTATGTGTATACATACACATATAATTATAAACAAAACATTTTCGTTTTTTCTAACTAATGCTTGAACATTTTTAAGGACGTTTCATTTTGGGCGATGCAGACCAATTAATGCAGCATCATTTGTAACGAACATCAAAACTAGAACACTTTACACGTTCATTTACTTCAGTAATGCAACATGAAAGGAAAATCAATACAGTAACAGAAACAGAACGACTGAATCAAAAAAGTTTTTTAGTGTTTCCGTAGTGACCTCTGGTGGTTAAAATGAGTTATTGGAGCTTGAAGTTATTGTTTTAAACCGCTTCCCAGACAGATGTTATATTAATTCATGAATTATGTCTTAAAACTCGAATTTAGACATTCTCAATACCATTCATATAACAAAACTATCTGTTATCATTGTGATGCTATGGAAACACCCTTTTTTGTTATTAATTTAAATAAATGAATAATAATACTACATTTCTTGATTAGGTGTTAATTTAGAAATAGAACGTTTTCCCCTTGTAACGCTTCCCCTTATAGAGATTTGAATCTGGTGAACGGGACCAGCTCCTGACGCCACTGATCACATTACAAGTTGCAAGTAACAACTTCCAAGAAGACTTGGGTAAAAGTTGCAAAGTATCTCATTTAAAATACCTTACGTGTTTTAAACTCCAAGAAATGTGTGAAACAACAAACTTTATTTTTGTGATTTTATTTCCCAAATTAGGAAACACCTCAATGTTTAAGAATTCACATTCACGTGATTTAGCTCATAGATGGTAATATAGCCTCATCTGCCCAAGAAATGAACCGTGGTAGAAAAAAATGCTGAGATTAGTAAAGAGAATCTCTCCCACCGCACCGGGTTTGTGTGTGTTCATGTTACTTGGATGGGATAAATGCAGAGCACAAATTCAGTATGGTCCCTAGTAGCCATATTGCCATACCCTTACCTTGCAATATACTATAATAGAAAATGTAGTCAAGTAGATGTCTGTTTGTGTTTCTCAGCACCTGATTCAGATGTCACCAATAATCCTGACAAAATCTACAACTCTATTTGCAGTAAAGCAGCTCCAAACGTTGATGGAACTTCTCATCTGAAGGAAAATATTGAAGACGGCGATTTGCACGGTTCCTCTGTTTCCTTGCATGTTTGTGTTGTTTGGCCTTGGTCTTCGTGAGTGTTGCAAACAAAAAGCCAAACTTTGAACTTTTCTGACCAGACTTCTCTGACACCATATCTCTGTCCTACATGTTCTTACAGGTTTATGTTGGTGACACTGCTGGATATTTTCTGATTTGAATGGATAATAAGCTTGATATATGTTTCATCTGATTGGCCCAACACGGCGTTCCCTTTCGAGAACGTTCACTTCGACATTACAAATGGGAAACCCCGTTTTCCTCAAACTCACTGCAGTCAAGTAGAATTACGCAGCGAACTCTCGACAGAGCGGCGGAGTCTCTTCAGTGAGCGCCGTCCAGTCCATCTGTAACGCCCTGGAGGTCCCTCATATACAGACCCGCTGGAAACACCCATCTGTGGAAAACAAAGACAGTTTTTACATCAACCTCTACCCGGATTATGTCGCAATTAGCCGCGCCGTGCTGGATATTGTGCAGTTCTATAAGTGGAAGGCTGTGACCGTGGTCTATGAGGATGCCACAGGTGGGTGAATCACTCCAACACACTCTTTAGCGTGACCATTAGCAGTGTTTGGGGTCTCACCATTAGCACTGGGGCCCAACCTTTCCTGATTTGGCAGCTAAACGTGGACATTGCTGTGAACATTGCAATTACAAAATATTGCAAATTAGTTTGGTTGCTGTGTGTATATAGATTATAAAATCTGTGTTAGAAAATTATAAAAATTAATAGTTGGCGACTTACCATCTGTTACTTGTTTTAAATGCTGAGTAAGTAATGCTGGAAAGTTTACAGTTGACAGTCGGAATAAAACAGTTAAGTGTAAAATGTGTCCTTCGGAGATGTCTGAAGGTCATTTCTGATTGTATATGTTTTCTAACATTAGTGTTGAAATATGGAAATATGCCACAGGTTGGGCATCGGTGGCGTAACACATTCGTTACACCCTCATTTAAGCCAAACCAAAATATTCACCTTCTTTATCCCTTTACCTTAGCCAAGACTCAATTGTAACTTCAACCATAAAATCCCATCTTGATCCTAAAACAGGCCTTGAAAACCAAAAAGCCCCTATAGCGCCTCACTAGTATAACAACCTACTAATTTGGGGCACACTTTGATGTATATATCATAGCAATTGCCTTTCTTGGTCAAGCCAAAACAACTTTTTGAGCTTTTTGAGAAGCAAACAAGTAGTAATAAAATTTTGCTTTTATTGCAAAATTTTGATTCACTTTATTGCGAAATTTCAATGTGTAAGCGAGCTGTCATTGTTAAGCCATCATTGATTTACATTCTGCAATTCCTGTCTTTAATTCAATTCAGCTTCATTCTGTCTTCTCTCACAAATGTATTTTGTGTGATATCTTCAGTCAAACAAAGTTCTCAACTTCTTCCCTGCTTTTTTGCAACTTTAGGGCTTATTCGACTGCAAGAGTTGATCAAGGCCCCATCCAGATACAGCATCAAGATCAAAATACGACAGTTACCTTTTGGAAATAAAGATGCCCGTCCACTTCTCAAAGAGATGAAGAAGGGGAAAGAATTCTGTGTCATTTTTGATTGTTCTTATCAGACGGCGTCTTGGGTCCTTAAGCAGGTAACTCACACGGCACTGCGAAAAATGATTTTAACAATGCAGAGTTAAAATATTTAAAAACTCATTTTGACTTTCTTCTCAAGCTGCTGTCTATGGGAATGATGACGGAGTATTACCATTTCTTCTTCACCACTCTAGTAGGTTTCGTTTCTTTGTCACTGTACTGTGACAGCTCATCGGATTTAATTTGGTTTTTACACTGAGTCTTTAGGACTTGTATGCGTTGGATTTGGAGCCGTACAGATACAGCGGGGTGAACATGACGGGCTTTCGTCTGCTCAACATTGACAACCCTCAGGTGGCGTCTGTGGTGGAGAAATGGTCCATGGAGCGTCTGCAGTCTCCTCCCAAACCCGATACTGGCTTACAAGATGGAATGATGACAGTCAGTGGTTATTAATCTAGCACATGTTCCATAGTTCAGACTGGTGGTGCTAAAATGGGATTAGGTGATTTTATTCTACATATATGGTCGTTTATTTGTTTGCAGAGCGAAGCAGCGCTGATGTATGATGCCGTCTACATGGTCGCGGCCGCATCACAGCGAGCGTCTCAGATCACCGTGAGCTCACTACAGTGTCACCGGCACAAACCTTGGCGCTTTGGTTCCCGATTCATCAGCATGTTCAAGGAGGTAATGACACCAAAGCCTTACGGGTTTGAGTAGTTGTTTCATATTTGATCCAAATATTTGCATGAAAACAAACCTAAAATTAACTTTCGTCTAGGTTTTGCTTAGGCTGATAGTTGTTTTAAAATTGAATACTGAACCGGTGAAACTGACCCAACTTTTGTTACCATAATCATAATGCTGTCGGAAAATGGTGATAATGCATCATTGATTTGTTTAAGACAGCTCAGAGTCAGTCTACAATTGGGAAATTAAATAAAGAAACTGAACTCAAAGTTTTAGGCCAAACACTGTTTACACTCGCGACACTTTTGTTCACTTCTGCACACCATATAAAAGAAATCTGCACAAGTCATTACGTGTTTAGCTAATCATTTGTACAGGGGAAAATATCTGTACTTAGCAGGGATTAGTATGTAAACGTTTGCATACTGAAGTGGGAGGCTACTGTAGTGATTGAAGTTTCAGCCGAAACCAAAATTCACTTTAGGTCAGACTCTGGTTTGTGGATTCTAGTCTGTATGTGACAGTGTAGTTACTTTACTAGATGTGTAGCTGATGAGGGATGCTTTTGAGTCTCTGTGCGCACGATGTATGCTGATTGAAAACATAACTTTGGAGGAAGTATTTTTGAGTTCCATCATTGCAACCAATTAATTGATTTGCATCTGCACCATTCGTAGCCGCATTTTATCATATTGTGATAATAGAACCTTGATGAACATTTGATCCAGTGCGGGATATGTTGATATACAAGAAGGATCAAGTGAGATTTACACTCAAAAGTAATGACTACTACAAATCCCTGTAGAGGGCATCTGACCCTGTAAGTATATGAAACTGTCTTCAGACCTTCTCTAGTGTATCCAAAGATTATGCTGGAGTGCTACTCCTTCCTGTCATTAATTCCCACAGAATAGCATATTAAGTATATAATCCACAGGATTTACGTATCACTTTCCATTCTTGAGGCTTTGGAGGACTACATGACGACTATCCTCATAATCTCACTTGTTCTGAGTTAGAAGTGCCCTGCATTGTTTGTTGGGCAGACAGACCATTGTAGGGGTGAGAAAACTCTTTCCCTTCATGCATCATTATGCAAAGTCTTTTAAAGATCCTTTATTATGAATTGTTATTATCCATAATAGTGCCACTATGATGTAAAGCACTGATAAAAAACATTTGATCAATTACAAATCCCAGAAAAATCCCAGTTCCTCAACTGCCATCTCTTGTATACGTCATAATTATATCAATTGTTTGTCATAATTGAGATAAATAATATAAATAAAGATATACATTTTAAAGAGTAAAATATTTTTGGTAATTTACATTTTTAAATATTCTATCCTGGCACTAATGTTCTCATATTACTCCATATCTATATATATATATATATATATATATATATATATATATATATATATATATATATATATATATATATATATATAAACCGATAAATTTTTTAACTAGTTAATCGCACTTCCTTGACCAAATTAGTTTTTGTTTGATTACATTTGTGGCCATCTGACTGAGCCTTTAACTGAGGAACAAACTCAGTCTTAAACTTTCCTTCTCTCATGTCTCAGGCTCAGTGGAACGGATTAACCGGACAGATCCTCATAAACAGAGTGACGGACTGAGGAAAGACTTCGATCTGGACATCATCAGTCTGAAAGAGGATGGACTAGACAAGGTAAATGTCCAAATATAAGTTGTATTTTATGGCTGTTTCACATGTTAAGCTTTTTGTTTGTTTGTTTGTTTGTTTGTTTGTTTGATTGGCTTCACAAGCAGTTGGAAACAGGTCGTTTTAACAAAGTTTGGAAGAAGGTCTGTACTAAAATGCATCTTTTCAAAATAAAAGTACTCAGAAAGTTGTATAATTTTAATCTAATGTGTTCTATATACATTAATAAATATTTGGAAGTCATGTCATGAAACAAACTATGACATCAAAGTGATTCAAATAAAGGAACTTACTCTTCCATTAGTGAGAGTTTAGAATCTTTCTGGTACTTTAATTGTGTCCCTGTGTGAATGTTCCCTGTGCTGGTTTATTTCTTGAGAGGCACTTGCATAATTGTGCTTGGTAAAATAATTGTTTTAAACTGCTATTATACGTATTTGAAGAGCTTTTAATAATAACTTTGTGAATGTGTCAGAAGAGCCGAGCAGGTTTCATAACAAGCCAGGCCTTGTATGTTTTACGGAAGGCAGAAGGAGCAGGTAATGAAATTGACAAAAAAAAGAGACAGTTAGACAAATGATTTCAGTCTGTAATTCCATTAATTATTATTATGTTAAGAAACTTTAAGATCTTGGGAAGAGGAGAACATGAAAAAAGACTGAACTCTGAAAAGAGTTTTGTCGCTCTGTATTGTGTTGTAAAGGTTTATTTTCTTTGAATTTTCCCCTGATTTATTTCAAAGACCTTAAGCTTGTGTGTGTGTGTGTGTGTGTTATGTTTCTATTAATCATTGCGTTTGTCGATCATTTATTTTTACATATCACGATTCATTGTTCATCTTTTTGTATTCTTTTTAGAAAAAGTATTAAGTAATATTAGCAACATGAAGCATTTGGTTATCTTTTAAACAATGCAAAATAAATACTGCTGCAATAATAACAGTGTTAACAGGAAATCTCATTTTAAAATTAAATACATGCTTAAATATTAAATACATTTATTTAAATGTTTATTTAAACAAATTGTGGAAAAAGGGTGAAAATTTACCAAACATTTGCTTTTCATAATGTTTTTATCATAACTGTCAGACTTCATATTTGTACAATTATGTTTATTCAAACAAAGTGGATTCAAATCAGCATTTTCTTGCAAATAGGTTTTATACAAAAAAAATAGACCATAAATAGATAATAAATCGTTGTGTCTTAAAATAATTCTGCTGAATAAATTCTATATACACTATTCTATAACTAGTTGTTATAAATAACGGTGGACTAGTAAAATCAGCATATGGCAGCGTTACTCATTGCTCTCAAATTCTTCAGATTGGTGTGTGGAACTCCAACACGGGTCTTAACCTGACAGATACCAACCGAGATCGAAACCCCAATGTGACGGACTCCATGGCCAACCGGACGCTCATTGTCACGACAATTCTGGTACACCTTCACGAATACTCAAGTCACATTCGTCCAAGCAGAAAAGAACTAACTGTGTGCTTTCAGGAAAACCCATATGTGATGTACAAGAAGTCAGACAAACCACTATATGGGAACGATCGGTTTGAAGGTTACTGTTTAGACCTGCTAAAGGAGTTGTCCAACATCCTCGGCTTTTCATACGAGGTCAAGCTGGTGTCAGATGGAAAATACGGAGCCCAGAACGACAAAGGAGAGTGGAACGGAATGGTCAGAGAGCTGATCGATCACGTAAGAGGATACAAAATTCAGTTTCAGAATTCATTTAAAAACCATTTAAAAAGCGGTGATTTTCCCGGGGCTTTCTTACAGGTGGCGGATCTGGCCGTGGCTCCGCTCACCATAACTTATGTGAGAGAGAAAGTCATTGATTTTTCCAAGCCGTTCATGACTCTGGGAATCTCAATCCTCTACCACAAACCCAATGGCACAAATCCAGGTGTGTTCTCCTTCCTGAACCCGCTCTCGCCGGACATCTGGATGTACGTGCTACTGGCTTGCCTTGGAGTCAGCTGTGTGCTGTTTGTCATTGCCAGGTAAAACACGGTACTACTCGTTTGAACTTGTACATTGGATTCATCTTTTCAAAACATCCACATCTCATTAGATAGTTTCTTGATTTCTGGAAACATTGCTCCTGTTTTGCATCCCATTAATGTGTGAGTCAATTTTATCTTTGCTAGCTCCTTTTGTTATGTACCGGTATATTTGCAATTAGTATACATGAAAGTTCCTCACTGAAAGGCCCCGGGTCTCAAACTCACACTTACAACTCACATTGCAACAGCGCTACCCACTGCACCACCATACCGCATTTAAATTTTTGGAAATATTTTACATCTTTCGTTTATTAATGACTGTGATTGAAGGGCTGTGATGAAGATCTGATAATGCTTTTAATCATAAACTACAAAACCTAAAATTTGACATAACAATATATATTGTTTGCAAATGTTTTATATTACCTGCACTATTAAAAAAAAAAAGTGTCTAAGCAATATTGTCTTCAAATTCATGCAATTATTAAAGTCAACAAGAGACATTTAAATATAGTAATAATTAGTGTTTATTGTAGTGTTAGAAAGGAGTTACTACATTGATTTTAAATTATTCTACTAAGGTAAATTGTGTTTCTGGAATACTGGAATCTACTTTTTAAAAAAAGAAAAAAAATACAAGAACTGACGGCAATGGCAATAAACATTTATTGCACAAAAGTAAATTGTAAAATAATTCAAATGCTGATGAATATTATAACGTTCTGCGTAGGTTCACGCCTTATGAATGGTACAATCCGCATCCCTGCAACCCTGATTCAGATGTGGTGGAGAACAACTTCACCCTGATCAACAGGTTTGGTTTGGAGTTGGAGCTCTTATGCAGCAGGGTGAGATGTATTTTGTTGTGTATTGTTTTTTGCGATTTATTTTGGGTTATATAAGAGCC
The DNA here is from genome assembly GCA_028031935.1 of Paedocypris micromegethes. NCBI lineage: Eukaryota > Metazoa > Chordata > Actinopteri > Cypriniformes > Paedocypris > Paedocypris micromegethes. The sequence goes on from CM051502.1 coordinate 24,266,219, forward strand.
AATCAGAGTGGCAGTGTCTCAATTGTCAAGATGGGAAAACCAATTCCCCCAATGCTGTGGCGAACAATCATAGATAAAAAAAAAAGAAAGGAGTTGCTCAGAGAAAAGATACAGAGTTTAAAACGATCTTCTTCTGTGGGGGATATTATCATCCAAAGATTCAGAGAGTATGGAACAATCTCTGCGTAACAATCAAGGCTGGAAAATGGTACTGGATGCTGTGATCTTCTGATGATTAGACGGCACTCTATCACACACGGGAATGCTGCAGTAATGGAAATCACAACATGGGCTTAGGAATACGAAGAAAACAATGTTTCAGAAAACATTGTCAGTGAACACAATCCGCCGTTCCAAATGCAGATGCCAGCTGAAACTATACATATACTACCGTTCAAAAGTTTGGGGTCACTTGAAGTTTTCTTATATTTGAAAGAAAAGCACTGTTTTTGTCAATGAAAACAAGTTTTAACTCATCAGAAATACACTCTATACATTGCTAATGTGGTAAATATCTATTCTAGCTGTAAATGTCTGGTTTGTGATGCAATTATTACGTAAGTGTATAGAGGCCTGTTTCCAGCAACTATCACTCCAGTGTTTTATGGTACAATGTGTTTCATAATTGTGTCAGAAGAATAATGGATAATTGGAAAACCTTGTGCAATCATGTTAGCACTGCTGGAAACTACGGGTTAAAGAAGCTGGTTAAAGAAGCTATGAAACTGACCTTCCTTTGAGCAGGTTGAAAATCTGAACCATCGCATTTGTGGGGTCAATTAAACGCTCAAAATGGCCAAAAATAGAGAACTTTAATGAAACTTGACAGTCTATCTTTGTTCTTAGAATTTAATGCTATTCCTCTAGTAGAGAAATTGCCAAAAAAACGGAAGAATTGAACCCAAACTTTTGAAAGGCAGTGTATGTTAAAAAACAAGTCATATATATAACAAGATTCAAAAGGGCAGGTGGGCTTATGGGCTCATTTAAAAACGACAGTGGGAAAAATAGACAGTTCAGTGGTCAGACAAATCAAAATCAAGCTGATTTTATGCGGACAAATTTGGCCTTTTGGCATACAGACTAAAGAGAACAGGGATGAACCAAGTTGTTATCAGCGCAGTACACAAGCCCCCGATGGCATGAGGTGGCATTATTGTGACCTTACACAACTGAAAAGCCAAATGTAGAACAACATTCACTTCTACTATCTCTTTAGAGGCTCATTAATTCAATTTAATCTCTTTAACTGTGAATTTTCTAACATGATAATGTCAGACCACATGCTCAATTAATTTTGAACTAATTCCCAATGTCATTGTCCGAATTTATTGGGTATACGAGTATGTCTAACAAAACAAATTATGTAATATAACATTACATAAAATTGATTTATTGGTTTTCATTTTCTTGATGATTTGAAGCGAGACTTCAGATAGAACAAGCTTTTTTGATTGTTTTTCAGAGTAGATCATTTTGTTTCTTTTGTTCTTCTGTTTAGGATCGGAACTGATGCCCAAGGCTTTGTCCACCAGGATTGTTGGAGGTATCTGGTGGTTCTTCACCCTCATCATCATCTCGTCCTACACTGCCAACCTGGCTGCCTTTCTCACTGTGGAGAGAATGGACTCGCCTATAGACTCGGCCGATGACCTGGCCAAGCAGACCAAGATTGAGTATGGTGCTGTACGGGACGGCTCCACAATGACTTTTTTTAAGGTTTGATTGATAATAGTTTTTACTCAGCCTTACATGTCTACATGGGCAAAGAATAATCTTAGATTATTCCCCATTCTAATACCAAATTCTCATACTTTGTTCCAGAAATCAAAGATCTCCACCTATGAGAAGATGTGGGCTTTCATGAGCAGCCGGAAGAACACGGCCCTGGTGAAGAACAATCGTGAGGGAATCCAGCGCGTGCTGACCACAGATTACGCCCTGTTGATGGAGTCCACTAGCATCGAGTACATTAGCCAGAGGAACTGCAACCTCACACAAATCGGGGGTCTCATCGACTCAAAGGGCTATGGAGTTGGCACTCCAATTGGTACATGTGTAAATCCTGCACTACCAAGTTCATATTGGATAAACCTTATAAATAATATACAGTATCCAAATTCTAAAGTCCCAAAATGAACCGTAACTCATAACGCAAATTTGCGGCACCTTATTGCAGCAAAAAAGCCACATTATTGGGGCAAATTTGAGAGAGAATAAGAAAAATTTGCCATAAATCGCCAGCTTTAACGAAGGAACACACGCTCACCAGTCTCTTTTTTACTCAAACGCTGTCACCAAACATGAAGCATTTATCAGCAACAGCAATGATATTCAATGTTGTTATGAGTGAATGACTGGACAGCAGGTCAAGACTCAATTGCTGTATGTAGAAAAGCAAATGTCCATCAGACACGCCGTTAAGCGTGCAGAGATCAATACAGACGAAAGCCAAGACCAAGAATAGATAGAATGTCTAATGATAGAATATAATACGGTCTAATGAAGAATATAAATACGGTCAAAAATGATTCAAAAACATGGATTAATGAACGCACATTTGTTTTTAAGTCCGAGCACACACACAGCTGAAGATCAGTGGACTCAGTCATTCAGAAACAGAACAAGGAGAGGGGATTTATGATAAACTGCTTCGCTTTTCGACTTTATTGACTTTATTCCGAATCAGTGAAGGTCAGGGAAGAATGTCAGGGTGCTGTAAAGTAACCTTTACGTTTCACAGAAATTACGCCCTTCTTCTTCCAAATAGATCATGTCATTTCAAACCAAATTGTTACAGTTTCCCGTGCAGAAGTGGAACAATCCCTAAACTTCATTTCGGTACAGTAGATGCTTCCCTCCATTAATCTAATTCATGGCTTCTTTCAGGATCCCCCTATCGAGACAAAGTGACCATCGCCATTCTTCAGCTGCAAGAGGAAGGAAAGCTGCACATGATGAAGGAGAAGTGGTGGAGAGGAAATGGCTGCCCAGAGGAGGACAGTAAGGAGGCCAGTGCTTTAGGTGTGGAGAACATCGGAGGAATCTTCATCGTTCTGGCTGCTGGACTCGTCCTCTCTGTGTTTGTGGCCGTTGGGGAGTTCATCTATAAGTCCAGGAAGAACCTGGACATTGAGGAAGTAAGTGTGGGACAGTGTGAATGGCACAACAAGTTCTGATGGAGCACAATTTCTGCTCAGTTGAGTCTTTTCAGCTTGGCCATGGACTTTTGCTTTACAGGCCATTTACGAACAGGATTAGTGGTATTAATGGAGCCCAGATCAGAAGGATGTTGGTTTCTTATACGTTGTTTCAGTGAGAATTAAGTGTCTGTGTCCCGTGTGTGTAAATGAGAAAGACTGATAATAACGAGAGACTAAAAAACCAGCCACCAAATTGTAGGTTAGTTCACATACTTGTAGTTTGTATTAGACTAAAAGACTTGAATATTTTATTCATCACAGAGTTTCTCTTTGAATCTAATTTATAGCACGTATGGGCTTTATTGCATTTGCATTAAATTGCTCTTCAAAATGAGTCCAGCAGAGTGAAAACTACTCAGTAGTCTTCTTTTAACTCATTGACTCATTGTTCTGACTGTTTTTTTTTTTTTACTTTGGTCTTAAAACTTAAAGTGTGTTATATTACATTAATCATCCCTCTTTTTATAAACCTGTTTATCATTTGTTAAAGGAGTCCGGCGTGTCACATGTTCTGCTTACAGCGCAATTTGAAACTGCTTTCTGTTTACTTTGCTTTTACAGGTATTTTTTTGTATTGGTGAGAGAAAATCATGTTTTTTTCCTGGATTTTATTTCTATCAGCCTCTTCTTTATTTCTTATCCAGTGCTTTAACAGATTCTTTCAAAGATGGATGTCTGAAAATCTGCTGTCAAAACCGCGAGGACTGTATTTTATTGATCTGAATTGGTGAAAAGCTGCAGTGCAATGACAAGAAAATGGATTTCAATCAATAAAAGCATGTTATATTGCCACAAAAAGGTCATGCCGTGAAAAAAACAGCTGCTTTTGCTTTTTTTTTTTTTTGAGATTCTGGGGTTTTAATTACACTTCAGTTATACATGACTTGTCTTTTTGAGTTATTTCTGAATAAACTTATAAAGAAATTCACTGTACATTGGAGGTTTTTCCAACTATTTCTCTCGTCTTCCTGTTTAGTCTTGTTCTTTGAAAAATTAAATAATTTTATTTTAATTATGAGATTTGTTTTTATCTCTAAACAATTTTCGTATAAATCTACGAGCAGGATCAAGGTTCATCTAAGAGTAATCTGTTAATTCATGTGAGGACAATTAATTAATTCCTTGTAATTGAAGATTAGATCAAGTGTCTTTGCATCTCCTCAGAATCATTCTTCTCTTTTCTAACCTGTTTTCCAAACCGTAACACACACACCACACACACACACACATTCTTAATCAATGTTTTGTTGGCCTTTGCAGTTTTTCTAAGCATTGCAAAGCATTTTACAAACACGTCATCTGAAAAAAGGTGTAAATGTGTGGATTGTATTAGTTTCTACTTTACCCACCATTTAAATTATTCTTTTGTTGTACTGACATGTTATTGTATTTCATAATATTTAAATGTGAGCATTTCTGAGTTACGTGTCATTTGTTATTGTTTGTTATTGTCATGTCGAAATTTGTTCATTGCTATTTTAGCTCACTTCCAAATCGTATTCTCTGAAATTGTAATTTTGGTGAAAACTCTACTATTTCTAACTGGTGTTTACTGCTGACTGAGCACGAGCAAAGAAGCTTCATCTGCGTTTCAGATGATAGTCTGAGGTTCGTGTTAGATGAACTCTGATCTTGAAACTGCTTTCATTTTTGCTCACTGCAGCGTAATCCTTTAGCCCTGCTTTTCTTAATCAAAACTGGGAGTTTTTAATCCGCCGTTCAGAAGCGCGGATTACGGATCTATGACCTCGTACAGTGCAGCTGTTTCCTCTCCACATGTGGAAGTAATTCAGACATTTGTCCCGTTTCAGAATACTGTATAATTTCTAAATGGTGTTTAAGGTAACGGCTTAAATCTTTCTAAGAAAACACCAAGCTTCAATGTGTACGCTATAAGCATTTCACCTTCATTTTTTTGTGAGAAGCATTTAGATGATTCATTTTCAACAAGAGTATAATGCAATAATTGTTAACATGTTACATCGTTTTCAAGCAATATATTGGTCAAAATTTGAAATATTTTAAATTTTAATTTTACATTATGTGTATACATACACATATAATTATAAACAAAACATTTTCGTTTTTTCTAACTAATGCTTGAACATTTTTAAGGACGTTTCATTTTGGGCGATGCAGACCAATTAATGCAGCATCATTTGTAACGAACATCAAAACTAGAACACTTTACACGTTCATTTACTTCAGTAATGCAACATGAAAGGAAAATCAATACAGTAACAGAAACAGAACGACTGAATCAAAAAAGTTTTTTAGTGTTTCCGTAGTGACCTCTGGTGGTTAAAATGAGTTATTGGAGCTTGAAGTTATTGTTTTAAACCGCTTCCCAGACAGATGTTATATTAATTCATGAATTATGTCTTAAAACTCGAATTTAGACATTCTCAATACCATTCATATAAACAAAACTATCTGTTATCATTGTGATGCTATGGAAACACCCTTTTTTGTTATTAATTTAAATAAATGAATATATACTACATTTCTTGATTAGGTGTTAATTTAGAAATAGAACGTTTTCCCCCATGTAACGCTTTCCCTTATAGAGATTTGAATCTGGTGAACGGGACCAGTGTCATGAATGGTGGTTGCTAGAAGAGCAGATGCAGTGAGTGAAGTCCGTTCGGCAAAATCAGGGTCATAAGACAGGCACAGGGTCGAGGGCAGGCAGAAGCAAGATCACAACGAGGTCACAGGCAGGAGGTCAATAAACACAGAAGTAACTAGAAAACACAGAAGACAAAGGCAAGGAACGTGGCAACGGCAGGCGTAGGCAAAGCTTCGCCCCGATCTAACGGCTTGCAAGTCCTTATATAGTCCTCGTGATTGGCGGCAGGTGAATTCACTTTAGGCGCGCTCCCGCGCGCCGCGGAGAGAGAGTGCGTGCACGCGCCAGCGGCACCAGCACGCGCGCCGGCTCGGGAGACTTGCACACGGTCATCACAGAGCCCTCCCCCTATGCGCGGCTCCCGACGCGCATACGGAACATCATCCAACCCTGGCCTCCACTCCCTGAGTCCTTTGAGTCCCTCCGAAGTGTCAGGGGGCCAGGGTGGCAGAAGCGAGGGCAGAGGCGAAGACTCTGGAGCCGAAGCGGCAGACGCAGGTTCGTCGGCGGCAGACGCAGGTCGTCGGCGGCAGACGCAGGTTCGTCGGCGCAGCAGCAGCCTCGAGACCGTCTGGAACGTCCACAGCCTCAGCAGCCTCGAGACCCTCTGGAACGTCCACGGCCTCAGCAGCCTCGCGGACCCTCTGGAACGTCCACGGCCTCAGCAGACTCGAGACCCTCTGGAACGTCCACGGCCTCAGCAGACTCGAGACCCTCTGGAACGCCCACGGCCTCAGCAGACTCGAGACCCTCTGGAACGTCCACGGCCTCAGCAGACTCGAGACCCTCTGGAACGTCCACGGCCTCAGCAGACTCGAGACCCTCTGGAACGTCCACGGCCTCAGCAGACTCGAGACCCTCTGGAACGTCCACGGCCTCAGCAGACTCGAGACCCTCTGGAACGTCCACGGCCTCAGCAGACTCGAGACCCTCTGGAACGTCCACGGCCTCAGCAGACTCGAGACCCTCTGGAACGTCCACGGCCTCAGCAGACTCGAGACCCTCTGGAACGTCCACGGCCTCAGCAGACTCGAGACCCTCTGGAACGTCCACGGCCTCAGCAGACTCGAGACCCTCTGGAACGTCCACGGCCTCAGCAGACTCGAGACCCTCTGGAACGTCCACGGCCTCAGCAGACTCGAGACCCTCTGGAACGTCCACGGCCTCAGCAGACTCGAGACCCTCTGGAACGTCCACGCCTCAGCAGACTCGAGACCCTCTGGAACGTCCACAGCCTCAGCAGACTCGAGACCCTCTGGAACGTCCACGCCTCAGCAGACTCGAGACCCTCTGGAACGTCCACAGGCTCAGCAGACTCGAGACCCTCTGGAACGTCCACGCCTCAGCAGACTCGAGACCCTCTGGAACGTCCACAGCCTCAGCAGACTCGAGACCCTCTGGAACGTCCACAGCCTCAGCAGACTCGAGACCCTCTGGAACGTCCAGCCTCAGCAGACTCGAGACCCTCTGGAACGTCCACAGCCTCAGCAGACTCGAGACCCTCTGGAACGTCCTCAGAGAAGCTTGGTGGCTGAGGCAGAACGAGTTCCTCCTCAGAAAAGCTGGCGGCGGCGGCAGGAGCTGTTCCTCCTCAGAGAAGCTCGGCGGCGGCGTGAGAGTTTCCTCCTCCCAAAAGCTTGGTGGCTGAGGCAGGAGCGTTCCTCCTCAGAGAAGCTTGGTGGCTGAGGCAGGAGCTGTTCCTCCTCAGAGAAGCTTGGTGGCTGAGGCAGGAGCTGTTCCTCCTCAGAGAAGCTTGGTGGCTGAGGCAGGAGCTGTTCCTCCTCAGAGAAGCTTGGTGGCTGAGGCGGATCAGCGGAGGCTCGGCGACATGCTCACGCTCTGCGACACCGGGTGTGCTGGGAACAGGGGACACTTGGCAAGACACAGTTGTAGGACATTTGTGTATATTCCATGGATAGCCAAAACGTCTAATAAACGAATCAATGAAGGTGCTGAATGTTATTGTCTGTAGCTCTGTGAGGCTAAAGTTCTTGCATGCCCAGTCCAAAGCCTCTCCCCTTAACAGAGACACAATAAACACAACTCTGGAACAGTCTGTTGTGTACCATGCTGGATTTGCGTTCCATATGCAATGCATTCAATGATAAATCCATGGCATGTTTCTCCCTCACCATCAAATTTATCAGGAAAAAACTGGTCATTTCAGCAGAGGGTTTGACTTCACTCACCCAACCTGAACTCTCTGTGGGCTTCATGGCTGCGGAGACTCTTGGTGGCGAAGCTTTCTGTCATGAATGGTGGTTGCTAGAAAGCAGGTCGAGTCTCGTATGCAGTTTAGATGTTTAATGATGAAGTCCGTTCGGCAAAATCAGGGTCATAAGACAGGCACAGGGTCGAGGGCAGGCAGAAGCAAGATCACAACGAGGTCACAGGCAGGAGGTCAATAAACACAGAAGACTAGAAACACAAAGGACAAAGGCAAGGAACGTGGCAACGGCAGGCGTAGGCAAAGCTTCGCCCCGATCTAACGGCTTGCAAGTCCTTATATAGTCCTCGTGATTGGCGGCAGGTGAATTCACTTTAGGCGCGCTCCCGCGCGCCGCGGAGAGAGAGTGCGTGCACGCGCGCCGGCTCGGGAGACTTGCACACGGTCATCACAACCAGCTCCTGACGCCACTGATCACATTCCAAGTTGCAAGTAACAACTTTCAAGAAGACTTGGGTAAAAGTTGCAAAGTATTTCATTTAAAATACCTTACGTGTTTTAAACTCCAAGAAATGTGTGAAACAACAAACTTTATTTTGTGATTTTATTTCCCAAATTAGGAAAC
>CM051502.1:24274867-24288835 GCA_028031935.1 Paedocypris micromegethes
ACACCTCAATGTTTAAGAATTCACATTCACGTGATTTAGCTCATAGATGGTAATATAGCCTCATCTGCCCAAGAAATGAACCGTGGTAGAAAAAAATGCTGAGATTAGTGTTTGGAAACTAATTTGGAAAGATGGTAATTTTTTTCGTAGATCATTACGTAAAATCGCCACCTGAAAACTCCACGTGCTTCTTTGCAGGGGGTAGATTGAGAGGCCTTAACAGAGTTCACGATTTATCATAATCATTTAGAACGGTCTCGGCGTGGATTCAATCAGCGCTCAGCTGCTACTACTAGTTCCAGAAGCGCGGAGCGATTGTTTCTCTCATTCAGTTAGCACGCGAAGTCCAGTAAAACAGAGTGTTTGGTTTCTTTGACTAACTTGAAATCGTTACCACATTTTCTGTGGATGGTTCTAACTGTTTTGCGTGAGAGTAGATAAGAGCACGGTGGCGGATTACTTTCTAGAATATTTTCTGTGTTTTAAGCGAGCGGGGAGTTTATTTCCAGCATTGTTTTGGGGTTTCTAGCCTCGTTGCCTTGTGAATTGTGAAAGAAAATTGAGTTCAAGAGTTTGCAGCTTGGAAATTGAAGATGAAACGCAGGTAAAGCCACGTGGAAACGAGTGAAATGCTGCCAGAAAGACACTTGTTCCTCCGACGTTTTTCAGTGATTTGTCACGTAACGTGAGTAACCGCATTTCTCCACTTCTAAACTGCTTCAGAATGGTTTATGGTCTATGAAGAATTCTATCATCAACTCATTCTGAGCACGTTAAGAAATTAATCTAATACTAGTGCTTTTATGATTTGGTTAAAAATATAAGGATTCTTTAACAGAAAATTAGCTACGAAATTAACTAGACTCAGGGAATTGGATTGTTCCTCAAAAGCCACGGAAATATTAAAAAACGAAGTTTCATTTGCCCCATCACTTGAATGCGTCACACCAACACAAAATTTCATGATACAGTATTCTCATGTTTTTACGACTGTATGGCAAAAAGTCTGGGTTTATATAAAAAATGTTTGGAAATCGGTTGCACATAATGTCAAGATTGCTTCAAATAAGAAATATTTTAGATGTTTTTATGAACTAAAAATTCATTACATTTTTGTCAATATTAAAGAAACATTTAAGGCTGTAATGTAAACAAATCTTGGGTTAAATAATGCTGTAGTAATATAAAATTGTAATAGTTTTATTTTATTATAAATAATAGTTTGAGGCTATTATGTTAAAGTCTCACGTTGAACAAACATGATTTTACATTTGATTGCTACATTCCCTGAAGATGCTGCATCTGCTATTTTCAATACTGTATATCTTTAAAAGGTAGCCCAGGCATGTATTTTTTTTAGAGAGAGAGCCAGTGAGAGCTTGTGTGTGAGAGACCGACTTGATTGCAGGAGGTAGATTGAGAGGCGGAAGTTTAACCAAGTTCACGTTTTATCACAATTATTTAATATGGTCCGCTACTACTAGTTCCAGAAGCGCGGGAGCTGTTTCTTTCTGTGGATATTTGGTTTCTTTGACTAACTTTAAATCGTTACCACATTTTCTGTGGACGGTTCTTGTGATGAAGAGGCGTGAGCGCAATCCATAGTGCAATGGCTGTTTAATGAAGCAGCAGGCAGAAGAGTACATCCAACAAGAAACAAAGTCACAGTCAAGGGCAAAGCGTTCCGTAATACGAAAACGGGCAAAAGGGTCCGAGGCGGGCAGCAAGAGTCTCAGGGTCCAGATATCAGGCAAAAGGGTCAGGGCTACTAGCTGGTGGTCGAGAAACAAAGTCCAAAGTCAAAACACAAAGATAACAGCAATCCAGGAACGCTTTGTGTGTCAGCTAGGCAAAACAATAATTAACAACGATCACCAGTCTATAAAGGCAAGCTAAGTGGCTCCTGCTGAAGTTCAGAACAATCTGCGAGGGCTCCTGGGAAACGACCTGCAAGGATTGCTGGGTAATGCAGTTTATTACAGTTCTAGCTGTTTTGCGTTTTAATATTTTTGGTACTTACTCAAAAAAAAAAAGAGTAGATGCACTGTCTATAGCGCAGGTAATTAGCCCCTTGAGATGAACTTCGTAAGGCAAGGTCCGTTTCTGCAGGGGGAAAAAAATGTAGTATAACGGACCTAGAATTGAATCAAACACCCTCGTGAGTAAGAATGTAGATTATCATACCGTCTGTGTTGTCTTGGGGCATCTTAGGTTGTCTGGCCTTCTTTTTTCCTGCTACAAAGAGTCAAAATCAGTCCAAAGGTTTTGACTATGTTTTGAACAAGAGGAAATTTTACACGTTTCGTTGCAAGACTTTAAATTTAACTTGATTTCAAATTGTAGATAAAACAATAAAATGAAGACTTTGATTTCTTTAAGAATTTACAGTTCCTGATTGATCCGTAGTTAGAAACTTAATTTTGGCCATACCTTGAGATGAACATTCCAAGGCACAGTCCACTTCAGCAAAAAAATAAAATAAATAAATAAATAAAATAAAAACAGTAGTATAACAGCACGAATTGAGTTAAACACCCGTGTGAGTGAAATAGATTCTCATACCGTCTGTGTTGTGCTGGTGTTTCTCAACTGTTTTTCTGGCCTTCTTTTTTCCTGCTACAAAGAGTCAAAATCAGTTCTACAGTTTTTACTTCATATTTCTTAGCAAGGGAAGACAATGTATTTATTATGTTTGGTTGTTACTATAGTTGTAAGACTTTACGTTAACTTCAATTTCATTCTGTAATTTACAATTTTAAATAAAGATCTGTTCTCCTTAATTTACAAACTCCTAATAAATTAGTAGTTTAACTTATTTGTAGTATAAAGTAGTATAAATTTAAGAACAGTCAGTTTCTGCAGGGGAAAAAAAGAAATACATACACATGCACATGCCAGCATGGTAAAACATCTGTGAAAAACGGAGCATAAATGCATTTAGCTGCTCAAAAGATCTGCGAAAGGCATCACAGATGAGATTCATTATGTGCGCCATGCAAGTAACATGCAGTGAGTTTGGAAATAAAGACTGCAAAGCAGCTGTATATGCTTTTTTCATGTAGGCTGCATTGTCGGTGTCAAAAACAATAACGTCCTCATTTCCTATGTCATATTCCTGCAGACACTGAAACAGTTTAGTGATTGCACTGCTCTAGGAAGACGGTGTCTGTCAAGTAGGCCAGTATTCTCCCCGATTCATCTTTTTCCAAGGGTGCAATGAGAATGTTTAGAACACATCTGGAGTCTCATCGAATGTGACTGCAACAGGCTTTTTGGCATTTTGAGTGCTGCCTTTTCTTTCAGGTAAACGTTCCCTAGGTACTTTTCCTGTAGCTGGTTAAATCCTGGAATGGCTCCTCCATTCGTAATATTTTCAAACAGAAATTTCCTCATTGCTGGGTGGTCACTTTTGGAGAGTGGCAACTCAGTCTTCACATATTTTAGGAGACAAAGAGTAAACAACACGCATTGGGGCTTTTCAATTAATTGCCATGCTTATGTTATCTGTGAAGCAAGTTCTCTATATATTTAGTAGTAAATCTTCATCGTGTGTTCAGATGATGGGGTATTTTAAACACTAAACTGTAGATCACTGAAAAGCTATGCAACACCGCATTCATAATACATTAAATTATCACATTCAATTTGGAACGTTGATTTTGATATTGCGGATTTTATCTCATATTTATTATCTCTGTTATTGTATACTCTAGCGGGCTCTGTGCACGCTCTCATCGCATGCAAATCTGACAGCGGACAACCGCTGCTCCCTCAGGAGGCTGCAGCGCAGGTTCAAATAAGAAAAAAAAACATGTTTTCCCTGTAAAGCATTTAGACTTTAAGGAAACACTGGAATAAATATCTATATGACTACACGTTTGTCCACGGAAGAACTGCCTGGGAACTCACTAAAGCAAACTACAACAGATCTAGTTTTACAAACTTTATAAAGTTTTGTTGTTTACCTTGTTCCTTTCGCTGCTTGCAATAGATTTGTTTCGGATTTTGGTTTTATGCTCAACAGCAACAGCTTCCCTCCACTTTCATGGATAACCTTGGGAAACTGTTTTGCACGCTCTTTTGCAGAAATATGCGTTGGCAAGTGTGAGTAATTTTGAAACTGTGAGAAATCAGGAACTGTAAAGTGTGCGCACATGCCGGCGTTCTCTGACAAGAAACTCTGTGGAAAATAATGCCACGTGCTGAATTCGACCAATTCTCTTGGTACGTCACGAGGTATATTTGCGATGATTGGTTGAAACTGCAAGGCCACGAATACATCGCGGGGATTGGCTGAATTCGCATGAATTGGCGCGATCGCGAAATCCTGGAGGGACTGTTTTTCTGGTTTGGGACTAGCGACAAAGTTGCGACATGCTTTCGTAACTGCGTTGACTGAAGGAGATCAGGGTTTTTAGAACCACACACTTTTGCATTGACCCTAGGACAGTCTTGTCCTCTATAAGGAGTTAAATAGTTCGGTCGGGCAAAGTACTGTCTGCAGACAGTAAAACGGCTACCCTTCGTCCTTTCCTGCCCCTAATCTCCACCCTGTTGAAATGTGCACAAAGTTTTCAAACTTTGTTAACCCAACAGCAACATCCTCATGTATCTCATTTTGGTCTCTCTTCAGAAAACTTTTAACTTTCATTTTTGCCACTTCACCTTCACGTCGCCGGTTGAACAATATTTTTGCTAGAGTTGCTTTGCAGAGGTCTCAATATACTTGGGCAGATGGCATGTGTTTCAAGTTCTCTGAGGCTAAAGCAGCTACCTCTTCAAGATTCTGGTGAACACGCTGCGCATCTTCCGTAAAGGGAAGGGTGGATGGCTTGTGCAAGGTGGTCAAAGCTTTGTGAGAAACAAGCTCAGACCAGTTTTTTGAAGAATTGAGTGAATGCGATCCCCACATTATCCTTGGCACATAGACATCTGCAATAAATTGTCACATTTTAATCAGTGGCCCAACTTAAGAGCAAGGCTTGGCGTCTGGTATTCATGTGTCAATTCATTAAACTCGCTTGACAGCCTGCGTTACAACGTCAAAATTGAGGCTTGACCGCATCTTCAAGAGTTTGTATTGAAAACTCCCTACTGAAAACAAGAAGTCTTCCAACTTCCCGAAGCTTCTGTCTAACAAAGTCATATTATGTGGTATCATGTCCATGTCGATTTAATAATGTCTGGGCCAGCTATAAAATGTAAAAGTCACTCCGTACGACAGCAGAGACTTCGTCATCCTTCATTGTCGTTAACAGATTCCAAACATTGGTGGATAATTGTTGAGAGGAAGCAGTATTAGCCATTGTTGCCGAAGATAAAACTCTTGATCTTCCTGGCCTGGCCTGAACTTCTGATGGTTTAGAGACACAATTTTTCGCATGATGCCAAAGAACCCTACGGACATGGCATGGCATGGCAGTACATGCAAGGCACATAATCATTTGAATTGTATATTTTTTTACGGTATATTTTTTTGGTTTACGTCTGAGTTTTAACAGTCCACTCCCACTTGACAAAACGTCAGCGTTGTGCTGATGGTTTCCTCTATTTCTCAATGTATTTAAAAGTCTATGACGCTCTTTCGAGTGCTTTGGCAGTGCCAAAGCCTGAGCGACTTCAGCATTTGATTTTTCATGGATTTTCAAATGGAGTGTAAATTTAGCTTGGGATTTTCCACAAATATAGCAGTAACTCTTCTTGCTTGCTGAGGTTGACTTTCTGAGGTTGAGGTATGATGCATTTCCGCGCCGCACCTGAACTTTGTTGATTGTTATGGTACTGCAGCCAGCTGTTGGAAAGGGTCAGATTCACAAAGTGCATTAGCATTCACTTTGTCCATTTCTTTGTTCGGGTGTTCATGCGGTACGAGCTCATCATTCTATCTGCCAAATCAACACCCCCCATTTTGGCGTTGTATTCTCGGATGATGCATGGACGGGATACAGTCACATACTTTTTTGCAGCTTTGTCCCAGGGTTTGCAGGTGTTTTCAGACTGCACACCGTGAATGGCCGACATCATGATGACGGAGGAACATGGCATGGCAGCACGTGCAAGGCACATAATCATTTGAATTGTAAATTTTTTTTCGGTTTACGTCTGAGTTTTAACAGTCAACTCCCACTTGACAAAACGTCAGCATTGTGCTGATGGTTTCCTCTATTTCTCAATGTATTTAAAAGTTTATGACGCTCTTTCGAGTGCTTTGGCAGTGCCAAAGCCTGAGCGACTTCAGCATTCGATTTTTCATGGATTTGAAAAGTGTAAAATTGTAAAAATTGTGAACATCATAGGTCATGTTGCGCGTTAATATAGCCATTGACGCTAAGATGGTGTAAAAAAAAATGTGTCCTTTTTTGTTTAGCTGTTTGTCCTTCCACTTTTCCACCTCAATACTAAACCGCTGCTTATACAGTAAAACAAGATGTACAATCATAGTAATTCCAGCAAAAACAACAAAAATCCGTTTGTATAGCATCAGCAAGTTCAATCTCATCAATTTTTGGTTGAGACTTCTAATCAATGGACACTTCAAACCTTTCCCAGAAAGATTTTATCCGTCCCTTTCAGAAGAGCCGAATGCATCTCCTGATATTGGGTAACAAAATCATTCAGTCTTGTGAGTCTTCCAGTTGTGACGCAGATGTGTTTCAGATCCCATTGGCTTTTTTCCATGATGCCCTGTGTCCAATGATCTTCTGTAATGTTCTAAACTAAAGAATTGTATTAAATGAGAGCATTAATCAAACTGCTGAGGTCAAATCAAATGAAAGAAGTAGTATTTGTCTGTTTCACTAATACATGTTGTTTAAACAGATTGTCCATACGTTCAAACAAAACCATGGATATTTATTGTGAAGAAATTATTATAATTATGAATTAGATCTGCACATTTTGAGGAAAAACCTAATTGCGATTTTTCTGAAAAATATTGCGATTGCAATGCAATTTTCGTTTTTTGCATTTGATACTTTTAAGTGAATAAACCTAAAATTATGAATAATATATATTGTTACTTTTACCACACAGAGGGTTATAGGAAACTACATACAAAGTGATTAAGGTATTGAGATTGTTTGATCTTTTCGTGATCTAATAAATACAGTACTTGAACCTAAATACCAAAGAATTAGAATGGAAAATAACCATTTAGTCATTTGTTTTTTAATGTAACAATTTGAAACAAAAAGATTTGAAAATTATTTCTTTCTGAAATTAAATCAGACAATGTTGTCACTGGCAGAAAATGAAAGTGAACAATCCTTAAACATACCTAAGCATACCTTAGTTTAAAATACCTCTCACTGTAAAGTAGAAAACAAAATGAATCTAGTGCAATTTACTGGCATTACACAACACACAATCATTTTAAAGTTAAGAAACGACAACAACATCTATACTACCTAGAATTACTGCCTTACATTTAAATTTCTTTTTTTTTTGCCAAAAACACCAACATGTCAACCATTTAAGGCTTGAGGCACATTTTACACTTGGCAGTCTTTTGCTCCACGTCGTTGCTCCACGGATTGCTGTCAGTAAGGATAATTTAATGATGATATTCTACTTAACATGGCTGTGTTGGCACAGTTTGAACAAAGTAAATTGCAACAACCCAATCAATAAAATAGATATCCATAAACATGCATACTTAATGTATGTGTATATATACAAGTCATGAATATATTAATAGACACCATAGCTATTGCCGGTGTTACTCTTTGTACGCGCTGTGCTTAAGGTGTTTGATTAGATTACTTGTGGCCTCCTCTTGACAATTTTGGGGAGCAGAATTTGCAGTCCGTTTTCGTTTTGTATTCATTTATTTTAAAATACTTCCCACACAACTGACATCATTCAATGCAAGGCGGGCTGGGCAACTCGGTGACCGTGTTTAACCCCTTACACACTGCTCAAACAGACAATTCTCAGATCGTGGTATTGGTCCCCGGTAGAAAAGGTGGCATCGAGGCCGAAACCTGATACCGGTATTGGTGCATCCCTAAAAGGTAGTGTATAGTGTGAGGAAATAAATCCAGGTTTGTTTGTCATGAAGACAACATTATCAGTCACAATTATCTCAAAGAACTTATTATACACACTGAATGGACAAGACTAATAGAGTAAAGTAAAAACACAGTACACGAATCCTTCTTGATGCATTAGGTCTTCAATGAAGGGAAGATGTGAGCTAATGGTCTAGGGCCTGGGGTCCTGCAATTGATGCTTCCAATGCCTGAAATAAGAGAATTTAATACCACTGTGCTCATACAAAAATTTATTTTATCACAAATCTAATATTACTCGTATATTTTAATTGGTAGAGACTGAGAAAAGAATAAAAATAATTGGTTTATACGTTACATTATATACCAACATGTACCAAAAAATCAAAGCTATGTTTGCCCCTTGTTGTCACTTCAGAATCAGAAAGAGTAGAAGTAATGGGCCAGCGTTGCTCCAGAAGACTCTCCAGCAAAAAATAGGTGCTATTCCACCGGCTACTGACGTCTTATATTCATTTATGCTCTGGTGTATTCATCTGATGCTGCTGCTCTTTCAGTTAGTAAAGGCAAGTTCACTTCTTCCAAAATGTTTCACCAAGGTCCTTGCAGCTCTTAAAGCTTTGCTGATGCTGGTCTCTTTAAGTGAATTGTTGACGAGCTGAAGTGGGTGTCCAGTGCAGCGGATAGAGACCCAATTATGTTTCAATGTATGGGTGTCTGGAAAGACGCCAATGGAAGAAATTACTATCGGTGTATGAGTAGTCAGTGCTATAAGATCGCTTGAATATTGTTGGAGCATAAATCAGTAGTGTCTGCTAAATTCTGTATGTCTCGCAATTCCGTCTCAATTGTTTCACGACATATGTTGTACAAATCAGGGATTGCAACGTGTTAAAAATAATTCAGAGAGGGCATGCAATGGCGCTTTTACAAGCGTTTTGAATTTTTTTTTTTAAGGGTTTACGGGAGCCATATCTTTAGCCAAGTAAAATGTGGTTGTGATGTAAAACACTTTGTTCAGATGGTCCTCTTTTGAGCAACCTAGGAGTCACAACAAATCACTTTACGTGGTGGTTGTAGTTTTCTTTCTCTGCCGAGCTTTAGGAGTCCGGGATGTTTCTGCCATGTACTTGACAGGGGTTCAAAATATGGCCAAAGCAGAATGAAAATATTGTTAGCAATATTATAAATTCCTCATTAAAATGTCTATGCTGTTAGTTTTGGCAACAAAAAAAAAAGAATGCAAAAATCTATGCCGGAAGTCTGATTGAACACCATTGAACAGTAATGCCAGGTTCAGAGTCAGACTGCTCGATCTTCACAGTAGTCTGGTCACAGATCATTTCACATTGCATGACTCTCTGGGCCAGCGATCGGTCACTGCTGTGTTCACACTGCGCGATTGATAGCAGACAGAGGGTTTCACACTGCATGACTTCAACCTCCGACCGGTCCGGAAACTGCGTCTCACAACCAAACACGCGAGAAGTGAAGGAAATAACGCGATGTCACGAAAAAACTCGGGAGATTTTAGATTTTAGTATTATTATTAAACATGGTAGCCCGAAAGAAGCTTGCTGTGCAAATGGCATGTGCACTCATATGCAGTGAAAACAATAGAAAAAGAGAAGATTGTGGAGAAGGAAATGGCTGGGGAGACGCGAGGAGCAAGGATTGTGCGTTCTGCAAAGATCATGTATTGTAAATTCGTGAAAAATACTATATTATATTAAAGCAAGCCTACTGAGGTATAGCCTACTGTTATTATATTGGTTCAAAAAACTATAATATACTACAGTATTTTAACATCTCGTAGTGTATAGTTTGTTCCCTAAATTATGGGTAGAAAATATACTTATTTTGCTCACCTGGCAGTTGAAGGGAATTAGCGATTTCTCTCCAGCTTTTCTCTTTTTCCACCCGGTTGTGGTAAGGCTCCGATGAAACATCATACAGACACGGGTGGTCCTGCCATATTTCAACTAATTTTTCTTCAATATCTTCTGTCCAAAAAGACAGAGAAGAAGCCATTTTCTGCCTCGAAACCATGTTTGTTCATATTGTTGTCTGTATCTTCGTAACTCCTCCCTGAATTTCCCGCTACCCCAAATCTGTCTAGGTTACGTATGTAACCCTTCGTTCCCTGAGAGAAGAAGACATTACACATGGGAAATCCCGTTTTCCTCTTTTTCACTGAAGTCAAGTAGAATTACGCAGCAAGCACGCTGCCAGAGCGCAGGCGCGCGCCTGCCCAGCGGGCATGGCCACTCCCTCCTCTCCCCGCGCCCGCGCTCTGCCCGTCAGAATCGTTCCTGATCCGGAACCAACCGAAACATTTCCGCACGGCGTCCCGTGTAATGCCTTCCGTTCCCTTATCTCTCAGGGAACGAAGGGTTACATACGTAACCTAGACAGTTCCCCTTCGACAGTCCCACCGTCACTCAGTCTACCGGGCTCACGCCCGCTCCAACGCACCAGGAAGAAAACACCTCCCATTTGCCTGCGTATAACTGCCTCGTAGACGGCGCTCTCGCTTCGGCCACCGTGTCCAGCGCTCTCATCAAGGCTGGAAACCGCTCCGTCCCAGCCCGACTTGCCAGACATGCAGGCTCCAGAGCTCCGGATTGGAATGCCACACTTCTCCTCCACCCTGCGACAGCAGGTCCCGGTGCACCGGCACCCTCCACGGAGCCGCCGACATTCCCACCAGCTCCGCCAGCCACGGCTGGGAAACCCACAGCGGAGCCACTAGGGGCAGTTGTCTCCGCTCCACCCGGGCTTTCCGTAGCACCGGCGGAAAAGCATACAGCTTCCCCTGCGGCGACGGACTCGACAGCACGTCTCCCACCAGCGGCGCCGACGTCAGCGAGAAGAACCTCTCGCACTGCGCATTCTCCGCCTCGCCGAACAGGGTCCAGATGAGCCTCACCACCTGAAGTTTCAGTCGCCATTCCCCGGGGACCACGCCCCCTCTGGACAGCAAATCCGCGCCTGTGTTGAAGCGTCCCGGAACATGCACGGCCTTCAGCGACGCCAGTTCCCGATCCGCCCACAGGAGCAGGGCCCTGGCTCCGATCTGCAAAGCACGCGATCTCAGCCCCCCCTGGTGGTTGATGTACGCCACTACCTCCGTGTTGTCCGATCTGACCAACACATATCTGCCGCTGATCACCGGTAAAAAATTATCCAACGCCAGGCGTACCGCCTCCAGTTCCAAAACGTTGATGTGAAGCGGCCTCTGATGGTCGTCCCAGGCTCCCAAGACTGACTGACCGTCGCAAACTGAGCCCAACACCGCAAGGGATGCATCCGTTGTCACAACGACTTGCCAGACCACCATGCCCATGGCTACTCGTTCCACATACGCTTTCCCGCTGACCCACGGAGCAAGCACTCTGACGCACGCATGCAAAACTCGCAGTAACATGCGTCCCGACCTCCATTCACATAGCGCCCCCTCTCTTTGGAACCAGGAAGTACCTGGTGTAGAAGCCGCTCTCCCTGTCCCCGTTCGGCACTTCCTCTATCGCCCCCTTGGCCCGGAGTGGCGCGTCCTTCTTCGTCACCTCTGACATCACCACCCCTCGAAAACGCAGCGGCCTCCACACAAATTGAAGGGTGTAACCGGAAGTGACGGTCCTTAGGACCCAGCTGGAGGCGTCCGGGAGCATCCTTGACCACGCCCCCGTGTCTAGCTTCAGCAATGGCCGACTCGCCAAAGGACTTACCGGAGCTAACTCGCTCGCGTCTCGCGCCGGAGAGGCTTCGCGGGTCATATAATAAAGATGAGAAACAACTGCTTTGTCCGTACTCTCTTTTATTGCACTCACTGTCACACCAACCTGAACTTTTGCAACCGCAACGCGGGAAACACCGGCAACGCGGGGAACATTTGTGTGAGCAGCCGAACATAACCGCTTCCGCGGAACTGCGGCATCCAACAGCGCCTGTCTGGCGAAACAAAATGTCAGGAGCCCTGCTGGGCCTGCTGAACATGCTGCTGCTGCCCGGCCCGCTGAACTCTGTCGCGGGAAGCCGAGCCGCCGCCCCGCGGCCTCTCGCGCCGCTGGCGCTGCTGCTGCCGGAAACGCGGCTCCTGTGGCGGCCTTTGCTCCTGCGGCCGCGGAATGAAGCGATCCCGATGGGGATCAGGGAAGACGATGGGACCACCACAAGTCACGCACATCTTTATCCCTTCCACACCTGACTGCCCGACGGGGCCTGAAGGTAAGCTACCCGGTCGTCTTTGCATCCTGTCAGGCGTGGGCGGGGTGTGTGGTGACTCCATCTGTGAAGAAAACGATTCTGACGGGCAGAGCGCGGGGAGAGGAAGGAGTGGCCACGCCCGCTGGGCGGGCGCACGCCTGCGCTCTGGCAGCGTGCTCGCTGCGTAATTCTACTTGACTTCAGTGAAATAGAGGAAAACGGGATTTCCCATGTGTAATGTCGAAGTGAACGTTCTCGAAGGGGAACTGCTCTCTCATTGGCTGTAGGTCATCGCCGAGGTTATTTTCAGTCAAAACACATTTCATACTGCGCGATTGTGAATCGCCGACAGGTCCAGATATTTAGCATGCCAAATATCTCACGGGCGTCGGCGATTCGTCGGTGATTCTCCCAAATCACGTCTTTGATCATTCACACTGTGTGATTGTCATTCGCGGGAAAAAGCAGCGATTTGGGAATGTGATTTCGGGCATTTGTCGGCGAGTCAAAATCGGGGCTAAAATCGTTCAATCTGAACTCGCCATAAGAAAGTCTTCCACCGCATCCATCTCTGCTTTATGCTTCTCCTCGAGGCTCGTCATCTTCTCTGAGTTTGAGGCGCTTCATCACAGGTGCATCTCGTTAATCAATCAGCGCGTGTGCGGGAAAGGATAGTTGCGGTGGGGGCCGGCTACGTCACAAATATTGTGAAGATGAAGTGGACATGATACATTTATTTTAGGACAAATTGAACACATTGGTGTTCTTTGACATTCATTCAAGTTGTTTTATACTCTTAAACAGGTGATCATAGTTCCTGTTTATTACAAAGAATGTGTACTTGCAACCAAAAGTTTTTTTTAAGAAAAAAGTGCTAATATAGAATATAATAAAACTGACGTCAAGACAAAAGACTCTACTAATATTTGGAAGTGTTGTGATGTCCGTTTGTTTTAAAACCTCTTTATTTCCATGTTACTTGGAATATAACTTTAAACCCTGTATATGTGTGCACAAGAAAAAAGGAGTGAAGACTGGCTTGACAGGGTATTTTCTGCCACTGTCGTGAGGTTATTCAAATAATTAGTTCAAAGAGAAGTTGGATAAAACGATGTCTAGCATGTTTTGAATATGTGTTGGTATTTTGAGTCTAGCTATATATCACAGGGGGGGCTAACTAGTCAGAGACTAAGAGATACTTTTTTTCTGTTACTGCAAAGAGCCACATCATACACATGAGCACACATAAACATCATCCTATTCCTTCATCTTGTATGCTTGCACACACACAAACCTCAGCTCAGCCAGATTTAATGAAAATAACCACACCAACATGATAATATTAGTTGTTTTTCAACGGTTAACATTGTGTGCATATTGGACTCATGTCATGGGAAAGCTCCTGAAGAGCCGCATGAGGCTCAAAAGCCACGGGTTGGCCAGCCCTGATTTAGCTAATTAGACGTTAGACTGAATATGGTTTCTTTTATGTTGTTTTTCAAAATTTCTCTTAAAGTCTTTTCCCCTGTAGGTGTTAGCAGCACTTGGTTTGTTGTTTTAGTTTGTTATTTTTGTGCTGACGCTGGGCTGAGGGCGCCGCCGCGGTCACTCTATCTTTCAATACGAGAGGTTTAGTGTCGACGGTATATTGGGGCTTAAAGGAGCTCGGCTCTTGGTTGAAGCACGAAGACTAGGGTGAAACTAACTAAATTGTTGAAAGGGAAAAGACTCTAAGGAGAAATTGTTTTTTTTT
>CM051502.1:24288849-24312720 GCA_028031935.1 Paedocypris micromegethes
TTTTTTTTTATAAAGCTCTTTCTAATTGGGATTTTAAAGCCAATTCAGACATGTGTTTTTATTTACTCAAGTGAGTCAAGGAGAGTGCAGGTCACCAGCCGTTGTTCACAATGACATATTAGAGCCAGCAGAGGTCACTGCCTCTGAAGTGGAGCTTGTTTTTAGAAAAAGTAATCAAGAAGTGTTTCATAATACTCAAGAGTCCAGTTGAAAAAAATTAACTAAAGAAAGATTGTAAAACAAATTAGTCTTTGCAAAATGTCAATTCAACACTTAAAATATTTTCAACCGAAACTGTAGCAGAACTTTAGCAGTCATTACTACTGTATTTACCCAAGTAGTCTTGTGCTTGACTCCAATGATGCAATAAAGGTTTGGTTTCAGGAAGCGGATTTTACAGAATTTTTTCGCATAAAAACTTTCTTCAATTTTAAAATTAAAAGCTTAGTTTAGAGGTATAACATCCTCTGGATTATTGAGGGGGATTACCGGTGACTGAACTTCCTCTCTGAGCTTAGAAGTCTGTTGCTTCGCAGACAGGAATGGAAGAACAATGAAAGAAGAATCAAACAAACCACTACTGTCATCATCCGAAGCATTTTAGAATGCACAACAGACCAATATTGAACTAATTTTACTTCTAAATAGAACCCTCAATTATTGTGGCGTGACACTGTGAGCCACAGGACGGTGATAAACTGACTGACACCAATTTTCAACAGTAGATAACTAAAAATAAGATGCAATACATTTAAACCATTAACTTCAACAATTGCAATGAAACTTGGTCTACAAAGTTCGAATCATTAATCCAACAATAAAAGTATTAGAATTACTTAATTTCTCAATCATATTGAGCCTCCTTATTTTTAGAATATTCTGTTTATTCAACACATGACACAACTTTCAAGAACGCACTTCTTTTTTACTCTTCTGTGAATTTTCCAGACCTTTCCATTTTCAAGTCTATGAGTCTGTGCCTAGTTTTTTATTTCTCTCTCTCTTGTGAGATCAGACATTTTGTAGTAGTAGTAGTAGTAATTTATTGTTATTGCAGCCTTGGAATACAACATTGTAACAAAATTGCATCTTTTTGCCCCGTCACTACTTGGAACACTAGCATTGCAGAGCATTTCAGACAAACAGTTGCAGATATATATGCATTATAGATGGATGATAGATACATTCAAAACTAATAGAACTATTTCGGATCCATGGATACTTTCATGACAGTCAAAATCAGTCATAAAATAAATCATGACAGTCACTGAGGGCAATCATTCCTGATCGTGTGGAGAGTGATAGGCTGCCGACTATCACTCTGCTACTCGATGTCATCAGTCCTTCTCTGTCCTTCTTCGATGTGGCTGTAATGTTACTGTTCAGTCCCTCAAGCCGAACCCCTTGTCTGCACATTCAACACCTCCAGGGTCTTCTTTAAATTTGTGTTTGGCCGGGCAACATTCCCATAGCATGTTTTCATACACCAGAGCAGAACCTCCGCCAATCAGTATCAGTGTAGTTAAAAAGCTCAAAAATATAAACCGATATTCTATGTCCTCAATGAACAACGGTTCCAGGCAGCCCAAGCAATGAGTCTCGATCCCACCCAGCAACGACTGTCCCATGAGGGCCGGTTGGTTCCCTGGGAGATTCCTCCTTTTGGGAACAAATTTACCAAAGCGCTCGGTGACCAATTTAAAACATCCATGATCCTTTGAAAGCAAAACGAGCAGAGTTCCGAAAAACGGAGCAATTGACTAAAAGTCTGCTTGTCTTGAGAGCTGGAAGAGAATCTGTGTTGTGAGAACGTCACTCGCTTTTACACTGGCGGATGAACACCAAAATCCCTGCCACCAAAATGATTGGCGAGCTACTTGTGTATATGTGGTCACTTGGGACCATATCGAAATTGTGCCCTACATTTAACCATCCTTTGAAGAAGCACAGACGCACATAGACACTGACTTCCAGCAAACCCAGAGAAGTGGGCAGCCTTGGCACCTGGAGCTTGTGGTGGTCGGTGGTTTTTTCAAGGACACTCATTTGGGAAACCCACTGGACCAGGATTCGGACCAGCCACACTTGTGGGTCGGGTCAAACTCCTTACCACGGGAACACAACTAGCAATACCGAGGTGAGTAAATGCCAATTGTGATTGTATATTTAAGTATAATTAGAAAAATATTTGCTTTTATAAATGTTCTCAATTTATATTATAATATACTTATACTATAAAATATTTATATAAAATATATATGAAATATTTATATAAATATTAATATAATAATATAAATATAAATATTGTATACAAATATTTCACAACAGTTCATTGATTTGTTGGAAACTGCTTTGGTTTTGAAAGTGTGATGAATGCAGATGAATTTGCACATAAAAATCAGACTTTTTTGATTTTGGATCAGAGGCGAAATATGTGAAAATGTTATTTATGAACGGCATTCATTTGTACACTTGAACCTCTGATTCAAATGATGTAGAGAACATACTACTTGACTCTACAACATTTAAAAAGTAAACTGGAAATCAATATAAACGGGACAGCCACTTAAATGGGCCAATTTCAAAAGTCCTGAAAGAATCCCTACTACATAAGCCTAAAATTCTGTTTAATTAGTTGAACTATATTAGTTGATTCAGTTGAACTAAATTAATCCAGTGCCAATAAACTGCAGTTGACTCATATGTTTACTGATGTGCGTTTTGAATATTGTTGTTTAGCTACAGTGTACTCGTTGTCAATTATTCAGGCCACTAGAAACGACCTTTCCTCTCCATGATGGGTGTCACTGTTCAGTGACCATTCAGAAGCCTGATTGCGGCGTCATAAATACTGTACTGGTGCTTATGATTGTGTTCTTGGTTTGGTATGTAGCGTTTCCGAGGAACTAATGTCTTGCGTCAATTGTCTATCAGGAAGTAAAACCCCCGAAAGCAAATTTTACCAGTTTTTATTTAAATGAGAATAACATTTCTTATTTATCCCTCAAACTGTTTTAAATGTGATTTGTAAATTGTTGTTTTTGAGTCATGGGGTCGTGTGTGTGTGTGTTAACAAGCGAAATGAATGAAGAAGAAAACGGCTGGAAATGCCCTAACACCTTTTCCAGTAAACTATTGCTCTGCGGGTCAGTCACGTGACAAGGTGACATGTCTTGGAATGATTCCTGACGTAATGAGGTTTCACAGAAGTCAAAAACACAAAAATGCTTTATCACAAGTTGTATTTGATAAGTGTAATTGACAATGATTTTATTCTGATATTTGAATGATATTTGATAAATGGCATGAACACTTAAAGTTTAATAGTTTATTATTTGAATATACTAACAATAGTGTTATAAGATTTTATATATTTTGTCTCCTCGTGTCTCCACAGACACAGACACACACACACACACACACACACACAGTCTTTTTCACTTTCCGTTCTCTCCCTCCCACACACACACACACACACACACGCTTTAATAACAACCACCACTCTCTAAAAAATTAAAATATTATCCTAGATTTCTTCTTCTCAGTCTTCTATTGTTATCAAACAAACTAAGTGTGATTGTAAACTGCCACTTACTAGAAAAGGTGCGGTGAGATTTTTATCTCCTGATCTCCATGACATTTAAAGAATTTGTTTGGGATTCTGAACTACATACAGTTTTGTTTTTCTTTTCATTTTTTACACTGTCAACATTTCATTTTTTTCTTTGTCTTAACCATTGACTCAACAGATGCATACCATGTTTGAAGAGTTGTTTTTCTTTTGTCCTATTTTTTTCCCCTTCCATTATTTCTACAGCTTTTTTTTCCTCATATATTTCTCACTCAGTCTTCCCTCCATCTTTTTGATTTTCCTTTAACTCACTCTTTCTCTTCCTCTCCCTTTCTGCCCACTTCCTCTCTCTTACTCACTCCACCATGAACTGTTGAGCGAGAATGTTTTTTTTTACTTAGTTGGGCATGAACTTACACCTACAGTACAATTTTACTTCACCTGGATAAACCTGAATGATCAGTTGTGTGTGACATGAGGTCATTTCCTGTTTTGCCCAATCATCCAGCTGTAAACATGAAACCCTATTATACCATTATAGCAATGAAATAAAACAATTTCATACAAAGTAATAAAGCATCAACTAAGCACAAATATAAGCTAAACTAATTTTCAAATACACAGATATTATTGGATTTGATAGTAATATACTAATATATACTGATATGAAAAAAATATAGTTTTTTTCACTTTATGCAACATTTATCACACATTCTAAGATGTTTGAGTAGATGAGTGCGTTAACATATTTTTTAGATGCCTTTTAAGCAGAAGTTACGTTGAAAAAAAGTGATAAATTATCAGCACTTCCTTATGCCCCTCCCCCTTACACTATTTCTCTCTGTGTGTCTGTCTCTTTCCAGACTGTCATTTTAAGGAACATCATTTATCGCTTTCATTTTGTCAAAAGAGCACTGCAGGCAATGTTGAGCGCAAGTGAGTAACAGTTTTCTATACAGACAATTTAAACTTTCTCAGTTCTCAGTTTCTCTCATTTAAACCGTTTCATGCTGCATCTTGCCCTGATTCTGCTTTGAAGGGTTGTCAGTTACAACTGCATGTTTTGAGGATTTTAACAGATGAGCAGATATTTATAGGTCTAATTTAATTAAATCTAAATTTACCTTGTGAAACACACATATATTTTCAGAGTTGTAAATATACATGTTTAATTTATATCAGTATGAATTAAATGTATGAAGATAGTCGGCTAGTCGTCCCTCTGCAATGCGGCTTGAAATGTCTCACAAAAACCTTCTCTCGTTCGGCGGCTGTCTGGTGGAACAATTTACCTATTCCTCTAAGAAAGTCTGCAACCTTCTCAACGTTTAAAAAAGCACTCAAAACTGAGCTCTTTCACCAGCACCTTAACACTGATAAAAAAAAAGTTAACTTGATGATAAAAAAGTAAAAAAAAATTCTTTGTGAGAAAAACATGCGTTTCAGGTTAATCTGGCCGTGTGGGTGTGTGAGCGTGTGGTGTGTATGTCCGAGTGTGTGTGTGAATGTTGTGTGTCATGTAAGGCGACCTTGAGTGTCATGAAAGGCGCCAATAAATAAAAAATCGAATGAATTATTATTATTATTATTATTATTATTATTTGTCTTGTGTTCAATGTTGTTGTTGACTGTCATGCTGCTCTGTCTAGTAAGTTTCCTTATATAGCCTGTATGGACATCTACTGTAGCCTATTGTATACAAATTGCTTCACTTGCTTCTCTATTTGTAAGTCGTTTTGGATAAAAGCGTCTGCCAAATGACTGTAAAGTGAAGTAAAGATAGATAGATAGATCGATGTGTGTACATATGTAATTATTTCTAATGTAATTTTTTTTTTTTGCTACAGTGTTTTCAAAGAAATTGGGTGTGTTCTTGGGGAATGCCCTGTGAGACTGAGTGACATCATCTTACTCACTCACTCACTTTCGTCAGAAGACCTTTTGCTTAGAGCAGAGCATCACCATGTTGCAGCTGTTGCTGTCAATGTAAGTTATGGGCTTATTTCTTCCTTTTGTGAGATTTATATCAATTCTTGGCGTTTTGTGTTTAAGCAAATGACGTGCTTATTGATGATTAGTGAGTTGTGATTACCTTGCAGTTTAGAGTGTGTACACAGCTATACGTCTTTTTCTGTTTAATTTTCTGCATGTTCTTTTTCTGATTGCTGTTTCACTTCAACATCCTCTATTTGTTTGTTAATAGTACACCCTCAAATCAGACATAAAGTACGTATATATACAGTCAACTCCGCCTAATTGGGCCACCAGTTAATCGAAGCAGCCGCTTTATTGGACCAAATCCTAGAGTCCCAAAACAAATCGTATCCCATAATGCAAATTTGCACCACTTTATTGAGGCAAAAAAGCTGCTTTTTTTGGGCAAATTTGAGGGAGACTGAGAAAAATTTGCCATAGACTGCATTTAACAAAGTGAAAACGACAACAAAGGCAAACGCACATAATTCCGTGGAAGTGTGAGTGTCTGTTCTGTTTAGAGAGGGAAATACACGGCCAACCTTCTATTGTTAACTCAAACGCTGTCACTAAACATGAAGCATTTATCAGCATCAGCAATGATCTTTGATGTTGTTATGAGTGAATGACTGGACAGCAGGTCAAGACTCAATTCCAGTATGTAGAAAAGCAAATCAGATCCGTCAGATCAAACGAAAACCAAGAATATAACCTTGTCTAATGAATATAATACGCTCTAATGAGGAAAGTGAATACAATCAAATGATTTACGACCATGGATGGATTTCCTTATGGAAATGGGGCGTGTCCGGCGCTACTTTATTGGGGCAGTCCCTTAATTGAGTCAAAATGGTCGTGCCCGATGTGGCCTGATCAAGAGGAGTTGACTGTATATACATTGTGTAATTGTTGTTCTCTGTGTTTTTGACAGCTTGGCTATCACAGAAACCTTTCTGCTACTGTCCGGAACAACAGGTAAGAGTGATGGCATCTCATGTTTAAAGCAAATTATTTATTTATTTATTTTAGTTTGTTTTGATTTCAAATGATAATGAAAGACTCCACTGAACACGAAATTATTTAGTATAATTTTATTCTATGCATGTTAATGAAAGCAAAAATAATAAAACTTTGGATTTTATGTTTCAAAAATATATTTTTTTATGCAAATGCGTAAACAAGTGTGTGTGTGTGTGTGGGGGCTAAAGATTTAGAGCTAAAGATCAACACAAATAGAGAAACAAAAGCTTTAAGGGAGTAAAATAAGTTCAAATAACTTTTACTAGTCAGAAAGAATCACCCAGAAATCAACGCCCACACACGTGACTCATCACAGCTTCCTCATTCACCACTTCTGATTCCAACAGCAGTCTTGCATTCTTTCTAGCAAAAGTATCAATCCAAGATTTCACCATTCATATTCTCTACACGTTTTTTTTTTACTACTTTTGTTTTTTATTTCAGCTTGCGGAGCTGCAGCCAAAAACGTCACAGCTGTTTTAGGCCAAACTGTGAAATTACAATGTCCGAAGACCCTCGACCAAACCGTTTATCGCATGTACATACAGCAGGAGGAATCTGAAAATACAGTCTTTGTTAATGGGTTTGACAGTGAAAAACCACTTACAAAGTATATAATCAAGGAGAAGTATATGAACCGAACCAAAGTCTCCAAAACAGACTACAGCATGGAGCTGAGCAACGTCTCCTTCTCTGACCAGGGCAACTACAGGTGTGTGATGTTCTACAGGCAAACGAATGCAACTAATCGAACAGAGCACCACATTCATCTCAGCGTCACAGGTGAGCATTTATTGTTAACTTACTAATATTTAGGAGTGCACCAATACCACTTTTTTGAAAAACGAGTACATTTCAGTACTCGCCGATACCGAGTACAGTTGACTGTGCGTAAGTGCACGTCGCTTAACTGCAAAATTAGTTTATTTGTACATCAGTCTTCGGGCGTT
This sequence comes from Paedocypris micromegethes, assembly GCA_028031935.1. Lineage (NCBI taxonomy): Eukaryota > Metazoa > Chordata > Actinopteri > Cypriniformes > Paedocypris > Paedocypris micromegethes. Next base: position 24,296,365 of record CM051502.1, read on the forward strand.
TTTTTTCCTATTCAAAAAATAGGGAATCAACGAGAAGCCCCTGTCTCGCAGTTCGAGGCGGAGCAGAGGGTAAGGCGGAGCGAATGGCATTCGCCACTCCCACATCAATTGTTTGTTAGTCTTGTCGACCCGGCGTTCCTCCCACAACTCACGTGATTGGTTAGTGAAATGGCTTGAAAGCAATGCCAATGAACAGGAAGTGCAGTTGAAAACAACACTTCGGTTGCCATATGCATCTCTTTGTAACTCATTTAAGTTTTTTTTGTGGCAAAAAAGCTTATTCGAAATTCCAACGTCAACCATCCCAATGTATTTACAGCTTTTTAAAGTTACTAAATAAAATAAATGCACTGTAAACCTTTAAGCTCAACGTACTTACCCAGATTGACTACTGTTAACCTAAATAATTATTATTAGGTCAAATTAATAGATCTGTATGAGTATTCAGAACTTTTTGGCATTTATGAGTTTAATTATAAATGTAATGCAATTTAAAATTACACTTAAAAATAGCAGAAATCAGATTTCACTTGACAGTTCATTACTTCATGTAACCGAGTTTCTTAAATAACTTGAGTTATACCAACTTAATTGGGTTTACAGTGTGTGTGGAATAGTACACTAATGTCATTCAAGTAAAGAATAGAAAAGTGTTCTAGACATCTCAAATGTTTACAAATACAAACGAATGATGGCAAATGAATGCATTACACTTTTTTTATTGAGAAAATTATTCGTCTTGGTCGAGCATTACTTGGTCTTCAGTCTTTTAGCTGCACACCTTTCTTCATTTGATCTACAATGGAAAGTACAGGAGGTATGTTTATATTATGTAAAGCAAAGTTTTCAAAACAATGTGTCACACCTATAAAATAAAATATTAACCGATTATTTTATAACCATACTGAAGGAACTCTGTGCTTTTGTTCAAGACCCTACATATGTATGGAAATATGCATAATTACTTCCATCATTTGTATTCTATTGCACAGGCCTAGTATGTATAATGTAAAAGCGACACCTCAGCAAAATGCCAGTGATCGTTTCTGAAATGTTGGAAAATAAAGAACACACAATAAACCTCAAGGTGAAATTTTCCAGGAGAAGCAAACACCACCATCTCCTGATACCAGTTATGTCAGCCGGAAGTATTGATATATTTTGTACGTGAGAATTGCTGAACGTACTTATATATACTCTAAATAGCAATGTAGACATACACGGTGGACTGTGATTTGATGGTCACGCGGTGCACACGCTAATCACATCGAGGCTCGTTTACCGCGAAATATCAACATCGACGGAACCAAATTGTGACAATACAATTCGTACGTTAGAATTGCTGAACGTACTCGATGTAGACCTTAAATAGCATTTTACACAATTGATGTAGACCGTCATTTTATGTGCTAACTTAAGCTAAAGAGGCGAAATGTTGCGCATGCAGCAAAATTAACCACGTGACTGGTAAATTTAAAACCAATAAGAAACTGTGGGAGTGGCGAATGCCATTCGCTCCGCCTTACCCTCCGCTCCGCCTCGAACTGCGAGACGCAGACAGGGGCACTTGGAATCAACTCCGGTTAAGAGCGACAATGGACAACTTGTAACGGCCGGAACGGCAACGTGCAAGGTAGCCGTAGTGACGTACTGACGTCGAGGGTGACGTCACGTCAGACCAAAAACCAACACGGACGAGCGTGTGGCTCCAACGCCGTTTTGGTTACATCTTTGGTTTTTTGTTTGTTTATTTAAATGTGTTGTAACCCTCTCCACCGGGTGCACGAACGGAAACTGCCCATTAAAGATTTTTGGTGAGCTTCCTATCCTCCGCCGTTGTTATTTTGCGGACACCCGTGGCCGACGCGTTACAAACTGCACGCCCTCGTTTGGTCTGGACTACATAGACTCAATAATTGTGTTTGGGTAACTGCACGCATGGCTGAGTGCGCACACACACACGCGAACACGCACGCCAGCTTGCGTGTGTGTGTGTTGTGTGTGTGGTGTGTGTGTGTGTGTTGTGTGTGTGTGGTGTGTGTGTGTGGTGTGTGTGTGTGTGTGTGTGTGTGTGTGTGTGCTCGTGCATTACAACAGTTCTGTAATGCCCAGAACTAACTTTAACCCTGTTTATTTGAGTTTGTATTATTTTATTTCCGTTATTGTTGCGTCTATTACAACTACATGGATCTAATAACAATAACAACAACGCAGCGGAGTCGGAGTGGCTCTTTTAGTTTCGCTTTTACTGAGAGAAGCTCAAGAACAAAGATCAATTATTAATAAAACAATTCGTTGAATTACCGAAGTTGAATTACTTCGTCTGAGCCGAAGTTATTTGGTGAAGCCTGTAATGAATCACTCGTGGTAAATCCGGTGTTCTGAAAATTCCTCCTACAGCTCAGAAGTTCCTACACTGACGTCACTGCTCAGCTGTTTCTAGCTAGCTCGCCGCGCAAGCGCGTTAAAACACGTCAAAACTGAATGCTAATATAAATAAGTACAATATATTGTAACACGCGCGTTAGAACATACGTCACTGCTCCAGCACAGCACTCACAGCAGCGCCACAATACGTCACTGCTCAGCTGTTTCTAGCTTGCAAGTTGCGCATGCGCGCTAATGAAACGTCACTTCTCAGCTGTTCTTACCCTTCGCGGTGCGCGATAAATGCACTAAATGAACATAGACACTTATGACAACACACACGATATTGTACTTATTTATATTAGTATTCAGTTTTGACGCCAACAGCTGAACAGTGACATAAGTGTAGGAACTTCTGATACTGTAGGAGGAATTTTCAGAACACCGGGCCGACGCGTTACAAGCCCCGTGCGGAGGAGCGAGTTTTCAAGGCAGACTACGTTGCGGTAAATAAGGGTTAACTAAAGAAAATAACCCAGCATTAGACCACATTTTAAGTGGTTTAAGTCACAAAGACAATTGTGAACGCGAAAATAACACGAAAGCCAAGCCCAATGGAGCGTATTATTAACTTTTACTGGGAGTATAACCGTATAAACCTTGAATCATAAAGCATTTGTGGCTTGTCATAATTTGATACATGTTTTCATTGGTCATGACTATATTCAATAAATATTAAAACAATGTGCCTTCTGCAGTACGTAGTGGGGGTGTCGTTATCCACGTGACTCGTCAACGTTTTAGCTTACACTCAGAGTATCTGCAAATTCGTTTTCTCTGTAGAGGTCAAATTATCCTATTGAAGTACGTTAATACGATTAAAGTACCTGTAATAAAGTTCTGTTCTCTTTTTAGATCCTGTCATATGTGCGTGTCGATGCTGTGCATCCCATTACACTTGACTTTATTATTCAGTCATTTGGGAGAAGCTTGGATATAAGGCGATTTACAAAACGAGAAGCAATTGAAGCATTTTGTCTTAAAAATACAGTAGATGTTTATACAAGGCTTTATACAACAAACACAAATAGTCAGTGTGAAGTCTTTCACCAGCACTTTAATCAGTGTTGTTTTTTGTTGTAAAGCACATATGTTGTGTATAAACGTGTGTGTGTATATATATATATAAATATATATTCTTTTTTTTCTGTATTATACTTAATGTTCATACTTTATAGCATAAAATATTACAGATTGCTACAACTGACTTCTGAAGCTAATTACACAGCAAATGTTTAAGAGTTTTAACAATTCTTTTTCTTTTTTAAATTGTCAATATGTCAAACCATATCAAAATTGGTGCTCTGCTTTTAACCCATCCAAGTGAAGTGCACATACACACAGTGAAGTGATCACACCCGGAGCAGTGGGCATGTTGAATACTTTAGTCAGCTAGTAGGGGAGTGTTCACGTCTGTTCATGTGGGAGCCAGTTCTAGGGAAACTCTGACCTGACTAAGACTTTTGGACGTCAAAGATTCGTAGTTTCATACTCTAAAAAGCTATTCATGTGGAAGTGAAACAGTCTTGGGAAAATTAGCTAATTTCTTAAATCCCTTTTTTATTTCATGTGAAGCCAAGTACAACCTCCCCACTCTGGACGTGGACTGCATCCAACACGACGGGAAAATCTGTCAGTTAAGCTGTTGGTCATCAGGTGGTTACCCGCAAGAAGAGGTGATGTGGGCGGGGCTTGATCTACAAGGGATAAGTGACGTACTCAACAGCAGCTCCAGAGATCCAAACACTGAAACCTGGATGATCAAACAAACCATCAGCTACATCTGTCACCAGCCTATTGATGTCACATGCTCTATAGGGGGCGCTGTTTCCAACAAAACCATTTGTAAGTATAGCCCACTTTTCATGAATCATGTTCAAAGGAAATATTATAATTTACATCAATGTGTTTAGATGCATTTTACTTCTGCATTCAGCTGACATTTATTGTCCCTTGTTATGATCATTACATCCAAATCAAATGGGATTTTATTAATATTGTTGGAACATGATTGCTGCAATGTAAATATAAATATTTGTTTACATTTTGCCAAATGTACTACTTAATGAATTATCAATTGGCTTTAACAATTGAATACATGGATTAACAGGCTGCCTGCGAGTTTTGCACACATTAAATCTGTATGTTTATGTAGTTCTATAGACTGTGTCATTAGTTTTACAATATTTTGAAAGGTTATTTTTTTAAATCCAAACAATCCAATTATGTTATAGTTGGGTACATTTAATTTGAATCATTTAAAATGTATGCTTGGTTAGTTTAAAACTAAAAACTGCTTTTGCATAATGAATCATAATATTTACACCAATTTGGTAATTAAGTGTATTGGCATTTTACACTATTTTTACACACACACACACACACACACACACACATACCTTGTAACTTACTGTATATCCATTTCCAATAAATGCCGGCCAGCCCTTAAAAAAAATATTCACTGTATGTAATGTGTTTGTGATGAGATTTGAACTTTATTTGAATTTCACCTCTGTTTATACATCACCGAGACGTAGACTTGAATAAAGAATTTTGAGAGGTTAGGAGCTGTTTTCATTATTAACAAGTGTTAAGTCTGGTTTTGTCCTGTTAATGCGTAATACAATCCGCCTCAGAGAAATGTCAGACTAACGCATCTGACAGGAGATAACGATACTAGAAACGTTTGTAACAATTAACCCTATAATCTCAGTGAGCGTGTGATTAACGTTTGCACTATTAATTACAGTAGATGTCCATGCGCTGATCAATGATGAGGTTTAAATCAATCGTTCCCAAATCTAAATCATTTTATATAAAGACTGCTGTTCAACTCTGGTTCATTAAATGATTTAAGCAGAGTCCTACAATGTTCGATTTACAATAATGTACCTACAGGAGTTTGAGAAGTATTTTTTATTTAATTTTATCATTTTAATTACTTGATTTAACAATAAAAACAAAATACAATTGATACAAAATACATGATTCTAAATGTGTATTATTTTTTTAAAGCACCAGAAGAATGCTGAGAAAAAATACTTGAGTTGCATGGTCACAGATTACCTATATATAAATGTTCTTATTTCCAAACTAGCACCTTTTTTATGACCAAAGCGGTTACCTGTAAATATAAATTGTGTTTTTATTAAGTACTCTGTATCGGCGAGTACTGATCTACAAGTACTCATACTCGTTTTCCAAAAAATTGGGTGACCCCAAACGTGTGTGTGTATAATGTAAAATGCCATTAAAAAGATATTATTTCTAATTATTATTTGTAGTTTTATTTTATTTAGTCTGGATCTGTCTGTCGGTGCAGTAATTGTTGAATGAATAACTGAGTAATTCAAAGGCGATCAACATAAGTCAAAGATAAATGCTCTGTTTTATCCTTGTGCAGGCGTAGAGAGTGTTTCCTTTACGCCGGAGGTGCTAATAGCTATTACGGTTCTTCTTGTGGTCGTTCTCTTGATCATCGTCATTCTCTTCAAGGTTTTCTGGAGAAGACGACACAGGGCAGTTCCGTCAGGTACGAAGCCTCTGCGCTCATCAGCACATGTTCCTTGATCCAAACTGGCACTTAATGTGGTTTTCTCTCTTCACAGCGGATCCAGATGATGCAGATAATAGGGTATTCTTTTAATGTCATACATTAAAAATTCCAATCAACATATGCATTTTTATTGCGTCAATTATTTATGACCTTAAACATACAATTACACTTATAGACACAAGTTTGTTTTGTGGACAAAAGGATGTGTATTTATGTAGTTTAAACAGAAAAATCAAAAATTATTTGAAATATCAAATCAATTTGAATTTTGTACCTATACTTTTCATTCATACTTTTCATTTTTGGAAATCAACCCCCCTTTGTGTGATTTAATAAAGCTGTGAATCCTAATATAATTATTGTGGATTTTGTTTGTACTTTTCTGTATGAGCAGTTAAAGTATTTCAGATTTTTCAACCAACGTGTAGTACCTTTCAGGTGTTCTTTTTATTTTATTTTAATGTATTGGTTTTGCTACATAATCTGCCTTTTTACATCACTCCACAAGTTCCCAAGTGGAATGCAATCTGTTTTTTTGAGAGTACATTATTCGGCATACTCATATTTGCTCATATTTTGCTCCCTATTTTGAACATAACCGTATATATAGTGTTGAATATTCATTTTAAAGTCATTAATGGCATCTTGTGCAGATTGCCCGCTCAAAAAAAGAAATAGTCAAAAAAGAAATAGGCGATGTCACAATCCTGTAATAACCAATCAAATCTCTATTTCTAACCAGCGACTGCCGTTTACAGAACATCTGAGAAGTGAGAAACCGTGTGAAGACTTCAGTTCTTGCCCAAAGGAGACTGGGCCACTGGCACGAGAGGGGGCACCAGACCACACGCTTGGTTCATCATGCTGTCTTAGCTGTGTGGCGAAGGGTCAAAACCATTCACAAGCTGTTGAGCTATAATGTAGCGGTGCTGTCCGGTGACTTTCCTGTCACGTGATGTTACATTAAGTGTTAAACGGTGATGAACCGTGCCCTTGTGTCTTCAAACAGGGACCGGTCCAAGTTTTTTTTGGGGACCCCACATGTTTTTCCACACTTTTCCATGTTTGATAATTTTCTTTTCTGCTTGGAATTCAGTCACAATTTCAAACCTTTGTAAACTTCTTTGGAGTGAAGCTATTTGAGCATTTGCATACAGTGTTTGTCTTCTAGAAGACTAGGTAACTTCATTAGTGCAATTTTATAATCTTTATTTAAAAGTGTTCTCTGTAAGAAGCCTGGGGGAATGTGATAACTTTTCCTTTTGAGAACATTGATTTATCCAATGTTTTCCATCTGAGAACATTGATTTATCACCTCGAACTTCAATAAACACTCCAGCATCATCGTGAACTAGTTTTTCTTGAGAAAAATCATACTAATTTTCTGTAAATAAATGTTTTCTTGTGGAAATGTACATGTTGCTAGCTCCTTTTTTGAAGCTATGTACTGAATTGTTTTTTTTTAATAAATAAAAAATTTAAACCGTTAACCGTCTACTTCTGATTTTGGCCATAAAATTGCCTTCACACTTGCAGATATTAATAAAGGAAAAATTTGCATGTTTGCAAAATTTGCAAAGAAATAATTCTTTACAATGTATAGATTTTTTTCCCCTCTAAAACGCAACTTTTTTTTTTTGTCTGTTTAATATCAGCATAGAAGTGTACTGTATGTGTCTACCCGTAGCAGCTGCCCACTGCTCCTGGGTGAGTTTGCGCTTCACTGTTTGACTGGGTTAAAAAGCAGAGCACTGCACACACAGCCACCCCACAATGGGACTGATGGTTTAATGTGTATTTGTCCGTATGTCCACCAGAGGGCGCCATTGTGTTGACAATGAGCTGGTGTACCTGCGTTCGTGTTGAAATCGTGCCTTACCAGAGAAATGAAACTAAAATCAAGGGTCATGCAGTGACCGCAACGATTTTATTCGTTCATTCTTGCTTCTCTGTGAAGGACTTTATGAAATGGACTGGCGGGTTTGACTGTTATGAAGTGCAGATGGAGATTTCCTGCCTAATTCCCAAAACAATCCATTAATTCCATACCACAATGCAGATTTACCAGGGTCACCGGGTGTAAAGATTTAGATTTTACATGAGCAAAAACCAGAAATTGTTAATTTTTTTAAGTTTAATTTTTCATTTGATACAAAACCTTTCTTAAATAAATCAGTTTTTCACAAAGATAAATTAGTGTTTCATGGCACAAAAATAGAAAACATCACAAATATACTTCAGTTTATGTACAAACACACCCAGAGGTTTCGGTTGCTCTGTGAACCTTACAAAAGTGTGTTTTGAGACAATTTCGGTAGCCAACACGATCAGTGATTGTCAAGAGTCATGATGGTGAAGGATAAAAACAACAGCAAAATGGCAACATTACATCTTAAATCTGTTCACACACAATAAATTGAATGTAGTGGATATTTGATCGGATTTACAGTTTTGTTTTGCTTTTTTTAAATAAAGCTGGAGACTATTCTTATTTATAATAATAATAATAATAATAATAATGAGCATTTGTAGGGCGCTTTTCACAGTATTTGCTGTGTTTTTTTTTTAATAAGAATGGAAAAGATTCTGATTGGCTGTTTTTTTTTAATAATACTGGTGATATTTCTGATTGGCTGTGTGTATTTCTAATAAAGCTGGTGATGGTTCTGATTGGCTGACCGAAGTGTTTCAGCTGTGACCGTCATGTTCAGTGGACCTTCATACCGGTCCGGTTTGCGTGCCCTATCAGACGAACGTCTCTTCTACTCCAACAATTTCCCTTGTAAATCCCATTGACTTACATGGAACTCTAATCCTTGTCAACGTCTCGTTACAACAACTGGTTTCCTGTGCTCTTGTTCTTTGTTCAACATGGCATTTTCAGTCTGACGTGCTGGTTTTGCTTTCACCGCGACAAAAGACTAAAAGGCCACACACTTGCATCACAGCTGATCTTGAGTGGAAAACACAAAAGCCCGGAACCGGGTTCTAGAACACTGAACGTGTTCAGGAGGTAAACGGCGCAGAAGGACTACATTTCCCAGGAGCCTCTGCACAGACGACTTAGTGCATCAACACAACTCTTCTTATTTACACGGAATCACACGCATCCAGTGTAAAATCAGCTTGAGAAGGTCCGATGAGATCAACCAGTCCTTCACACCACCGTCTCGTTGCCTTTGCCCGGTTTAACCCAGCCGTTGGCCGTCCGTTTGACCCGACTGTTTCTCCCCGAGTGAACAAGCCGGTGGGAGCACCGCTGCCACGTGTGAAGGGTCTTGGCGGACCAAACCCACATGCCCGACGTGATGCCCACCAGCAGAGACATGAAGATCCTCAGCATCTCCGCAGCCATGTAAGAGTCTTGTGCAGACTGATGAAAGTCTGTCCAGTTGGAGATCTCGTAGAAATAACAGGCGATCACGCAAGTAGCCGGAACCGTGTAGAGAACCGAGAAGACTCCGATCTTCACCATCAATCGCTCCAGCTTGTCCGTCTTGGTGCCGTCCTTCTGCAGATTGGACCTGATTTTAAAGAGCGCCACCAGACCGGCAGCGATGAACAAAGTCCCGATCACCAGGTAGGTGAAGAGCGGAGCCACCACGAACCCCGTGAGAGCGTCGAGGTCCTGGTTGCCAACGTAGCACATCCCAGTGAGGTCATCGGCGTCCACCAGTCGCATGATGAGCACCACGATGGTCTTGACGGCAGGAATGGCCCAAGCTGCAATGTGGAAGTAGGAGCTGTGCATTTCAATGGCCTCGTGACCCCACTTCAAGCCCGCCGCCAGGAACCACGTCAGCGTCAGGATGACCCACCAGATGGAGCTGGCCATGCCAAAGAAGTAAGACAGCAGGAAGACGATGGCACAGCCCGTGTTCTTCAGCCCCTCCTGGACCAGGACTGGCACGATGGCCTCCTCTAGGTCGCAGGAGATCCGCTCGCGTCCCACCGTCAGCCGCACGATGAAGGCCACGCTGTAGATGTTGCAACACATGCTGAGGAAGATGATGGGTCGCTCCGGATAGGAGAAGCGTGCCGAGTCCACTAGGAAGGTCAGCACGGTGAAGGTGGTGGAGATGAAGCAGAAGACCGCCCACACCGCCATCCACACGTCGGTGAAGACTTTGGCTTGGCGGCGGTAGAGTCCGGCGTCGTATCCGCACTGCAGAGAGCAGGTCCCGCTGCGCTTCACCCAGGCGTACTGCTCCACGCCCGAGCCCAGCGCCGCACACTCCTCCTCCTGCGGGGCCAGGGGGCGCACGGCGTGGAACAGGGGGTCCTCGTCGCCCGGACCCTCCATGCACATGTGGTTCTGGTCGTTGGTGGGCGGGAACAGGCTGCAGTTCAACAGCTCCGGCCACACGTAGCCAAACTCCTTCAGGACGGGGAGACACTTCCGCTTCACCGACAGACACATGCTGCCACACGGTCCGATCGGGATGGGAACCTTCTCCGTGCACATGGGGACGTAGACGGAGCACAGGAAGAACTGAAAGAACAGTCAGAGTTAATGTGAGTTTTAATGTATGAAACAAAGACACCCACGTCTTTTCAAAATAGTTGGCTTGGTGACCTTGCGCAAATAAATTAAAACGCCCGATCTATTCGGAAGGTATTTCAGGGGAGTGCGAGTACGTGTGTGTGTGTCTGGATGTGCACGCACACGGCCATTAAAAGTAAATTAATACACCGTTCCCATAGAAAAGCACAAACGTTGAGCGTTTCTGTGCTTTTTCACTCCAGACAGGCCGTGAGCGGCTCGAGGAGGAACGGCTGCCAGTCCAAGATGTTTTTGATAACACAGGGCTGAGACTAAAGCAGCTTTAATCACGAGATCCTCCACCAAACAGATGAGAATCAGAGTGGGAAGTTTTTTCTCCACTGCCATATCAATAAAACAACAACTGCCTCTGTTTTCAAAGCTCACACACACACACACACACACACACACAGCGACTCATAGATGTCCAGTGTTCTCAGATTAAGCTACTTATGATTTGCGCAAAAAAATGATGTGTATTTGGAGGATTTTTTTACACTGTAGAAATGTTAATGATAACTTCACATTTGTTTATAATAAATTGTAGAAAATTTGCAAAACACACATCGTTAATTATATTTTACACAAATCAATATTTTAAAGAAATATACAGTATATTATAATTAGCATTAAATAATAGCGGATTCCCCCATTTATTATGGGGTTTCCATCATCACAAACAATTCGGCATGGTGTGTGTGTGTGTGTGTGTGTGTGTGTGTGTGTGTACCATAAGAAAACAAATGATAACAGTCTCACCTTGAGCTGGCTCGAGCAGCCGTACTGGATCAGCGGTGTAAAGGTAGTGAGTTGCAGTTCGGCGTCCGACTGCAGCACGTTTCCAACCAGGTTCGGCATTTTGGTCACATTATATCCCAAATCTTGACACATGGAGATCCGGATGGGGTCACAGGTCATCTCCTCCTCGTCTCCGAACGCATGCGCGAGCCCAAACGAGAGCGTGAGCAGCGCGAGTCCGAACCCGAAGCGACCCATGACGCCACCGATAGTCCGGCTTCACAATCCCGGGACGAATCGCAGGAGCGGAGGCGTCCCCACGAGACGCCGAAACTTTCACACAGTCTCGTGCAAGACCCAAGCAGACGGCTCCGGTCCGCTAGAGCACACAACTGAGTCGTGTCCGGTCCGAAATAAACATCCACTGCTGTCGTTGAGAAAGGACACGCCGCAGCGGAGGTGTCCGGGACGGCTCTAAGTTACGGTGCGTTCCCGTCGCAGTCGCGCGGCTTCTGCCCGGTGAAGGTCTAGACCGAGACGGGACAGCTGCGCTTGGACTCACTCAGCCAATCAGAGCAGCGATGTCTTCAATGGGGGCGGGATTTTGGAGGTATCGCTAGCCAAACAGAAAAAAAGATAATTACAAAGAAATTGAGTGGGGAAAATGGTAACTAAATTAATATACAGACGTTGAAAGTAAAATATTATGTAAGTGTTGGCAAAACCAGAAGACATTTTGCATAATTTTAATGCATTTAAAATAACACAATACTATATGTTTAATGTGTGAAATTAAATCGCCTGGTATCTGTGCATATTTAAAATGCACTGCACTGCACACGTCTCTTTTTGAAAGTTCGTGAAGTTGCCAGTATCTTCAAGCACCAACGTGTATACAGAAAAAGCAGCTATTTTCTCTTTCTTAATAAATGTAAGCATTGAGTGCAGCAGGGATCCCAACTTTGATTAGAGTGATTTGTGTGAAGAAACTTCTCTTTTGAGCAGAGATTTGGGGTCTGAACCCGGATTACAAGCATTAGATTGATGCGTCTCCTCCCTCTGTTTCGCCTCACTGGACACTAACTATTAGAATGAAAGGCCCGGCCGTTCCCAGCCCCCTCCCGTGACCCTGATGGGTGGAGGTCAGCTGTAATTAGCAGTTTTTAAACGATGAACTGGGGAAAAGGAGACAAGCAGACTGGTATCTGTGGAGCAGCTATTAAAATGATAATGAGCTGCTTGATTGTTGAAACACACACACACACACACACACACACACACACACACGCACGAACACAGTGAAATTGGCTTTTGAGTTAAACACATACAGCGATACTCCTCTGCAAGTATTCTCAATAAAAATGTAATTTAGAATATTAAACTACATTTTAATAATGTATTAAAATATAAAAATGTAGACAAATTACATTAGTTTTTCTGGATCCAACAATCAATTGCTCCAAAATGTTTTGCAAAGTATTTTAGTTGTGACATTAGTCATTTGTGTGTAAATGTCAAAGTTTGAAATGCCCCAAATTAGATATTAGACAACCAAAGTGTATGATAGAAAAAGTTACTCTTAGTACGTATATCTAGTATTAAATAACAGTATAATTGATGAATTGTGATACACATTGGGAAGAATGTTACAGAAATATCATATACATCAAGAAATAAAACAATAGCAATGAAATATAATTTATTATTTAACACTAGTAATGTGAACTCAAATTAACTATCTCAACAACCCCTGCAGACTCATCCATAAATGAACAGACTTGAAATGCAATTAATCTCATACAAACCCAATAATATACAAGAGTAAATCCAAGAGCCATTCTTTTTTCAAGAAACAGAAACAGATTTGGTATCAGTAGTTTGTTTGACAAATGTCCCTGCGCACAGATCATAAATCTCAGCTTGTTGGCGAGTTGAACCCTCCAACCCATAGATATCTTTAGAGTCATAAGCCTTCAGTGTGCGTGTGTGTGTGTGTGTGTGTGTGTGTGTGTGTGTGTGTTGTGGCTGCATTAGACTGCATGTCAGAAATATAGTTGTGTTCTGGGAAGGCTCCCGTGCTGCTTGTGGGTTTGATCTCAGAGCAACAAAACCACATATCTCTCTCACTCTTACTCTCTCACACTTACTGCTCTGTCTCTCTCTCTCTTTCTCTCTCTCTCTCTCTCTCTCTCTCTCTCTCTCTCTCTCTCTCTCTCTCTCTCTCTCTTTCTCTCTCTCACTCTCACTAGTGCGCTTTGAGACAGTTAAAACTGTGAAAAGCGCCTTATAAATACTCATTATTATTATTATTATTATTATTATTATTATTATTATTATTATTATTATCACTCACTCTTACTCTCTCTTTCTCTCTTTCTCTCTCTCACTCACTCTTACTCTCTCTCTCACTCACTCTTACTCTCTCACTCTCACTCAATCTTACTCTCTCTCTCACTCTTACTCTCTCACACTTACTGCTCTCTCTCTCTCTCTCTCTCTCTCTCTCTCTCTCTCTCTCTCGTTCTCTCTCTCGTTCTCTCTCTCTCTCACACTCTCTCTCTTTCTCTCTCTCACTCTCACTGTCTCCCTCACTCTCTGACCTTCCCTCTCTCACTATCTTCCTCTTCCCCTCTAACTTTTTCTCCCTCGCTCCCTTTCACTCACTTTGTCTATCTATCTCTTCTTTCTCTCTTTTACTATCTTTCCATTGCTCTCACTGTTTCTTTCTTGCTCACTCAATTTTTTTGTATCTCATTTTCCTCATCCTTTCTACACGTCTTTTTTTATTCTTTATCCCTTTCTCACTCTCGCTCCTTCTATCCCTCATTCTCTATCTCTAAGCTTGAGCCTACGCTGAACTGTTGCATTGAGTTTAATTACGTAGTATTTGTCTGCCAAAATGTAATGGTTAAAGTGTGGAGATACTGCACACCTCATTCAAAACGTGTGAAAGCAGCAGTGAATCTAAAGTGGAGGTTAAAGAGGCGGTGGCAGTAGTGATGGAGGAGCTGGTGAAATGTGTGGAACACCCTGAGAAAACTAAAGACAGAACCAAAATCAATATATCAATGGATACAAACCAACGTCAGACTTGTGCTGTGGAGGAGCAGAAACTCTAAAGGTGGAACAGTCGTGTTTAAAAGCCCCTCAGAAGAGGAAGATGAACAGAAAAGAAAAACTAAAGAGGGATGAAAGTTCCAAATCACTTTCTTGACTGGAATTTTTCGTTGACCAGAGCAAAATCTTGATGCCAAAAACAAAACAGAAGTGTAACGGCCTAAGCAAATAGTACTAAAGATACAAAGATGGTTAGAAGCAAAAACAGTTACTCAATGTGTGCAGGGTGTGCGTTCTGCTGTGATTTATTAGTTTATTATTGTGTAACGATGCTTTAGTTGTAAAGTTAAACACTATACAAGATTTGGCAGAGAGTGAAGTTGAATCATTAAGCTCCCAGACAGACTCTCCAGCAACTGTTCAACTGTTGAGTTTATAATAGAAACGAACAGTTGAACCTCTGGAGATCATTCTACTTCTGCTTCTGCTTCCGTTTCTGCTGCACAAAATGTTTGTGAACGTCTGTAAATAAAATGTGTATAACATTTCCACCCCCCCCCCTCTCTCGCCCTCTCTCTGTCTGTCTCCGTAGCTACATGTTTGACTGATGTTGTCACACAGATTATAAATCTCTCTATCAGTCTCTCACTTTAGGATGCTCAAGCTTACAGCAAACAGCTTGAGTTGAATGTAGGGTTACCACACACACACACACACACACGCCCGCAATATACTGTAGCACAGCGACGCCCAAAGTGCACGGCACCTTGGTTCTGAATGAATGGGGTGAAGAAGTGTGTCATCACTCAACGATTGAACCTGTGACCTTTTACTGAAGGCTCCTACTCTTCAGGGCACCTTAACGTACTGACCATTCCAACAACATTGTTTCTTTGTTAGTGACCTCATATGAATGCGTTGAAAAATTCTCTGATATAATAAATGAGTTATGACACACAATGTCGTAATTTGATGACTTTTGTTTGTCTTAACCATTGATTTCATCCAATGATGTTCTAACCTGATAATTATCTGGTTTTCTGAACTGTGTGAAATCCACGACTTCTAAACCAGTAAACCATAACTGGGCCTCAAACTCGGCTCTTACATTTGCGTTCTCTGCTGAGAGCCTCATTGCATTTGCTCTAAATAGATTATCAGTGTTGGAAAAGTGAAGTAAAGCGGGTGAGTTTGTCAACATGGCCACTAGGGACGTTATTGAAATTGTGCTCGGCATTTAACCATCCAGTGAAGTTACTGGTCAGCTTGATTATTGGTCAGTGGTGATTCTGTTGTCATGGTAAAGTGTCTATATTTGAGACGATTAGTAGATACTTCAATAGTGAAGGGCATTTTTAGAATTACAGTATTGAGTTTCTTTTATATTTCAGACTAATTATTTTAGTTTTTTTTATTGGTAACACTTTTCATTTCTACTCACATAAGAAGTTAGTTTGTTTATTTTGTATAAATACACAAAATACAATATTTTATCTGTGTGTCGGTCTAAGTCAGTCTATGCAAATGCTTTAATTTTTTACATTTATTCTCTGCATCTGGATCCAATTTTGGGGCCACAAGAAAGTTTGAATCTGGAATTAGTGGCCAACCAATCACAGAGCAGGACACAGACACACATATTCACAGTCTCACACACACACCTATGGACAATTTTCTAAACTTGAATTCTCCTGAAACACATGTATTTGCATTATGGGATTCTGGAACGGCTTCTTCTACCGTACCTTGCTTGCCTGTTTAATATCATATGGTGTATATCATTTCTTGTCTTGGCCTGTGATGGCAGTTACACGCCGCGGTCATGTTCAGCAAAGCTTCTGCGCTGGTGTGTTTTCATATCTCAAACCCTCTGTGTCGCTTGTAAAGTTTTCTTTTCTGCCAAGCACAAATTCCACCCTCACCACAGCTTTATCTCAAAATACACACGCTGCCACTGTGAGTCGAGCTCTCCAAGTCAACTACAGCCTGCGTGTGTGTGTGTGTGTGTGTGTGTGTGTATGTGTGTGTGTGTGTG
>CM051502.1:24312750-24323512 GCA_028031935.1 Paedocypris micromegethes
TGTGTGTGTGTGTGTGTGCGAGCGAGGGTGTGTTTGGTCAGTCTGTTCTCCAGGAGGACAATGGAAACAGGAAATGTGGTGATGGGAAGGGAGTTGCAGTACAGTAAATGCTCTTGAGGACTGTTGTTATTTTTGGGTTGCATTTGTTTGTTTGTTTTTAGGCTTTTCAAATCTTCAGTTTGTGACGAGGTTCAAGTTTCTGGACCGATTGATTTTACGGGACATGGAATCTCACCAGGACCGTTGTGTTGATTATGTTGAATCAGGCATCAAATGGGTCAGTGAATCAGACAGAATTACAGGATGAAGCTTGTTTTTATTTCCTGAGACTGAATGAAGTGGGTGGAAAGAAGAAAAAACGTGTCAATGTTTTTAGCCCAAATATAATGGTTTGTGATTGTAAAATGCCTATAAAAAGAGAAAGTATAATATCATTTATGTCTTATATATGATATATGTGTTTTGTATACACAAGGAGACATGCACACACACATCATTTAATTAATTTGAAATTGTGTATGTACTGTGTATATTAATTTGAATCAACATATATGCAATATTATAAAGCTATACATTATTGTTTTTGACGAATAATGTTTGCAAACATATATGGAAAACTGTTGTATAATAAGTTATTTAATAATATATTTTTGTCTTTATCTAATTATTAAATGAAATCAAACTCAGTCTGAATCCAGAAACAAACGATGGACTAAATTTTCCTCCACAGCTCTAATCACAGAGATTCATCCTCTTAGAATAAAAATAACTTTGAATGTTTTTTTGTAGTAGAGATAAAAGCCTCGTGATTTAGAACGTTCACACTCATGCAGATCTGATGACTGTCGCTTCTCTGACCCTGCGACAAGTTTATAGTCATGTGTTTCACGCAACTGGATTCACCACGGTCACACACACACACACACACACACACACGCGCACACACACACACACACACACACACACACACACACACACACACACACATTTATATATTAGCAGGTCCCACCATTGACTTACATACACCCCCCACCATGACCCCATCTATCAACCCCCGCACTTTACTCAAACCTTGGGAAATACTCAATCATAACCTCAGGCCTCAAATCTCATCTTATCCCTCAAATAGGCCTTAAAAATAGTAGGGACCAGACAAAAATAGCCGACATAATAGGGCTCAAAGTTCAAGTTCAGGTTCAAGTTTGATTTAATTTTTAAGGCGCTTTTCACAGTTACAACTGTCTCAAAGCACATGTGTGAAAATGCAAAAAATCGAAGATTGTTGCATTTTATTCATTTGTTCCTTGGTGTTGAGATAATCACTGACCGATGTTGAGATAAGACTGACCAAAACCTCTCGGACAGAAATTGAGTTAAAATGCCTACACACACAAAAAAACAGGCACATTTATTTAATTCCATAGTGTTTTAGTAACAGCGATTGAAATGATTTACAGTGTTTGCGAGTCGCCTAAAAGGGAAAGTGATTTGCCATTTGTGACCAGAGCGAGATAAAGAAATTTGTGACCAGAGAGATAAAGAAATGAAATGTGACCGAAGAAGAGACAAGAGAGATAAAGAGAGTGAGAGAATGTGTGCGTGTGTGTGTGTGTGTGTGTGTGTGTGTGTGTGTGTGTGTATCTGAGAGAGAGAGAGAGAGAGTAAATGGGGGAGAGTAAGAAATCAGCACAGTAGATGTTCTGTATTTCCTGTCTTTGTGTTACAGCAGACAGTCCAAAGACAGGAAAATGAGAAATGTCCAGATACGGAGGAAGTGCAGGGTCAAAATGTGACAAACTCAACTGCTTCGCATCAGACCAACACAGCGCCATTCAGACGCATCTGACACGGTACTGCTACATTACAATGTCGCATCTAGTTTGTTTAGCTTTTCATTCAAAGTAATTTCATTCAAATGTCATTTCAAAGTAAAATAACATTGTAAAATTAACAAATTATGTATGAAAAGTGTGTGTGTGTGTGTGTGTGTGTGTGTGTGTGTGTGTGCGTGCAGGCATTTAGGTCAAACTGGGGTCAGTATGCTTGGTTTTCAAACTGAAGTGGCGCCCGTTGGGCACTTGTGGGGACTTTTCTCTGGACCCCACAACTTTGAAGGTCTGTTAGTGAATGTGAAGATGGGATTTTAGGACTGAAGTTATAGTTGAGTTTTTCTTTAGTCAGAGTAAGTGGGAGAGGGGTGTATTTCAATTGGGAATTTAATAGGGAATGGGGAGAAAACACAATTGTTTTGTGTGTTGTATTTTCAGTGGTGGGCCTCACTATTATATAAATACAGGTGTGTGTGTGTGTGTGTGTGTGTGTGTGTGTGTGTGTGTGTGTGTGTGTGTGTGTGTGTGTCAAATCAATATAAAATAAAAACATGTAAAAACACTGAACTGTGCCACAATGTCACTTGCATCTCTAAAAAACATTACTGTGTTTATCTTGAACTTTTAATATTCAGTATATGTGAGAGCTTTTGTTTATCTTATTTTAAAAATCTAATACACATAATAAAATGGTCAACACATAATAATATAAATATACTGTATATATATTTTTATATTAAATAAATGTAATTAGGGTTAATTATATATATAATTATTCATATTCCATATTAAATTAAACTGAAAACTCATAGGGCAATCTGCTTTTTACTGGAGCAGGATATCTGTTGCACACACACACACACACACACACACACACACACACACACACACACACACACACATTTTGTTTTCATTCTTTAACTGCGCATAATGTAGTTGATCAAATAAAACCACAGTTTCACCACTGGTTGAAACAATAGAAACACTCATCTGCTTTTTATTTGCATTGTTTTGTCGACTTCTGTTTTAAAGCATGTTGAGTTGTACTCTTACACAGCTGTTAACACCCGCATACACACACACACACACACACACACACACACGCTCGGACTCTGCGACAAGTCCAGGTGGGTTTTATTGCTTTGTGGGAATCGGCTCCTACCACGGCCCACTTGTAGAACTAATAGGGTATTACTGTGTGTGTGTGTGTGTGTGCGTGTGTGTGTGTGTGTGTGTGCTGACTATAACTGCTTGTTTTATAGTCAGTATGTAACTGACAATAATAACTAACAGACATTTGCCGTAAAAGCGTGTTTCTTTCTTTCCACTGCTACTTTCTCTCAGAGTCTGTGTTCTCAGGCCCGGCCCTCATTATAAGGTCATAGGCTGAGCAGCTCGTCAATCACACGCTCATTAGTGCAATTTAATGATGCTTGGACCCTCCCACCTGCCTCTAGGGGTCTGGCCGTGGAAGTGAATGGACCCCCGGGGCAAACGTCTTGTATTGTTTTGTTCTCAGAATGCCTCCCTGTGAGTGAGTTTATGCTGCGTGTAGCATGAAAATGGTTCCAACACATTCCACCCACACACACACACACACACACACTCTCTCTTTCACACACAATGCTTTTGATTGCATTTAAGTTACATATTTTTATCCTCATTTTTATCCTTACCCCAATCCGTGTCTGTTGTGGGGGTTGCTAACACGAACACACACACACACACTGGCTAGTTGTTTAGTCTACCATGAAGCACTATGTCACATTTTTTAGGAATTATGGGATATCCTGGCTGTCGGCCAAGGTCATGGCTTAACTCAGTTGAGTGTGAGAAAGCTGTTCAATCAAGACAGACATCTAACTAATTATAATGACTTGAGCTCCTAATATGCCAGAAACGGACTGAGGTCACGGGTCACGCGACCTATCACCTCTAACAGCTCGTTCGCTTTTTTTTGCAAAAGGTCACGAAAGAGCATGTCACTCTGGCTGTAAGCCGATTGGCTCCTGGGGGAATTCCTCCGGAAACAGGGAGGGGAGAAAAATTCCAGCAGTCGGAGGAGGAGGGAAAGAAGGAAGGAGGAAAGAAGGGTGATGGACGACGCAAAGTCGATGAGAGGAAAAGAAGACAAATTGTTGCGTTCGCTGCGGCATTTCTGACCTCAGCCTGGCTAATCGCCGGATACTGTTTCACGGCACAGCTGCTGGCTTAGCTTCTAGCAGCTAATAGCTAACTTCACGAAACGCACAATAGCTCAGTGCGGAACATTTTACACATTATTACATGATGTGCATTTTGTTGCAATTATGTTAGTGTTTTTATTTGCTCACAATTGAAATTGTATAGTTTTTTAGCAAACATTTTAGTTTTAATAGTTATTGACATATAGAAAAATCTAAATGACTATTTATTTAAATAAATGTGCTTTTTTTCTGCCGTTTAGTAACTGAAAGGCTTTTTACTATTAGTTTTTTATTGTGCTGTTGATTTTTTTTACATTTCAGTAGTCAGTTTTGTTGTTTGATTTTGTACCCTTTGTATAGCTTTAGTACCAAGAAAATTGTTATGAATAAAGTTATGTATGTAAAAAAACAACATTAATAGTCAGAGACTTTTATTCTAGTTTATGTATTCATTTATTATGGCTCTTTATAGTTTTAAACAATTCTCAGCTTTTGTGTTGGTTTATTATAAATGGTACAGTTACAATTTCTGTAAATTGTAGATTAAACCCATAATGCTGAGAGTTGACCTTTGACCCTGAATGTGGCTTGCATCACCAAACCAAATCTGTGGAGCTGTTTAACATCAGGACTGTATGTAAGTCACTCACATGCTATATGATAAATAGGATTCTAATGGATTCAGCTCTTAATACATTAGTGGTTAGTTTAGTAGAAATAACAACGACGGTTTAATCTTAGAAATATTCAAACAGAATACACCTTTTCTTTAGTGAATGTGTTTATTGGACCGTGCCATTTTTGGCCGTTGTTCTCCGGGGACAGAGACAGACCCGAGGAATGTAATGATGGAGCAGATTACTCATAATTCACCAGGAAACTCAAAGCGGACCTGTTTCCTGTCTGCACCCTGGTCCAGCTCTAACAGCCATGCACTGGGCTGATCACACACACACACACACACACACACACACACACACACACACACAAACACTCAGTCACTCACTCACACACACTAAGGTCAATATTCAAGACTCCAATTTTGCCAATCCCGTGTTTTTGGATTGTGGGAGGAAACCGGAGATCCGGAGGAAACCCACGCAAACACAGGGAGAACAGGCAAACTTCACATGAAAAACTTCACATTTTTTTTATTAAAATCAGATGTAATGTAAAATATAGTAATATAGCATTTTTAAATGTACTGTACATTGTTTTACTTGCTACAGTTTGCTCGACAGAAAAGTTTCCACAATGTGACATTGTTTAGTTGATCAACTTTTATTGTATATATAGCATGTTTATATAATTGTTTCAAACTAATTTCCCCTTTGACTTTTCTTTTCCAGAAAAACTCCATCAATGTCTTTTTATTTCATGTCGGTGCCTTTATGTTTATGTTTCACATTCAAACTGGAGACAAACCGACTCCAGCATCTACTGTAAATGCAGGCTTTTTTTTTTTATAATGAGTGGATTTGTGATAGTCATCAGGGTTGTGTTGAATATATCAACACACTAAACAAATACACACTGGTTTGCACCAACAACATTTTAATTTGTGGAAATGTTGAAGTATTTTTGGATTTCTTGCTGGTTCAGGTTGATCATGCTCTTGGTTTGACCTTTCCAATGTCATCCATTAATCCAGAAGCATCCGCAAACACTATTTCAATTTGATGAGAACTTTTTTATTTATGTAAAACAGAATAGACAAAGTAATTGACAAACATTTAATAGTTGGAATAGTCATTTTATACTTTCATTATTATATTGATTATTGATTATTATAATTTCATTATTCATAATGCACGTACATAAATAATTAAAATACTTAATTGCTTAATTAAAAACGTAATTTAAATACAATACTTAAAAGTTTAAATAAACTAATTTTGCCTTTAAATAGTCACTCGCCGTTATTAAATTTTTTTTTACATACTGTTTACAGTATATGTAAATATTTATTATATTACAATTTATACCTCTTTGCATGTTTTGTACTTAAATTGACATTTCTCAGAATGTTTGTGAGAAAAAAAGCATGTATGTGAATGTGTGTGAGACAAAAATTTGAAATGAATTGAACTTGAATTTTGAATTGGAAACCTTTTTATGAATAGTTATACAACTGCTATGTCAAAATGACATCACTAAACACACACAACGCAGGGGCTAAATGTCCCTTATCTCTATGTGTATGTGTGTGTGTGTGGTTGTCTTCTGTAGTTTTGGAGTTTATCCAAACTTAACCAATTTAATTATCGATCTTTTTTCTGGCAGATGTTTCATACGGAAACAATCTAATTAACTTGGTTAATGAACTTTCCTCAGGAGGAATTTAATTACGCCGCTACACAGACCAGAAGCTTTAAACCAACGTTTTTTGTTTTGATGAAATAAATGAAAATGAAATGAAAAGAAAGTAAAAGTTCCTTGCATCGATTCCAACTGTATTTCTCTCTGTCTGCTCAATATAAGTGAGGTGAGACGCTCCTAGACACATGCAGGTTTGGTTCAGTTAATGCTTTCTCCTGAACTTATCTTCTCTGTCTGACTCGTTTCCTTTGGTTAATCACTTTTGGGAAAGTATCCCAAACTCCTCCGTGCCTGTTCTATCTGTTCTTTAGCTGATTTTTGGCCCTTTAACATAATAAAAAACATTTTAACTCGTTTCTGATATTTTGGCTGTAAATTGATTCAGACCCAATTTTCCTATACGTAGCTGGAGAGTGATGGTCGCAACACCATTCTTGGGTTTCCATTCTCAAATAGCGTTGATGTGGGTGAGAGAGTGCGGGAAAGAGTTTTGATGGACATAGAGGCACATAAAAAGGGAGATAGAGAGAAAGATGGAAAATGAAGGAGAACACAGAGATTATATTTTCTGGCTAATTCAAATATTAAATTGCCCAAAAAAATTGTCTGTCACCTATTACTCACCCTCATGTTGTTTTAACCAGCACAACCTTTTCCACTATGCAAATCACTGACTTTTCTATTTTTTTACTTTTACTTGCAAATTGCTATTTTAAAACTGTTTGGGAAGTAAAAAGCCATCTTTGTGATTTCTCATTCAGGAAAAATGCTTTTCAGGGTTCACACGCACACACACACACACGTCTTTTTACGTGTTTACAATAAAACCAACACCTCGCAAATGTGTCTTTCTCCTCTCAATATAAACTTGGCATGTAGTACATTTGTGCTAAAATATCAATGTGAAAATCATCATAGCTTGTGTGGTAAATACCAGCTTCCAACACAACCTTTGAGAAGAAAATGATGTTGACATTTTTTTAGCGCGCGGCTAAATAATTGGTGGGCCATACTCTTGGCACACCAATTATACAGTGTATATATATATATATAGTAGTTGTTGATACGCTGAGCATTGTGTTCATTTTGAAGAAATTGTACCTTTATTTTTCATTGAACAAAGTTTGTAAGCAACAGCAGTTGTTGGATGTGTGTTTGCCATACGCGTGTGTGTTTATGTGTTTTACACATTACAACTTTCCTATAGACTGCATATTACTTACGTCACAATGTAATCAAAACCATTACCAAAACCGTATAATCGAACATTATCACAATGCTCGTTCTCGTTTCATTACATTACACTATATTCTTCCATTTTTGGATTTCTTTTGTTCATTATTTTGCTGTTCTATAAACAAATCATCCTACTTGTTTACTCTCCATATCCTTAAAAAATGCTGCTTGCTGATATATTTACGGAAATATATGTATATGTAGCTTGTATATATGATGTGCTTCTCTGATTTGGCGTAAGAGGACACCACGTAACCTGACTGTGAAAACCAACTCTTTTGTAAAAACACACATCTGACCTTTGACTCCATTGTGTGCGTGTGTGTTGATAGCGGACCATTTCAGTTTCAAATCTCTCTGACCACACACACGTTTCTCCATCTGCCAGTCACTTGGCTGTTGATTTGTCGGTGTTTGTGTAACTGATAAAACATACAGGCGCCTGCGTGTGTCATTGTGTTGAATGATTGGCTCGCAGACATCGCAGGTTGAGCTTTGTGTATATCAACACAACACAGAGCCATCATGATTTTACTCTGCCGCGTGTTTCTATAAACACAGTGTAAACACGCTGTGTGTACTCACACACACACACACACACACACACACACACACACACACACTCACACACACACTCAAATCCAAGTGTTACAAGTACAAAGTGCAGGTTTACTCAGCATCCTGTACAAACACATTTAAACTGCGATACAAACAATGTCAAGTTGCGTTTATTTAGCTACATTATGTTTTTACTGTATAGTCAGTGCTGGAGTAAAAGTTCCTGAGCAATTCTTTACTTTACGTTAATTAAATTCTAGAGCAAAAGTGTTAAACTAACAGATTTATTTCTTTGTTTCGTTGTTTCTTTGTTTCTTTCTTACTTGTATTCTCTTGATGAATCTAAATTGTATGTTTTTTTTTTTTTTTTTAAGATTTTATCATAATAAACTATTAAGGTTGAGGTCAGTGTAGCTTGTAAAAATGTTCTGCAAAGAATTTTGTATAAAGTGTTTGTATTTTCTTAAGCATTTTGTTAAATGTGTAATAAATTTGTTATTAAATACTAGAAAAAAACTTGATTAAATAAAACTGACATTTACTGAATTCAGCTTACTTTACAAACTTATGGAATCCATGTGTCCGTGATCAGTTTGTGTTCTCCGCTTTAGGTTTGATACACCGCAAGACATGCGAAAGGTCAGAGATGGTTGACGTTATGTTTAGCATGCCAGTCGTCTCTCCGTCCAGTGGGAGTGCTGAGGAATCCGTCCCACAATGCATCATGGGAACAAATCTGTGTATTTGCTACTTTTGCATGCGTGGGTTTAATAATCTTCCTCTGAATGTGGCCTGGGAAACATTTGTGATCTTTTGAATAGAAAGATTAGAATAGAAAATACAATTAGAGTATGGTGAGTTTGTTTAAAATACAGTATATGTGGAGTAGAACTTTTACATTTTTAAATTGAATTTAACTGGCTTTTTTGTTTCATTAGCAGAAGAGGATGAATAGATTGGATAGAAACGATTAAAACTACAGCACAAAATACAATACTAACAGAAAAGCTCAGACTGTTGATTTACTAGCTAATTTAATAATAATAATAATAATAATAATAATAATAATAATAATAATAATAATAATACACATATAATATAATAATAATAATAGTGTAATAACAATTAATAATAATAATAATAATATCGTAATAACAATCAATAATAATAATAATAATAAGGCTGAATAAAAAAAGCTAATAACCAATCCAGGTGGTTATAATAGTGTAACTCATGAATGAGATAACGAGAGACACAGGTGGGAAAAGTAAACTAATAATTGGGCGGAAAACAACAAGGCGGGAAATAATGAGGAAACATTGTTTAAAGAACAACTGTAACTTGAGCCATTGTCAGAAGACAAGTTTACATCAGCAACAAATAAAGATGGTGACTGAATCTTGACCAAAGCTTTAAGCTTTTATCTTTGATTGTATATATTGGGGTTACCTTGACATACTCGGTTCAATTCAATCAGTTGGATTCTCATTTAGACACGCATTGGAAAACTGGCTCAAATTTTTCGAAATGTTGAAGTACAGCGCGAAACAGTCAAACTGAATTTGACGTGAACACTCAGTGCTCAGACTCGGAAGTGATTCAGATGAGCGTCTGGCCAAACAATGAGCCAGAAATCAGATCCTCCTTTAATCTATCTAATCTACACTGTCAGCCATTTCAAACACACACACACACACACATACACACACACACACACACACTCAGAGAAAGACCCTCTAGTGTCCACCTGAATGAATGGATCACACACACCAGGGGGAGGAGGATGTGGGGACAATGGCCTGGTCTCAGGGGCTCTTGTATTGTCTGAGTTTCATGTGGAAACTGACCCGTCTTTCCCTTCCCACACCCCACCTGAGGAGAAACCCGAGCTGCATCCCTCTCTCCCTCTCTCTCTCTCTCTCTCTCTCTCTCTCTCTCTCTCTTTTTACCACCAACACTGACGTACTCAAACTTGCCGCTCAGTCTGCAGTCTCTTTACACCGTGTTTCTTTTGAAAACAAATCTTGGTCTTTGAAAAAACTTCTAGACAATCTGTTCCTTTCAATTTGCCTGAGAGTTATTAAAAGAGAGAGAGAGATAGAGAAGCAGACAGACAGGTAGCGAAACAGTGACAGGCAGAGAAAGAGAGTGAGAGAGGGGACAGAAAAAGAGACTTACAAACAGAAGGAGAGAGAGAGAGAGAGAGAGAGAGGGAGAGAGAGAGAGAGAGAGAGAGAGAGAGAGAGAGAGAGGGAGAGAGAGAGAGAGAGTTATTAGATAGACAGACAGACAGACAAACAAAGAGACAGTGAAATCCATGCATCCATCCATCCATCCAACCACCCACCCATCCACCCATCTATCTCTCTGCTCGTGTTGAGCATGTTAGGTGGTGGTTATGGTTTTAGTGTGTGGTTTGTATTCTCAGTGGTCTTTCTTGTCGGGTTTCGTGGTCCAGACTAGTTATTGAAGGTCAGAAGTGTAAGAGAGTGTCTGCTATGAACAAAAATACATTATAATCCAGAAATGTGTGCGAATAAAACCTCCATTTGGGTCTGATTGACAGTAAAAACAAACCATCTCAGCACTCAATCTAGGACAAATTAGGCCCAGATGTAAAAAGACCCCCCCCCC
>CM051502.1:24332632-24345912 GCA_028031935.1 Paedocypris micromegethes
GTAAGTGGTTGATCTGGAGACGTCAGCACCGGTCTGCTTGTTCCACTAGTCGGTGAGCTCGGCAGTGGACTTGAACCGGTGGCTGACTGCGATCTTTCTCAGCTGCTTGATGTCGCGAGCAGACGTTTTTCGGACGCCGGAACAGTTGGTGCGCTTGCTGCAGTTTTTCTTGAGAGCTTTGCAGACGGAAGACTGGCTGATGCCGAGCTGCTCAGCAATTTTAGTTTGGGTCAAGCCTTGTTGGCGAAGGGCTTGAATTTGTTCCACTATTCCGGTTGAGAGGTCGTGCTGCTTACCCATGATTGATTTTACAACTTAGAAACTCTACTGAACCCTGACTTTATACTGCAGAGTGAACACTCTTCACATAAAACAAACATTGGAGCATTTATTCTAATTCAATGAAACGATTTCTCCATTATTATAATTCAATAAAACAACAGTGTCACAGTTAAATGGCCTAAATGGGCCTTTTGGAAAGCTCAGCTGAGCAAATTTTTTAAAGGTAACTAGTTCTGTGATTACTCTAACAAGTAGGACAGGTGCTGTAAACACCTGATTTTCTTTCTGCACAAAGAATGCATTCAAAGAATTTAATGATTGCACTGTTTCAAATTATTCTAATTCGTTGACCAGCACCTGTATATATATGATGAGCCATCATGAGGTCACTCTAAGGCCATTGTGTTGCACACCTGTCAGCAGGTGCTGGGCATACAAAAACACACCTGTTCACACACACACACCCTCACACACCACACACACACACACTCGCACACGCTCTAATTAACTCATTAAAGTTTAGATGACCAGTCATGTTATTGTCCTTATCTCTGTGTAAATTTCTGGAATGTATAAGAGGAGATGGGATGTTAATAATTTCTTCAATTGTATGAAGAAATGACACTTTCTTTTTTACACTACTTTTATTTTTTGTTCTGTTGTACTGTGATTCTTTCAGCCTTTGAACTG
This sequence comes from Paedocypris micromegethes, assembly GCA_028031935.1. NCBI lineage: Eukaryota > Metazoa > Chordata > Actinopteri > Cypriniformes > Paedocypris > Paedocypris micromegethes. Next base: position 24,333,605 of record CM051502.1, read on the forward strand.
TATTTCTGCCATTAGTCAGGCAGTGATGATCTAGATAAACTAAGGATTTATAATCAATTAATATAAGATTTTTTGCTGAATGCCACATATTTCCGAATGTGCAAATTTTTTTATTTGAGTTGATTTAAATCCATGTGTTTGTTCTGTTTTTTGTCATATATAATTGTGTTTAGGGATTACCAATAACTTATGTCAAACTTGCCTTTTAGTATGTCTAGTATTTTAGAATACGTTGTGCACATTTTCAAGGCATCACTATTTGCGCTTCATTCACTTTTTCATATGTTCAGAATATTTTATTTTGCCTAAGACTATTATGTATAGTGCTGTTTACATTTTGTTTAACCAATACCAATAATATTTACACAGTAGACAATAATACTGCACACTTACGTATATCTATGTTTTTTCATGTACATGTACGGTTTTAATTCACTTTAAAATGTTCCATTCTTCCGCCATATTTTATCATAATCATAAGTACGTATATCGCAGTGGTTGGAACAGGCAAGTTTGAGATCTGGTCAGGTCTTTCTGTGGAGTTTGCATGTTCTCACGATGGTTGGGTTTGGCCTGCGTGGGTTTCCTCTGGGTCTCCAGTGTCCTATTCAGGAAGCGGTTCAGAGAATATATGGATTATTAGAGACCATTTTTGCTAGAAAATACAGAAGATGTTCATTGTGGTGAAGTAGATACTGATTACCATCCACAGACACACACACACACACACACACACACACACACACACACACACACACACACACACACACACACACACACACTCACTCTTCCTCTTTGTGTTTGTGTGTGTTTGTGTGTGTGAAGCTCCGCAGGCAGAAATCCGAACCAGCATAAAAGCTTGGGAAAAATCCCCACAGCTACTAAATGGGTGATTAACATGGCTTGGATGCCTGTATGTGTGTGTGTGTGTGTGTGTGTGTGTGTGTGTGTGTGTGTCTGCTGATATTCCATTCTGTGCACCTATAACTTTCCTGGCATCTGAACTAATGGATTTACTTGAAGATGGTGATCCCATAATGCACCACTGAGCCAGTTTAAATATCAAGTTTCACTCCAGCTATGTATTTCTCATTTAAAACCGTGCAAGGCAAAGCACTCTGAAGGAATTGAGAACTATTTTTTTGTATTTATTTAAAGAATTCTAATTTGCCGGAGGAGTTCGAAGAATCTATGGGGGTTGGTGGAACTTGTGAGTTGTATTTTTAAGCCTGTGTGATCAAACTGATTTTTTTTTATTTAAACACTGAGATTAGAAATCCCAGTACCCAGATTTTCAAGCTTGATCAATCAAAGCAATTGTTGTGTATCACAAGAAGAGACGGGCTGAGTGTGAGCAGGGACGGGACTGTCCATCCACACGTGTTGAGTCATCTGGGTCGGATTTTGTGAAAGGCTCGATGCTTTCAGCACAGCAATTTCACAGCTCAATATATTGTCATCACTAGATTCTGACCTTTCATTCTGCTCTGGGAAAGATGAGTGTGTCTAAATAAATAAATGAGATGAAAAAAATATCTATACTGGGGTATGAAACAGTTGTACACACACGGACACACACGGACACACACATACATTTATAGACTGTATAATAACTGTATGTTATAGTATAGGTATACATACTATACATAGAGTATCCAAACAGTATATGTTTGCATACACTCAAACAGTATATAATTAAGAATTCAAATAGTTTTTTTGTCATATACAGAGTGGGAACGTGCAATAAAATGATTTACTTTGCGTTCAAAGTGAATACAGAGAATTCAGAACAAGATTTAGGAAAATTAATAATTTAAATGTGCGTGAGTATTTGTCAGCACTACTGGCATGCAAACTGTACTATTACTACATGTGTGTGTGTGTCTTTATTGTATTTATTTTAAATAATATTTTTACTAATAATTCTATAAACAGGTACTATTCTTATCTCATTTTGACCTTTTCAACCTCTTAAAATATACATCTCACTGTGAGGATGTTTTTGGCGCCATGTGCACGGCTATGTTTTTATTGTATTGTTGCTGTGGGAGTTTGTGTTGCAACCTGTCACTCTAGGTTTAAGCTAAAGCTGTGTGTGTGTGTGTGTGTGTGTGTGTGTGTATGTGTGTGACCTTTCTTTGTTTTCCTGTCATTCTTTCACTGGAGAGTGAGAGCTTAAGAGGCCAGAGGTCAAAAGTCAAAAAAGTATGTTAGTGAGTCTTCACAAAATGTTCTGTGTGGCATGCAAACACACTTGAGAAAATGTGTGTGTGTGTGTGTGTGTGTGTGTGTGTGTGCGTGTGTGTGTGTGTGTGTGTGTGTGTGGCTTTGTTTAGTAAAATATGTTGTATAATATAACACCTTGGTATTTTGCAAGACCTCTGCAATACTTTCCACAAGCACTTTCACTCTGGAACTTTCCGTCAGCAACATTTAAAGTTCCTGGGGACTGGAGTGTGCTGTTGCTATGGTCGCTAATCCCTGTCCGGCTCCGTGGAAACTCACAATGGGACGTGGGACAGCTGGAGCAGTTGTGTGTGTGTGTGTGTGTGTGTGTGTGTGTGTTTGGAGTTGGGGGCTTGTCTCTATTTGTAAGGAATAACAGGCGAAAGTCTCCTGGCGTGAGCTGGAAAAGAGTCGTGCAGTGAGCGAACCGTGTGTGTTTGTGTGTCAGTGTGTGTGTGTGTTAACACGTCTAATCTCTTGAACTACTACCTCATCATTTAACGTGATACCAGCACATAAAGGCAGCACCGCGGGCCGCATGCTCTCAGCGATTACGCAATTACATTTCCCCTTCTTTTCACTCATTCTCTTGTGATGTCACCGGGGTTCTTTTCATGTCTTTTTGTTCAACGGATAGACCAAGAATATAATATGACAGGATAACAACCTATCATATTTACACACCCCTGCCCTTAAATTGTAGGCACAAAATAAAAATTATATTAACAAAAATAAGAACCTCCTTACTTTAGTGTTCTTACTTTCCAGAATGCTAATATTCTGGTTAAATAATTCTCTTAACAATACTTTTACTTCTTTTAACAAACCTAACTTGTGACTCTTTTACTTAATAATAGATAAAAAAAAAATAGAACATTAAATATTATTTCTGAATGCAGTAGAGTATATCTCCAGTAGGGGTAGTTCTACGATTTCACTTAATATGTCCATATATGGGCGTATTCCTGTTTTCACTGTCTTAGGCAGACAGTTCAGACAGACAGAGTTCCCCATGTTATTGTATTTAGAACATTTTTTTTTTACTTCTTCCAGTGTTATTAAGACTAGTGGCTAGTGCCACTGTGTGAATTGAAATCATCAGCATATTTTTGTGCATATTTGAATTATGCGCATTCAGCACCCCCGTGTTTTTGAGTCTCTGAAATTAGAAAAATGGGTGCTTATATTTGTTTAAATACACTTATATTTGTCTGTATAGCATAACAACAATGGTCATGGAATGAAGTTCCTCTCACCCACATTTTGGGGAACTGACCAAGTGCGTCTCTGGACTTCCAGGATTGATGAAGAGCATTTGTGTCCCTACAGAATTGACATACATAAGTTGAAACTTCTAAGTCCCCCTTTCAGGCTCTCAAGAACTGACATAGTCTGTCTCTGGCTCTCCAGAACAGAGGAAGTTCCTCTCACACATATTCAGAAAAGGTCCATCTTGGGCTGTCTTTCAGTCCATCCAGAGCTGAGAGTCTAATTTTGGCACTCCAAGACTAACAACAAAGTCCTTCTGAAAAGACAAAACCACTGTAGGAATTTTTGTATTTTTCTTGCATTTATATTGATTATTTTTATCTAATTACCTCTAATCAACTTACAATGTACTGTATTTTCTGGACTATAAGCCGCTACTTTTTTCATAGGTTTTGAACCATGCGGCTTATACTAAGGACTATTTTGCAGATTTTTTGATAATGAAGATAAATACGGTATATACCGTTTATTTTCTCTTTTTTCCTGTCCCGTTTTAATCAGCAAAGTTGCTGCCGTGTTAAAATTCAGGTTAGGAAAGGATCTATTTAGTTACATACATGTACATTTACAATTCAAAATCGTTCATAGAGCGAATGCGGCTAATATACAGGTGTGGCTTATAGTCCAGAAAATACGGTATATTAATCAGTACTTAAATAACTTTACTTTACGTGTGAAAGGAGAAGTGTAGTGAGAGTCAGGGTGAATGACCGAGCTTTTGAAGATGTTGACTCTGTGAACAAGAAAAGGTTCTCGTCCAATGAAAAACAACTTCTGCATCCAAGGGGTAATTTCAGAAGTGAGAGTCAGATTGGGCACCGTTGTAAGGAAAAGTATAAAAGGATGACCCAAAGGAAGAGTACTGACTGATCTGACTGGACCTTCCTTTGAGTCATCCCTACACCACCTTTGGCTCCAACAGCTATCAACGTCTTTTTTTGAACCTCCAGAACTGATGAAATCCACGTCTGGCCTTATAGACCTGACATAGTCTCTCTCTTGTCTTCCCGAATTTATGAACTCTACCTTCCAGTTCATCGTTGGCCCTCCACAAGTGAAGCAAGAACCTGCCTAGTCTTTCAAACTGACAGAAGTCCTATTTCATTCCTCCATTCATCCATCCATCCATTTTCGTCCGCTTTCTTCTTTTCTGGGTCTCCGGGAGCTGGCGCTTATCTTGGCAACTCTGGGCCTGAGGCGAGACACATTCTGAATTGGTGGCCACCACACAGAGCAGGACACACAGACACACACATTCTCACACAAATGGACAATTTTCCAAAACCAGTTCACCTGAAACACATGTCATTGGACTGCGTTTGGAGGAAACCCACACACGCACTGGAAGAACATGCAAACTCACATGACTGGGACTCAAACTCACTTCTTGCTTTTTGGGGGAAAAACTGATTATGGTCATTTTTCAACTCTCGCCGGTTTCCTCTCCACTCACAAAACCATGTGTTTCATTATATTGAAAACACGTGATTGTATAAATTTGTGTGTTTCTCTCAGAAGTTTTATTGCTGATCTGAGGTGTTTATCCTGCCTCCAGGAATTGGAAAACCAGGACAGTCCAATAAAATATCTTCTACAGAAAACGTGTAAAGTGCTAAATGGAAAGTGTGAAGTGAATGAAGTGCGAGGTGAGTTTTGTGGTTGGTTTATTTGTTGTTGCTGACACAAAATGGACAGTAAAGTCTATCTTTAAAATGAAAAGTCCTCAATAAACGGCTTTGTTTTCTGGGATTTAAAACCTCCGTCGAGATTTGCTGCTGTAGCAGTCTTAGTAGCGTTTAACAGTAGCTGCCTACCACAATCACATTTCTGCAGATTATCCTGGAATTCCACAAGGAAAAATCCAGTCATTAATTACTCGCCCTCATGTTCTTCCAAAACTTAGAGGTTAGTTTGCTTTGCCTCAGTGTTTTGCAGATTTTTTGTGTTAAATCTGACAAGAAACTATAGAATGTAAGCAGAGTGTAATACAGGCGGTTTGAAAACATCAGATGCTGGTGTTCATCACTCTTTGATTATTTCATGTGACTCATGGAATTAATTCTCAATCTCTGTAGATTACTATTTTCAGATTGTTTTTGTACATTCCGTTTCTGTTTCATATTTTTGGTTTGGTCAATGATTTGGTTATTATGTACAGTATTATCAGTCAGATGTATATTTTTGTACTTATTTTGAGTGTTTGTTATTTTGTCAGTGTCAAAGATAAAAAAAAAAAAGATTTTCAAATAACATTTTCAGCGTAACTATGTAACTATGTAAATTCAATTCTTTTTCAGATTACTGCCAGTTATCTTCAGAATTTCTCGTTTTTTTTATCCATTTTTATTTATTACCTTGTTTCATTTTAAAAACAAAAACAAATTGTGAAATATGGATTTGTTTTTAATGGATGGTAAATTCAGTATTGCTTATTTATTTCAGAATCAGAAGAATCAGCTTTAATGGCCAAGTTTGCACAGAACAACAAGATATTTTGTGGTCTGACCCTGTCTTTGTTCCCTCTTATTACAGTTACGGTAGAAGTAAAATGCACACCATATTTACAGTTGACTTATAATTATAGTTATTCACATAATTGTTCAAATAATAAAAAGGCGGCTCTCAATAAAGCATTCAACAGTTGCACAAATGTTACACCTAAACTGCACATATTTGCTGTGAGATTCAACATATTCAGTATAAAAATTCAGTTTTAGAGTTAAATATCATTTAAATCAAATGAAACGCTTTTTTGATTTTCTGCAACATCATTCTTGTAAAGACCCTGTGTCACATGATCCTTAAAAAATGGATTTGATTTGCTAAAGCGCCTCTGATTGGTCTAATTATCAGACAGATGTTTTTTCCCCTTAATATTCTCGGAACATTTTGCTGTAAATGCTGAAAACCACAAACCGGCAGCTGCTAGCGTGACTCTCCTGTCGGCTCGGCAGAAGTGTGTGTTTTATGTGCTGTGCAGTGTTGTGTTGCATAAGTTGGTAAATGTGATCGCTTGTTAAAAGCTGCTCTAGAAAAATATTCAAGCTCCAATAACACACACACACACACACACACACACGCACACACACACACACACAGGCCTGGAGCCTGACTGTTAAAGAAACTCTAGATGGCCGGAAAAGTAACCCAGACACACACACACACACACACACAGAATGATGTCATGGTGCAGCTTCAGGCCCCGGGGCCTGTTTCAGAGTAAAATGTGTGTCCCGCGTGAGAGTGTAAAGCGCAGTAATAAACGATGTGAGTGCTGGAAGCTCTATGAGGCAGAACAGTAACTTTTGGAAAGTAGTTTCTAATCTGAAGAAGTGTCTTTTTTGCAAGTAAAAAGGAATCATATGCTTGTAACTGAATGAATAGCTTATTATGAGTGTGTTTTGGTGAATGGGTAGTTTCCAGACGCGGTTGGTTGCCGTTTGAGACCTTTAGGTTGAATCAAATGGTTTACGCAAGTGTGCTGCGTGGTGTGGGATGGTGCCAGTTTACTTCTTCACGGCTTCAAGTGTCACCGCCGCTCACATACACACCACTGAAACTGAATCTGGTAACACTATTCAGCTCCTTATCTTGTCCTGTATCATGTCTTATTGTACAGAATTACAATGACAATAAAGATGGTCTTATCCGTCTTTAATCAGACACTTAAAAGTCTGTCTGTCTACTCAATTATTATCTATCTGTCTTTCTGTATGTCTACTCCCTGTTGATTCATCTACCTTCCCGTCTGTCTGTCTGTCTGTCTGTCTGTTTGTTTGTCTGTCCGTCTGTCTGTCTGTCTGTCTGTCTGTTTGTTTGTTTGTCTGTCCGTCCGTCTGTCTGTCTGTCTGTCTGTCTATCAATCTATCTATCTACCTTCATGTCTGTCTGCTTGTCTGTCTGAACTTACTTTTTAATCTAAATCACTGTCTCCCTGTATATCTGTTTATCTATTTATCTGTCTTTCTGTCTACTTGGCTGTTTGGATACACAGACACACTCTGTCTGTCTGTCTGTCTGGCTGGCTGGCCGTCTCTCTGTCTGTCCGTCTCTCTGTCTGTCTGTCTCTCTGTCTGTCTGTCTGTAAGTCTGCTTCCCCACTGTAGTTTCATCTTGTGGTGGTGACATCATCAGTTTTTTTTTTTTTTAACTCTGGTGGGTGTGGCTTCTGTTGTCTCGTCTCCTTGCAGCTGAAGTTTTATAGGTTGTAATACCCTGTTAACCGACACACTATGAAGACACCTTGGCTGGTGACTTTTATCTTATCATAGTAGCAGAGATGCAGGAGTGATGGAGGCTTAGAACCGTGAGCATCAGTGGCACAGCAGTTACAGCAGCCAATATAATTTCCCTAATCAGACAATAAAAGACAGAGAAATGTTAATCAGTTACTCCGGTTCTAATTGAAGCTTCTCAGATTTTAAATATTTTCAGATTAAGATTAAATCGGATGCTGAATATATATTTTTTATTACTTTTTGAGAGGAGACTAGCGAAAGAGAGAGATGGAGAGAGAGAGAGTGAAAGAAAGAAAAAAACAAGATAAAAGGTACTTTGTGTGTGTGTGTGTGTGTGTGTTTTAGGTGCGTGTATACATACGTATAGGAAAGTATGTGTATGTATATAATATGTATATATATATATATATATATATATATATATATATATATATATATTATTTTCTGCATAAGCAAATAGTGTTGTTGTATGTATGTACCGTATATGTGTGTGATTGTGTATTTATACTTAATCACTTGATCTATTTTTTTATGAAACTCGAAACACATGAGGGTGAACGAGAATATGAATACAGAACACTCTTAAATTTCCTTCTTTTGTGTTAAAAAGACAAGTGTGGTGAAAAAGTACCAGTGAAAACAGCCCACAAACTATTGGACCATGAAGGAAAACATTATGGAACTGAAGAGAAGGTATGTAAGCGCGCAAACACTCTTTGACAGCGCAGGAAATATTACAGGCCCAGAGCTGCAGCTGAAGGGAAGGGAGACCTGGAGGATTCTCAAGAACCTTCCGGAGAGAATACTGAATTTCAAATGTGAAATACCTTGAGTTCTGTAGGGAGAGCCGTCAGCTTAATGCCCTGAAACCTGGAGGCTTTATTTTCCCCAGGTGAACGTTTTTTCACCTCCTTCCATCCATTTATTTCTGTTCTGGAACGACTTCAACAGCCCCAAACGTGTTGGTTTTTGAGCTTCGTGTCGAGAGACATATATTCATAAAGCAGGTATTTGGCTGGAGACACTGTTCTGCAATTCTTTGTGTTAAAATCTGTCCTTGACTGAAAAGAAGTGGCAACATTTTAATTGTAACTCAGCTCAACATGTTTTACAAGTTAACCAGCTAACTAAAACATTAGGTAGTTTAGCTCCATGCTTAAATATTATTTACTTCCTGCATATCTATATCTGTCTGTCTGCTTATATGTCTGTCTTGTCTGTCGTTCCACTGTAGTTTAATCTGTGTGACTGTCTGTCTAGTTTCCTACCTAAACAGCAGCTGTTCTGTTTATTTATTTGTCTGCCTGTCTAGACATACATCCATCCGTCTGTCTGTCTTTCTGTCCCTCCATCCGTCTGTCTGTGAAGTTGGTTTATGTATTACTATACAGACACATTCGGAAACGAATCCATGATCTGATGTTTAAACACCAGCGCTCTACAGACTGAGCTACTGGGAAAGCTGTCTGTCTTTCAGCTGGTCTGTCCTTATGTCTGTATTTCTTTCTGTCCCTCCATCTGTCTCTATATTTGTCTACCTGTCTGTTTTTATACCAGTTTTTTTATTCGTCTGTACTTATATCTGTATGTCTGTCTGTCTTTCTGGATGTCCGTCTGCCTTTCTTTCGTATCCTGTTTATGTGCATGGGCTGTTGTCTCCATCAATTTCCCTTTGATAATGTTACAAGGTCAGATTCTCCCTGAATTCTTTATACGTACGCCCACAAAGGAGGCTTCTCAGAGGCCGAAGCCCCTGTAGTAGCCTGTTGCCAGGGGCCAGAACAGCAAAAACAGACATGAGAAGGTTTAAGTTTCTCCTGAGGGGCTACACACCATCTAAAATAACCCTGTACTGGCCCAGGAGAGACGCAGTGAGATCCGCAGCAAACTGTGGCCCCTCAGACAGACAGACAGACAGAGAGAATGAAAAGAAAGGCAACAATAAACTAATAGATGAATGAGTGAGTGAGTGATAGTAGAGAGAATGACAGGGTGTGAATGTATTGGATATTATGGAAATGGAATAGAAACCAGAAGCGATTAAGATAAAAAAAAAAAAGAGAGAGCAAGAATAAATAACAGATGGAAAAAGAGAGTTCAAATATAATAGAGGAAAAAAAGAAAAAACAAAAGAAAGAAATAAGAAATAAATAAATAAATAAATAAATAAATGAGTGATGAATTATAGAAGTAAATAGAGTGATAGAAGTGGTAGTGGAGGGGAGGGGGGGGGTGTAAAAAAAAGTTAAACTGCCATAGAAACCAGGAGGAGACTAAGATGGAAAGATTGAAAGAGAGAAAACTGAGTAAGTGATGGAAGGAGATTGGAGTTTAGAGAAAATAAGAGAAAGAGTCGGAATGAACGAGAATGAGTAGTCAAAATAGAGATCAAATATGAGACACAGAAAATAGAGAGAGGGGAGAAGACAGAGATAAAGAGAAATAGAGAGAGAGAGAGAGAGAGAGAGAGATGTATAGAAATGAGAGCAAAAGAGAATCATATGAGCTGTTAAATGAATTATTAAGGAAATAGGAATTTTTTGCTTTATTTTGCTCTTATTGTGATTCTTGTTTTATCTTTTTATCGTAACACAACCCTTCAAAAAGAGATAGACGAGACTCCTCGACTCTGACCAGATATGCTGATTGTGGCTCGCCCGGATCGCCCACTATGGCCCCCTGGCTGCAGCTTCAAAGCTAAGGCTAATTTTGCCCGCTAATGTGCGCACCTGGGAGTTATGGTATAGAGAAGCGTCTCAGTTATGCTCAGAGACGTCTCAAGTGAAGCAAGTGAGCCAGAGGTCCGGCGGGCAGAGAAAGGTCGAGTCTTAAGCACTTCTATTAATACACAGTCACACATGAGGCAGGAAAACGACACTGCTGCTCTTAAGATGCTTGAGCTGTTGATCTGAGCGATGGAGATGAAAACAGGCTGTACAACAGACAACTGCACAAGTTCCTCAGGTTCTGGTTGTCGTCACTCTCGGCCTGATGGGAAAGTCAAAGAACTTTTTGGATTGTTTGGATTTTGTGCTTTTTTTGTTCTTACTAGATGAACATACAAATATGAACAAACATTCAGTATAACATAACAAAACATTTTCCAAACGCACATGGAGAAAAGAATATAATTAAAAAAACATAAAAAAGTGTGTGTATGTGTGTGTGTGTGTTTTCTTCATGTGCATTTGGAAAGTTTTGTGTGTCAAAGCTTAAAATGTAATTTAAAACAATTGTATCAATCAGATTTGTGATTTTACATTATTAATATACTTACACGCAAACACACAAATACACACAGAAAAAATATGTTCACACACGTATTTATGTATGTGAAGATATTATATTGGATATATTGGATATGAAGATACAGTATTCTTACAAATGCTATTCATTTACTCATACACACACACACACACACACACACACACACACACACACACACACACACACACACACACACACATCTGCATAAATACATCTACACACTTCAGACTTTTTCTTTTATTTTCCCATACTTTTTATCATAAAGAAACACAAATTGTTCTTATTAGATTTAAATCCACTTACTTATTCCATTACTTCACAATCTACACACACACTAGATTAATGGATGGATGGATGGTAGACAGATAGATAGACAGACAGAAGATAGATAGATAGATAGATAGATAGATAGATAGATAGATAGATAGATAGATAGATAGATAGATAGATAGATAGATAGATAGATAGATAGATAGATAGACAGATAGACGAAGGACAGGCAGACAGGGAGAAAGAGAAACGGACTCACAGACCGAATATCTTTAAATATTTACAGATGGAAATATAAAAGCAGGTATTTGTGGAGTATGTTTTATTTTTTTTAAGAATATAAATGTGATGGGAGACGCTACAGTAAATATTGCTCTTTCACATTCCATCTGTGTTTGTAATGTCTAACGCTGTTCGCTCATCTCTGGAAATAACACTAGGGCTAATAATACAAACAGAAAGTCATAAGAAATAATACAATAAATGCGTTTTTTATTAGGTCTTAGTGCTCTGGGCTTGAGGGTTTATGGATGAAATTGTGTGTGTGTGTGTGTGTGTGTGTGTGTGTGTGTGTGTGTGTGTGTGTGTGTGTGTGTGAATGTTTAAGGGGTTAAATCCTCCATGCCTCTCGGTCGGGTGTTATAGTCCTGTTTAATGTAAACACTGAGAGAACACACGGCCGACAGCAAGATTAATGAAGCGAGAGGGAGGAGAAGAAAAAATGTCATGTGTAACAGAGGGAGGAGAGAGAAAGAGGAATTACTGCGCAAATCTGTGCGCGCGTGTGTGTGTGTGTGTGTGTGTGTGTTTATTTAAACATTATGATGTATTAAACACAAAACCACTGCTCCAATCTTACACATTATCACCAGCACCCAAAAATCTACCCATTATTCAGAGATAGAGAGCGAGAGACAGACTGCCAGACAGCTAGTCAGAGAGAGGGAAAAAGTGTAAAAGAGAGAGTGCAAGAGAAATAGAAAGGGGGTGGAGAGAGAGAGAGAGAGAGAGACACAGACAGACAGACAGACAGACAGA
>CM051502.1:24362618-24416545 GCA_028031935.1 Paedocypris micromegethes
AAAAAAAAAAAAAAAAAACTTGAGTAAATGGACTTTGTTACTTGTTATGTATTTTTGTTATTACTTTTTCTTTCTACTTGATTACATTTTTTATTGAGCATCTGTACTCTTTACTTCACTAGATTTGAATGGACACTTACCGTTACTCGTTATTGTACAAACAAATAGCCATCTTTTTCTACCTTTTTCTTAATAGGAAATACAACCTCATAAAGAGTTTCTAAATTAAGTAAAATACTTTTTTTTTTTTTTACTTTTAGTTAAGTCTTCTTGGAAATGATGACTTGTAATATAGTAATGTTTACAGTAAGGTTTCCATACTTTTACTGAAGTATTATTTATTGTACTTTTTACACCACTGTGAAAAAGTCAAAGCAAAGTTTGACCCCCAAAATCCTAAAAGTTGGGCATCATTAGTTGAAAAATGAACTAGTTCAGGACTTCTGAATTTAAAACAACCTATTCAGGAATCATAAAAATTAGTTCTGTGTGTTACTGGAATGTCACTGCCATGTTTCTAATAACATTTGCACATGTTGTCGTATTTCTGTGTATTACAGGGAGGACTGCGAGCACTTTCAGCTCGGTTCTCCTGACGTGTCACTGGCGACAGACACACTGAGGGATCTCCAGGAGTGTTCAGAGATGTGGGAACTGTATGAAGAGTTTCAGCGGGGGCTGGATGAAAATGCAGAGCAGGACTGGATCTTCTTCAGGTCTCCAGCACATCCCAGAAACCAACACTTTCACATGTAGCCATGTGTTTTATTAATAGTTTGAATCCCGTTTTCTGTGCAGGAGTAAGACTCATGTATTCGAGGAGTTTCTCTTTGCTTGGCAGGACAAACTGAGAAAGCTGCAGGAACATACCAGCATGTCTGTGAAACTGCAGAAGGAAGTGGACAGATATAAGGTCAGGGTTGTATTGATTGAACAAAGAGAGTACATGGCATTTTAAAAATGTTAAAATGAAAAGTAGATTTTAGGGTATTATTAGCTTGAGACGTTATTGTATTATTTTTTCCAGATTTGTTTTTCCTCTAGAAATGTAAAAATTTCTCAAGTTTTTGGCAAAATTCCATTCACTAATTTTGCATAATTTCCATTTACTCGTGTAAGAGAATATGTGTGACTACCATGTTTTTCGAACTATAAGGCACACGTAAGATACTAAAACATGTTTCAAAATTGACAGTGCGCCTTGTAAAGTTATAAAAAGTTTAAATTAATTAAAAACTCAAAGTCTAAATTTCTCAATCTTAAAAGAGATTAATTGATTTCTTCAGATAGATACAAAGGTACAATGGAGACAGTTCTTCTACAATCTGTCTACAATGGAGACAGATCTTATCAAAGTTCATCTCAGTCAATCATGCGCTTAATTGTAATAAAAAATGTAGTCCAGATGTAGTATTTAATCATTTAATCAATACGAAAATTAATAGAGTTTTGAAGAGTTTGATGCGTTTTATTTCAGGCGGTAGTTCCGGTGTTGAAATACGTGCGTGGTGAGCATCTCTCCCAGGAGCACTGGCTGGACCTTTTCCGCCTCATCTCTCTCCCCAGAGGAACCACACTGGAGCAACTGCGCTTCAGAGATCTGCTGAGAGTGGCAGATAACATCATACACCAAGCCATGGAGCTCAAAGTACACACACACACACACACACACACATACGCGAAACTGGTGAACCATGCCCTACTGATGTTCTTCTCCTAGGATCTGAACAGTCGTGCCCAGGCGGAGGTCACCATCCGCGAGGCCCTGCGGGAGCTGGAGCTGTGGGCCGCGGGGGCTTGTTTCACCCTGACCGATTACACGGACAGTCAGGGCAAATCTCTGCGCTTCATCAAGGACTGGAGGGACGTGGTCAACCAAGTGGGCGACAACCGCTGCTTGCTGCAGTCGCTCAAAGACTCGCCGTACTACCTGCGCTTCCAGGATAAAGTCTCGCTTTGGGAAACTCGACTCTCTGACCTGGACGAGTACCTTCAGAACCTCAATGTCATCCAGAGGAAGTGGGTCTACTTGGAGCCAATCTTTGGGCGAGGTGCATTGCCACAGGAGCAGGCACGTTTTCAAAGGGTTGACCAGGATTTTAGGTGCGTAGAGGAGTGTAGAATGCTGTGATTGCTGTGAAAGAGACTGATGGATGCTTGTCTTGGTTTCTGTGTAGAACCATCATGTCAGATGTCCAGAGAGATAGCAGGGTGACCTCTCTCACCACACTCGCCGGTATCAGAAACTCACTCGTCACCATCCTGGACCAGTTACAACGCTGCCAGAAATCCCTCAATGAATTCCTGGAGGTACAGACTTTGAATTATTGTGTTGTGTGATTAATAAGAACTCTCAAAAGCAAAATAACATGGCAAAAATAGTAATACATTGCCCGCAAAAAAAAATGTTCTTTATCAAATGACCCATCTTCGATGCCAACCATTTTCGGTGCCATTTTTCATTCTTGAGTCACCAAGAAAACAACATTTCTGTAAATAACTGGAGGAAAAAAGTATATTTGTTTAGTAATTATCGATACTAAGCTGTTTTGTTTATGTATTGATTATAATTGATGTACTGAGAAAGTCCTTTATTCATCCCACAATGGGAGGATTTCCTTGTTACAACAGCAGTACAATAATAATAATAATAATAATAATAATAATAATAATAATAATAAAAACAGCATCAAAAAGTATATACATCTTAAAAAAAAAGTGATTAATTAGTGATCCATTAAAACATTTTTTTATCAAATGCTCACTTCTCACATCCATTCAAATGTGTAGGAATATATGTATATATTTAAATGTATCATTTTACATATATTTATGATGATCAATAATTATATGGTAATGATACATGAATACAAAGGCAAAAATAAATGAGAAATGTGCCTTTATTAATCGAACATATACATTATTAGAGCTTTTGTTTTTATTTCGCAGGAAAAGCGCTCTGCCTTTCCTCGCTTTTACTTTATCGGCGACGATGATCTGCTGGAAATTCTGGGACAAGCCACAAACCCAACAGTCATACACACACACCTGAAGAAGCTTTTTGCAGGTAACACACTGAACTTCAGGAGCTTCTTCACACACCTTTGAGTGTGTAATTTACGTTCATCTTGTGTGTGTCGAAGGCATCAGCAGTGTGGAGTTTGATGAGAGTTTCCACAGCATCACTGCCATCAGCTCTCTGGAGGGCGAGAGGGTCCTACTCCATAAAGCTGTCAGCATCTCCAGCGAGGTGGAGGTCAGATCAGTAACATCTGCTATTTTGAAAAACATTTGCTATTTTTACATTTTTTGTTGTTTTTGTTGTTAATTTTAAATGGTATTGTCATTTACTGTTTCGAGATAATAATCTATTTTTACAACTGCCTTTTCAAATTCTTGATATTTTAGCGCGGATTTACACGCTAAGAATTACAGTAAATGCAAACTAATAGTGTGCATGGGTAAAATTAAAAAGTTGCAAGAGCGAAGTACAAATGAAATGACATGATTTAACAGAGAAACGCTGCTGTAACGGCTAATGCGCTGCAGGCTGCGAAATCTCCGGCCTTCTTATTACGTCTGTGGTTTGAATAATGATTAGTTTAGATTTTGTTCACGTGCTTCCTTGTTTACTGTTTATTTGGCCTTGTAATTAAAGCCGACGTTCCACATCTGTAGCCGTTAGTTAGTGTTAAGTGTTGAGCATTAGTGATGTATTGTTCCTGAGTCTAGAGATTTCTAGAGTGTTTCTGTGTGTGAGTCTCCAGGAGGTTTATTCATTTGTTTGTGCTTCCCGCTGCAGCACATTTGACAGTCGTGACTGACGTTTCTCTGCTAACTCATTGTTTTAAACACAAAAAGTCACAGTTTTGGTTCCCAGTGATATATCAACTGCTGGTTTTGCAAAATGAAATCATCCCTCTTCAGTGCTTCAGTGTTGCTTTAACCCAGGAGTGCCCAAGCTTTTTAATTTGCGGGCCACTTTGGGTTCTAACATTTGACAAAGGGGCCGGACCGGGCTCGGGGAAAAAAAATACACATTTTAGGATATACACATTTTTGTATATATTTTAATATTTAACATTAAATAGTGTTTATTTTTATTAAAAAATGCATAAAAAAAGAAAAAATAGATATAATTCTAAAATGCAAATTAAGTGATTTAGTAACTGCTTTTTAAAATGTGTTCATAAATAAAGCAATAAAAACCTTCATAATGGAACTTTGAAAAAATATATGATTTTGATTTAATATTTTACAAGCTCGGGTGGGCGTGGTGAAACAAACCGTATTCGTTTGAGATCACATGGTGTGTTCACGCGCTGAACCGCTCCGAGAGCGTTTGAAAGTTGAGTTAAACGAGGCAAAAGAGCCGAACTTCCCATCACTATAATGAAGACATTCTGTGCAAAAACACTGCTACGTGCTGTGACATACCAAACGGATTGGTCGAATTTGCAGTAAATTTGCGGTGATTGGATGAAATTGCAAGGTCGCAAGTAAATCGTGGGGTTTCGCTGAATTCGCGTGAATTGGCGCGATCGCGAAATCCTGGAGGGACTGAATACTGGCCGCGGGCTGTATTCCATTCATTTTATGAACCAAGTCACGGGCCGGTCAAAATTTGATTAAGGGCCGCATTTGGCCCTTGGGCCGGACTTTGGACATGCCTGCTTTAACCGCTTACCAGGGTTTTTACGAGTGCTTAAAATCCTTGAAAATGCTGTTTTAAAGGTCTTGCAAATGCTTGAACATTTGCACTCTTGCACATTGTTCATTAATCATGAACACCTTTGTTGTTGCAGTGTCCCTGGCCGAGCGTTACCCGTGGCAAAGCGTTACAACATTCACTAATTAAAACACACTTTGCTAAAAATGTAAAAGAATGTCTAGTTTCTTTCTTTAAATGGTTAAAATACAAATTTGCCTATAATGTTAGTAAGATCTACTAAAATGTAATATTCAATTTTTTTCCACCAGTAGCACAAAACGTTCCCCCAAAATGGTAATGTTTCATTTTGATTGTGTTTAGGCATAGTTTTAAATATAAATTGTACTACAACTATATTGTGCTGGACTGTAAAAGTGCTTGAAAACTGCTTGAATTTTATCCTTCAGAAAGTGTAGAATCCCTGACTTACTTAAATGCAATAAATGCTCTGTAACTGGTATTTGACAGGTTTGGCTGAGTGCGCTCTGTGCGGAGATGAAAAACACCCTCCAGCGTCTTTTGTTCGAGTGTGTAAATGCTGGAAGAAAAGGAACTGTAGACCCCACACGCTTTCCTTCTCAGGTAAAACACACAGATTTTTGGACTAAAGGCTTTCTGGTGTTTTAGGTGCCACTGATGTGACCCTGCTTTTAGATCCTGTGTCTAGCAGAGCAGATCCAGTTCACGGCGGATGCTGAGAACGCCATACGACAGCAGAACCTTCACCAGCTGGAACAGGAACTCGCAGCCAAACTGGAGAATTACACCAGTGTGAACGTGAACACGGACGACACTGCAGGTACACACACACAACACCATCAAAAGAGTGTTTTTACTACTGTTGGAGTGTAAATGTGAAGTGCAAATGCAGATAAATTAAGTGAAGTAGAAAAAAATAGAAAGAAATACTGAAACTGAAAAAAGTATATAAGACAATTGTTTTTTGTGATCAACCTCCATCAGTCGAGTTTTGATTGGCCGAGTTGTGACCTCGACTAATGAGCAATTGACACTCCCATAAAATTACATTAACAGAATATTATACTAAGACAAAAAATCTCTTGGTCAAAATATTTCACGATGCATATTTGTGATATCTTTTTGTGAGATATGTCTGCGCTAAACATCTGGTTTAATGTTGCTGTTTTTCTTCTCTACAATGTCCAGAGTCCAGGGTCCTGCAGCTGAAACTAAAAGCTCTGATTCTGGACGTGATACACAGCATCTCGGTGGTCCAATGTCTGAAAGAAGCTGAGGTTCACAGCACCGATGACTGGATGTGGAAGAAACAGTTGCGCTTCTACCTGAACTCTGAGCAGTGTTGCTTCATACAGATGGTGGATGCGGAGTTCAGCTACACCTACGAGTACCAGGTGAAGAGCCTGTGCCTGGAAATACTATGGATTCACTGATACTCTAAATAAAATGGATTCACTATACACAAAAACGAATGGACTGCTAAAGTGTGACAGTGCTTTCCGAATAGTTTTTGAGGCCAGAGTGGAAAAGGTTGCTTTAATTTCTTTTTCTTTTTTTCTATTTTAGGGAAACGCTCCGAAACTGGTTCACACACCCCTGACTGACAAATGCTATTTGACACTGACCCAAGCCATGAAAATGGGCTTGGGTGGGAATCCCTACGGCCCGGCCGGAACCGGAAAGACGGAGTCTGTCAAAGCTCTTGGAGGATTGTTTGGTAGACAAGTGCTTGTCTTCAACTGCGACGAGGTACACGGACATGAAGCCTACTGATCTTGGAGTAGTGTGACAATGTTTTTTTCATTGGTGTAAAATACTCGAGTAAATATCTATGTTCTGCATTGAGGTGTTAAATGTATTTTCTACATAACAACTCAAAAATTGTTTCTTGTTTTTCACATTTCTTGGTGTTTTTAGCCTAAATTCAGTACAAGTAAAATATTTAAGTTCATTTAAAATGGGATACTTTGTGACTTTTACTCAAGTCTTCTTGCAATTGGTAATTTGTACAGAAGTAATCTTTACAGTAAGGCATCTGTACTTTTACTCAAGTATGGTTTTCAGGTACACCTCTGGCTTTTTTCATGCGGCTAAATTTGTTTTAGGGTATAGATGTGCAGTCCATGGGTCGGATATTTGTGGGTCTGGTGAAATGTGGAGCGTGGGGATGTTTCGACGAGTTTAACCGTTTGGAAGAGGCTGTGCTTTCTGCTGTCTCCATGCAAATCCAAGCCATTCAGAACTCACTGAAGAACCACCGAACCACATGTCATCTACTTAATAAAGAGGTGAAGCTTGGCTGATGACTTCATACAATCGTAAGCAGTAGAAAATGAATGGATGGATGAGTCTCAACAGTAAAGACATTGATGCTTTCTTTGCAACTTGACTCAAAATCTGACGGTTTGTTCATTATAATGGCAACCATAATAAAAATCTAGCTTACCTACAGTACACGTTTTTATTAAAAATGACAGAAAACAGACTTTTGCTGTTTTTTTCAGGTTGAGATGGATCCCAATTCAGGTGTCTTCATAACCATGAACCCCGCTGGTAAAGGCTATGGTGGCCGACAAAAGTTGCCAGATAACCTGAAGCAGCTCTTCCGACCAGTCGCCATGACAAGTCCTGATAATGAACTCATTGCCGAGGTCATTCTGTATTCAGAGGGATTTAAGGAAGGAAAAGTGCTTGGGAGAAAACTGGTTGCTGTGTTCAATTTGGCCAGGTAAGTGTGTGTAAATGTGTTCGGGGAAAGTAATTAAATGATTTTCTTTCTGCAAACAAATGCTGATGTACTTTGCTCGTGTTGTGGAGTCATTTAAATCAAATTGAATTGAAAAGATCTTTATATGTCCCCCATTGGAGAAATTGCATTTTACAACAGAAAAGTGAGTATATAAAAACACATCTATAAATAAACATAAATAACAAACTGTGGTATTATGAAAACGATGTACCACATATTAAATGGTTCTGTGTAAGTTGAAGGAAAATTGATACACTAAGTACGTATGTATATGCTTCTTTCTCCTGTGTGATTGGATGTTTCAGGGAATTGTTAACTCCGCAGCAGCACTATGATTGGGGTTTACGAGCTCTCAAGACGGTTCTGAAGGGTTGTGGAAGTTTACTCCACATACAGAGACTGAACCAAAAACCCAGTATGAGCCTCCTATCTTCTCAAATCAAGAGATCTCTTACACATTATCTAATTCTAAGTGCTTGTCTAATCCCATTGTCTCTGTAGTAAAGGAGAGCGGATTGGTAGTTCAGGCTTTGAGGCTGAACACCATGTCAAAGTTGACGTTTACCGACAGCTCTCGCTTTGACGCTCTTGTGAAGGATGTGTTTCCTGGCGTGGACATAAAGGACGTGGAGTATGAGACGCTCAGATCTGCCCTGCTTGTCGTCTATGAAGAAGCGCGGCTAGAAATCATCTCTAGTCAGGTAGACCATCACCTCACCAGAAACCAGAAAAACCCTCTGAATTTCTATGAATGTATTATATATAATGTAATGTAATTATTATGTTCATAGCTAATTATAGCTTTATACTTGTGCGATTCATTGATAATATTATTGAAAATGCAATTAACCGAAGCCAGTTGTGTGATTATTCACAATTTGAGGTCCTAATTCAGGGGCTGGGAACATGTTTGACTAAGAGACAAACGATCTAATATTTCACAATGTATACAATATTTATACGTTTTTTTAATCAACGTAATGTGCAAGAACGTTACCATGATACTCAGATGCAATGATATTAACTGAAAACTACACTTCAGTATGTTTTATCTGTGAAATAATTATCTGATGCATTTCCTAATCTTTTTTCACATATGACACACATTTCTTTCAGATTATAAGGTGCACACTCAATTTTAAACATGTTAGGATTTTCAGTGCGCCTTATTGTCACAATGAAGCGGTTGTAAAAACATTTATTGTCACATGCACAAGTTCCCTGTGTGATACAATTCTTACATAAGAGTTCAAGAGCGATACAATACTACAAACTATATCATTATTTACAGAAATTTACAATATAATATTATGGAAAAAAGATATTTTTGAGAGCTAGGAGTCATCATCTGGCTGGTGAGCCACAGGTTCCCGACCCCTGTCTAAATGCTTTGCACTGTTTGAGTAGATGAAGAAGGCTCTGGAACTATATGAGCAGCTCAAGCAGCGGATGGGTGTGGTGGTGGTTGGTCCCAGTGGGGCTGGGAAGTCCACGCTGTGGAGAATGCTCCGAGCCGCACTCGGGAAGATGGGTCATGTGATCAAGCAGTACACTATGAACCCCAAAGCCATGCCACGGCAGCAGCTTCTGGGCCACATCGACATGGACACACGAGAGTGGTCCGACGGCGTACTGACCTCCTCCGCAAGACAGGTGGTCCGAGAGCCACAGGGTGAGCATCATTGCCCAAATCTGTGATAAAAGTCCCATGAAATTAATACTGTCTTTACGTGAATATAAGCACTCCTCTTTTTTCACATTTTCGACGCTCAAAAACTTGTAGTTCTTACAATCGCCGGTTTCAAATATGCGCTTAAGTTTAAGCCCACATTTTTCTGTATTTCAAGTCAGGAACAATCACAAATAATCGACAACGCGTCGTCTTTGTGCAGTGGCGCGTGTGTGCGTCTATATAATGTTAAACAATGGTCCGTAGGCAGACGTGCATACAGTAAAAGCTTTTATTGGCTCAATAACAGAAATAAAGAAACTTTAGACACCCCGCGACAAAATAACGATTATACTAAATAACAGAGACAACATAACAGAGACATAATAAGATAACTAAATACAGTACAATATTTTATATTGCAACAGAGACTACAAACCACGGCCGCTTAGCTTAGCGCAAACGGCTACAAACGAGTTCAATGTGTCATTGCAGAAAGTCAAATCAGTCAAAAATGAAGAACACGAGCAAGGAGTAAAAAAATCCAAGGAACAGACACAATCAAAACGCTCAGTCGCTGCACAGAGAGCTTGAAGGAAATAAAGTCCTGACCACTAGAATCGACTTTTTGTTGTCTATTATTCAAGTAAAACAATATCAAAATGATACAAGTCACAAGTTAGGTTTGTTAAATATAATTAATTAAACAAAATAAATAAAATAAAATAATAATATTTTTATTAGAATATTATCGTAATTTAACCAGAAACGTAAATATAAAATATGTGTGCCTAAAAATCAGTGGGGTGCCTTTACATTTGCGCAAGTACGGTATCTGAATTTGTTTCTCCATTTCCTGTCGTCCGTCTCAGAGGTGAACTCATGGATCATATGTGATGGAGACATTGATCCTGAGTGGATTGAATCCCTGAACTCTGTCCTGGATGATAATCGTCTACTGACCATGCCTAGTGGAGAAAGGATTCAGTTCGGCCCTAACGTCAACTTCCTGTTTGAGACCCATGATCTGAGCTGTGCTTCTCCAGCCACCATCTCCCGCATGGGCATGATCTTCCTCAGGTAAACTGTTAACCCACAACTCACGGCATCCACATTCACAGCCAATCAAATCTCCCGATTTCATGTGTGTGCAGTGATGAAGACACGGATGTGGGTTCTCTTGTTAAATCATGGCTAATGAGGGAGAACGAAGAGAGTCGTGTGAACTTAGAGACCTGGCTGAATGATTATTTCCACAAAGCTCTTGACTGGGTTCTCAAACAGGTACTGCTATTTTTGAAAAATGTCCAGTTTGTGGAATCTATGCCTACACACTCTTTGTTCGCAGAGTGATTTTGTAGTAGACACCAGTCTGGTTGGGACCGTGATGAACGGCTTGTCCCATCTGAGAGGCGTCAAAGAGAGAGGACAGTTTATTGTCGGACTCATACGAGGCTTGGGAGGAAATCTCGCTTTCAAATGTCGCCAGGAGTTTGCAAAGGAGGTCAGACCTGCAGTCGCGTACTTGGAATTGTAGATGCTCTAAAGAAAGATGATAGTGAAATAAAGGGGGTTGTGCACTCAGTAAAGAGTGTCTGAAAATACTTGAGTAAAGATACGAATACCTTACTGTAAAACTACTCCATTACAAGTTACATATTTCAAGATGACTTGAGTAAAAGTAGTAAAGTACCCAATAAAGTACTGAAGTATTTTACTCTGATTTTTTTTACTTAAATTTTAAGAATTTAGGCTCAAAAACACATGTAGCTCTTTATGAGGTTTTATGTAGAAATTAAATTTACCACCTCAATGTTTCAAAATGGCATAACAAAATGATCAAATTCAAAAGTGCTAATTCATGTTGATGTAATTAAGCTCATAAATATCATCCAGTACCTTCACCTTGTCTGCACAAGAAATTAGTCACGGTAGAAAAGGATGCCGACTTGTTGCTCACAATCACAATGTAACAGTAAGTGTTCTTTCAAATGTGGTGGAGTAAAGAGTACATTTACTGAATCAAAAATGTAGTCAAGTAGAGCGTAAAAGTCGTTTATATTTATAATACACTAAGTACGTATGGTACAAAAATACGTAAGTAAATTACCAAAATCCATTTACTCAAGTATTTTACACCAGTGGTTATACAGCCGCACCCAAATGTGTGTGTTATGTGCAGGTGTTGAGCTGGGCCAGAGAAGCGCCCCCTGACCCACGCAAGCCCCTTGACACCTACTACGATGCCGCGTCTGGCCGGTTTTGCGTGTACGAGCTGCAGCGAGGGGAAGGCGTGACCCTGGATGACCTCTGTAACACACACAACCTCCCTGTCATACACACACCTGACATGCAGCGGGGACTCGACCTCTTCACTCCGTGGCTCTCGTCCAATCAGAGGCAGCCGTTTGTTCTGGTCGGACCAGAGGGGTGTGGCAAAGGGTATGACTCATAGACTCTCAGATTCTGATAGGCTGCATTATAATACAGAATAATCAAGATTATTCTGTATTACAGCACTGTTGTAATATACAATAAATTATTAATTTTCATTATATTGCATAAGAGTATTATATAAAATAAGATGGTATCTATATTACAGTTGTAAAATGTCATTTTACAGTAATCCCTCGTTTATCGCGGTAGATACGTTCCAAGCCCGACCGCGATAGGTGAAAATCCGCGAAGTGGATCCACAACATTTACGTATTTATTTACCACTTATTCAGAATAACTGTCTCGATTAATTATTAAAATATTCTATAAAGATACCATACCATGCCATATTGAATTATGCTGTCTACTGTAGTTTTATAGTTCTATACATTCAATTCTATTTGTTCTAAATATATACGTATATACATATAGACATGCAAAATAGAGTGAAGTACTGGAAATTTTACCTTTTAGTTTAAAATAAATTATGTTAAATATATAAATGCCATATACTGTATATTTTTGTGAGCTTGTTAATGTTGTAATAATATTTCAGTTTATTCTTTTACATCTGTACGCACACTGGTGTTTTAACCCTATTACTACTACTACTACTTCTCTTTCGGCTTTTCCCTTATCAGGGGTCGCCACAGTGAGTCATCCCTTTCCACCTCATTCTATCTTGAGTATCTTCTACTCTGACCCCAGCCAACCTCATGTTCTCTCTAACTACATCCATATATCTCCTCCTTGGTCGTCCTCTTCCCCTCTTCCCTGGCAGCTCCATCTCCAACATCCTTCTACCAATATATTCACTATCCCTCCTCTGCACATGTCCAAACCATCTCAGTCTGGCCTCTCTGACTTTGTTGCTAACACAGGTAACACAAGCTGTTCCTCTGATGTGCTCGTTCCTTATTCTGTCCAACCTCGTCACTCCTAAGGAGAACCTCAACATCTTCATCTCTGCTGCCTCCATCTCTGCCTCCTGTCTCTTTCTCATTGCCACTGTCTCTAAGCCATAGAGCAGAGCTGGTCTCACCACTGTCTTGTTTTAACCCACTGCGTTGTATTGTGTGTTTGTCAGGATGCTCCTGCGGTGTGCGTTTTCTCAGCTTCGCTCCACTCAGATCGCCGTGGTCCACTGCAGTGCTCAAACCAGCTCGCGTCACATCCTGCAGAAGCTCACACACACGTGTCTGCTCATCAGCTCCAACACGGGACGTGTGTATCGACCTAAAGACTGTGAGAGACTCGTGCTCTACCTCAAAGATATCAACCTTCCCAAACCAGACAAGTGGGGCACCAGCAACCTCATCGCTTTTCTTCAGCAGGTCCGAGGCCCGTCATTTCTTATTACAGTATTTACGCAAATATTAGCACCATTTTTTCACAATTTTTGAGGCTCAAAAACTTGGGGGGTGCTTACAATTGCCAATTTCAAATATGCGCGTAAATATACAGTGCATACAGTAAAAGCTTTTATTTTATTTCTTTTACCAGAAATAAAGAAACATTAGACACGCCGCGACACTTAACAGAGACAAAATAACACTGGAAGAAGTAACTAATAAATACAATATTTTATATTACGACAAACAGAGACTACAAATCAAGACTGCTTAGCTTAGCTTAGCACAACCAGCTACAAATAAGTCCAATGTGTCATTGCATAAAGAGTCGAAACAGTCGACAATGAAAAACACGGGCAAGGAGTAAAAAAATCCAAGGAACAGACACAATCAAAACGCTCAGTCGCTGCAAAGGGGATAATTATCCTTCCTCTTCACACGGCGTCGGTCAAACAGAGATCTCGACTTTGACTTTTTGTTATATATTATTCAAGTAAAAAATGCTACACAAGTTGAGTCGCAAGTTAGGTTTGTTTAATAAAGAAAAAATAGTATTTTTTAAACAAAACAGTAATGTAATTGAACCAGAAATGTTTACTTTTTTCAGAATTTTTATTTTGTGCCTGAAAAATCATGGGGGTGATTATATACGCTTAAATACGGTAATTATTTTTTTAAAATGTCTGAAAATGTATTTAATGTTTTCTCCAAAGGTGTTGACATACCACGGTTTTTATGATGAAAACCTAGAGTGGGTTGGAATGGAAAATATCCAGATTGTTGCCTCCATGTCAGCAGGGGGCGCTGTGGGCCGACACCCTCTGACCTCACGTTTCACCTCAACCGTTCGGATCTGTGCCATAGAGTGAGTTCCGACCTACACACACACTCACACAGCTCACTAATATACATTCTTATCTGTAGTTATCCAGAAAGAGATCAGCTACAAACCATCTACAGCGCTTACCTTAAACCTGTGCTGCAGAGGACTCTGGGTAATGATCCCACTTGGAGCTCCATGGGAAAAATCCACCAGCTGTCTGGTTCAATGGTGCAGGTCTATGAGCAGGTCAGCGGCGGTTCAGGTTCAGATATGATGCTGATGTGATGGTCTACATGTGATGCTCATGTGATGGTCTTCATTTGATTTGTGATTTCAGGTGAAAGGCAAATTCTCAGTAGATGATCACAGCCACTACCTGTTCACTCCTTGCATGCTCACACAGTGGGTGCTGAGTCTACTGCGATACGACCTGAGCGCCGGTGAGCTAGCTCAATGCTAAAGCTAAACTTTGTGTAAACTGGAAAACACTTTTTCGCAACAGATGACAAAATATTTAATTTCTTGCACAAACCATCTCAATTCTTAATAAAGCATGTGTGATGATTAATAATCATTTAATGGTTAGCATAGTCATTGTTTAGGTTTTTTTATTCATGTAATTATTTATCATTTATGTTTTTTACATTTTCTAATGTTTCATGTATAATTTACATTGTATATATTCACAGTGACATTAAAGACTTTCTTTTTCTATTTGTTAAAACTTGTGCGCCTTTATCATATTTTTTTCAGTCTAGAAGGTGCACCGAAAATCCTAAATAATTGTTAAAAAAATAATAAAATAATTGGTTGTGCACTTTATAATCTAGAATAAAAAAGTGTACCTTATGCAAAAATGTTTTAATTATTATTATTATTATTATTATTATTATTATTATTAATAAATTAAATCAAATTCAATAATTTTAATGCTGCGCCTTATCATCTGATGCACTAATAGTCTGAAAATTTGGTTTGTGTTTGTGTGTACAGGTAAATCAGCCGTTGATTCAGTTTTGGAAGTTGTGGCCTATGAAGCCCGACGCCTGTTCAGGGACCGAATCGTCTCTTCTAAAGATCTAAATGTCTTTGACAACATCCTGTCGTCCGTCATTAGGGGTGATTGGAGCACGGATGCTCTCGACAGCATGACAGGTTAGCACTTACCCAGCTTCCTCTCATTCTACGGATTGCGTATAGACTATAACCACACTGAGGGTGATGGATTTTTCCTGTATTTGTTTTGCTGTTTCAGATACTTACTTTGTGACGTGGGGTGCGTCCCCTGAGCTCCGCCTCCCTGGTCAGCCCCTCCCCGCACATGGCAAACCGCTGGGACGTCTTTCTGCCACTGACCTCATCGAGGTCATACATAAGGTATGTAAGAGTTCAGGTAATGCCATAACTCACAAATGTATCTGGTCAGTGGTCAGGTTTGGATCATGTCAAATCAATTTTTTCAATTGAAAATAATTCAACCGCTCTTAATTTGTTTGCCTTGTTGATATCTAATGTCAGTAAACATGTAGCATCTTGAAGAAATTTGCAAATTGCAACAGTCAATATGTCAAGCTGTCAAATTTGCGCAACTGTAGTTGTGTCTGTGAGAGAAGACGGAGTGAAACTGGCAGAAATTATTAAGCAAAATGTCACAAAACATAAATCCACAACAAATTAGCAAATAAAAGCAGTGCTTCTGTAAATCTACAATGACATGAAACAGCAAATTTGGGCCTAAAATGTTACAGAATTGGTTAAAAACATCACTGTTATGTGCTATGGAGTTGGAATG
This sequence comes from Paedocypris micromegethes, assembly GCA_028031935.1. Classification (NCBI taxonomy): domain Eukaryota; kingdom Metazoa; phylum Chordata; class Actinopteri; order Cypriniformes; genus Paedocypris; species Paedocypris micromegethes. The sequence continues at coordinate 24,378,130 of CM051502.1, forward strand.
TCGGATGATGACGTAACATTTAGTGAGCAGTGCTTTTGTGCTGGAGTGGTCAGGAATGAACGCTTACAAATACTAGTTCGTACAATCCGGATTTATTTGTACAAAAAAATAAAGCTTAGTAAGGTGAGAGGCTCAGTAAATGGACGCGCGTCGTCAAATAACTGAAATGAACATAAACAAATCTCCCACCTATCTTGTTTCCCCAACCCATAAAGTAACTATGTAAAATAAAGGCAAAACAAACCTACACAAACTATACTACGTAACTAAAAACAAAACGGACAGGAACGACGACAACGCATGAGGCTAACACAATTTTGACTACACGAATGAAATTGAGTGATCACGTAAACGCAACACGGACGAGACAACAATCGTGTGACCACAGAAAAATCAAACCGGTGACAGAGCGAAAACAAAGAGAAAACACAAACCATACAATATGACGGACTAGGACTGATTGCAACGTTGAATTGTTCTAAAAACTCAAGATCTGCAACCGTGCCAGCGAGCCGCTCGTCTGGATTCTTCTCAAAACTGATGACGCCGCAATCAGCAGTTCCTAGGGCATCCACCTAGAAAAACAAGCAGTGAATAAACCACGCAAAGCAACAGATCGTAACAATCGCAATAAACTATAACGTTATTCTGTGTACACTTGTTTCCTAAGCCATTTGAAGCCATTTGAAATTGAATTGAACTGCAATTTTGAACTTGAATTTTGAATTTTTTGCAATTGAACTGGTTTCTTGTTTTCTCAGGGAGTTGTTCTGTACGGCCGTGAAAACCGAGAGCTGGACATCCTGTTGTTTCCAGAAGTTCTCGACTACATGTCTCGAGTGGACCGGGTTCTGGGCTCTCCTGGCGGATCCATGCTGTTGGCGGGTCGCAGTGGTGTGGGGCGACGGACCGCCACGTGTGTCGTCAGCCATATGCATGGAGCCACTCTCTTCACCCCCAAGATTTCCCGCTCGTATTCACTGAAACACTTCAAATCTGATCTGAAGACCGTGAGTCCGTCTGTTCGTCTTCTGTGTCGCTCACATCTAGTTGACTCTCTTACTCTGCAGGTCATGCAGTTAGCTGCTGTGGATGGTCAGCAGGTTGTTTTATTGCTAGAAGACTATCAGTTTGTTGATCCGACCTTTTTGGAGATGGTCAACAGTTTGTTGTCCTCAGGTTGGTTCAGTTCTGGATAATTAACACTTGTTTTTTAGCAAAACCAGAGCATGTGTGTTGTTTGCGACAGGTGAAGTTCCAGGTTTGTATACCACTGAAGAGCTGGATCCTCTACTTTCTTCTCTGAAGGATCAGGCCTCGCAGGATGGATTTGTGGGTCCTGTGCTCAATTATTTCTCCCACCGTGAGTAAACGATAACTTCAGTTTGTGGATTATAATAGAACGTTTGCATTCTGATTCTCCTTGTTTGCACAGGCGTTCAGCAGAACCTCCATGTTGTTCTGATTATGGACTGCACTAATGAGAACTTCACTATTAACTGTGAGAGTAATCCAGCTCTCTACAGGAAGTGCTCGGTCCAGTGGATGGAAGATTGGTCTGATAGCAGCATGAAGAAGGTGATGAGATGCTTTTTTTTTTTATCAGATATTGCAGAATGTGATTGTAGATGGCACACAGAGTATGTAATAATTCTCACTCTTCAGATTCCCGAGATGCTTCTGTCTAGGGCTGAAGATAAGGATGAAAAAACTGGAGACAAACAGAAGAAATCTGGTATTAATTACCCTTAAATTCTACCATAAAAAATTGTATTGATTAATTCATAGTTTAATTGGTTGATTCAATTGTTGATTAATGGGTTATTTAAGTAGTTAAGTGGCTAATGTATTGATTAATTGGTTGTTTAATTAATTAATTAATTAATTGGTTGACTGGTTAATTGGTAAGTTAAGTGGGTGATTCATTTATTAAATGTTTGGTGAACTGATTATTTAAGTGGTTGCTGTATTGATTAAGTAGTTGGTTAACTGATTGATTGATTGGTTGGTTGGTTGATTAATTAATTGATTGATCGAATAATGTATCAATTAATTGATCAATTATTCTATTGATTAATTCATTGATTAAATGGTTGATCAATTGGTAGATTAAGTCGTTGATCAAGTAATTGATCAAATGGTTGATCAAGTGATTGATTGATTGATTGATTGATTGATTCATTCATTCTAAAGCAGTTTAGTTTGTCTGCTTTCTTTTGAATTGTTATCTTTCAGGATCCGTACACACAGAGCTTTATCGTTCTTTTCTGGCGATTCATGAGTCGTGCCGGGACCTTGGTGCCACGCCGAGTCAATACCTCGGCTTTCTGCAAGTGTATCAGTCCATTTTCAGCTCCAAACAGAAAGAGCTCACACAAAAGCAACAGCACCTACAGGTGACCCTCAGATTTACGCACACACAGAAGATAGAAACAAAAAACTAAGATCAATCTGTGGGATCATGGTTTTAGGCGGGTGTGGCCAAATTGAATGAAGCAAAGGCATTGGTTGATGAGCTAAAGAGGCGGGCGGCAGAGCAGAGCAGCTTACTGAAGAGCAAACAGGCTGAAGCTGACGCAGCCCTGCAGGAAATTACCTCGTCCATGCAGGTCAGAATCACAACATGGTTGTTTAAAAACCCTGAAGTAGTATTTTATTGAGCTTGATGTTGTCAACTCTGTGGTTCAGAACGCCAGTGATCAGAAGACTGAAATGGAGAAGATCAAGGAGAGAATGGCACAGGAAGTCGCCAAAATTGAAGAGCGGAAAAAGAAAATAGATGAGGAGCTCAGAGAAGTACAGGTGGGTATCAGGTGTAAAGAGAACCTGAAAACCAAAAGTACGGGTACCTTACAGTAAAAATTACTGCATTACAAGTTACAAGTCACCAATTCCAAGATTTGAGTACAAATCATAAAGTATCCAATTTTATAAGAACTTAAGTATTTTACTCGTACTGAAATTAGGCTCAAAACCATAGAATTTGAATTAGGAAATTAGGCTCAAGAAATGTGAAAATCAAGAAACTATTTATGAGGTTGTACTATGACAAGGACAAAGACAAAGACCAAAGATGAAGATATCACCTCATCTGCTAAAAAGATTAATTGTCAAAGAAAAAGATGCCGACTTGTCAATGTACATCATAATGTAACATAATGTACTCAAGTAGGGAGTAAAGGTTGCTTACTCAGTGCAAGAACAAACTAGCCAAAATACTTAAGTAATGAAGTCGATTTACTCAAGTACTCTACACTGTCATCACTGTCACCTGTCTTAATAATCTCACTGAATCACAAGACCTGATGACAAAATAACAACATTGCGGCAACTGTCCAGATCACATGACCAGACCTTTGTTTCTGTTTGCAGCCTCTGGTTGAAGAGGCAAAGCAAGCTGTTGGAAACATCAAACCAGAGTCTCTCTCTGAGATCCGCTCGCTCCGCATGCCCCCGGACGTCATCAGAGACATCCTGGAGGGAGTGCTGAGGCTCATGGGAATATTTGACACTTCTTGGTTCAGCATGAAGAGGTATTGCTCAAAAACATTTGGATGGAGTAAAACTGAGCTGATAATACAAAATAGTTTCTCACTGTTTTTTTTTTTAGTTTCTTAGCCAAGCGAGGAGTGAGGGAGGACATTGTAACGTTTGAAGCTCGAAATATCACCCACGAGATCCGTGAGAGCGTCGAGGAACTGCTGCACAGAAACAAGGCCTCGTTTGACCCCAAGGTTGGATCTCATTCTCCCAATTTTAAAAGCATTATTCAGTTAGTTTATTAAACATTTCTGTACTAATCTGTTGTAATTGTGTAGAACGCCAAGCGAGCAAGTGCGGCCGCAGCTCCTCTGGCTGCCTGGGTGAAGGCTAACATCCAATACTCACATGTCCTGGAGAAGATCCAGCCCCTAGAGGCTGAGCAAGCCGGACTGAAAGAGTTTGTATCAAATCACCAACCATTCCCGAGTCTGTAGGTTCTAGAATTGTGTCATTGTTCTAGAAACCTGCGGAAGACTGAGAACCGCAAGATCCGCCTAGAGAAGGAGCTGAACTCTGTGGGAGAGAAAGTTCTGGAGCTGAAAGAAAAGTAAGAGTTTATTAGGAGACAAACCGTTTTTATACGAAAATAAGCACTGCTTTTTTTTTAATTCTCAACGCTCAAAAACTTGGGGAATGCTTATAATCGCCAATTTCAATAATGCGTGTAAATATAAGCCCCCATTTTTCCGTGTTTGAAGTCAGGAACAATCACAAATAAATGGAAGGACGTCGTCTTTTTGCAGCAGCACGTGTGTGCGTCTATAAAATGTTAAACAATGGTCCGTAGGCAGATGTGCATGCAGTAAAAGCTTTTATTGGCTCAATAACAGAAACAAATAAGTATTAGACACGCTGTGACACTTAACAGAGACAAAATAACACTGGAAGAAGTAAGATTAAACTAAATACAGTACAATATTTTATATTGCAACAAACAGAGACTACAAACCACGACCGCTTAACTTAGCACGACCGGCTACAAACAAGTCCAGTGTGTTATCGCAGAAAGAGTCGAAACAGTCGAAAATGAGTTTTACAAGGAGTAAAAAAAATCCAAGGAACAGACACAATCAAAATGCTTGGTCGCTGCACAGGGGATAATAATCCTTCCTCTTCACACGGCATCGGATAAGCAGAGAGCTTGAAACAGGCCTGAACATTGCTCAGCGCTTGTGCGGAGTCTGACTGGAGTGCGAAGAATCTTGGGAAATGAAGTCCAGACCACTATAACCAAAACATTACATTTTTAAATTTAAAAATGTAATTTTTTTTTGAGGCAGAAAAATCAGGGGGGGTGCATATATTTGCGTAACGACAGTACTTTATCTTATAAACCCGTACATAAATAATAGATATTTCACATATGTATTGTTTTAAAAGCACAGCTAACCTCTGTGCTTTCTCGTGTGTGTCTGCTTCCAGGTTTCAGTGTCGTACAACGGAAGCAGCCAAACTGGAAGTGGAGGTGAGCAAAGCTCAGGAAACCATCAGCGCGGCGGAGAAGCTCTTGAACCAGCTGGACGGAGAACACACACGCTGGACGGCTCAGGTGCTGTTTCCTCGATGCGTGATGCTTATTCTATTTGATTTTTTTTTTTTCACCTTTGTCTGCTCATTGTGTATGTTCTCAGGTAGATGAGATCCAAGAGGAGTTGGAGACTCTTCCAAAGAGAGCTCAGTTATCGGCTGCTTTCATCACGTACCTCCCATCTGCGCCAGAGGACCAGCGTCGCAGCAGCCTGGATTCCTGGATGAACAACTCAGGACTACAAAGTCAGAACGACAGTCTCTATTCTCAAAGTGTTTGTTTATATACAGTTGACTCAGGGTATTTGACACATCAATCTGATCATACACGATCAATTTGTCCCAGTAAAGCGACTAAGACGTCCTATATGTAACATGATAATAACATTTTAAATTTGAATGTACATGTAAAAAGTACCTGAAAACCATAATTGAGTAAAAGTAAGAATACCTTACTGTTAAAATTACTCGATTGCAAGTCACCAATTCCCAGAAGACTTGAGTAAAAGGAAACACTTTACTCATACTGAATTAAGGCTCAAAAAACACCAAAAAATGTGAAAATCAAGAAAATCTGAGGTTTTACGTTGAAGTTGAATTTAACCCCATTTAACAAACATTTAACAATGTTTCAAAATAGCAAAGCAAAAAAGAACAAAAAGTTGGTGTCAGTCAAACTTGAATGTGCAATAAAGTGCAACATCTAAGTCATGTTTAAGCATCCAGTACCTTCTTCACCATGCAGATGTAGTGTGGTAAAGAGTACAGATACTCAATCAAAAATATAGTCAAGTAGAGTTTCTTATAATTTCGATACTCAGCACAAGTACAAAGTAGCCAAAATACTTAAGTAACGAATTCCGTTCACTCAAGTACTTTACGCCACTGTTTATAGTTTTAAACAAATGTATTGCGAACAGAGAATTTTGAATGTGAGCAGTTCTTGTGTTTTTTTATGTCTGCCTTGTCCTGTTAGCTTACGGTCTTCCAGTTTAAAGTTTTACCTTTAGTATTGACCCGAATTGTGGTATTTGTTTCCGTTTGTATTTTATCGTTTATGGTATCGTTGTTATCTAGTTTTGCGCCTGCGGGATTTTTTCTCCCAGTGATATACGGAACTCCTTTTTTTTTATTGTCTCGTTCATGTTCCGTGAAGTTTTGCCCCTAATAAGAAGAAAAATTATAGAAGAATAATAAAAAATTCATCTTAATTTGGATTTTACATCCTAATTATCAGGAGTCGACTGTAAGTAACTAAAAATAAACGGTTCAGGCTGGTTTCATAATGTTTCTGTTTGGCTGACGCTGTCTGTCATGTTTTCTCATTACCAGAGTTTGATTTGCGGCATTTCCTGTGCTCTGAGAGCGAGCAGTTGATCTGGAAGAGTGAAGGCTTGCCGTCTGATGACCTGTCGATGGAGAACGCACTGGTTATCTTACAGGTAACACATGCACTGCCCGGATTAGCTGTGCTCTTTAGAACGCCCTAGAGTTCCTTTCATCATTTGTCTTCTTACCCATGCTGACATCAGATTAATGTAATCACATCTCGGGTAAGAGTTTTGTATTCTCTGTGATTGTTGATTTGCTGTTATCTACTCTCGACTAGTTTTAATCCCCTTAGTCTGTAAGGACTATTCACACCAGGAGTGATGCCGGGAAAAAAATCACAGTACATCGTGACATTTAAATGTACTCACGCACTTGGCTCTCACAAAAATTGAGCATTGTGTGTTAAGTTTGTCTATATCATGGATTCTTTTTTGATACACTATGTGTAATTCATAATTTGGATCTTTGATTTAACCAAGATCCAATTTACGAATTTTGCTTTATTTACATTCTGTATTTTGAAGGATATTTTACTTATTTGTTTAATGACAATCATCAGTTCATTGCACAGTTTTCAATAGTTGAAAATGTTGACTTTTTGCTAACATTTTGTTTGGAATTATCCATCGGCTTTACTTCATCGTCTCTCAAAGACATGGCAGCTGCCGCGCTCATCTTGAGATTGTGGCTCTGCTGTTTCTCATTTTTTCCTGAGCATATATTAAAGGATCTCGGTACGTGGACAGCTCTCACGATTAGCAGGGATCCACACAAAGCACTCGGGTGTGAACAGGCCTTCAGAAAACATCTATGTATGTTGACCTTGAAGTTTTCGTCTTCAAAAGGTCATGTGATCTTCACTGATCCACCACTAGTGTGGATACGTTTCAAGAAATAACTTGGTTGTGGTGAGCATTACAAAATAGTCGTCTTGGGCTGCAACTAATGATTATTGTGATAATCGATTGCTTGGTGGATCATTTGTTTGATTTTTTTTGCAGACAAGTTTTTTATTGTGCAATAATTTTCCAAACTATATAAAACACTAACCACACAATATTGAGTTATTTAGATTAATTTATTTTAAAAATTTCAAATACCCCACCATGTTTTCCAAGCTTTATTGAAAAATATACGATAAAAATACAAACTGTGACCAGACGAGAAAGCATTGGATAGGCAGCCGTCTTAATCACATTACATTTTAAATGTTTAATTTCTTCTCTCTTCTCATTTTCACTTTCTTCTAGGTCTAATTTTAAATTCTCATGTTCGCTTTGGGCTTCTACGAATAACATTTCTCTGCTCTCGTTTTTGCTGCTTTTATCTCTGATTCTGTACATTAACATTCTCTCAGTTGGAGCTGGAGCTCGTTTTTGAACAAAGCACATGTTATTTTTTTCTTTTCATACTTGCGTATATGAACTACGCAAGTACCAGCGTCTCAGTAATATGTGTAGCTTAACAGCGATAGACTTCTGTTAGTTAATTTTTAAATCTCATATCAAACCAATTTTGCTGCAGTAATTTCATCTCAAGATGATGGCCATGTTTATTTTTTCAATTATTTGTTTTTTGACTCAAAGTGAGAGTCATGTCAAACATGTTCTTGTTGTCCTACCTTAAATAGTGACGTCTGAAATAATGTGTTGATTTCTCATTTACCACTGTTTACTCAATGGTTGTTTACTTGTTTACTAACCTTTACGACTTGAATATTAGTACATGTTGTGTGCCTCCTTAACCAAAGAAATGTGTAATGGCCGCCATCCTGTGATGTTTCAGTGACCCTGACCTTGATCTTTCAGAGTGCTTCCTGTCCCTTCTTGATTGACCCTTCATCTCGGGCCACTGATTGGCTGAGAACGCACCTAAAGGAGCATCGTCTAGAGGTCATCAACCAGCAGGTGAGGTCATTAAAGATAAAGAACTAAAAATTTGCAGCATACTGAATCCCAGTTGTGTATTTCAGGATGCTAACTTCATAACAGCGTTGGAGCTGGCCGTGCGCTTTGGTAAAACCCTGATCGTGCAGGAGATGGATCGCGTGGAACCGGTTCTTTACCCGCTGCTGCGGCGGGATCTCATCGCACAGGGTGAATCTCTGCATGTAGACGCATTGGATTAGCCGCCATCACTTCATTAACCGCGGACGCTTGTAATGCGTCACACTCGCGCAGCTTTTCCCTGCCAGTGTTTTTATCCGTCAGTCGCAGATGTGCGTCTGAAATGAGGCTCGCTGGCAGCGGCGGATGCTGCAGTGCAGTGTGTGTGTGGCGTACAGATACAGTTGAGACCACCGGGGCCGGCGGGACACTGATAAACCAGGAGCTTTTTAGAGAAGAGGCAGGATATTAGTGAGTGTGGCAGGCTGCTGCACTGCAGACATGCAGATAAAAAGTCTGGCCACACCACTAACCTGTCAGCACTCCTTCCATACTCACTGAAGTTAGACTTCAATAAAATATTTGATGTACAGAATTTCCGTCAACCTATCTGGTAATTTTTAAAGAGTCTGAATGGATGGAAGCTTTAGTAATTTTATAAAAAAAATTATTAATCTACTGTATTTTTCAGACTATAAGGCACACTCAATATTCTATATAATTATTTAATTGAAATTGATTCAAATGCCTTTATTAGTCCCACAGTGGGGAAATTGCATCTTACAACAGCAGAAGAGAGAGAAAGGCAAAAAAGCGAGAATATACGTTACATAAAAACACATATAACATAATTCAACGCACTAAAACTGTTGTGTCCTAAAATATATAGAATATATAGGGAATGCATATAGGGAATAGATGCAACTCTTTATCCAGTACACATTATAGTTAAAAAAAATAATTTGTTATTTTTGTCTGTCGAGATCAAGTATGAATCAGATGAATCTTCGGTGTCTCCTTATCGCTGAATAATACAATTCACATGGGCCCAAACCTACAACCATGTCACATAAGGAAATAGAGGAAAATGTGAACTTCAGTTTGTTTATATGTTTACACTGCATGATTTGTTCTTGGATTTTTTTGCATGGTTTGATTGTGAAAGGGTTTTAATGTATTTTTTTCTCCTCACCTCACGAGTTTTAAGATGTACTAGTACCACTATAATAATAATTACTGAAAAATTTAAATTGGCTATAGCTCTACTTTAAGAGCTTTCCAAGCTATAAAAATAATAATCAATATTTTAATTGGAAATACATTTTTAAAATAGGAATGAGCCTGGTGTGAACACTGCCAGTCAAATCTATGACGTTGCCAACACCATAATCTAGCGAATGAGCCACAGCACAGAGTTTAGTCAGGGATTTCTCATCGTCTAATGTTTGTTTCAGGGCCAAGATATGTTGTGCAGATTGGAGACAAAGTCATCGACTATAATGAAGATTTCCGTCTGTTCCTGGCAACCCGGAACCCCAATCCTGTTATCCCTCCTGATGCTGCGTCCGTCATAACGGAGGTCAACTTCACCACCACCAAAGCAGGCCTACGTGGACAGGTAATGCTTCATCTAGTAAACACCTACACACACACACACACACACACACACACACACACACACACACACACACACACTAACACACTAATGCACTGCTCAATGCTTCCTCTTTGTTATCTCATTGCTTTTAGCTGCTGGCACTGACTATACAGCAGGAGAAACCAGAGCTGGAGAGCCAGAAGACCAAGCTCCTGCAACAGGAAGAGGAGAAAAAGATCCAGCTTGCGCAACTAGAGGAGTCACTGTTGGAGGTACTCAATGTGTCCCAGCATGCTCTCTGTCTTTACTCGCTTCTCTCACACTTCCTGCTTTCTCTCCTGTTTAGACTCTGGCCACATCTCAGGGCAACATACTGGAGAACATGGAGCTGATCGAGTCTCTGAACCAGACCAAAGCCAGCAGTGCTCTGATCCAGCAGTCACTGACAGAGTCTCATCGGCTTCAGGCCTCACTGGACCAGGTGAAGAAATAAACGAGAACAGCAGTAGGTGGCGCCAGTGAGACGTCATTCTCTCTCTCACTCTCTCTCTCTCTCTCTCTCTCTCTCTCTCTCTCTCTCTCTCTCTCTCTCTCTCCAGGAAAGAGACGCGTACCTGCCCTTGGCTGAAACGGCCAGCAAGATGTATTTTGTCATCATGGATTTGTCCAAAATTAACAACATGTATCGGTTCAGCCTGACGTCGTTCCTGCGTCTTTTTCACAGAGCTCTGCAGACTGGACAGGTGACTCCAAAGCACTCATATCTCCTCAGAACTGGATCTGGATAGTACTGGCTAGATATTTAAAATTATTATCAATATTAGAGATGGATTAATGGATGGATGGATGGATGGATGGGTGGGTGGGTGGGTGGGTGGGTGGTGGATGGATGGATGGATGGATGGATGGAGATGGATGGATAGATAGATAGATAGATAGATAGATAGATAGATAGATAGATAGATAGATAGATAGATAGATAGATAGATAGATAGATGTCTGTACTGTTTATATCTACACAAACTCTAGATATTTATCTATATATATATATATTTATAAAAAATACAAACACTCCTGACAAGTCTATAATAAAAGTGTGATCAAATAGAAAGTGACCAGTTAGCAAGTTATTAGGAAACAATACTGTAACTAGGAATAAAAAACTAATTTTTTCACTTGAAATATGGACACATTGTTTGCTTGTGCCACTGGCCTCTGTAGGGATGTTTACACCATCACACTTTGTCCACACACTAATTTTGTCTATTAATGAAGAATATTAACGTCATTCAGTATCATTTTAGTTGTGTTTAGCAGCTTTGAATTGAAAAATTTGATCCCAAGAAAACAGTTGGAAGCAGAGTAAAACTTTTTTTTGTCCGTCATTTAGAAAAATGAAAGCACAGAAGTCCGGATGAGCACTCTGGAGAACAGTCTGAAGATCCTGGTGTACGAGTACATCTGTCGCTCACTCTTCAAGGTCATTGCCCTCTTTGTGTCTTCTTCCATACTCCGTCTTCTTGAGGAAGATGCCCGGACCTCAATAATTCTGAAGTCTTAGTTCAGGATGTTTTACAGGGGGAACTTGGCGTCAGTGTTTGTGTGTTTTTGCTTTCAGGCTGATCAGCTGATGTTTGCGCTGCACTTTGTGAAAGGAATGAGTTCGGACCTTTTCCAGGAAAACGTGAGTGTGCTTTGGTCAGAAGAACCACAAAAGTAGCCTTGTAAAATTCCTGTGAGAGTCTGTGTGCGTCCAGTTTTAAACTTTATTTTAGGGGTCAAGGTCAAAGTTGTCAAGGTCAAAAAAATAATAATAATAAAATAATTCAACCTTTATTAGTCCCTCAGTGGGGAAATTTTTTCTCTGCATTTAACCCATCCGACAACCTCATCAGCTTGAAGACATCGTTCAATCGATGCCTGAACTTTTATTTATCTTTGAACAATTATATTAGACATTACATTTTTGAATATTATTTACAAAAAATATTGATATTTTTAAGTAACAGCAATATATTGGCAACTGTTCAAAACATATTTAATATAAATAATAAACATTCTACAATGCTCAATCTAATATTTAAATCTATTTTAAATATGTTTTCAATGTTTCTAATATTTTAAGTCTTTATGCATTACACTTATTGGTTATTCTTAAATGAATATGTTTGTATTCATTACAGGAGTGGGATGTTTTCACCGGTCTGATAGTGGCAGACATGATCCGGAAGACGGTAAAAATCACTTTTTCCTTATTCTTTTTCTGCGTCTTTAATGCCAGTTACAAAAAGATAAAACTTTTATTTTTCAGGACTCCCAGAAGTCTTTGCGGGAGCAGTTCCCATCTTGGGTCGATCAGGAGAGGTTGACGGCGGTGGCTTTACTCAAGGTAATTTGACAGAGGTGGACTTTTAATTCGTCACAGTGCAGCCCTTAAATTTTCTTTTACTCTCCCATTAGAGCACATTTCCAGTTTTATATAGTTCTCTCTGTCTGGACGACGCTAACCTCTGGTCGGCATTTGCACACAGTTCCTGTTGCGAACAGGAAATCCCACCTCCAGTTGCCAAGAAGATCTCCTTGTTTCAACAGGTGATTTGTCAATCAACCAATCAATGAGCATTACAGAGGTTTGACTCTCTCTCTCTCTCTCTCTCTTACTCTCACTCTGTCTGTCTCTCTCTTACACTCTCTTGTTCTCTCCTACTCTCTTTCTCTCTCTCTTTCCTTGTTCACTGTCTTCTCTCTCTCACTCTCACTCTCTCTCCCTCTCTCACTTGTCTTGCTTTGTCTTTTCTCGTCCTCTCTCTCTTTCTGTCTTTTTCCTCTTTCTTTGCTTCCTGTCTTCTTTCTCTCTGGCTACCTCTCTCATTCTTTCTCTTTCCTCTGCCTTTCTGCCCCCCCCCCCTCTCTCTCTGTCCCTCTGTCTCATTGCACTGTCTTCTCTCTTTCTTTCTCTCTCTCTCTCTCGCTCCTTACCCCCTGTCTTCTCTCTTTTCTCTGCGCGTCCCCCTCTCTTTCTCACAGGTCTTGGTTGTTCAGGCTCTTCGGCCGGATCGGTTACAGAGTGCGATGGCAGCGTTTGCGTCTCAGGCTTTGGGTAAGAGCGAGCTAAAGTTTCAGAAAGTGACGTCTCACTCTCTGTCATCCGTTTCCTCCCGCTGTTCTCTGGAGTTTAATTAAGATTCGGCGGGTGAACCAGCCTTCAGACTCATTCTACAGCCGCACGCAGCGCTCCGCGTCTCAGCGTGAGCTCCTTCAGTCGATCCAGGACTATCGATTGAGCTTTAGTCATCAGCCTATTATAACTTTCAAATCAGCCAAGAGTGAAACACACACACAATTAGCGTTGATTGATGATCACTAGAGCGGCTCACAGCGGGACAATTAAAACCCGGATAAACACTACATTCATCTCCTTTACCTGCAACAACACTTTATTACTTTTTTTTTTAAAGCCTTTTTATGTGATGTAGTTTTAGACTGACTGGTTAGGCTGATAATGTTTCTGTGCATGTGACTGAAGAATTAGTTAGTGTTACTATGTAGCAACAGAATGTATCAATGGTTTAGCATGTTACATGATAACTTATATAGCATTACATTATTGAACTTGCCTTATAATTATTTTATTTGATTGGCTGTTGATTAAAAGGCAATTAACACGTTGATCCCCGCAATTGCTGATTGCAGTTAAATCTATACAAATTTTAAGATAAGACAAACATGACAGTGGGGGAATTTTAGCAAACCAAGCAGCATTACAGAAAAGAACGAATACAATCAAAATGCAATATATAAAAACAAAAAAAACCCCATCACAAATACAATATAAATCAGAATATAGAAACGATAAAGGCAACATGAATACAAAAGAATACAGTACAGAAGCAAAATAGCACAAGTGAAGGCAACATACTATTAACATACATTAACATATTTTATATTCTGGAATATAAGACCCACCAGATTTTTGTTGTTCTTTTTCATATACAATATGTCACACATTTTATCCAAATTATAAAGCTTGGTAATTTTGTTGTGAACAGTTTTTAGGATTTTAAGTGTGCTTTATAGTGCAAAAAATATGGTACACACAAAATACCTATATTGAAATGACAAAGACAATGTTAGGACAAAAAAAAAAATATATATATATATATATATATTTATATATATATAATATATATACAATACAATATAGAATCTATCTAGAGGACAAAAGGAAACAGTATAATTATGATGTTGACAGCACATATTTCCATATTCGTAAATCATAGTTATTATTTTCACAACCCTGTGAACTTTTTGATTCTTTGAGGGAAATGACTTTAAGGTTCAACGAGTCGATAGATTGAGTCTTATACAGTTTTGAGTGTAAACTCTGGAAATGGGTGTTTTTTTTGTTTTTTCAGTGACCCGCAAAAACATTTAATCTGCGCCAAGTTCCAGAACCATAAAAATATTCAAGGTTTTAACACACATCAATGCGCTTTATGACCTCATGTTCCAAGTCATATATTGAACTGACTTCATGCTTTTCAGGAAGATCAAACTGGGATTCACATATTGCAAGCAGCGCACTCTTCTGAACGAATAAGTCACTCTTCCGAGCTTTCTTTTGAATACAGGAAAGCTCAATCCAAATGTGAAACTAATGCAGGCACTCCATCTTCATTCACCTCTAACTCTCTTTAGAAGAAACTTGAGTGTGTCTGACACTTCCAAATGAACCTGTATGGTTTAGTTTGCAGGACGGAGTGTGGGTTAGTAAGTTAGATTTTCTCAGTGTGTGTTTTTATTTACCGAACAGATAATCACGCTGGAGATAATTGTCAGAGTAGATAAGATTTCTCTTAGTAGCTCTAAAACTTTAAAGTAAAGCAAACCATTTACCCTGCCACTGCTCTCTCTTTCTCTCTTTCTATCTCTCTCTCTTTCTCTCTCTCTCTCTCTCTTTCTCTCTCTCTCCTCTCTCTCTCTCTCTCCCTCTCTCTAACCCTCTTATTCTCCACATTTATTCCCCTTCACACTTTCTACTGTGTATCACTCTTTTTCTACTGTTTTCTGAACTTTCTTTCTTTTTCTCGCTCACTCTCTCTAATGTATCTCTCGATAATCACGCTGGAGATAATTGTCACTCACTCACTCACTCACTCTCTCTCTCTCTCTCTCTTTCTCTCTTCCCCTCTCTCACATTTTTCACCCTCTCAAATGTATTGAGCTCTCTTTCTCTGTCTATACTGTATCACTCTCTATACTGTTTATTTCTCTCTCTCTCTCCATTTTCTGTCACTGTCCCTTTCTCTCTTATTCTCCACCTTTCTCCCCACTCACAGGCTCTAATGTATATCTCTTGCATTTTCTCTTGTATTGTATCTCCCTGTCTTTCTCTTTCTGAATCATCCTCTAGGCCCTATCTCTCTCGTTCTCTCTCCCTGCAGTGAGAGTTCTGGTTCTCACGATGCTCATGCTCACTGTCCCCACAGCCGGTTCTTTTCACTCATTCGCTGAAGGCTTGTGAATCAGGATTATTTTCCCCGGCAACTAAAGAAACCCCTTTAAGTTCTTTGGGACCTATTTTTTTCTTTATTTTTCAACAATGCACAAGCATGAACGTGGGAATTTTTTTACTCCGAGCCATTGTATGTACAGTAGCCAAAATTATGAATCTATATCATCTTGTCAGCATTTTTTTTTGTAACTGGAACTTGCGCTGATGTTTTGTCCAGATCAGATCTGGTCAGTGGAACAGTTTAGCACCGACTAGTTGCTATGGAAATCGAAGGTCGCTTGAAGATGTTCTGTCCTCTCTAAAGAGCTCAGAGAACAAGTGGAATGACAATGACGGTCTGCAGTGTGTGTACATTATGAGCTAGAGTAGGAAAACCAAAGACCGCATTATGGAATATAAAAATGTGTAATTCCCTCAAAATCTGTTCCACACATTCTCTCTAGGCATGAAGGAGTTATCTCCACCACCACTGAATCTTCAGCGTCTGTATGAAGAAACGCTAGAGTCGGAACCCATCCTGCTGATCATCTCCGCTGGGGCTGACCCATCTCTGGAGCTTCTGGATCTCGCTGGTCAGATAGTGGGGAGAGAGTGCTACCACGAGGTCAGACTCTCGCCGCTCATGTAGGCAGTTTTAAGATCCCGAAGTGTTGAGGACACCTGTGTGTGTTGACGTAGGTTGCGATGGGCCAAGGCCAAGCTGACGTTGCTCTGCAGATGCTCCGAGATTGTTCTCGCTCTGGAGAGTGGCTGTGTTTGAAGAACTTGCACCTTGTCACATCTTGGCTTCCCCTTCTCGAGAAGGTCAGAAACACTTTCTATATCTATTTATGCATTCGTCCAGTTATATAAAGCGGTGCCTTAAGGTGTGTCGTAAACCAATATCTATTTTCCTCCCTGTAAACAAAGATGCAATTATCATTATCCAACAAATGGTTCTCAGTTGTATATGTGAAAGAAGAGAGAAAATAGCTTCTGGTAATGTTCATCAGCCAAGGGAAGATCTCAAAATGGACCCGTGAGATAAATTTACGGTTCTGGAACTGAACTGGTCATAAACGTTTCACAGTTTGGGCTTTTTTGCCGTTCCTCAAAAATGTAATCCACCTCATGTATGCTCACCAAATGACATCATCGACCTCAGAAACAGTAAATTACTGTGTTTCATTGCAGTGAAACATTGCATGAATTTCATCCCACAGAAGTTTTTGAAATGCAGTGCACTTTGAGGCAGACCAATCCACTCACCTTACCCAGTCATGTGAAGAGTCTTCATTCAGGCCCTGAGAAAAGAGCTCAAAATCTGATTGGTTGAAACTAATCACAGCAGTTAATTACTATGCGAACACAGCATTCTGGATCAAAACTCCCAGTGTGGGCGGGGCTACAGGATCCTTTAGCTGCTGATTTGACGTTTATTTGCATGGTTACAAATGATGGCTGAAATGTGATTGGGTAAAATCTTTGTTAATAAGAAGCAACAGGGCAGTCTGAATTAAGTATTCTGCATATTTAATTATTAAGCAACTGCTTTTTTTTGGACAAACTTTGTCCTCCTGCTCCACAACATTGCTAAGCTGCTCTAATGGATTGAGATCTTGTGACTGTGGAAGCCATTGAAGAGCAGGGAACTCATTGTATGTATGTATGTATGTACATACACGTGTGTGTGTGTGTGTGTGTGTATATACATGTGTATACAATATAGTGTGTCTACATATCATTTTGTTATATTTGAATTGCTTGATTTTGAAATGGCTGCAAAAATGCTCATCAATTGCCTTTTGTTTCATTCTGCATTTTTCTCATATTTATATTTTGTCTATTGAACAAGACAGAGCATCTTAAAGCGTAATGAAAGCGTAAAGAAATCATTATTGGGTGTTATTGCTTGCATTGATTTAATTTAATGTAGTAATACTCTGTGTGCAGGAGCTGAACAGCATGAAACCCAAGCAAGGCTTCCGGCTCTGGTTAACCGCCGAAGTCCATATGGAATTCACAGCTATACTGCTTCAGTCCAGCCTCAAGGTCACTTATGAGGTCAGCGTCTCCGTTTAAGAACAAACAACGAACATGCACACTGATCACTTGTGTTTGTGTGGTCAGGCTCCTCCAGGGCTGAAGAAGAACCTGAAGAGGACGTACGAGTCATGGAGCGCGGAGCAGATCAGTAAAGGAGGTCAGCTGACCCGAGCTCAGTCTCTCTTCTGTCTGGCCTGGTTCCATGCAGTGTGTCAGGAGCGGCGCAATTTCATCCCTCAGGTACATGTGTGTTTTTGTAAGATGTGAGAATGAAAATGTGGGCTAACTGAAAAGGTTTATGAGCCTCCGGGTCACATGACCTGAGATAATCAGAGGGACGTTGTCCACCTGCTGTCCACACGCGCTTAGAGACTAAACAGCAAGCGTAAGTCATGCAGATCTGTGCAAAGCAGATGGTAATTAAATCGCTGATCATTTACAGACTTGTAAAGAGCTGTTTTTTTTTTCTTTTAAGATTATTTTGAAAAGTCTTTAAACACAAACATCTTTACATTTAGCAAAGTTTTTTCAAAGCTACTTACATTACTTCAGTCAAGAATTGAACTGGCTTTACTGGGGAATGGAATCTACTCCGTCATTGTGAAACCAACAGTACTGTATGTACGTATGTACACTCTCTAGCCACTTCAATACCATGTCCTACTGATTAGCTGTCTAATCAGCCAATCACACGGCAGCAACTCAATGCATTTAGGAGTGCAGATATGGTCAAGACGATCTGCTGCAGTTCAAACCGAGCATCACAATGGAGAAGAAAACTGATTGAAGTGACTTTGGTTTTGTGCTTTCAGACCTGGCGTGGTGCCAGACATTTCAATGATCATTACAGAGAAAATATCCAATGAGGCAGTTTTGTGGGTGAAAATGCCTTACGCAAGTCGACGTAGATTCCTAGATGCAAGTAACTCAATTAAACACTTGTTTAATTGACACACACACACACAACCGAGGTGCAGAAGAGCATCTCTGAACACACCATACTTTGAATATTGAGAAGAACATACTGAGTGCCACTCCTGTCAACTGAGAAGAGGAACATGAACAACAATTTACACAGGCTCACTAAAAACCGAACAATAGAAGATAGATGGGCGAAAAACATCTAATCGGATGAGCTTCGGATGAGAATTTGACATTAACAATACGATTGCATTAACAGAAATCCTGGATTCATCCTGTCCTCTAACAGGTTGGAGCTGGTGGTAGTGGTGGTATGGTGTTGGAAGATATTTTCTTGGCACGCTCTGGGCACATTAATGCCAACTGAGCATTAAGTGAACACCACAGCCCACCTGAAAAATGTTGATGACTGTGTTCATGCCTTCATGACCACAGTGTATCCATCAATGGGTGGCTACTTCCAAGTTCCAACATCTTATAAAACGTGTATTATCTCATTCTGGTTTCTTGAACATGATGAGTTCCCTACCTTTAAATGGCCTCCACAAGTCACAAGTTGGTCACAAGCACTCAATCCAGTAGAGCAGCTTTGAGTGAACAGGTGATTCGCTTCATGGATGTGCAGCCGACAAATTTGATTTGCAGCAGTTTCGGTCCCAAACAGCATCTTGCTTATTCACATACAAGTTTATATCTTTCAAATGTCTTTTGTATTACTAACTATTTTACAATTTGATCGATGTTAATATCCAAACATCGATTTGGATGTTGTGCAAAAATATTAGGAAAAACCAACAAGGTTTAAACTGATTTTTTATTTGCTCCTTTACTTTTTTGTATAATTTGACATGTTTGATTAAAATAAAATAAAAAACATTCCCTGATTAAAACGACGCAGATATGGCCCAGATATGTCTGGCTCACATTTTTTTTTCTTCTTCTAAATGTATTTATTGGATGTTCTTTTTGCAGGGTTGGACAAAGTTCTATGAGTTTTCTCTGTCTGACCTGAGGGCTGGGTATGAGATCATCGACCGCCTGTTTGAAGGTGTGTGTGCGTGTGTTTTCCATTATCTCACAGAGGTTTTGTGAGATAATTTCCCTTCAGTGCCTTTCTTGTGCAGGTGGAAAGGCGTTCCAGTGGGAGTTTGTTCATGGGCTCCTGGAGAACGCCATCTACGGCGGACGCATTGATAATCTGTGTGACCTGCAGGTCCTGCGCTCATACCTGCAGCAGTTTTTCAATGCCCAGCTCCTCACAAAATCACACACACAATTTCGGCTCAAGAAAACACACACCTTCCCTGCTCAGATACAACTGCCTAACTCCTGTAGCATCATGGTGAGATATCGTCATATAATCCACTTAATAGGAAAACACACGGTTGATACTTATGCTAAGGATTGTGTTTAGGATTATCGTTCAATGGTTGACGCTCTTCCTGAAGAAGACAGGCCTAATTTTTTCGGCTTGCCAGCAAATATTGAGCGATCAGCTCAGAGAATCACAAGTTCTCAGGTGAGTTTGTTGCTGCATCCGTCACTCAACAATTTTTTCTGTACTATATATTAGCGTTTCGATTCACCGCAGGTCAAGTTTTGCTGTTTAACTTTATTGAGATACGTTATTGCCTTTTTAAATGTCAATGTTTTTTTTCTAATCTACGGCCAACAGTATAAATCTTGCTTTTGATTTCCTGGCCTGTTCCGTCTCACAGATTCTTAGCAGCCCGACATAGTGACTTGGATTTTGAAAACTGCTGCTTCCTTTTTAACATATTATATATCCACATTCAATTATGAATTGAATTTCGACTTCCCTATTTATGCAAATATAAGCACCCCTTTTTCCCAATTGTAGTTGCTTTTTGCCCAAATTTTTGGCAATTGTAGACTTGGGGAGTGCTTATATTTAAATATATATTTCAAACATTAGTCACGTAGCATTACTTGGAAGTGGCTAAATAAAGTGTTCAAAATAAAAATGATTAAAATTATAAAAAATGATTTACAAAAATTACTATATATAATAATTAATTTTGGAACAGAAACTACAAACCAAATAGCCAGTGTAAATCAAGGCTAACAGCTTAAAAAAATATCTCAGTCTGCTGCACAGGACAAAACAATATTTTGTAACGATGGTCATTATGAAGAGTCTGATAGAACCTTGGCGGAAAATGGCTTCACTGTGATGACTGAAGTGCAAAGGCTCATCAGATCCACTGAGGTTTCTGGGAGTTGGAGTTCTGATCACTAGAATAGATTATTTAATCTATTATTTTAGTAAAACGACATCAAAGTGATACGAGTCACAAGTTAGATTTGTTAAAAGAAGTATATTAAGAGAAGCATTTAGCCAGATCCTTAAGGAATTTTTATTATGGAATTTTTATTTTGGTGCTTGAAAAATCAGTGGTTAGCCTATATTTATGCGGTCCATATATCCGTCTGTAAAACTGTATTTGGAACGCAACTACTGTGAAAGTTTGAGTATGTAGTGCTGTAGATGAGTGATTTGACTACTGTGTCTGATTTTTGAGGGTTTATCTTTTTAAAACTAATCGCATTTTCAAGGTGAAATATTTTTGTACTTTCTTAGAATCCCGTTTTTATCGGTCAGCAAGTAGGTTGTTTCTCCACTGCATTAGCCAGTCCGGATGCAGAGTGTGAGGGTGAGGTTATGAGGGGTCAGAGGTGTTTGGAGAACATTGTGCTGAGCAGGACATTCCTCTGCATCAAAGGTGTGTGTGTGTGTGTGTGTGTGTGTCTGTGCGGGTGTTTTCCTGTGGGGTGGAGATCATAATGCACTGACAGACATCCATGAACATTCTGGCACGTTGCTCGAGACACTAAACGCTGACTTTGAAAAATAAAAATCATGTTTGACATGTTTTTCATTTTATTTTCAAAAATGTTTCGTTATGTTTGATTTGTTTTTATTTTTTTGTTAAGGTCAATTTAAAATGTACCTTGAATAAGCATGTTTCTTTAGTATCTTCTGTGTTTGTCTAGCACTAACTTTTTATCAAAGTCTGCAATCATTTGTAAAAAAAGAAATTGAAATGCATCTTTTGTATCAGTTCAATTGAATCAAAAGACTAATTGAATTCAATTGAGTCAATTAAGATCTGTGACTTGTCAGTGTGTAAGATGCAGAAACGTGTAGCCATTTATCTCACTGGATGTTAAAGAAACACTGACGAGAGACACACACACACACACAGACACACAAACACACACAGGGAAAGTGGCTAAATCGTTTTCTGATGTTCGCTCTCAGACTACGCTGACATTTCTCATAATGTTGACCCTTCTTTGAGATAAAAATGCATGAAATGTAAATCATTTGATTTCAGGATGAAGTGATTTGGAGTCGTTCAGTCTTATACGCTTCTGTTGGCTTCTGCTAGTCTGACTCACTATATTTTGATGTTCCGCCTCACACTGATGTGACATTTATGTGTTTGGTTAGGTTTTGTCTCAGCTGAGGATTCTGGGTAGATCTGTCCCTGCCGGATCTAAGTTTGACAGAGAGCTCTGGTCCAACGGCCTCTCGCCTGTGCTCAACCTGTGGAAACGTCTCAACCAGGTACCACACGTGGCAGTCTGACGAGGATGATGATGAGGATGATGATGATGATGATGAATTCTTCTAGTCTCAGAGCTCCTCGCTGATCCATCAGAAGGCTGTTCCTCCGAGCGAGGCCGTCGGCTCGCCCATCCTCTCCTTCGTCCAGCTAGAGCAGTTTAATGCCGTGCGATTGGTCCAAATCATTCACCAATCTCTGGCCTTGCTCAGTAAGGTCATCCGAGGGAAATCTCTCCTGACGGCGGATATACAGAAGCTGGGCACGGCCCTGCTGAATCAAGAGGTGAGCATCACTCTTCACACACGGCGTTGACGGCACAGATCTTCCTCTCTTCACCAGTGCCCGCTGAGTTGGCAGAATAAATGGGAAGGCCCGGAAGACCCCATGCAGTACTTGCGAGCTGTGGTGTCCCGAGCGCTGGCCGTTCAGGTAAACACTCTCGTCCTGCTTTAAACACGCCGGGGTCACGGGGCTGTGGAATGCGCAGGTGGTCATGACACTCGAGTTTGTTTAGCCGTGTCCATGGGAACATCATGATCCGGGAATGCCGCGCAGCGCCACCAAATAGATGTGTTTTTCCAGGATGCACCTGGCCTTGTAAAATCATTCCCATATTTCCCAGCTGTCCTCGCAGAGCGATCGTCTGACTGACCAATTGCTCTCACATCAGGCTTAACAGCTGTCGGCAGATGTTTTGGCTTTTGAGGCTTCCATGTTTTGTGTTTTTTTTTTCCCCTAAACCCTTCGGAATGTAGGCCTTCATGATTAAACAAGGGCTTTTGCTTCGTGAGTTTATGCCGGCCTTTCTTTTTGGCGCTGGATAAAAGTGCTTTGCGAATCGCAGCCCTGCTGTAAATTCCTGCTTCCAGAAGTTTCTGATGACACTGGGTCGGAGCGCACACACGGACAAGCTGCCTTTTAAACTGTAACAGATAGTGAATCCAGAAACGCTCAATTTTAACTCTTGAAATATGGAAGGCTTAAGATGGACTTTACTAGGGCTTTCTAAACTTAAACCTAAATTGTTTGGAGAATTATGATGATTATGGGATTTTCTGTATCGTATCTCAGAAACCCTTCCGTTTTCAAGATTGACAGTGATAAAGCACATAGGCCTTCAGAATCTGTTATTTTTTTCATTATTTTCCATAAAAAATCAGATTACTGGAGCAGAGTTTGCGCTTGGCATCTTATCACACCTAAAAAAGTTTGCAGTGTTTATACAATATATTTGAAAGTTTGAAATTAGTGTAAACACAACGCTGGCTCATTCATATTCAATACACCGGACGCTACAATAACAGTGTGACGTCATCGTTCCGTGCTGCTTTGGCAAGGGGCGGAGACTCCTGATCACTTCATGACGTGGAGGTTAAAACACACTGATTTAATGGAATTAAGTGGAATACGTATTGCCTTTGTAACTCATAAAATAATGAACCCTAGGCGAGATTTATGATGCAAAGATGTTTCCTACAGTGAGCGTGTGTGTGTGTGTGTGTGTGTGTGTGTATGTGTTTGTTTGTTTTAAATAGGCATGTTTTAATGGTTGTGTGAGTGTGTGTGTGTGTGTGTGTGTGTGTGTGTGTGTGTTGTATATGTTAGAGACAGAGTGTTGTGTAAGTGTGTGTGTTCAAATGTGACCATTTGTGAGTTTTTTGTATGTGCTTTTGTATATGTGAGTGAGTTTTTAGTGTCTAAACTGGGTTTTAAGTTTGTGTGTTTTTTATGTTTGTTTGATTATTTGTGTGTGTGTGTGTGTGTGTGTGTGTGTGTGTGTGTGTGTGTGTGTGTGTGTGTTGGATCTGGCTAATTGTTAAATGACTTAGATTGAACTGAAATTCCAAAACATACAATCAAATCCTCCCTCAGCATTTGACGCAGTTTGCATCAGTCAAAAGCAAGCGGCACGTAAATATGATTATTTTCCATGTTTTAGTCTCATCTGTATCTCACGGTGAGTGAAAGAAGCAGCGGTGCCGATGCAGGTGAAGCGTTGATGTTAAATTAAACCGCCGAGACAGTAACAGACAAAAGGAAGAGACACGCATTGACCTTGAGAGCAGGAAGGGGGCGGGGCTACTTCCGTGAATATTAAATGCACCGGACAGGGTCTCATGAATAATTCACAAGCTCATCATCACTAAACACATAAACACGAGCGAGCATGTAATGTCATCTGCATGAGAGCTTGTTCATCTCTAGTCTGTGTGTGTGTGTGTGTGTGTGTGTGTGTGTGTGTGTGTGTGTGTGTGTTTGCTGATTCGAGTGCTCGACTACGGTAAATGCCACACAAGTGTGTGTTTGCTAGACTGTAATGGCTGTAGTAAAGACGTGATGAGAAGAGTGAAAATCCCACGAAGGTCACTGAGGTCCGTGCTGGACTCACTCATCTTTTGATCTGTTAGTCTCAGTTCATCACTTTTGTTTGTGTGGTCACAACACAACTCATTACATTGTGAGTATTCTATCTACAGCCAAGGCCTGTGAAACCTCCACTTCTCTTCCACAGCCGTTTCTGGTGTCCATGAGTTTAGTTTTAACTTCTAAACCAAAGACCTAAAGTGGGTAAACATGAAAGAATTGTGATTCTCATCAAGATTACGTATAAGCAACGTTTACTCTGTACTTGACTACATGTTTGATTGAGTATCTGAACTCTTTAATCCTCTACTTTTGAATGGACATTTACTCGTTACATTGCACAAGACGTCGGCATTGTTTTTCTGCCGCTGTTAATTTATTAGGTGGATGAGGCGATATCGCCATCTGCAGGGTGCTGAAGGCACTGGATGCTATTTATGAGCTAAATCACGTGAAGGTGAAGCAGTGCTGGGGTTGTTGTCAGGCCATAAAGAGCTAGAATAAGTTGCAAGAACTTTGTGATTCTTGAAACTGAATGAAAATATTTCCCCCATCTGACACTGAGAGGTGAATCACAGCAAAGTCAGCTCTGAATTATATTTTACTATTTATATTTTTGCTTCAACTTACTTTTTGTTCCTTTTTATTAATCTATTTTGTTCCGCCACTTTGAGAGATTGAGGTGTTAAATTTAATTTCTATAGTAGGAAAAAAAAACCTCAATAATTAAGACATTTTTGAGCCCAAAATCAGTACAAGTAAAATACTTATTTCACTTACATATTTCACCATTTCACCAACCATTTCCGAAGATCCCAAACCCACAAATGAACTAGTTCCAACCATTCCCATTTTCCCAAGAAGGGTTTCTGTTCTTTTTCAGCCTCCTTTCAAAGCTTCAAGTCCTTGGTTTAATCCATTAACCGTTCTAACAAAAACTAAAGAATGTTGAGTATAGCTACAGAGTGTAAAGGATGTCTAACTTCATGATGTCCTCACAGGTCTGGCTGGAGCGGGCAGAGAGAGGAACTCTGCTGTCGGAAACGCTGGATCTCTCAGAACTCTTTCACCCGGACACTTTCCTGAACGCCCTGAGACAGGAAACCGCCAGGTGAAGCCACGCCCGTTGAGATCTAATGAGTTCATAGGTGTCCATGTCCTGGGAAATTCATCTGAACTTCTTTCTATCGACCTGTAGGCCAAAGTACTTCCCGACATACAAATGCGTGTGGGATTTTATCCTGGTTTTGCCAAACTTTTCTACTTAGCGATTCTTTCTACTTAGTATGTCGGTATTTTGGCAGATAAATTGCTATGGTTTGTACCATTTCTGTGTGTTTGTGTGTGCAAAATGCCATGGCAAAAAAAATCTACTTTAAACTAGATTCCATCGCAATCTGAATTTACTCCGTTCAGCAATTCAAAACAAGAATTTGCGCAGTTGTTAATATTTTAAATGAAAAAGAAATACTGTACTTCTTTATTTGTAATAGTCGCATAGTTTCTTTTCTGTTCACTGCCACAACCTTTAAGAATTGAATTACAACGGCTTCTAATTAATCCTGAAAGCTGCATTATAAAAATAACAGTACTAAGCAAAATCTGCAAAAACTGACAGAAATTTGTTTAGTTTCTTTTAGATAGTTTCTCAATTGTTATAGATGCTCTTTTATTTATTATATAACAATAATCTTATAGGTTGAATGACAATGGTCTGCAGCCAATCAGGACGCAGAACATAATGCTCTGTAAACGAATATGCTGAACACCTCGAACCTGGTGAACTGCGTTATAGCAAATATTTTTGCCATTCACCCTTAAAATTAAACTTGCTGAAAATCAAATTCAACTAAGATGAGGGGATTTAAAAACTGCAGCTGTAGTTACAGGAGGCAAAAATTGACATGACGTTAAAGAGGACTTTTATTCTGGATTCAGGCTGATGAGCTGCTCCATGGACAGTCTGACCTTTGCAGCCTCGTGGAAAGGTCACATGAGCCAAGCCAAACTCCAAGTCAAGGTACCTTCAGCTTCTTCTGGACGAGGACGAGTGAATGTGTCCTACTACAGTAAATGTGTCTCCTCAGATCGGGGGGCTTCAGTTGGAAGGCTGTAGTTTTGATGGGAATCGTCTGACTGAAAGCCATCACGACTCTCCCAGCGTGTCCGCCGTGCCACCGTGCCACATGGCCTGGATCTCTCAGGTAACATTAGCAAACTAGTGTACAGTATATGGCAAACAAATCATTTTCTGATGTATCAAAGATGAGAATTTGTGAAATAAAGCAGGTCCACGATTACAGCATTTTACTATAAGTATTTTTTTAGGATGTTAAGTGCACCTTATAGTCCAAATATTACAGTAACTGAAACCATGACATTCAGGTTCAGGTGATGCTGAGATCAGTGGTGTAAAGTGGACTCTGTTACTTAAGTATTTTTGGCTACTTTGTACTTGTACTGAGTATCAAAAATATAACAGCAACTTTTACTCTCTACCTGACTACAGTATTGATCAAGTATCTGTATCTTTACTCCACTACATTTAAATGGATCGTTACTCGTTACATTGTGATTGTGCGTGGCATTCTATTGCGGTTATTTTTTGATCGGACAAGGCGATATCGCCGTCTGCAGGGTGCTGATGGTACTGGATGCTAAATGAAGCTAAATCATGTGAGCGTGAATTAGTGGTTACTATTTTTTGCACATTTGAGTTTGACTGAGACAGACTTTTTTTTATCTATTTTGTTCTACCATTTTGAAAAGTAACATTTCCTTACTATATCCTTAATTACCTCATCAATAAGTTTATTGTTTTTCACATTTATTGGTGTTTTTTCAGCATAAATTTTGCACGATTAAAATACTCAAGGTCTTCTAAAATGGGATACTGTATGACTTTTCTGAATTGTTACTTGTAATGGAGTAATTTTTAGAGTAAGGTATACCTTTTACTCAAGTATGGTTTTCAGGTACTTTTTTACACTTTACACTGGCTGAGATTTATTTTCTGAACTTGTACTGTGAAATTGCTTCATTATTCTTTGCCTTGCTCCTGCATCTGTTGCATAGAGAGGAAGTATGTGATTTTGAGTGCTGTTCTTTCTGGAGCCGCTCTGTGAGTATTTTCTGTCTTTGTGTTCAGAGCGCTGTGGGCAGCTGGACCGCGGAGGAGAGCATCTCTCTGCCCGTGTACAGCAGCAGCGAGCGAGTGCGTGTGGTGACGGACGTCCAGCTGCCGTGTGGTGGAGATCAACACACATGGATCCAGAGCGGAGCTGCACTCTTCCTCAAGCAACACTAGCTCTCTCTCTCTCTCTCTCTCTCTCTCTCTTATCCCTCTCTCCCCACTGACACACATTTTCAGTGCTGAGGGTTTGAATAATCCAGTTTATATATCATATAGCTTTTTGTAGACCAGTGGCTGGACCTGTTGTTTACAATATCAAAGTTGTGGATTCATTTCCAGGGGCATCATAAAGTTTATTTAAAACGTGTAATACTTTTTGCTATTTTTTTTTTTTTATTTAAAGAAATAAAGAGATATGTTTGGGTCAAGTTGTATTAAGTGTTTTTTTAACATGACAGCTAATTCAAAACGACAAAGAATATCGATATGAAATTATTGTTTTATTATTATTAGATTGTAATGCTTATAATCGTTGTGGTTAAAAAAAAACTATATATAAATAACAATTATACTAATGTTTATCTGTAGATTTATAAACAGAGAGGCAAATATATATACAGTATACAGTATGTGTCGTTGAGCCAGCACCCTCTGACCCCGAAATGGATGGATGGATGTATTTGCATATATGAATATATACAGTATATATTACGATTCTAAATTTTTTGTGCCCGTTTAATTTTCAAGGATATTTTAAATTGATGTGGGAAACTGCTCTGCTGTTTAATCCACATTCAGAGCTCAGATTCTGAAACGGCCACATCTGTTTTAGTCTGTCTCACTGCATCTGCACTATTATGTAACGTGAGCCTGAATCATTTATGCCAGTGCTGAGGTTCCTTCATTTAAATTCCCTGTTTTATCCCGTCACCTGTGAGTGTTTTCTGAACCAATCAGGATTTAGTTGTGTGTGTGGGAGTGCGGGCAACTTATATCCATTTATTTAGTTTTGAACAGTTTCTTTGAACAGGTTTTTTTTTCTGAAGCCTGTGACTTCCAGCAATAATAATGTGGCAAAAATGCTCCCAGAAAAAATCCTGTGACAAAAAAATGTATTTGATTTGTTCCAAATTAAACCGTGAAATGGGGCGGTGATTTATGTTGTTTCATGGACGAGAGAGTGATCTACGTATAGAGAGAATGAGTGAGAGGAAAAGACAAAGTGCTTTAAAGAAGGAGACAGAGAAATTTGTAAGTAAAAGAGAATGAGACTAAAGTAAGACTAAATAAGGATGAACGATGAACGAAAAGATAAAATGATGAGTGAGGAGAAAAACGAAAGTATGTGAAAGAGTGATTGAGAGACTACAACAGGAAGAGGAGTAACAGAGAGATAGAGTCAATTGACAAAAGAGAGTAAAACCGAAAGAGTGAGTTATTGAAATAAAGTGATTGAGAGTAAAATAGAAACAAGAGTGAGTAGGAATAGTGAGCAAGAATAAACTGAAATTTGAGTGAAATGTAAAACAAGTGACAGAGAGAGTAAAAGAAAATGAGGAAGAGTGAGTGTGAGAACAAGTGAGCAAGAATTAAAGAGTGAGTGCAAAAGAGAGAAGGGGAAAAGTGAGAGAACAAGTGACCAAGAATAAAAAGGAAAGAACGAAAGTGCAAATGAGAAAGACAGTGATTAAAATATAGAGAATGAGTGAGTGAGCAAAAATAACGAAAGGAAACTCCTTTTGGGAAATTTTTTCTTGATGGGACTTGAAGTTCTGAATGAACATGGAAGCGTTCTGAACCGGATCGTGTGTGATTAGAAGCCTCCCTGACACGTGAATTTGCGACTGATTGAGCGTGTGAACTGAATTTGTGTGTAGCAGCTTCATCCTCCGATCTGACCGCTTGCCCTTTACAAACACCGCGGAGAGTTCCAGAGCTTCCTGACGACGCTTTAATCAAAGGTCAACCTCGCATTCTCTTCACTGCTGCTGTTTGTCTGCGATTTCAAATCCAAACTGCTCCATTAATGCAAACACTGACCTGCCGTCTCGCGGTGAGTGATGGGGTTAAAGGTCACCATAATTTCCCCTGTAGTCGTTTATTACTTTGCCTATTCAAACATTCGTATCTCTAGAACTCCGTCACGTAAATTACAGCCCGTCTCTGATATCTAAACGTTTCAAGAAAACCACTCTCAAGATTCTGTCTAATAATAATAAAAGTAAAATATAGCCGCATCAGCAACGCCCGGCACTGCCGCTCCGCCACGTCCTTCTGCGATTAAGAGCAATAACTACCCCTAAGTATGAATACTGTATTTTTGTGGTCGCCATGGCCACACGGTTGAAAATACAGCATGGCTTTTATGTCATTGGCTTTTATGCTCAGGGTGGCCTTCTTGAATTTTTCAGCAAATTTAGTATGCCTATGACAAACAAATCTTTTCCTCTCCATTTAAAATGGTTTGCCTAGTACCATTAGGAATAGTGGTTTTTGGCCGTTGCCACGCTCACAGGGTTAACGTTACAACTGGATAACGATTGGCTTTTATGCTCAGGGTGGCCTTTCCTAGTTTTTCAGCAAATTTTGGCCCCTCCCATTAAATATTTTTAATCGTTATACAAGGGCTGCTATAGGTGTGATTTGAAAATTATATTCTGTTTTGGAATTACAGTCGTGTAAAACTGGTGGCCGGGCTTTTGCTCATGGGGCGAACATGGGTCGCCCCTCCAGTGGACTCACCACCTGCAGGAGGGGCCATAGGGGTCGGGTGAAGGAAGAGTTGGGTGGCGGTCTGACCCTCGGCTACATAGGCTGGCTCTAGGGACGTGGAACGTCACCACTCTGGTTGGGAAGGAGCCTGAGTTGGTGCGCGAGGTCGAGCAATTCCGACTAGATATAGTTGGACTCGCCTCGACGCACAGCTTGGGCTCTGGAACCAGCCTTCTTAACAGGGGTGGACCCTGTTCTATTCTGAAGTTGATCAGGGTGAGAGGCGCCGGGCCGGTCGTGGGCATACTTATTGCCCCCCAGCTCGGCTCCTGTTTGTTGGGGTTCCTGGAGGACGAAAGGGTGGCTTCCCTCCGCCTTCGGGTGGGGGGACGGTTCCTCACTGTCATTTGTTGCTATGCACCAAATGGCAGTGTGGATTATCCTCCCTTTTTGGAGTCTCTGGGGAGAGTGGTGGAGAGGGCTCCCCCCGGAGACTCCATAGTCCTTCTGGGAGACTTCAACGCTCATGTGGGCAATGACAGTCAGACCTCGAGTGGGGTGATTGGGAGGAACGGCCCTCCCGATCAGAACCCGAGCGGTGTTCTGTTGCTTGACTTCTGTGCTTATCACGGATTGTCAGTAACGAACACCATGTTCAAACATAAGAGTGTCCACATGCATACGTGGCACCAGGACACCCTAGGCAGAAGTTCAATGATCGACTTTATAATCGTTTCATCGAACTTGCGGCCGCATGTTTTGGACACTCATGTTTTGGTGAAGAGAGGGGCGGAGCTGTCAACTGAGCACCACCTGGTAGTGGGTTGGCTCAGATAGTGGGGTAAGAAGCCGGTCAAACCTGGCAGGCCCAAACGATCTATGAGGGTCTGCTGGGAACGTCTGGTAGATCCCTCCATTAGAGAGAGCTTCAACTCACACCTCCGGCAGAGCTTCTCTCAGGTTCCGGAGGAGGTGGGGGACATTGAGTCCATATTCCTGGAGCACCACCCACAGGAGTACCAGAGCCCTTGTTACGTGGTGTCCGGTCTCTGTATGACCGGTGTCAGAGCTTGGTTTGTATTGCCGGTAGCAAGTCATTTCCAGTGAGAGTTGGGCTCCGCCAAAGCTGCCCTTACTTTTATGGACAGAATTTCTAGGCGCAGTCGAGGCGGAGGTGGGATCCGGTTCGGTGGCCTCAGGATCGAGTCTGCTTTTTGCGGATGATGTGGTCCTGTTGGCTTCGTCGGGACGTGATCTCCAGCTCTCACTGGATCGATTTGCTGCCGAGTGTGAAGCGGCCGGGATAGGAATCAGCACCTCCATGTCCGAGACCATGGTTCTCGACCGGGAAAGGGTGGAGTGCCCCCTGCAGGTCAGAGACGGGGTCCTTCCCCAAGTGGAGGAGTTTAAGTATCTCGGGGTTTTGTTCACGAGTGGGGGGAGGATGGAGCGGGAAATTGACAGACGGATCGACGCTGCATCGGTCCGTCATGGTGAAGAGAAAGCTGAGCCAAAAAGCAAAGCTCTCGATTTACCAGTCAATATACGTTCCTACCCTCACCTATGGCCACCAGTTGTGGGTGGTGACCGAAAGAACGAGATCCCGGATACAAGCGGCGAAAATGAGCTTCCTCCGCAGGGTGGCTGGGCTCTCCCTCAGAGATAGGGTGAGGAGCTCGGCCATTCGGGATGAGCTCGGAGTAGAGCCGCTGCTCCTTCGGGTCGAGAGGGGCCAGATGGGGTGGTTCGGGCATCTGATAAGGATGCTCCCCGGACGCCTTGCTGCTGATGTGTTCCGGGCATGTCCCAACGGAAGAAGACCCAGGACCCGCTGGAGAGACTATGTCTCCCGGCTGGCCAGGAAACGCCTCAGAATTCTTCCAGAAGAGCTGGAGGACGTAGCTGGGGCAAGGGAAGTCTGGGCCTCCTTACTGAGGCTGTTGCCCCCACAACCCGGCCCCGGATAAGCGCCAGAAGATGGTATGGTATTCTCTTTTGTAATTACAGTCGTGTAAAAACGCAGAATTTTCTAAAGTGGGACCTTTTTTGCTTGCCCCGACATGGTGAATATGTGTCTGGGTTGAAAAAAGTGCCTTTTGGGCTCCCATATCTCAAAGTGTAAATGAGCCACTGTTTTTTAAATTCAAAAAGGTTATGTAAATAACTGTAATTATAATAAAATTGTAAATATCTAATTATAATAACAAAGACAAAGTCAGACCATATATAATTTCTTGTGCAATATTGGCCATCAAAGCTGATTCTGATTCTATAATAAACCTCTATTATAAATATTGAAATGATTTTGGACTTCTCAGGAATTCCATGATCATATTTTAGGTGGAAACTTAAGGCCATAAACGTTTGAAATATTTACCTGGCTATGGGGGAAGTGAAATGTCAGTCCTGCGGCGTGACGAGGGTTTAAAAGCTCCGTGGCGTTCCAGGCTGTGAATGTGTCGTCACCTCCTCAGCACTTTATCACCGCAACTCAACAGTAGCTGCTTTTTTCCACCTTGATTTAACGCTGATGCAACTCACAAAGTCTTTTCACTCGCACACAATGATGTAAACCTGTGAAAAACTTGGTGAAATCTCACCCTTGCCGGTCTTACTCGGGTGAAAATGTAACATATACAGTAGGATGCTGAGAGGTCAAAAGTCAAAAGAAGCCAAGATTGTTTCTTGTTTTTTCCTCCTCTTGTCAGGCTAATAAGATTAATCGGCTGTTTAATGCTGAGTAACAGCTTGAACTCCTGCAGTTGCTGCTCACAGCCATTGTTCTATTTGTAGATTAAAAGTATTTTAATTGCAAATACAATGTTAAGTTAAACTTTTTTTTGTAAACGTGTTAGGATTTTAAGTGCCCCTGAGAGTCCAAAAAAATATGTTATTTGTGTGTTTTACATATAAAAATAACAAAAGAAAAAAAGACGCCCCCGTCACGCATAGTATCCTTTCTGATTTAAGCGGTCAGACGACTTTATTTGTTTCTGGCAAAAACCCATCGTTGGATCAAGCAGTAAGTCACAGCGTCGTCTTCTCTTTCGGAAAATCCCAGGAAGCAGCAAGAACTGCCTGATTACATCGGCGAGAGATATTTTGCTTAGAGAGCACCCAAACATTAACATGTCTTTTTAAAGATGGAGTCATGTTTGTACAAATCTTAGGATTGTGGTAAGTGGCTAGCGTCGTTGGTTGAGCATGAGTGCTGCGTGTTCGGTGTGTGAAAACATGCCAAAAGCGACGCTGCGGAAGAGACAGGATTTCCTCAGGGAAATCCACTTCCAAGCCCGATCACTAGAGCTCTGAGGCAAAGTTCAGGATTCTCTTTCTGATGCTTTTTGCTGTATCCCCGCTGGTAGCAATACGTTCCTCACTTCACTGATAAGCGGTCCTTCCCTGGGCTACTCGGACATTCCCCCCATGGAGCGAGCTATTGCGTCTTTTTAGTGTGCCAAGAATGCCGCTGTCTGAAGAGACCGTCTTAAGCTGCGTGATTTTCGCAAGCTCTGAATGCGAAAAGTTAAACGATCAATGGTCAGACCGCCTCTACGATTCACACACTATCAGCTATCGCCGTTTACCAAGCACAGTTGCTCGCTGAACTCGGAGGGGAGGCTGCGGCTTCGGACTTAGTACAGGAAGTGCGTGCCACAACCGTGCCACAACTTCATCCTACGAGTGGTTACCCGGCCTCTGGCACATTCACGGCCACAACAGAGGGGGGATTCGCCGCAAGAGGGTGTCTCGCTCTGAGTCCAGACCAGCAAGTGACGCCACAAGGCCTCTGTTGCGGTCCTGATGGGCTCAGAGTGGAGGATGCAGAGCAGGGAGTTTGGTTGAGCTCTGACGATAGAGCTACCGTCAACAGGTGGACACAGAAGTGGAGCTACCACCTATGATGCTAGCCAACTTAACTGTGAATGACAGATGCACCCACACACTAATATCCTTTACTCCTACTGGCTAGCTGAGGCACGGGGTCGCTTCCACCTCCATGTCAAGTGTCTAGAAGGAGAGGGGCCCCACCCCATCCGGATGTGTCAAGGCGCAGACTCAGGCCAGTGCCTCCCTATACAGTGCGGCGCTGGTTTCAGAGCTCAGATGGGAACCTGCGAGATCCTCCCACCTTTTGGTCAGAGGCCAGCAGCCCCAACTCCCATCAGAGCATCAGCCCGTCTAGACCCCGGTCTCGGGAACCCCACTCCTTTGTTGATCCCCCTCAGACGTTTTTTTAAGCGAGTGGCATGCACTCCCTCAGCCGTCTCCGTATGTGATCAGAACTGTGTGCCTCGGCCACTTTCCGAGTCTCTCTAGCAGAAAAAAGTAGAGTTCCCGCCTGGGCTACACCCAACACCTTCATCCGGTTGTACGAATAGGCGTCAATATCTCTGCTGATACTTTCTACAGTGGGGGCAACACCGGCACGGTGTAGGCCAGCGGCGCAAACCCCAGCCTCCGTGTTCAATGTTCCGTTCCCCTGAAGCCAGGTGAAAGCACTACAGTACGCCTCTACGCCACTAAGCTTTTCTCCACAAGATAGATATTCTCAATGAGTATGACGCCAGTGTTTCCCTAAGGAACAAGGTAGAGCAGTAGGGCTCCACCCTCCTCCCTCTAGCCTCAAGCCTTATTCTGTCGGCGACAGACACTGGGCTTCGGTTGATGGGTCTGTGTCTTGTGGCAACTCAACGCACACCACAGGCTACGATTAGTGATGTTCTCCGTCAACCCTGGCAAGGGTCACCCACAGCAAGTATTGAGAGCCAGCATAATCCCTGGCGGCCCCTCGGAGGTGAGTGCTATTACCCTTCAGGATAGGCCCACCTCCAGGCGCTGTGGAAGATATACCTACTGCCTCTCGAATGCGCGCACCCTAGGGGTGTTTTCTGTAGTATCATCCCCTCGTTAGTCCATCTGACAGACGTCACAGTGACCTGACAATGAAAGGGAACGTCTATGGTTACTTGCGTAACCTCGCTTCTCTGAATTGTTAGGAAACGAGACGTCCTTTTCCGCTGCCACATTCAGGACATTCAGTCTGGAAGTCTGTGTTAATCCGACCAGCTTCAATTAGTGAAGGATACTGTGCATGACGCGCCTTTATACCACCTGATCCAGGTTCAAAGGTGACATGCAAATTCATGCAGGCATGAGCTTGACATTCATTGGCGCTTTGCAAGAGGTGAAGCAAATGTAACTTTTTTTTATTAAATCTTTGAATTCTACAACTTTATTAAAACAGTGTTTGGTAGACATTTTCCTTATCCGTTGCTTTTTTCCATTAAGCTTTGTTAAAGAGATGGCTTGAACGGTGGAATGCTGGTTGGTCTGGCAACACAAGGAAGAATCATTGGTTTCATTTCTCTTCTCTTAAAGTTGAAAAATGTGAGTTAAACGCCAGACAATTAAAGGCTAGATTGAGGCTGTTGGCTCCCAGCAGAACGAAGGGGTCCGTCAGGGGCCACCACAGACATGAATTAAACAGAAGAACCGTGCACATTTAGAGAAGAATAAATCCATGGAACTGAAGCTTAACATCTCCCTCTACGTTTGGATTGTTGGGGATCAAAAAAAGTCAATGTTTCCATTCTACTTATTTATTTTTAAACACAATGGTGAAGTTCTAAAATGAGAAGCTCCCCAACATACAATCTTCTTGAAAAAGTACGAAACAGACCACATACAACAGCATGATGACAGATATTAAAAAAAAACATTTTTCTTTCAATAAATAACACTGGCACTAGTCTGGCAAAGGAACCACCCCTGTCAGGGAACACTGACCACTGATTGGTCTCAGTGAGCAAAAGCTTAATTAATTTTCACGTACATTCCATTGGTGAGTTTGCGGGACACGATCTAAAGCACACAAATTATAAAAAGCAAGTGACAGAGTCTTCAGAAGATGCACTGACAGCTACACGTCTAGAGGTTTGAATGAATGTGCTGAAAATCGGTCTGAAAGGTAGAAGTCTGTGTGTGTGTATGTGTGTGTGTGTGTGTTTGTGTGTCAGCACTTCATCGCGGTGCTCGGGACTGACACACACAGTCACATCTCTCATGATGCTGCAGGTAAATCTCCTCCAAAGCCCAGTGCGCTCGGGTCCGCTTCCTGTAGAAACTCGGACCGGGAGAGAACTTAAGAACCTGATGAACACACACAGACACACACAGTAAAAATGAGACACAGTAGTACATCTTTAAATGCTTTTATATATGTCTTGCATTTGCATGTGTTCTTCAGGTCTCTGGGTTTTTGTGCTGAGATTACAGTACATTAAAACTTGTGTAAAAGTACAAATACCTTACTGTAAAAATGACTACATTACAAGTTACAAGTCACCAATTCCAATAATAATTATAATAATAATAAGAGTATTTGTAGAGCGCTTTTCACAGTTTTAACTGTCTCAATAATAAGACTCGGGTAAAGTTTGTAAAGAATCAGTTTTTAAAAGAGCTTAAGTAATTTACTCGTACTGATTTTAGGCCTAGGCGAGATGCGTAACCAAGTGAGACTCGAGCAGAAGTATAGTATTGGTAATATAATACTATTATTACTACCATGTAATCAGGTACTATTGGTAAAATAATTCTTTTTTAATTTTTTAATAAATAACAATTTATTTAAATAAATACATTTTGAATACATTTTGTATATTGTTGTGGGCAGACTGGTGCCGCTATCGGGTGTTACATTTCAACAACCTTGAAACCATGAAAACTATTTTTGATTCACTAAATACTGAAGTAAAAGTGGTTTTATATATGTAATATCACGTTAGAAATTTATATAAAAATTTGTACAATAACGACAAGAAAGGAAATTGTCAGTAAAATGGAATTTTGGTGAAGGGCCGTGCGTCCTTTTCTAAAGTAGTAAAACGGTCTAGGAGAGCGAACGATTCTTAGTTTGTTTAGCGCGTGTTTATTGGTTTTAACACAACCATAAAAGTGAATTATGTATGTGCGGTTGGAACCTTATCGATGTTTGTTTGTTTTGTTTATTATGAAGGCGGAGAATAAAAAGACTTTTATTTTATTACATTTGCTATTGATTGTGTCGCTAGTCAATAGCTTGACCTTTGACCTTTCACTCATTCTGAAGCTCATACATCACGACCCTGCAGCCTGTGTGTGTGTGTGCGCGTGTGCTCGCACTGACAGCTGTGCCCAATCACATTTTCCAGATGTTGCCGTGGGAAACATCCACACGGCGAATCTTTCCCGCCAGCTGCGTGACAGGTGTCAATCTGCAAGCCTCGCGAACTAAACTCTTTTGATTGGTTGAACTTGGCGTACGAGAGGTGTTCTGTTATGGCGGCAGTGCATTGTGGGATACCTCATGCAACTTCTTGATGGTTTTCCCGGCGCTGCAGAAGCAGGAATTCCAGTTGTCTGTGCCACAGGCGCAGTTTCCCCCGCAGCGCTGCACCAGGATGCATCGTGGGAAAAACACGGCATTGGTTGCTTTCAGCTCCTCGCGCAGATTGACAGAGAAGTTCCGCGGCGTGCAGCTGTACTGCCTCACGTCATCGTAGAGACGGTCCAGATCCACTAGCAGAGAAAGAAGATGCTCGGATGATACAGATGTTTGTCACAATGTGGTTACACATCTGTCATATAGTTTAACTAGTGATTTTACACTCTCCCTCTCTACCCGTCTTGTCAACCCTCTCTCTCTCTCACAAAACTACTTTACTCCCTCATCTCAATCTTTCTTCTCTGTCTCCCACTCATTCTCGCTCTCTCTCCCTCCCACTGTTTCTTCCCTCTCTCCCACTTACTATCTCTCTCAAGCACACTCTATCCCTCTCTTTTCCCTCTTTCTCTCCTCCTCACTCCCACTCTCTTCCCTCCCACTCTTTTTCCCTTTCTATCTGTCTCCATACCTACCCACTTTTTTCCCTCTCTCCCACTTACTATCTCCCTCAATCCCACTCTCTCAATCTCTTTTCCGACTCACTCCTACTATTTTTCCCCTCTCTCTTACTCTTTCTCCCTTCTCCCACTCTTTTTCCCTTTCTCTCTCTCCATCCCCAACTCTTTCTCCCTCTCTCTTTCCCAATCTTGTTCCCTCTCCCTCCCTTTCTTTATCTTCCGCTTTTTCTCTCCCTCCCACTCTTTCTTCCATCTCTCCCATTCTCTCTCTCCCCCACTATTTTTCCCTTTCACACTACCCCCCCTCTCTTTCTATCTTTCTCACTCACTCTCTGTCCCCCTCTCTCTCTTGTTCCCTCTCTTTCTCCCACTCTTCTTTCA
>CM051502.1:24416567-24426567 GCA_028031935.1 Paedocypris micromegethes
CCCCCCCCCCATTTTCTGTCTATTTTCTACCTCTTTCGCTTATTGTCACATCTGTAACACACACACCACATACGTTTGTGTTTGCGGTCTGAGTGGAAGGCTCGCGGCCTGTAGTAGTGTGTGCGTGTGTAGAGCTGGTCCAGGTCTTCCTGCCAGGTGAAAGGGTTGAGGTGTCGGAGTAACTCCTCCACCGTGCTGACCCCGGCGATGTCACTGTCCAGAGCGGCTGCAGACAGCGGCGTGTCCGTCCCAGAAACCTCAGCCAGATCCTGCAGCACACACACCTGAGATGACCAGCACTGCCGAGGTCACGTGACTTCCTGCTGACGCTCACCGACACGACTGTGACGGCTTCCCAGTTGGTGAGAGATGCCAGAGGTGAGCTGTCCTGGAAAACACCCGAAAACATGACGTTATTGAAGTTTTTTTTTCTTCAACAATGCGTGTAAATTTTTGCAGTGCAAAGAGAATCCTGGGAAACTCATTACGTCCTGTGATAAATTCTCCTGGAAATGGCAGCACACAACACATCAGATTAGAAGCATTCGTCATGATGTCACTGAGAGTGGGTGTGGCCTGGCCGCCATCGCACTGACATTTAACAACAGCAGTAAACACCAACACTAAAGTGAACGTTACACAACCATCATGAGACCTGCAGTAACAAGACCATCAATCCAAGTGCACTGTTATCTGCCTATTATGGGGAGCGAGGGATTATAGGGAGAGAGAGAGAGAGAGAGAGAGAGAGAGAGTAAATAAGAGAAATATTCAGAGACTAAATGAGCAATAAAGACAAAAAATGTGTGTGTGCGTGCGTGCGTGATTGAGTGCGCGTGCGTGTGTGTGTGTGTGTGAAAGAGAGATGAGAAAGAGAGAGAAAAATGTCATACAGAGCATCAAAGGCAATGTAATATAATGAAATGAGTTACTGGAAATAAACTCTTACAACAGAAGAAAAGACCAAGAATTAAATGACACACTGCTAAACATGATGACATTGACATTGTACGACAGTTAACAAAGACAGAAAAAAGATAGTCAAAAAAGACTTAAAAAGACAGACATTTAAAATGAAAACAATTCAATCTAAGCAATAAAACAAAAGAAAATGACCGTAAAAAGTCTGTATCAAATGTTTCGCGTACACACACTCACAAACACGCGCACACGCACACACAAGGACGCACGCACGCACACACACGCATTTCCCAAGTCAAACCAGGAGAATCTGCAACGTTACATAAATCTGTTCCTGTGACAACACAAACAATAGGACAAGGTCAGAGGTCACAGGCGTCACAACGGGTCCACCACTTTCTGCTGCTCTCCTGATAAAAATATCAGATCAAGAAACTTTTATTTTTCAAATGAAAATAAATGAAACATTGATTTCTGTGATAGTAAGACTTGGGGCTATTTCCGTATAACTATGTATAATTTTAGACTGAAACACTACATTTCATTAATTTTATGGGTGGAATCTATAAATCTGTGAAATTGAAAAATTAATCTCGCGACACAAGCATTAAAAGTTTGATAGAAAACAAAAGAAAAAACTTAGGGGAAATTACTAAAACTTCTCTAGACGAAGACACGAAGGCATGAAGACTCAAATCTGGTTTACAGCTACAGATCTGGTTTACACACAGAGATCTGGTTTACCCTTTCACAAATACAATATGGTTTACAGCTACAGATCTGGTTTACACTCAAACACATCTTGTTTTTAACTACCAATCTTGTCTACAGACGTGTAGATCTGGTTTACACATGCACACTTCTAGTTTAGGGCTCCAGATTTTCTTTGCACATGCCCAAATCGGTCTTATAGCTATAGATCTTGTATACACTTGCACAAATCTGGTTTTCAGCTCAGATCTAGTTTACACCTGTCTATACGTGAACACTCATTTACACGCACTCAAATTAGGTTTACCGTTACAAATCTGGTTTTAAACGCAAACATCTGGTATATAGCTACGGACCTGGTTTACACACATAAAGAATTAATTAACACATGCACTATTCTAGTTTACAGCTACAGGTCTTGTTTACACATGCATATTTGGTTCACACTTACTGATCTGGTTTACATTTGAACAAACCTAGATTACAAACACAAATCTGGATTGCACTTGCACAAATATGGACTACAGTTACAGATTTGGTTTACACACATATAGATATGGTTTACACTCAAGCACGTCTGGTCTATAGCTAGATATCTGGTTTCACCCTTTTCACATCTGGTTTACAGCGACAATCTGCTTTCAATTTGCACAAATCTGGATTATAGATAGAGATCTGGTTTACTCTTGAACACATCTGGTTTATAGCTAGAGATCTGGTTCACACATGACACACAGACATGTATCATTTACACACACTTAAATCTAATTTACAGCTACAGATGTGGTTTATAATACTGTAAGTACACTAGTAAAAAAAAAGTAGCTTTTTTTTTTATACATTTTTTAGCACAAAACGTACATATTTACATATTTTCCTCCATGTTGATCCCACACAGCTAGCTCAGACAATCAGACTTCCGATGTTTGAGATACTCACCAGCAGAGAGTAGCAGATTCTGAATCCGGGTTTGGCTACAAAGTAATCGTCAGATCGGAAGGTGATTTTGACCAGATTAGTCCGGGACGTGATGCGTGAAGGAGCTCTCTGGCCACACCAGCGTCCCCAAATGATGGTGGTGATCTCAGAAATGTCCTCAACCTCCACGTAATCATACCTGCAACTCACACACAGGCCAGTCAATAGAAACAAACAACACCAGTCATTTAACACTTTCAGTTCTTTGTATTTCAGCAACAAAGTCAGAACCCTTATCCTAACTTCCATTAATGTAGTTATTCCACATAGTTTATGCATAACACACCCTTTAAGGAAAACTTTACAAAGCATGATATGACTGTGAAACCCAGTAAACTCAAGGACGTCCCTGTAACCCAAGAGTCTGCTCGGATTGGTTCCATGCTCATTAAATATTCATATCACGTTTGAACCCTTCCGGACTTTGTGCGTTTTTTTCCTGAGCACTGCGCTAAACGGGCAGAATCACATTCCCAGGAATCTGACAACTACAGCTTGTTTTTCCACTGCAGACATGATTAAAGCATGTAGAACATGTTCCTGGAGGTCCTGGTACAACCTTCTTATAAAATAATAACATTTCAGGATTCAGATGCAAAATGAAGCTTGTTATGGTGTTAATTTATTCATCCAAATGGTAATTTATTCATTCATTCCAAAATCACCCTGAAAAGTACGCTTTTCGTTTTATTTCATAATCGCTGGAGTTAATTAATTATACATTTTATTGCCAAATTAAGCCCCGCCCTCACCTGCAAATTCCGTTTTCTGCCTCCTCCAGTCCAAACTGAGCGTCAAACTCCAGCAGGATGCGCGTGTGTGGGGGTGAGAACAGTTTCCATGACAGCAGCAGGTTGCGGGGGTACGCGCCAGGGAAACGGGGGCTCTGGACGTGCCCACCGCCCTTCACCGTGACAACTTCCTCCTTCCGGTACAAGTCTGTGAGGTGATTGCTGTCTGTTACTGGTCACAACTCAGACAAGTTAGTGTGTTTCTTCTCAAAAACAACACAAACACAAATAAACAACACATACAACACACACGCACACATTCAATTCAGTTCAGTTCAACAACTTATTTTGGTATATTTAGAAAGACCTAAACGTAAGTGGCTCACCAATATGCTTTTTCCTTTTATAATAAACTCATTTCAGAAATGTAACCAAGTTTGATAAAATGATAAAAAAAGCTAAATATTTTAATTGAATTAAATGTAAAACTATTTATAGTTTTCATTGTTTTACCTTTACAAGTCATACAGACAAAAATGTATATATATATATATATATATATATATATATATAATTGAGATAATCATTATCCATGATGCATATTATCAATTAACCAATCAAACCAATCCATCAATAAAGACTGATAAGTGAGGAGTGAAAAAAACATCACTTCTCTTCATCAATAACAACATGAAAATCATGTAAATCTGAACTGAAAGCATTTAAATGAACAAAATCTGACAGTAAACAAACATACATACATACAAACAAACAAACAAACAAACAATAAACAAAAAAACATTGGGGAAGAATGACAGCGCACCAAGAAATATTCCAAAACAAAACTTTTCCATTTTAAATTGCCATAAACAAATTGCAAACTGCATTGTTTTTCAGTTCAAAGTATCCTGGAAAAAGAAGTTTCTCAGGCACACACACACACACACACACCCACACACACACACCCACACACACACACACACACACACACACACACAGTGATCACTGATCCATACACGCTGCAAACACTTGTGATTATGGCTTATACTGCGGGAACAGGGCCACTATCCATCACCATGACAACCTGCTGACCAATGAGCTTTTAAATGAAGTCTCCTTACACACACACACACAGGCTGTATATAACGTGGGCAAGTGTGATTCTGACAGGCTGTAACGCTGTTATTTACACACGTCCAACAACAACATCAACTACAACAACTGTCTGAACAAATGCAAACAATTTCCTGACACACTTTCCTGACACACAAACACACACGCACACATAAACACTTCTGTGTTCAATTCTCATAAAAAAAATTACACAGGCGTAGGATTGGTGCTCAGAAAGCATTGACCTACAGAGGTCAGAGGTCAAACACAGCCATTAAACTTTATGACACATCAGTGTGTGAGTGAAAGGAAGTGTGACAATGAGCATCGGGGCATCAC
The DNA here is from genome assembly GCA_028031935.1 of Paedocypris micromegethes. Taxonomy (NCBI): domain Eukaryota; kingdom Metazoa; phylum Chordata; class Actinopteri; order Cypriniformes; genus Paedocypris; species Paedocypris micromegethes. The sequence continues at coordinate 24,421,361 of CM051502.1, forward strand.
AGGAAGACGAGAGCAGATCAGACCCAGTCCGCCTGAGGAGCGAGAGATCACACTGAACGTGTCACTGAGCTGGAACCCAAACAACATCTATTCCTGGACGTCTGGACTCGCACGCACAGCGTGACAGATCGCTGAGGATTCACACTAATCAGGAGACGTGACGTGAGGTCGTTCCTCGCAGAGCGTTACGGAACAATTCCAGAACAACACAAAACATGTTTTCTACAGGAATCAAACCCTCCATCTCAATGGTGCAAGCAGAACAGTGTCAACATCCTGGACACGTCGGACCCTGAGGTCACTCGTCTTTATTTAGCTAAGAAATGCTCATCTATATAGCAAAACTACACTCCAAAAATGTATTCTTTGGAATCAGACATTGCAAAAATCTTTATTTTCGATAAATCTAATTAATCCATCCATCCATTTTCTTAACCACTTTTCCATTGCAAGGTCACTTAAATCCTTAAGTCGCTTACCACAGTTTTTTTTTTTTATACATAATCTCGTAATTTTTCTCTTTTTCATCTCATACTGAGATTAACGTTTTAAAACGGAACTATAATTTTTTTAATTTTACTATAATTGTGTGAGGGGCTAGAATTGATAACTGATTTAGGACAATTTAAACAACTTTGAATCCCATTTTCCGCTATTCATGTCATTAAGTTTACTCTAAAACTCTCAAGATTGATCTTGCATTTTTAATTTTTCCATTTTTTTTTTTCAAAACCTATTCTATATATTTTCTATAAATTCTCTAAATTTTAATTGAAATTTTCCAGTAACATTTAAATATTTGCACTATAACATCATTAGAGCGTTGACATACAGTATGCGGAAAAAAAAAAGCTCAACAGAAAACATGGCAATATTTCAATGTATTCCCAATTGATTTTTTTAAACGGCCATTCACCAAATTCAGACCGCAATGTTAAAAACATTTCCAAAACGTTTTTGTCGAAGGACAACTTTACAAGCTTGTATAAATCACCATGTTGAGCATCGAGTGACATTAACACTTAAAGGCATAATTCTTATTACGTTCTTCTAGTGATGAAAAAAAGCTATTTGTGCTGTCAAATCCAAAACCTGAGAAAGAAACCGTTCTCCATCAGGTCTTCATAAGCAACAAAGCGGCTGAAACCAGGCATGTGACATGAGATCAGTGAGTGAAAGACCTGTCTAAACATGAACACACTCTCAAATAACACACACTTTTTCCTGCTTACATCACCAAGTCTGGAAAAGTAGATCTTCCCAAAACTAAGGCCTTTTGTCTTCTATCCATCTTCACCTTCAAGACAAAAAGCTTGTCAGCAAACGTTTCCACAGATCCGAATAAAGATCTCGCAGAACCTTCTCGTGCTTCAAATGAGCCACCAAGAGCTGCAGGGTTCCTTCTGGAACGAGGATTGTTGAATTTGCAAGCTCCTGGAGCTAACGTTTGTTAAGCCAACACACTTCAGCTGAGACACCTGTGAGAGCGCATTTCAAGCTCAACAACCAACGCCAAACCACCAGCAACCAGCCAAGCCCGCAGAGGAAACATCTCGCAAAGCCTCACGAGCCACACACGATCAACAAACTCACCATTACTCCGTGTGATTGAGGTCCTCAGCGCTTTGGAGGACACCACCTGGGCCTGAGATCCGTGATTTCCACTACTCAGAACGGCAAGGACTGAGCAAGCGATCAGCCACATGGTCTGCACACGAATCGACCGCAGATCCGAGAGGCAGAAGCGCCGCATGAAGCCGGAGTTTCCACCGCTGCGCAGCGCCTTCAAGGACCCGGAGAACAGGTTCATATAAAGCAGCCGGGCGGAATCCCAAGCCTCCAACTTTATCTGCTCACGTCCCGCTTGACCCCGATCTCACAATTCCACAAAAATACTTTCATAACATTCCTCAAACATTGACGGAAACCCGAGGACGCTTTCGAGAGCGCCTGGCTGGAACACGGGCAACAATGACGCGCTGTGCCGATGGAGTCCTGGAGTTAATGCCGTTGAAAGATCAGATTGGCGATCTGATGAAAGATGGAAGCTGAGAGGGAACACGAGGGCTGGACACCCTTCATCCAGTCAGGATGAGGAAATTACGACTTTTTTACTGGAATATTTTCCTTCGGTGCGTAACTCTGCCAGTCTTTTCCTGTTTGTTTCACCTCGGGAAACTTTTGAAGACTTAATAAGTTGCGCGCGCGCGAGAGGGCGCACACACACACACACACACACACCACCCCCACACCACACACACCACACACACACACACACACACACACACACACACACACACACACACACACACACCTACCCCCACACACACATACACGCACGCACGCACGCACGCCAGCAGCAAATAATAAGAAATGAGTACCGTGTGTAAGTACAGAAATAAGTACTAAAGTAAACAAGCAGTGTTTCTATAAAAAAAAGTTGTTTATTTTTAAGTGTTTAAAAAAGTGGTAAAATTGTGAAGTGTGACTGTACGCAGCAATAACGCAGTTTCTTTTATTTTACAGTAGGGAAATAAAACGCCTGTCATGAGGGTCACACCATAACTTCCTCAGGAACACGCACCTTAACGGAAACCGCTTATCAGATGAGGAGGAGAGGACATGTCCGGCCTGCAGGCCCAAATATCGACAAGGGACGCACTGCGTTCTGCATTTTGGAGTACGTAAAAAACTTCTTTTCAAAGTTGGAAAATGAAAAATAAAATGGTAGTATCCGTTTTAAAATAAATTTGAAGTTGTTTTTTATTTTATTAGTTGTATTATTTGTTATTATTATTATTTGTTGTATTATTATGTATTATTTGTTTCGCTAACAAAGGACATTTCGGTTTCTTTACATCTAGGTGGTGGTTTTTACTCAAATGCACCAAAAATTCCAATAAATAGTTGAATTATCTTTGAGGCCAAATACATACAGTACATCAATTATCGATGTAATTAATAAAAAAAATAATATGATAAGTCAAATCAATGAATCAAACAAACATTTAAGTACCTGAAAATTATACTAGAGTAAAAGTACCTTTAAACATTTATTTATGAGGTTTTATGAGAAGATATTTAACACCTCATGGGTTCAAGATGGCAGAACAAAATAGACAAAAAAAGAACAAAATGTCAGTCTCAGTCAAACTCAAATGGGGAAATAATTGTAACCGCTAATTTGTTATATGAGCTATATGTGAATTAGCTCATAAATAGCATCCAGCACCTTCACCCCCTGCAGATGGCGATATCCCCCGTCTGACCAAGAAATGAACCGCAGTAGAAAAACATGGCGATGTAACGAGTAACGTAAGTGTCCATTCAAAAAGTAGTGGAGCAAAGAGTACAGATACTCAATCAAAGAAGTCAAGTAGAGGGCGAAAGTATCTTATATTTGAGACTTATTACAAGTGCAAAGTAAGTAAAGTAAAGTAACAAAGTCCATTTACTCAAGTATTTTAGAACACTGAATATATTAAAAAAGAAATCAAACATTTCATCTATAAAATAACAAAATCAAAAAAGCTATATTGTTGAAGGAATTGCAAAACAGTTCAGACAATCCTCTAGTTTGGTTTCATGCATTTCCAAGGTGTCTTTAACAGACATCTTGAAAAGGAGACTCGGAGCGGTTTGATCCAGTTTGTGGTCAGGTCTGGTTCTGAGGGGTGTTGTGTTGACACAGAAACCCTCCTGTACATCCTGCTGTTTATCTCCACCAGTCTGAGTTTATCTTAATGTGTTTGTGCAGGAAATCGTCTGTTTATATTCCTCATTTGCACAAAACGTCTGATTACACAGCGACACTACTGGACGAGGCTTTTATCTGGTGATGGTAAGTGTGAGAATTAATTTCACTTTTTAAACTGTGTCTTGAACTTGAGGACGGACTCATTGCACTGCAGCAATTGCAACACCCTTACGACACCTAGCAACCGAGCGGACTGCCTTAGCAACAGTGCAGCAGTACACATTTCTAATGGGTGTCTGCGCTGAAATGGTTAAATCACAGACATTCCGGATTGATTGTGGATTCCCGGAGCATTCCACCACATTCCTGAAGATTCCTCAAGGGCAACATCATAATCAAAGACTCCTGATGACAAAGACACCCAGTGTGGGTGAGAAAGAAAGAGAGAGAGAGAGTTGTGTTGATGGACAGATTGTCTACGGAATAAACCTCTATAGTAAACAAACAAACAGGTATAATAAGCATAGATTTTAGTTCAAAATTACAAGCAATTCTACACATATTTGATAAATTGGGAGAGTGTAAAAGAAAAATATATCTGCCAGAAAAAGAGAGAGAGAGAGAGAGAGAGAGAGAGAGAGAGAGATTCATCTAAGATATTAAAAGAAAAAATGACTATAAAACTGATAAATTCTGTATCAAATGAAATCAAGACTCCTCAGACATACTTTTCCTTTCCATCATCTCTAATTAAAATGTTGTTCTTCAATTAAGAAGGCATTTTCATTCACACAACCCTTAAAATCATTTTTTATCTTTTACAACCAACAAAAATTCACTTTATTCCTATCATCCTATTTATCCAACAGCTAAAGGCCTACGGGCAATTGTGGCCTAGTGGTAGGGATTTGGACTTGCATCCAGGCATAAGGCTGCCCCCTGCTCCGGGTTTGTTTTTTTCTTTTTGTTTGTTCTTCCTGTGTCATAAAAACGCTTACAAAAAAGAGAGCATTATTTTTCTTTCTTCAGCGTTTTTATGTCACATGATTGTCTTGTTGTGAGTGCATGCATAACATAACATAACATGGATTATTAATAATAATAATAATAATAATAATAATATTAGTAATAATATTAGTAATAGTAATAATACGTTTTATGTACAGGGTAAGGTGACTTCCGAGACCCTCTTTCGAGAGAAGGACGCCGTGCAATAAAGAAACGTATAATATAATGTTACTTGCAGATTTATTGGTTGATAACAAAAAACAATATAAAGGAACGCACACAACTAAAGCGCGAGCCTAAGGTTGTGTTGTGTGGCAGGAAAGTTAATGCCCTGCTATTTTTAGCCACACGTGATTTTACCTTCCCATCAGTGACACATCAGCATCATTTTCAGTCTGTGATTTATGATCAGGCAGAGGGTCGGTGTCATATTAATGTGAGCTTTGATAAGTAATCCCAATCTCAGCACACACACACACACACAGCCTCACTCGCTGTCACT
>CM051502.1:24429067-24432264 GCA_028031935.1 Paedocypris micromegethes
ACTGATACGGATTACATCTGTTTATCAGATTACAACGGGATTACAAAAACCGATGCCATTTTGACCCCGTTGACCTTTTATTACTTGATGTTTTTGTTCATACTGTTGAAACTTTTCTAAAGTTTTCTGAAATGACCATCTCACCTCTGCCACGCATTTATCTGTCGTTCTTTATTTATGAACGCGACCGCCAATTTTCCATTAGATTGGGACACTGGGCTGTTTGAGATGAAACAAGCAGGGGAATAGATGGCATTTCTGTGTTAATGTGAAGCTACATGCTGACAGGGCTGTATTTTTAATGTGTTTAATGCATTATAGCTGTAAGAGATGCCTGAACTCTTCCCATCTCCGCTTTGCTTTTCTGCTCCCGGACAAACTTGCAATATTTTGCACAATTAAAATAAAAGTCTTTGTGTGCATGTCAGTGCGAGTTCTTGAAACCAATTCACTGTGCAAACAAAGGTGATGGAGTTACAATTTATAGGTGCGATTTGAGGTTTAACTTCAGAAAGCAGAGCTGCTCTTAGCCAAATTAATTTACTGTAAATTTATGAGTTTGTACTGTAGACGGCTGGTTGGTGAAATGCAAGATGCCTAATCTTAAGAGTGTTTAGGTTCTGTTATTTACTGTAGACACTGTTACCTGTACTTACTGTAATTTTCGCCTCTGTGTAAAATATGTAGTAATGTAATAATAAAATGTATGTATAAAACGGATTACTGAAGGTCTGTCTGTATGTATGTCTGTCTTTCTTTCTGTCTGGCTGTCTATCCGTCCGTCCACCCATTACTCTATCTGTGTATCTGTCAGTCAATATATCATCTCTATCTCTCTATCTATCCATAAGTGGTCTTTGTAAGTGTTAATAGACGCTTACACAGTGCTAATAGACACGTACACAGGCACTTTTAACACTCCAGATCCATTCAACATGTAAAATATGAAATTGACATTTAACATTTTACTATTTTTTTTCTATTTATTTTATATTGTCATTGAGCAACATGACTTTCCAAATTAAATTGAGCTCAAATGAAACATTGTCCTTTAAAATGGTTAGATCAAAAAGCTAGATAATCTATTTTTTCATGTCAGTGATGCTGTAAATATAATTACAACAACAACAACAAAAAGATCCGGCAAAGAAAAAAGAAAACGTTTTACACATCTATCAAGTTCAAGCAGCCTAAAAACAATAAAAGAGAACAAGGAGAATGAAAGAGTTCAGAAGTATAAAGCTCGTAATCTTACTCACAGAACTTGAACCCTGAACAAGGCCATTCATCAAACCGTCAGCGTCACTATCACCGGACGTGGAAAAGCACTTTGATACAGCATTACTGTTTAAAAAAGATGGATATCCTCTCATTTCACTGCTTTCTTCTCCTTAGCACGTGTGCCTCTGTCACGCTTCGCTGTGGAGGAAACATTAGTGGTGGTTTCAAACAAATGTTCTAGAAATATGGCTGAACCTACCCTGCAGTGACTTTTGTTTAAAACCTTTATCATCTTTATAAACATAAATATTACTGTATTGACTAAAATTTGTGCACGAATAATCATGTAAATTACTCAATGAGCTATAACTGTCACCGCAATCCAGGAACGATGTCACTTCCTCATCCGGGGTTAACGTCTCTCGCACCTCAACAGTTTGGCATCATTGCGTTTCAACCATCGGAATCTGTCCCAATCTGTGACTTTTTCAGCAGCCAATTAGAACGTTTTGAGACGGGATCTATATGTCATAAGCAACAGTGTATGGGTATTAGACACGGCGCTGTTGTGCGACCGTTGTGAGACGCCAAGAGGATAGTGAATAGAACTGTCGAAGACGTTCATCCCAGGAGTCAATTTCATCATCGCTTCTTTGCCTTTTGGCTAAGATCAAGTGTAGTATCTGTTCTTATCAGTTTAATATCTGACATCTCCCCTTTCTGGAGACCTTATATTAATCTTATTTATGGACACAGAGCATGGAGAAAGAGCTTTCTCCAGCCGGTACATGCATTGTCAGACTTGCTGCTTAATACTGTACTTCCAGTAACAGTGCACTTTATTGCTTAGTGGTAGGGACTGGCACTTGCAACCAAAAGGTGCTTCCCGACAGTTACTTCACAAAGTCTTTTTACCTGTTTCCTTTTTACGAATGCCTTACTGTTAACCATTACAAGTTAACCATTCTTACTCCATTACAAGTCACCAATTCAAAATCAAGAAGACTTGAGTAAATTATCCAATTTTAAGAGAACTTAAGTATTTTACTCGTTCTGAATTTAGGCTCAAAACTAACCTTTTTTTGAGGTTTTATTTCCTAATATAGAAATGAAATTTAACACCTCAATGTTTCGAAATGGCAGAAGAAAATAAATAAAAAAGAACAAAATTCAGTACCAGTCAAAATCAAATAGCATCAATAGTTTATCAAAATAGCATCCAGTATCTTCAGCACCCCTCCTTTTAGAGTCCATTTAGTACTTTATTAGTACTTTATTTTATTTATTATATTAACTTTTTTTTATAATACTATTATCAATCAATCAATCAATCAATCAATCAATCAATCAATCAGAATTGTAGTCAAGTTGAGAGTAAAATTAGCTCATATTTTTGATAGTACAAGTACAATGTACATTATATACGAGTATCTCACGCACTTTACTAAAGTAGCCAAAAATACTTAAGTAAAGTACATTTACTCACGTACGTTACACCACGGGGGGTCGGGGGGTGGGGGGGGTCCTCACATAGCATACACACTTCAACAGTTGGATGGGTCAGATGCAGGGGAGTTAAATATCCTGACTCTGGGTTTGGAACTAATACCGCCATCACTAATTTTAAAAGATTTTCTTAACCCTAGAGATATCCGTTTCCCGTGTATCTAATGTGTGCCGGTAATATCTGTATGTAGTTTGTTTGTGTACATATATATATAGTGTGTAATACATTTGAAGAATACATGTATACAAAATAGAGATAATGGTTATGTGTTTCATAAAAAGGGCAAAATGAAAGTATGAAAGATATGCTAGAAACGGATAAGGATAAAATTCATGGCTTTCTTGCTTTATCTTTTCTGAACCGTAATTCAGTAGAGAATGAATATGTGACAGCAATTTTAACACACACATTCAACCAATGTGCTAAAAGCCTATTGACAGAAGAGGTGTGTGTGTGTGTGTGTGTGTGT
>CM051502.1:24432279-24452830 GCA_028031935.1 Paedocypris micromegethes
TGTGTGTGTGTGTGTGTGTGTGTGTGTGATTCGCCAGCAGCGGATCTCTCAGGGTCACAACCCTCTTTAACACTACAGGATCAAACTGACGACACACCGCGAGAGACACAGAAATGCTTTCTGCATTAATGCGAGTGACAGGCGGCTGAAATGATCTACACAGCACAGGTTTAGCCATCCCAGATGATGGATGGATGGATGAATGAAGTGATGGATAGATTGATGGATGAATAAAAAGAGAGAAAGACAGATGGATGAATGAAGAAACATGTGGGTGGAAAGTTAAAGAGAGCGAGATGGATAGAGGGATGAATGGGACAGATGGGTTCTCATCTCTAGAATAAAAATCAAGCTCAATATCTGCCTGAACAGATTCTGAATCACCTTCATCTAGTCACACAAAACTCCCAAAAATCCCAAAACACAGCAACTGGGCTTCATCCAAGATATCAAAAAACACCAATTCGGACGAAATCGGATGCAAACTGGCATTTGTACAATGCAGCAAAACTTTCTCTCATCTGAACTTTTGCTTTTTAATTGAGCAAGCCGTCAAACATCTGTTAGTCTTAAATATAGATGATTCTGGAGGTATTTAAAGGTGGTTGCGTGCTGATTCGTGACTGCGTGGTTGTGCGACACCGCTTTTACAGGCGACAGTCGTGACACCATGTTTGTGGAGAAAGTACAAAAGTTTCTTGCTGTAATTATCACTATGGAAACCAGAGTCGCCGCAGATGTTGTCGTCATTGTGACTCCATGCTGTAAATTTTAATGTTCATCGTTGGATTTTTTTTTAAACTGTCGCACAAACGCTCATGTCGTAACTTTTTCAGAAGTATGTATACTTCTCTGGGTACATGCTATTTTTGGGACTACGAAGAAAACTCTAAGTCACTGGGATTTTACGTTTCATGAAATCAATAGAAAATGTTATTGACAAAAAGTCGAGTCTTCTTCATACTTTGTTCTAGAAAACAATAGTAGTTTAAAAAATGGGCAAAAAAATCAATAGTTTGGTAGTTTAAGTTGTTAAATTATTTAAACAGTTTCAAACAGCTATATGATAGAAAAGTAAAATGCGAACAGTGATAAAGAAAAAAAACACTTCTCTGTGGGAAAGAGAGACAAAATAATCATAGGAATCTGTATCTCTACAGTTCTGACTTTAGATTCATTGTCTTTCTCTCTGTATTGGTCTCATTGTTGGTTCATATTCAGAACAGCCACCTTCCCTCATCTGAACCAAAGAAGACTGAAACTGTTTTTTTTTAGATTTCAGGAAGACTTGATGTTCTCAAAATAAAACGTTTATTACAGTAAACACTGGTGGTGTAAAGTACTTGAGTAAATGGACTTTACTTACTTTTAAACTTTTTAGGCATCTTTGTACTTGTACTGAGTATCAAAAATATAAGCAACTTTTACTCTCTTCTTGAGACTATATCTACATTTGTGATTGAGTGTCTGTACTCTTTACTCCTCTACATTTGAATGGACACTTACTGTGACTCGTTACATTGTGATTGTGCGCGACAAGTCTGCACCTATTTCTAGCTCAGTAAATTTCTTCGTCCGACGAGGCGATATCACCATCTGGAGGTGCTGAAGGTACTGGATGCTACTTATCAGGCAAATCACATGAACGTAAATTAGCGGTTGCACTTTTTTGCACATTTGAGTTTGTCTGAGACTGACTTTTTGTTCCTTTTTTAAGTCTATTTTGAGCCTAAAATCAGTACGAGTAAAATACTTCCTCTCTTTTAAAATTGGACACTTTACAACTTCAACTCAAATCTTGGAATTGGTGACTTGTAATGGAGTATTTTTTACGAGTTATCAATACTTTTTCTCAAGTATGGTTTTCAGGTACTCTTTACACCTCTGGTAAATACTCCAAATAATCACAGTAACTACAACATGTACAGATACCTAACCCCCGTAAAATACTACATAGAACTGACAGTACATTGTTGTGATATTACCAGACAATTAGTCTTCACAATCTCGAGATCACAAACGTATCTCTGAATCTTGAAAGCCCATTTTGAGTTAAACCAGGTATGGAAGGGCGGCTTTCTTTACGGATCAGAACTCCAGTAGATGAAGCCGCCATCATTTCAGACTAATTCTGATTGATGGCAGGACTGGAGTTTCAGCTGCAGACATTGTCATCTGATTGATTGATTGTCTTTATTAACGATCCCCTCCACTTTTGGTCCAAGTCATTAATTCTCACAATCAGTGTGATAATGAGGGACGATCAACAAGCACCCACAGCATATGCTCACACCGAAAGACTCACACAGCGGAATTCATGGAGCAACAGCGGGGAAATAACCGGCTCCCAGACTTCTGCTCAGAACGTTTGATGAAAAATGCAGGAAACCAGCTCTGCAACACACACGTTCTATCCTGAACTCTTACTGTCAACCACAAGCTTGGTTCTAAATTTGTTCCTCCTTGAATTTCAGGAGAAACATCCGAGATGAAAACTGATCCTTAATATATAATGAAAAGCTCCATTAAGCTTCTGAAGTGCGATACAATGGTGCAGTGGGTCAGACCACTTCTCAGGACCCGATAAGTCTAACCGACTCTGACAGGCTCTTGGATGAATTTTCTCCCAGAATGCCTTTCCAGAAAGTCAGTCAGCCGAGCAGACGGTGACGAAACATCTTGCTTTGGTGTGAATGAATAATTAAAAGCACTTTTTTTTCTCCACCTTGTTTTCACAAATCAGAAGACGGAGCGAGCTGATTGGCCGAGGCGAGGAACCAACAGCTGGGCTTGAATGCTCTGAGGAAATGGCTCCTGCTCATGAGATAAATGCAGAGAGAGTCCAAGTCCAATGCAGCTCAGATCATTTAATGAGACGTGTTCATGGTGAGATATCTCACTAAAGAGTAAAGAAATGCATTGTGGGACAGAATAAGTCCCAGCGCAGAGCAAATCAAGCTTGGGAGTGGGAGGATTGGTGTGATCATGTACGATATGTTGTTATTCTCTCAGGAATCCTTACAGCTAATGTTCACTGACCTGAAACTTCACCAGAGATGAAGATCTGACAGAGAGGCTGCTGGGATGCTCGCAGGAGCCCAGAGGAACGTTGCCCGCAGAGATGCCTTTGCAGAAGGTTCTCCTAAATTTCTTGTCGGAAAGGGAGTTGCTTAGATAGTCTGGAGATCTTTTTATTATTACTATGATTTTGAAAATATTAGAGTGAGTTAAATATATCATGAAACTGCTCATTACTGCAAGTATGCCTAACTATTCCTTCTAAGTTCTTCATTCTTTTAATTCTTCTTGCTTCTAACGCAGAATGGCCTTGTTTTATTCTCCTGATGCTGTGAAGTCTCGACAAAAGCATCTGCTGTGTGTGGATCTCCGCAGAAGATCCGAGTCTCACACACTCCTGCCAAAAACCCCGTGTGAGTGTGTAGCGCCTCCTGCGAGGACGCCGTGCCTGCTAAACATTGCTTAATGTTCCTGAAATGTGTCCTTCCATTTCGGCAGCACTCATGGGCCGCCATTTTAATTCATCCATGATTTATGAAACATGCCGAACAAAGGCATTAGAGCATTATTAATGGACTTGCAATTTCTTATAAAAAAAAAGGCTTCATAAATCCTTTACTATAAGTCTTTAACTTCCGCAAGCTATTTTAGAGAGCAAATGATGGTGCTCACTACACTATAGTCACGAGTTTGAATCCCATGGAGAGAAAAAACTAGCTGGAGATGCTGAAAATGGAATATAAGTAATTTTCAAAAAACTAAGCATGTACTTTTACAATAAGGATAGTTTTATAACGATAACATATGTACTTCGTCTGTATAGACTAACACACACACACACACACACACACACACACACGGAAAAGCCTGAAATCTACTTTTTGTTTTTTACTCAGCATTCTTTTGTTGTTGGTGATAAAATAAAGTGGTGCATGTGATAAAATAAAGTGAAGTGTAAGTGTATATCTCAAGTGTATGAGAGAATGAGTACACACACACACACACACACACACACACACACACACACACACGTAGCCTTTCGATTGCAAATCACACTTAGCATCCACAAACAAGTTCCTAAAGGCCACTCCGCTAGAAGTGTTTGTATAAAGTATAAATTTTTATAAAATATACTGCACTATATTAACATTTCCAGTTTTCATTAACAGTCCGTTTAAAATTTTGTTACACACATAATTTTCATTACATTTATTACTATTATATTGTAGTATATTATTATTATTTTATACCTTAAAAAACACCTCACGCATTTTCATGTCTGGAACAATATTAGCAACTAGGTTATAAAAAGGAGTTGAGAGAGAGTGCGACAGACATGGGGGGGGGGTCAAGATTGAGTGAGACACAGAGAGAGAGTGAGAGAAAGTGAGAAAATGATAAAAATGAGAGAGAAAAAGAGAGGGGGGAGAAATAAAAAGATAAAATTAAAGAATGAGTGAGAGAGGGAAAGAAAAAGAGAGAGAGAGAGAGAGAAAGAGAGAGAGAGAGAGAGAGAGAGAGAGAGAGAGAGAGAGAAATTAAAGAGTGAGAGAGGGAGTGAAAAAGAGAGAGGAGAAAGTTAGAGAAAAGGAGAGAGAGAGATGGAGAGAGGAGGCGAAAAAGAGGAGAGAGACAGAGAGAGAGATAGAGAGTGATGGAAAGATAGAGGGAGATGGAGAGAGAGAGAAAGTGAGGGGTTGAATTTATCTTATCTTCCGCTCAGCTGTGTGGACTGGCAGCGTGTGTATAGCCTGGGCCCTTTCCGGATCAGTGTGTGTGTGTGTGTTCGTGGCCAGAACCACCCAGCTGCAGCCAGGCCTGGTCAGATCAGATCGGAGCGAGATAAAACCGCCGGAGGACTTGCTGTACAAACAAACGCATGCACAAGACAAGATCAGCTTTACATCCACATATAGGACATATACGGTGGTCCGATCCCGGGCAAGATATAGAGGGTCATGCCACTGTTCACATCAATGATAACGGAGCCTTCTGACACTCTTCCAGAAACTTCTCCGGTCCCACTCGGCGGAATAAAACGACACGGGAATGTGAAACTTTATTCACTCAGAACACTGAAGCCGAAACAGCCATAATACTGCGAGCACACAGTTTACCCAAGATGCACTGCGGGAGAGCACAGCATGCCTGAGCCTCGGGCTGCCAAACGCCAATCAATTATTCATCCGGTCTTCATCCCGTCTTCCTCCTCTCCTGACTGGTTCTCTCTGGCTCATCATGCATACTTAAAGCTGGCCGTGTGGGACGGGCCTAACGCACAAACGCTATAGTTCATCTGCGGGCGTCACATGGCAACTGACTTGTTGAGGAATGTTGCACATATTTTTCATGGTAACTAAAGAAAAATATTTTATTGTGAGACATATTTACATTTCTATATATTTAAAAAATATTTAAATATTTAACAAAATAATACCTCATGCACAGAAAAACTCAGCACTCAAACATCACTAACGTACAACACTCAATAATAATAATAATAATAATAATTTATTATTTTTTGGCGCTTTTCATGGAACTCAAGGTCGCCTTACAGAACACACAACATGCACGCCCGGGCATACACACCACACACGCTCACACACCCACACGGTCAGATTAACCTGAAACGCCTGTTTTTCGGATTGTGGAGCGCCCGGAGAAAACCGACGCAAACACGGGGAGAAAATGCAAACTCCACACAGAAAGGCCCCAACGGCCTCAAACTCACAATCGGAACCTTCTTGCTGTGAGGCAACAGCGCTACCCACTGCACCTGAACAATGAACAATAAAGACAAGACCGAATGAACAGTTACAAAGATGAGCACGTGAACAGAATCTAAATTAGTAATTAATCAAACTTCTAATCAGGCACTGGATTCCTAATAGTAAAGTGAGGTGAGTTTAACAATGTGTCCTCCAGAGACAATATCAAAATCGTGCTTAGCATTTGATCATCCAGTGAAGTTACACACACATAGTGTGAAGGTAACCACAGGGCTTCCTTAATGTATTACTTAAGTATAACTTAAGTAAATCGTATTAATTTTTGTATTATTAATGTCACAGCTACAGTTTGGCTTTAATAAAAATGTACATAGATGCACCATGCTTAAAAAATGTACATTACAAAAACACTTCATACCTTGGTTCCTAATGTGAAATTAGCACATCAAACGTGAAGTGCTAACATGGATGCAGCTATGAAGCCGCCAGTGTTGCTTCAGGGAAGGTTTATTTTTAAGAAACTTTCCTATTTTACAAAACTTTTTAATACTATTTTATAAAAAGTGTTAAAAAGTATTACTTCCTATTGATCAAACCATTCTTCTCTATATTCTTTCTCTATCTCACTGTCTTTGTCTTTTATAGTCACACACACACACACACACACACACACACACACATATATATATATATACAGTACATACGTATTTTGCATATGACGCTTTATTGTCAAACAACTATTACAAAATTTCAGGTGGTAGTTTTACAGTCTGAACCACCATGTGATAAAATGTTCTGTGCCGTCCAACTATTTTTAAAGTGGATTGTTTGCATTAGTCTTATCCTACAGTTAATTATCACTTCAGATACACGTGAAACTGCTGTAGCAGCGTGTGAACTGCAGGTTCAGCACTAAATTATAATAGGAATCCAGTCATTGGAGAACAAAACACCAAAGGCGCAAGTTTCTCTTATTTTTGCCTTAACATATTCAGTCACTTTCTCAAGTCTTGGTTTTGAAAACACACACAAGATAAAAATTCGCAAATCTATTGAAAATGCTTCCAAACTAAATTTGGTATTTGGTCTGTATTACTATTGTCTTACTTTAAGTGATAGTATTACTCTCTATTGATCAGTCTATTTTTCTCTTCTTTCTCTATCTCATTCTCCTTGTCTTTTATAGTTTTATCTCTCTCTTTCTCTCTCTCTCTCTCTCTCTCTCTCTCTCTCTCTCTCTCTCTCTCTCTATATATATATATATATATATATATATATATATATATATGCTTCTTTCCATCCATCCATCTATATTGTTTTCTATATTTATTAGTCTATTCTTCTGTATCGCTCTATTGATCAGTCAAATGTTCTACCCTGCTTTCTCCATCTCCAACTCTATGTCTATTTATAGTTCTCTTTCCGTTTCTTTCTATTTTTCTACATCTTTATCTGTACTGTATGTCTGCCTCTCCATCCATCCATCCCTCTCTCTCTCTTTCTCTCTCTCTCTCTCTCTGTTTGTTGGGGAGTGAGCTGTAATTATAGAACACAGATTTTTCTCATTAAACTTTCTTTCTGCCCGCTGGAAAGCGGCCGTCTATCCCACCGTCTGCAATCCCACCACAGTCTCATTAGGTTGTTTCTTTTCTTTTTTTTTTTTTTTTTTTTTAGAAAACTGTGCATTTTAATCATACACTGAGATATTTCCAAATAGCCATGAACCATGTTTCTAACTGTGCTTATATATAGCAAGCAACTTGAGCAGTTTCTCATCTGCAACTGCAGAACTATTAAAAACCTTTTTTCCAAGTAATTTATTTATTTATAATTGAAAATATTTTTATATATTTTGTATTAAACCTGCACAACATGACTTTTACTCTTACAAACACACTGAACAAAGCTTTTGTGAAATCATTCATCATTAATAACTTCTCATAGTGTCACTGTGGTGCCGTTTGTTTGCTGGATACTAGCGTAACATCCCTTTAAGACTAGCTCATGCTAATTCAGCACATCCAGATAGTGGGACATTCTCACCACAAGATGAATATTCATGAGCACCTGTACTTAGCCTGACAGTTTTACACACTAGTGTAGGACACGCCAATATTGTTGTGCATTTAACACACAGATTTTGCTGGCAAACGTTTCGTATACAATTCAAGAATTATTTATGAGCCCTTAAAGAGTCTTTAAAGGGGGTGATACGTGGGTGAGAACATCAAAAACGTGGAGAAAAATAATTAATCGTATTTCATATACTATATATTAACGTCATCCAGATGATTTGACTTGATTCTAACCAATTGAAGTTAATGAGATTAAATAATCATATTTGAGTAGAATGTGTACTGCTTTTTAGCACCACTTTACATTTACAGTAAATGTTTATTAAAACGCTTTAAATTAAAAAGCAATACTTTGGAATGCCAAAAGAGTCTGCCTCTCCTGTGGTTTTTTTTTCCAGCTAATGTCTTACCAAAGTAATTTTCCTTATAATCATAAAATGGACTGCATGAACAAACATCTAGTTCAAGTTTGATTTATTTATAAAGTGCTTTTCTCTGTACAGCTGCATCAAGATACCGTCAGTGACTGTAAAAATCGGAATCTTATATTCCCAGACACACTAAAGGGCAATTTACAGTATTAGGAATTGGATTGGTGCCTTGTGCAATTGACTCTCGAAACAAAAAGAAAGAAAATAGATGCGCATAAATCTAATATA
Source organism: Paedocypris micromegethes (assembly GCA_028031935.1). Classification (NCBI taxonomy): domain Eukaryota; kingdom Metazoa; phylum Chordata; class Actinopteri; order Cypriniformes; genus Paedocypris; species Paedocypris micromegethes. The sequence continues at coordinate 24,440,761 of CM051502.1, forward strand.
ATAGAAGCACATAAATTGTGTTAGAAATAAATCGAACCTGGACTAGAATCCAATGTGCGCTGTGTCCTAGCACCAATTTTTCACCTTTTTTTTTCCAAGTGAGAGCGCAAAAATTGTGATGTTTGGCATGACATACGGAATAAGTTGATGCTGGTAATGTCATTCTTCAGATAGTCTTAGTCACAGTCATGGAGCCCTAAATGAGGAACTTAGTCATGCACAGGGCTGAATGGTGTTAAGAGCTCAGCTGTAGAGCACTTCAGCCGTAAGGGTTTATTGATATATCTACACACACCCTCGTGCCCACAGCTAGCAGCACGTTAGCGCCATTAGCATGTCATTAAGAAGCAGATGAGCGCCCAGATGCTGCACGCTAGCCTTCCAGCGTCCCGTGTACTGAGACATGAGCCGAATGCAAGCACGCACAGGACTGCCGGCCTCGGTGTCAGTCGACCCACAGGAAATTAAAATGACTAATGAGCTCTCTTTAACGTCTCAATTATTTCTCAAAGACAGCAGTGAGATGAAATGCATTCTCCAGTCAGGACAGACTGAATTGTTGCCAATTCCCAGCTTAGTAAAATAGTCATTCTATCTGAGCAGGCTCTTGTTATTATTTCAAATCCATAAAACTGGACCAATTTCTCGGGTTACTTCGGATCTAATCGCCGGATTTCTCAAGCCTTGGGAACCGATATCTCCATCAGTGCTCAGTCCTCCATTGATTGCCGCATCCTTTGTAAGCATTCTTTGCAACGACTTGATTTTGAACCATGAAAAGAAAGGAGTGAGACAGAAGGGAGAGAAGGATTTCATATACATCAGCACATGCGGCTTCCTAGATAAAGGTGATCGAAAAAACTCCTAAAATTAGAGCCATCCAATACGTTAAAACATCTCAAGAGGGCCATTAAGACTCATGGGAAGAAAGAGACAGTAATTGTACCTCACTGAGAGAGTCGTCAAAGTCAATGCTGCAAAACCACCCCACAATAAAGTCCTTGCAGCAGCCCTCACAAGAGTCTCTCAAGCCGTCACATTATCTAGAAAAATCAAGATCTGTTGAAGAAGTTTGCACCAAATTGATGAAAACGTTTGCCACAAAGCCACATTTGATGCAATAATGAAGAAAAATTATTGAAAAGTATGCCTACAGTCCAGTACTTGTGTACACACCAGTCCAGTGTTAATGTCGCTACACTGGTTACCTGTTAATTATCACATTCAGTTTAAAATTATTTTAATCATTTTTAAAGCACTACACAGTTTAGCCCCTCTATATTTCAGTGAACTCATCACATCCTACGAGCCTACACAACTGCTGCACTCACAAAACTCAGGCCAGCTTATAATACCGCGCATCTCAAGCAAGATCTTTTGCATATTTAGCACCAAAACTATGAAATGATCTGCTTAGCACAATTCAAGTCAGTTTAAGTCTAGACTGACGACGCATCTCTCCAACGAAGCATATATTGACCTGTAATAATAACATATTGAATAAGTTATTGTAATCGTGTAGAAAGGCTGCCTAGTCTAGTTGCCCGGAACCAAAACCACCTGCACCTAAGACTTTAAAAATCTTTAATTATGGCACTTCATGTCTTCCTAATGATTATTTTATTTCTGTTTCACTCCCATCCTGAGCGCTGATTGCTGTACGACCACTTGGAGGAGTGGCGGTGCCACAGGATGGAGATGACGTCGATCAGACCGCTTGGGAAGATGGAATCTCGTAGGAACTTTGGGTACATATTTTCCATTGTGCCCCCTGGACCTCTGAAGACCTGGTGTTTAAGTGGAGGGATCGAGCCGCCTATTTCGCCACTCAGGAGGGAGACATCTTCCGGATGTCAAAATGGCGTGGAACAACCAACGCACTGGTCTTGTTGTGTTAGCATGCCAGAGGAGACTGGCGCCAGTGAGCCGGGCTCTCCCCAGAGGTTTTTTTTTAACTGGCCACAGTGTGCTTGCTCACTGGTCATGGTCATAGCCACTATCTTAACATCAACGAACAATGAATGAAATGAAGCAATCTTCTATTTTCACACATGCTCTTTAGGACTGGGAAAAGCGCTTTCCAAATGCACTGAACTTGAACTTGAACTCTGAGACCCCTTTTTAGCACAGTAAATTCAAAGCTCTTTTGATGAATATATTTCCTGTCCATTTGGCAGTGGGTTCACAGAATAGCTTAAGTCATTGTTGTTGCTTTAAATATGCGTACGTGTGTTGGCAAATAATAGAGTTTACATTTCTTGAAACATTGTGGAATAACTGCACCTAAAACACAAGGAATAAATTTGCCTACAACCTGAATGAAATAGAATTAGTTTAATGTATGCCATCTTACCACCCATGGCTATATTAGCTGTATAACTGTTTTTTGCTGTTCACAATTTTATATTTCAGAACAATTCAAAACTAAGAACATTTGCTGGATGAAATAGACGAATAGTTTCTACCAGCATTCAGCACCATGGACAGCGGCATCCTATCCCAGCACTTCCTCTTCACTCCTGCAGATTAAATAACTTGTCCTCTGTATTCAAGCAATCTCCCTGAGTGTTCCAGACATGTCTATCTTTCAGCTGCGGGAGTCTTCGCAATCTGTCCATCAGCACCACCGCAGGCCGTAATGATCACAATGAGACACAGCTGTGGCCACGTGGAGATCCAGTCCAGTGAGCCTAATGACAAAGCAATAAAACTGCAACTCGTATATTATCTTGGAAAAAATAAATATAGAAAAGGATAAGATATTTTCAGAGAAGGGAATGCTGAGTAGAAACCGATCATTGCTGCTGTGGAAAAAATGCTAGATGGATTTATGATATGTGGGTGGAAATAAAATTTACCTGCTTCACCACATTCTGCAGTATATACCCATATATCTGGGTGTGGAAAAGCAATTCAGAAAACGGATCTGAGCATTTGTAAGGCACTTTTCACAGTTTTAACTGTCTCAAAGCGCACATGTGAAATATGTAAGAGAATTGTTGCTTTTATTCATTTGATTTTCTGGTTGGTGGTGTTAAATAAGTAAATGGCTATGATAATGAAAAGACAAAGACCAGTGAGCAAGCACATATGCGACAGATGGATATGAATCGATGGATACAAATATATTATGTATATTATATTCAACCTCAGGTTCAGAGTGTGAGAATGGCTCCATCAACCTGGGACCCAGAAATGGACATTACACAAGGTGCGAATGGATGGGTATAAATCTGAAAACCTTTCTGGGTCACTGGAAGCCATTTGCAGAAACTCTGGGTCTGAATGTGGGACACAGCCTGGGTTAGTGGCCAACCAACAACAGCAGGACACACATTCACACTCTCACTCACACTTATGGGCGATTTTCCCCATAGGTGTGACGAGACCCAAAGTTTGTTGCTAACCACTCACAGAAGGGGACACACATTCACACCCACACGTACACATATGGGCAGATTTCAGAGAATTATTCTGTGCACATATTTTTACTTTGTGTGAAGAAACAATAACACCAAGAAAATACACACAAAAATGGGGAAGACATTCAAACTCCACACAGGAAAAGCCTCGACCTTGAGTCTCAAACTCATCCGCCTTACTGCAGGGCCGCGCCACGTGAAACTTGGGCCAAAAAAAAAAGTTTCAAACTAAAACGTCAAGATTGCAAGCAAAAAAATAAAAAAACAAACGTAATTGCAAGTAAAAAAAAAATCTAAAGTAAATGTGAAGCATTTTCGTTTGTTTCTTGGAAATTTACGGATTTGATATTTTTGGCACTAATCAGATTTCATACTAGTGAATCTCTAACCAAAACAGATAGAAGTCTGCATCCTTGTGATTTGAGAAGTTTTAACAAAGTATGCACGGCGTCAGTTCCTTCCGTGGCCGCATTGGCGCTGCAGAGTCAACATTTTTGCACATTTGTGTATTTGCTCATGGTTACAGTTTTAAACGTTGGGACGACTCCAAGAATTCGCCTTGCAGTTTACTTACGTTGAGAGTTAATCAAACAGCAAAACTTTAGAACACTGAATTCACCGTTAAATCTACAATACCATATAATATATGCGTCCATTGTGGTCCAATTCACAACTCTCCAGTTCACGTTTGCCGGTGGGTTGTCAGATTTCACTGTTTTGCTGCTGACGCGGCGCTGGAATATGTTACGTTAACCGACAGCACGTGCTCTACGCTTAAGTTGTGTCAGTGGTGTAATGACGTGCGGACGGTTTGTTTGAGACACACCAGGACCTTCTCGGCGAAAGCGCGCTCATGTTTCTTACTCGCTCGCTCGCTCACTCAACCTCGGGCGCGCGCGCTCTCGTCCGGACAGATTCTTCATCATCTTCTCTCTCTTCAGTGGATACCACAGAGAACGCAGAGGATTCGCCCGTGTGATGGATTGTTAAAAGCGATTTAGTGAAGGAACCCGTTTCTTTCTTTTGCTTTCTCTTCACGTCGTGCGATCTCCGGCTCCATTGCTCCATCCATGTGTCCGGTAGGATTCTGATTTGGACAGAATGCGGATCCCGGTGTTGATTCCGCTGCTTTGGCGACTCAGTGAAGCGGCTTTTCCCAGCAGTGTCCAAATCGGTGAGTTACAGCGCATCCAACGTGTACAGTCAGAGGAAATATTTACATTAAAATGTATTCAATCTAATGACAAGCAACAGGATGGATAGATAGATAGAGACGACAAGAGATAGATAGACAGACAGACAGACAGACAGACAGACAGACAGATAGATAGATATAAAGTATTCATCAATATTCAATAATATTATGACGGAATTTGTTTTTGCAATTGTCCATTAGATTAACTTAAATAAAGTCAAACACACCAAAAATAAATGACAAGCACATATAAAAGTTTGTGAGTGTCATTCAAACGGAATCATCATTTCATAATCGGCGGTTACTTTGCTGTCTTGAGTTGACGCCTGGTGCTGCTTATTGTTTTTGTATTGTCAAAAAGGAATATAATAATTTGCTGGCGTTATCTTACGGAATATAGATTGAGCTCAATCATGCTGTCAGGAGGTGATAAGCTGATGAGTGTCACAGTGCGTGTGTGTGGTCCACACGAGGAACACACGTGTGAATATGGCTTCAGTGGATTTGGAGGACTTCTAGGCATCACTGCAGCACCGGAGCTGATGTCTCTGACGTGGAAGACCACCTTTTCCCCTTCCAACTTTCTCTTTTTGTCACATTTCCAGCTTTACATCTTTTTAATATCGACAAAACACTTGGCACCCACCCACACCTATAGAAACAGTCTGCTCCCTCTCGTAATGCTGAATGTGTGTGTGTGTGTGTGTGTGTGTGTGTGTGTGTTCGTTCAGTCGCTGCATTGCTCATTGAGATGGAGAGTCTAACATCATAATGAGATGCAGTCGCTGACTTGTGCGGCTTTGACGGTACTGCCAATAAAGTTATAACGCTAAATACAGTGACATGGAGACAGATAGAAAAGGAATTAAAGAGAAAAGGAAAAGAAAAAGAGAGGAAGAACGAAGTGTGATATGTGATTGAGGGACTGAGAGAGAGAATGAGAGCGAAAACCTTGTGAGAGAACAAGAAAAAATGAGAGTGGTGAGAAAGAATCAGATGGAGAGAGATAGAGTAAGAAAGAATTATAGATAAAGCTTGAAAGAGGCAGAAAGAGAGAGCGAGATAGAGAGAGAATGGAAAAAACTGAATGAAAAAGAAAAGTAGATAAATGAGGTGAGGGGGCGAAAGACAGCCAAAGTAAGAGAAGATACAAATGAAAGATATAGACGGAGAAAGATAATGAAAGAGGCAAGAGAACTAGAAAGAATAAGAGCGTGAGAAAGATATAGAAAGATATAGTCCAATCAGAGATGGTAATTTGTGGAGAGAGAGTAAATTATAAGTAGAAGCGATGGAAAAAAAAAAATATGAAAGAATGAGAAAGAGGAAGATGGAGGAGAATGATAGAGGGCAAAAGAGATTTAAAAAGTCTTCAAACGTTTACATGCTGATGCAACTCACAATGCTGGTTCTGTTCTTCACAATATGAGATCTCAAGCTGCAGATTAGCCAAAAAGTCCATTAAAGGAGAAAAGAATTGGGGAGGATGTGACACAACAGAGCGTGTCATTGGCTCTGCCAAGCGTGGCCACGCATGAGGCAATGCCATCAGAAATGAAATATGAGGTTATTTAAAAAAGAAATCGAAATTATTATTTCCGTAATTATTCTAGTGATTATAGACACACATTGTTTGGCATCACACACAAATATTTTCTTCTGTCGATACGTTTGTATAACTCTCTCTACAGATTCTCTATACAAAAAAACTTTTATACTGTATCATTTTAAATTAGCACGTGTCTTCATTAATATCAAATTAATTTATTGATTCTCATTATCAGTGGTGTAAAGTACTTGAGTAAACTGACTTTGTTACTTTACTTAAGTATTTTTGTTACTTTGTACTTGTACTGAGGATAAAAAAAAAAATAAGCAAATTTTACTCTCTACTTGACTACATTTTTGATTGAGTATCTGTACTCTTTACTCCACTACATATGAACATGTACATTTGGACACTTACTGTTACCTGTTACATTGTGGCATTTTTTTCTTGGGCTGAACAAGCCGATATCTCCATTTGCAGGGTTCTGAAGGTACTGGATGCTTTTTATCAGCTAAATCCTGTGAACGTGAATTAGCGGGGGCAGTTTGAATTTGACTGAGACTGACTTTTTGTTCTTGTTTAATCAATTTTGTTACATTAAGGTGCTAAATTTGAGTTAAAATAACGAGGTGTTAAATTAAATTTCTGTATAAAACCTCATAAATAGTGGTGTATTTGAGCCTAAACTCAGTAGGAGTAAAATGCTTAAGTTCTTTTAAAATTGGACACTTTATGACTTTAACTTGAGTCTTCTTGGAATTGGTGAATACTGAAGTGGAGTAATTTTTACAGTATGGTATCTCTACTCAAGTGTGGTTTTCAGGTACTCTTTACACCTCTGCTCACAATGTATCACTGTTGCAGACCTTTACAATCACCTAGTGAATCCAAGTTGATGTCATCAGATTTCGGAGAGTGAAAATTAGTGTTTGACTTGCCAGCATAAAGTCATGTGCCAAAAATATAATCACATTTTTTTAGAAATGAGCCAAGTGTCAAGATTATCAATTAGCCTAATTGATTTTTTTCTACACCATTTACGCATCATTCTTGTTTCATTTTCATTCTTGGAATCTTTCCAGGTGGATTGTTCATACGAAACACTGATCAAGAATACACGGCTTTCCGCTTGGCGATATTTCTGCACAACACCAGTCCCAATGCCACCGAAGCCCCGTTCAATCTGGTTCCACATGTTGACAACATCGAGACCGCCAACAGCTTCGCCGTCACCAATGCCTGTGAGTGACAGATGTTACATGTCAACTTTTTCAGAGCTGCGAGTTTGGTTTGGATCTTTGTGTTGCTGCCGACGCATGGAAGAAATAATTTTGCCAAATTGTGTTGTTAAATATGTTTCTATTCTTTCTCTCTCTCTCTATCTTTCTTTTTCTTTCTTTCTTTATTCTTTTTTGTTCTATTTCTCACTCTTCATTTCTTTCTCTCTCTCTCTCTTTCTCTTAACTGTCTCAAATATTTATGTTAATTTGAATGATTTATACATTTATACTCTTACTGATAGGTTACTCATAGAATGTGTGAGTTATGTTCTTAATATCATTACAGATCAAGTAGAATTGCAAATTTTTTTGACATCACAAATTTGACACAAATAATGAAAAAAACACAAACACATTTTTTGGCAATAGATATTTTTTTATAAGTGGAGTAAATAACGCCACTAAACTGATTTCTGCAGTTGTTTTTAAGATATCCTATCCTAAGAGAACTTCATTGTTTCTTATGATGGAAAGCAAATAAACTCACTGTAACTTGTCTGTACTTGTGGAACATTGTAGAAAAAATATCGCTTCCGAGTCAGACCAGCAGAGTTGGGTCAATACCAGTTTAACCCTTTTCCCACCTGGTTAAGTCTTTCGCAGTCTGCCTCTAGACACCCTGTCTGATTCTGCAGTGTGTGTGTGTGTGTGTGTGTGTGTGTGTGTTGTCTCTGCCCTGGCTGCCTTCCAGCTCTTTTAGCCTTCATCAGTCGTTGAATACTGACAGCTTTGGGAACAAGACGTGTGTGTGGGGAGAGGGCATAGAGAGAGAGAGAGACAGAGAGTGGAGAGGAAGAGAGAGAGAGAGAGAGAGAGAGAGAGAGAGAGAGACAGAGAGAAAGAAAGAGAGAGAGATATGAAGTTAATCGTTTCCTGTTCGTCACCTCAGGCTGCAGAAGAGAATAAGAGTGGAAAGGGTTTTCACTTTTATCCCAACACACCTTTATCTGAAGCGTTTAAAAGCAGTGAGCAAAATCAATCTCAGAATGAGCTTTAACTGAGCGAGAGGGCGCAAGATGAATAGAATCGCCAGAGATGGAGGGATTTATTTAATGAAAGGGGAGGAATGAGGAAATTAAGGCAATGATGTGTTGTCAAATATCAGGGACGGGCAGTGAGATGGAGGGCAAAGAAAAGAGATGTGAGAGAGATGAGTGAGTGAAAGGTTGTTGTGACCTTTGTGCTGAGGTAAGAGTTGAACATTCTGTCTGTGTCAAGATGTGAGCGACTGGGAAAACGACAGAACACAACATCAGAGTAATGAAGAGAAAAAAATCAAAATGAATGGAAAAACTATTGGATCCATTGGATGAATGTATGTAGAAATGAATGGCAGGATATATTGATCGATAAATCGATGAATGGATGTAGAAATTAATGGAAAGATGGATGGATAAAGTGATATAGGGATGTATGCCTGGATGGATGAACAGATGTAGAAATGGATGTAATAATGTATGGATAAACGGATTTATGGATGAATGAATGAATAAATGGATGAATGTATGGATGGATTGATGATTGTAGAAATGTATGGAAAGATGTAGAGATGGATGGCTGGATGGATGAACAGATGTCGAAACTAATGAAGGATTAATAGACAGATTAACAGATGTAGAAATTGGTGAATAAATAGATGTACGAAGTAGAAATGGATGGATGAACGGATGTAGCTTTGGGTGGAAGGATGAGTGGATATAGAAAAGGATAATTGATGGACTGGTTAACGGATGTAAAAAATGAATGGATGTATTAGCGAATGGATATAAAAAATAAATGGATGATGATGGATGGATTAAAGGACGGATGGATGGATGGATGGATGGAGAAATGTGATGACTGAACGAATAGAGAATTGGATCGTCGGATGAATGTAGAAATGAATGGATAATGAACGGATGGATTGAACCATTTTTAATAGATGGATAGATATGATGGATTTATGAATGGATGTGGAAATGGAAGTATGAACTAGTGTAGAAATTAGCTAATGTAGAAATTAATAGATGTTGGGTGGAATTAAAGGATGTATGATTGATGTATGGATTAACTGAGGGATGGATTGATGGACAGATGCAGAAATGAATGGATAAACAGAGTTAGAAATGAATGGATGGATGAATATATGTAGAAACTAATACATGGAATAAATAGTGTATAAATGTTGAGTCAAATAATAAACAAACCCCAACGAAACATATGTAGTGACGTCCATGGATAAATATCAATGACAAAAAGACAATGACAGTAACAAATTGAACATTTTGGATTAATAAAGGAAGTAGTGAATGAATGTAAAACAGTATGGGATGGATTTGAGTGTATAAAAAGATACAAGAGAGCATTGATCGAGTGATGTAATAAAACTAAAGAAAAGATGGGGTGGAATGTGAAGTGGATTGAAAGTGGGAATGAATCAATGCAAAACGGATGGCTGGGTGAATAAACGGATGCATGAATAAATGATGGCTGCATTGTTAGATGATGAATCGTTGTGAACAAGACATTGGCAAGTTAAATCAACACAAGTTCCGTCAATAAGACAACAGCCTCATGAAGCTGACGGCGCTCCGGTGTCAGGAAAGCGTCGTCTCAATTTCAGATTTCCAATAATTCACCACATGCAAACCCAGTGTGTGTGTGTGTGTGTGCGCGCGCTGAATCACATAGCCGGAAGGTGAACCTGCTTCTGTCTGTCACTAAATGATGTGTTTGCTTTCTAGTCGAGTGAGTAATACATGAACCTGTCTGTGACCCGTGTGTGTGTGTGTGTGTGTCCTGATGTCTTGAATGTTTTTACTGACTCGTTTATTGGGCTGTCTGCAGTGATCGTCCTGTTTGAGGATTGTTTGTTAGTGTTTTTTCCTGTTGCTGTCTCGGGATTGAGAATGTTGGTAAGTCGATGAGCATTTGAATTAAAAAACTGCTCCATAATTCTGAATACTTGCCATTCCATACTATAAGATGGATGATGGAAGCAGTCATTGGACACCACAAACACTGTGGTACAGTTATACCTCGTGCAACCACATTTCTGAAATTGTGCAGTTAACAAAATGTGGAAAAAATGAATGAATTCGGAAATATGTATTGTTTTTCGAAAGCTTTTTGGGCATAAGACAAACACAATAATTTTGGAATAATTGTCAAATTTGTGATTAAAATAATGTAACAGAAATATTGTCACTGCTACAGTGCCCGGGATTAGAGCATCTGTCTCCTCACACTACATTACCCACAGTTCTGTGAGAACAGGCAAGAGGGCGGCACGCAGCAGCTTTACAGAAATTGGATTCTAATGGGTAAGTTAGACTACTCTACTCTACACTAAACTACTCACATCTACAGTAGGGAGCATATATGAGAGGTGTAAAGAGTACCTGAAAACCATACTTGAGTAAAACTTTACTACATTTTACTCCATTACATGTTACAAGTCACCAATAACAAGAAGACTTGAATCAAATTGTAAATAATCCAATTTTAAAAGGACTTACAGTAACTGTTGTACTCGTACTGATTTTAGGCTCAGAAACTACCAGGAAATGTGAAAAGCAAGAAACTCTTCATGAGGTTTTATTTACTAATATAGAAATTTAACACCTCAATGGCAAATTAAAAAATAAAAAAGACAAAAGACAAAAAGTCAGTCTCCGTCAAACTCAAATGAGCAAAAAAGTGCAACCGCTAATTCACGTTCACAATATTTAGATAATAAATAGCATCCAGTACCTTCAGCACCCTGCAGATGGAGATATCAACTTATCACGCACAATCACAATGTAACAGGTACAGTAACATTACTGTAAGTGTCCAAATGTACGTGTTCAAATGTAGTGAAGTTAAATAAAAAATGTAGTCAAGCAGCGAATAAAAGTTGCTTATATTTTTTATACTGAGTCAGTACAAGTACAAGGCAGCCAGAAATACTTAAGTAAAGTAACAAAGTTTACTCAAGTACTCTACACCAGTGGTCTCCAAGCTGTTTGTCGTCGCAGACCTGTCAAAGTTTGAGCATTTTACGGGCGGGGGGTAATTTTTTTATTTAGTAGACTGATCTAACAATTTAAGAATGTAAACATGATTCAGAAGACGAAACACTGTCCTCGTTTATAAAATACAGCTATTTGTGGCTTGATGGTGTTGTCTAGAAAGGTTAGACATTTTCTATTGCTAAATTTACGGTTAAATGACCTCACATATAATTTTAGGCCTCAAAAGACAACATAAAAAGTGCATCACTGCTGGTACCTGTGAACGGATTGGCTAAATGCTCATCAATATTAATTATCCCACAATCCTTTGCTGTGCCTATCACTTGATGTCTGTCGATGAAGAGGCAGAGGTCAGACCTGCTGTGAAGACTCAAGATCAGATCTATTTATAAACCTGAACTTTCACTGGGATTGAGCTGGAGTCCAGCTTTTCCATAGCGAAGGATGGGTTAAAGATCAATGGGTGAACAGTTAGAAAGATGAATGAACAATATAAAAATAATGAATGAAAAGTCGTACTAAAAATCCATGTTAAATAATGAAACAAAATAAGTGTAAAAAGATTTGTGTAAAAACTAAAATAAATAAGTGATAAAGTTTACCGTAAATCATTATTTTAATAAAAAAAA
>CM051502.1:24452852-24455352 GCA_028031935.1 Paedocypris micromegethes
AAAAAAACTACAGTAAATAAGTGAATGAAGATGAAATGTGGAGGTTAAAAAAACAACAACTGTAAAAGTACCAAACTAATAAAATCAGATAAAAGTAAAACACCTAAATAGATTAATAGACAGAGGGATGAATAAGCAGGTGAATATAGACATCGTTATTTACAAAAAATAAATGTGTATTAATGGGAGACAAAAGTCAAAAAATGTAGAGACAAGCAAAAGTCTGTTTTGGCATTTTACAGACACTTTATTTAAAAGCGTTGTGCATTACAGTTCAGCGCTGAAGCAACGTCCCACGAATCAAACCCACAACATTTGCGTTGCGAACTCCAGCTGTACGAATCGAAAAGTCATAATCTCAATGAGAAAATTAAAATGGATTGTTTCATTGATACAAGGACAAATTGATTATTTCCAAAAAGCCACCAGCAAAGTGGAAGTGTGTTTAGCATAATCAATTATTCCCTCATCACAAGCGTTATTATTAAAAAAAGGATTGAAATACATCAAATCAGTTAAACAGACTATTAAAAAATATATATTTGATAATTGATTGCTTTTTTACAGTGGTCCATAATTTACCGTAATACTGCATCGGTTTACCAGTTTTATGGGTTATATATATACAGTACATTTCAAACAAATTCAGTTTGGGTTTACAATCTTTGGTTTTGGCGGCATACAGCAGCAAAACCCTTTTCTACGTGTAGATTTAGTTCAATGGATAACTAAATTAACTTCCTAACCAAAACTGTGCCACCCAGGCATTGCAAGTTCGAATCCTGACTGCAAGACACTGACTGCCACATGTCCCCCCCATGTTTGAGTGCGTTTACTTTACTGGATGTTTAATGTGAAGCACATACACATACATCCCTAGTGGCCATATTGACAAACTCACCTTACTTTCACTTTCATGAGTCGCCATGACACGTTCAAATCCTAAAGCGTGAACATCATTGTTTTATGACAATATCGTTCTATGTTGGTTTTAGAGACCACGGCCATAGTTTTGTGGTTTCATTTGATCACGTTTTTTCAGATATCACAGATCACAGTTTTGCAGGTTTATCTTTTTTCTCAGATTTACATTCCACTAATTAGTGTAATTCTTTTTTTCCAACGTTTTGCCGGTTTCACTCTGTCTTCTCTCAGACGCAACAGATGCTGCGCTAAGTTTAGCAGCTGCTAAAGTGTTTTGGCTCTTTGCAAGTTCCATTTTATTCTCACAGTCGCACTGCTGTTTAAAAAAAGTGTTTATGATATTTTAGGGAGGTTTAAGTATACGTACTAATGTAGGCAAGTTATTACAGCACAAGAGAGGAATGTAACTTGCTACACAGAGGCTTACTGTTCATAAACTATCCATTTGTAACACTGTATCAAACAAAACAAACTTGAATTAACTGGCAAGGCTTAAAAGAACAACACACATTCTCACATACAAGTACAAACACAAACACAAACACACACACACACACACACACACACACACACACACACACACACACACACACACACTGCACAGTTACCAGAGCAGCCAATAATTTATGTGCAGTGATGTACTGATACCAGTGCTTTGTTGTGTCTGTACTGTATCTGAGTTTATGAGGCAGAAAGTGTGTGTGTGTGTGCGCGTGTGTGTGTGTGTGTGTGTGTGTGTGTACATGGTATCCTTGGCAACATAATGGCTGATTTGGCGCAGCAAAAATAGCTTTGATGATTCATTCTGCAGAGAACCAATCAGAAATCACCGTTCTCTGTAATATGTGTAGATTTAACACACACACACACACATGGAAAAACAGACACATGTAATACAGACGAAAACACACTTTTACCTACATTTAGAAATGTAGCATATAAAGTGTTTATTGCCATGGTAACATGATTTAAAGGTGTGCTGTCATCATACCTATTACACGACACTATTTGATATTTTCTCTTCTCTTTCTTTCTCTATTTTTAGTTTCTCTTGTTTGTTTCTTTACTTCTATTTCCCTGACTCTCTTACTTGAGTGATTTTTTTTTGTTTCGCATATTTATTCTCTATTTATTACATGTTCTTTCTCACACACTTCTTGTTTTCTCTTTTCTCTCTTCATTTCACTTCTTCTGTTATCTATTTTATTAGATACGTACTTCTCTCTCACTTTCTCATGTCTGCATTAATAACTTATTCTTTGGACAAATTTGTAAGTTTTTTTGGAGGGTTGTGGTTGGTCAACATTTCACTGGACATTAGCGAGTGCGTTGTGAAGGTCAGAGGTCACAGGCAGTCAGCTTTAACAGAATGACATCATTGTTAGTGAAAAGATGTTACTGCACTTTCATCACATGCCTGGAGGCTGCGTTACAAAAACACTCACAAACACACTTTTTCCTAAAAAAAGGGGGGGAAAAAAAGCAGCTCAGACACCTTAAGGCTGTTAAAAACACTCTTCTCTCGTTCCTCCTGAGACGAGACGCCATAACCAGCAGCAGAAGACTGTAAACGCAC
>CM051502.1:24460352-24462962 GCA_028031935.1 Paedocypris micromegethes
GTCTTTATGGTGTATGTATTTTTATCCATTTTCAAATATTTCCTTGCAAATCTTACCTTTTTAAACAGATACCTATACAAAGTCATCTGTAACAAACAAAAATGAGACAAACGACTGAAAATGTGTGGATTTAGATGGTTGATTCGAGACCAGTTTTGCTTACCAAAGGACAGTCAGAAACACACAGTACTTGTGTTTGGAGAGGGTTTTGGGAGCAGCAGCTGCCATCTTATCCAGCCTCGCTGGGCTTTGTATGCAAAACAGCCATTTTGCAGAAGATTTGGGCTGAATATCCCCTATCAAAGCTGCGGCAGGGCTGTAGTGAGGGCCAGCACTTGGAATGGCCAGAGTCTGCCTGAGATCCTTTGCCTGCTGTCGGTCGGCTGTTCTTCCACGCCGTTGCGCTCAGTGGAGCGTGAACTGCTCATCCCGGAGGCCGGAGCGCCGTGGGCTGCAAGCCAATCATTCACTCATCCGTGCTCTCCTGCTTTAAGGCGAGAAAAAGAAGCTAATGGATCCACTCGCGCTCGCGCCCTCCCCCTGCCACCGCCGCCGCACTCCCAAGCTTGTTTGCTTCATTTTCCTGCTCGCCTAATTTATGCTGATGTTTAAGTTTGTCCAACGGTCCCTCGAGCTTCCTTCGTCCAGGTTGGCATTGATTCCAAGGGCGATGCAGCATCTTTTCACTTTTTTTTGTTGACTCTAATCGTTCTCCCAGCGCCGTGGAGCTTTCTCTGGCTCCGTGGCACTTGGATTGACCTCACACATCAGTGGAGGGATCTGCATTGCAGAGACGGCCTGCGATGGCTTTCCTGCACACTTGTGAAATGACCAATCACAGGGGAACGTCCGGCTTGTTTGGAAATGTCAGCACCTGGCGTTTTGATAAGGATTCTTCAAGGCTGATGAGGGAAATATAATAAGTAAAACGAGGCTGCAAAATAAGCCATGTCCTATCTAAATATTTGCAACAATGACTTGATTCATCGTGACGTGACGTGAAATTTCCCCACTGTGGGACTAATAAAGGATTTTTCAATTCAATTCAATTCAATTCAATCAGAGACGTCAACTGCATCATATGCATCAAATGTATAAGAAAAAAAACCTCAATCCATTATTTATGCTAATTTTATGTTAGTTTCTTTAGATTAGATTAGATTAGATTAGATTAGATTAGATTAGATTAGATTAGATTAGATTAGATTAGATTAGATTGGATTAGATTAGATTGCCTTTATTCTCGATACACAAGTACAAGTCAGTGAACTGTAGGAAGTGCAACGTGACGAGATCTAAAAAGTCGTATTCAATATAGAGGTTCAATTAGTGATTTACTGAAATAAACATTTAATATGAATAGACTTCAAATTCAATTGAATTAAATTCAAACTTCTTTACAGAGTCATGATCATGATTCAGTGCTATTTGATGCACATCAGAATTATTTTGCAATTGTATTTACAAAACCTTGTGCTTTTGCTTGAATTTTACAAGTTCACACCAAAACAACAATCAATTTTAAACACTTTTACAATGTCCTTAATGTTTTGCATTAAGATAAACAGTGGTTTTGATGGGACCAAAAAAGTAAGTGACATTGAACTTACATCTCAACAAAATCATCCCTGTTCCAGAAAAGTCCATCTGGAAGTGTAAAGCCGAATGTCAGAGCGTGTTCCCATAAAACATTCTGGTTTATTGCTTTTCTAGACCTCATCTCAAAGACTAATGTGAAATAAAATATATCCTGTCAAATAATGGACAAAAAATTTGATTTTGTAAATACTGTCCTTTATTCATATTCACGTTTCATATGAAACTTCAAAACTCAAGATAGTATTAATATTTTATTTTTTTCAAGTCCGGCCAGGCCTGTTCTGTGTGTAGTTTGCATGTTCTCCTCGTGTTTGCGTGGGCTTCCTCCCACAGTCCAATCGGAATTGTAAAATTGACCCTATAGGAATGAGTGAGTGTGTGAATGTGTTTGTCTGTGTGTCCCCACTCTGCGAATGGTTGGCCACCAATACAGAGTGTGTATCCTGCCTCCGGTCCATTGATGCTGAGATACTTGCCAGCTCCTCACGACCCTATAAAGGACTAAGCGGCAGAAGTTAATATTAAAATAAATAAAATTATACCTATACGTATATAAATACATGTGTAGATAATATAGAAAAACAAATACTGTATACGCATGAATACATATTGCAATGTATGCATGTTAATCAGCGCGTGTGTGACAAGCTCATACTCTATTAGTGATATTCAGACTGAGAGGATTTTGTGGAGGATTCCAGGTCGCTGTCGGTGGTCTGTGTTTACTCACCGGACACCTAACACCAATACACCAATATCATTATTCCATCCCACACTTGCTTGTGTGTTTTGTCCTGATGTCCAGAATCCTGCAGGGAGACTAAAGGCCGGTTTAATGGACATCTGTTGCTCTTGGCCGACACGCCAGACACTGTGCTGCTGAATTCACATGGGGCAACCGAGCAGATCACACAAAACACACTGCACAAGGAAGCCAAAACTCTACTTAGGCATTCACGTATATGCATATTTTGAGTATATATAAAATGTAATTATCATTATGTATATATA
>CM051502.1:24462978-24505870 GCA_028031935.1 Paedocypris micromegethes
TATATATGTATATATATATGTATAATGTAATTATGTATATTTTATAAATATATATATATATATATAAATACATATTTGTATTGTACACACATACATAGTATTAATGTACATTTACATAATTGCATAATTTGTTACATTAATAATCATGTATGTATATGTGTATGTATATACAAACACATTAAGTATGAATACGTGTGTATTCATATCACAGCAAACACCCAGTGTGTGTGTGTGTGTGTGTGTGTGTGAAAGTTTACGCTTGTTTGGTTTTGATGTATTTTTACAAGGATATAAATAGCTCTGTGTTCATTTTTGAACTTTTCCTTTGCGTTTGTTGTCTTAATGTTTTTGCCAGGATATGCCATCCTGCAGGCCATAATGGAGAAAGCTGGTCAAAACGGTTGGCAGGTCAGTGCCATCTGTGTAGAAAACTTCAACGACGCAAGTTATCGACGGCTGCTGGAAGATCTGGACCGGAGACAGGAGAAGAAATTTGTCATTGACCTTCAGGCCGAGCGACTCCAGAACATCTTAGAACAGGTGCGTGGAATGATGGCAACACGTTCACAATTCTATATACGTACACACACACACACACACACACACACACACATATATATATATATATATATATATATATATAAACATCTTTTTTCAGATTGTTTGCTGTTTAAAGATTTTTCAAATACATACTTTTACAATAATTACTATTTTGTAGGACGGCAAATAATATACAGGTCCTCAATTGTATACATATAAAGATATAATTATATAAGGTGCATACATTTGTGAGAATAAATTAGAACAGTTGTAATATTTTTAAATGTGGTTATTCTCAATTGTAAGAAAAAAGGTTGGAAAAAGATTGAAGAGATACAATTATTATAAACAAATTATACTAAAAAATATTTTGTTAATGTAATTCCACAAACTGTAGAGGTTACAGAGTGATATCCATCATTAAGAAAAGACAGACTGTGACAAGTACAGCGGTTTTGCTGTAGTACAACATTCCTTTTATTTGTTTTAAGATCAGACAAGAAGAGTTAGTCGATAGCAAACAAGCAGCGTTTTCTTTTTTAGACGCAGCATTGGGTTCAATCCTTACTGCTGCCTACAGAGATTCTCTCAGTATCTCACAGACGATGAACACACGCTTCCTGTCAAGAGCAATGAGACTCAAAATAACATGGTGTGCAGAGAGGGAAAGAGAAAGATACAGACAGAAAAATCAGACACATCTTCCCATGACCCGAGCAGAAATTAACATGTTGCGTGTCAACCCTCCTGCCAGAGTGATTCACATCACGACCTGATCTTTACTTTTTTACACTCGCGGGACTTGCAGTCTGACGATCCGTCTGTTCTGAGTCACTGATACTATAATTAAATAAGATTCAAGCAATTTATAGGTGCTTTCATACAATACCAAATAGTTGACGGTATGTTATACAACAAAGAAGAGCATATGTGCAGCATTGCTATATCTATATACATAGGACAAAATTATTAGCCCCGCCCACAAAATAGTCAACGTTTAAAAAGTATTCCTAAAGTCATTTTAAACAGGGCAAAAATGTTTTTTGACATTTTATTTCTTTTTAATAAAAGCTGTATTTCTCCTCTAAATATGAAATGCCATAGGAGACAGGTACGAGAACTTCGTGCTAAATCATCACCGAAAATCATCATACATTGCATGGTATAGACCAGCTCTCAAACTTCACTTTGAAAATAGATTAACAACAACAATTTAACAAATCGTGCTTTAATGGCATTAAAAAGGTCTTTTATAAATAATAAACAGCTAATAAGGAATTATTTTTTATTTTCAAAACCTTTTTCTTTTTTTGAAAAAGAGAATATGTCTGATAGAGATGTTGATCCATAATGCAAAGAAACGTAAAGCAAGAATGTGTTGCTTTTGAAGAAACTTTTAGATGTTAAGATACGTAGATTTGATGCTCAATTGATACTGCATAGCTTCTTGATCTTAGATATTAGAGTGAATATCTGTACACCAGAAAGTTGAAGACAGTGATGTCAGTGATTATCTGGGCCAAAACAGAGCCAGATATAAGCAGACATGAAACAGTCTAGGTTCATATCTGGGCCAGAGGTCATTTGTTATCTGGGAAGGTCAAAGTTAAAGCTTGAAGCCTAAACAGAGCCACTAGTGGTAACCAGTAGAGTGAAAAAAATAAAGGAATGACATGCTTTTTGGTTGATTAAATACCAGACATTCAGCCACATTCTGAGTCTTTCTCTAAGGTCATGTTCTGTTGAAAAGCCATAACCAAGTCTTGAATTCGCAGCATACTGCTAAAACATGTTTTGTATTGCTATTCAGTCTTCAAGACTGGGCAGTGGGAGAGAAATTGCTCAAAAAACTCAACGTTTAGTGTTTAAACATTTAGTAATCCAAACAGACAGACACCCGAGTCCAAAAGGATTTGGCCTTTTACAAAATCAGAAAATAGAAGTGTGTAAACAACAAATCAATTGACAGTCGACAGCACAGGATAATTGATAGTCTGCGACAACATATTGAAATGAAGCTAAATAAGATATCCACGTGTCTGATCTGTACTACACTTGGGGGAGTGTTTGATTGTTGCGTATCCATCTGTTGTGTATCATTCCTCGGGCCGAGTCTTAGCTTCTCATCTATCAGCCTGACAGTACGAGCAGACGCATACGGTGTGTCACAGTCAGGTACAACATCAACACAATGTTCTCTCAACATGCTCTTCCTGCTGCTCTCTACAGCAGATGCCACACATCTGCAAGCAGTTCAGGAAGCCATTATATAGTCGTACAGGTGTAGTTATCTGTTAGCAGGTTAGAGGTGATTTTTTTTTTTTTGATAAAATTGTATTTGAAATAGCAAATAAATCAATGAAAATGTTTGCCAAAGACACACAGACAGGTAAATAGAAACAAACAAACACACACACAAACACACACACACACATTCAAAAAACAGTAAGTCACACTGAAATCAAATACATACCACGTCAGAACTGTCTCTCTCACACACACACTCTCACACACACTCACTCAAACAGCCAGACACTCCAAATACTCTCAGCCACTGGATCACGCACACACACACACACGCGCGCACGCACACACACACACACACACACACACACACACACACACACACACACTAAAATGAATATGTATTCATGTATGTAGTCATACTCACAGTAGTCACAATAGTCCCTGTAATTCAAAACACACAAACAATTAACTTTTTTCATTATTTTTCACTATCATCGTTTCAAACTAGGAAACGTCCTCTACTTGTCGAGGAGACGAGGAAAATTCTCCTCGTCATATTTATTTTAAATAGATACACACACTGATATTTATTAGATAATTAACAGATATTAACAGATATTTACATATATGCTGAATAAAATAGAGGTATTTCAAGCGTATATCATGTTTCTATATTATTAGAAACGGAATTTTTTTAATCCACACACGACAACAAACGCCTCATTCGATTAAATCACAGACAATAACTAAGTCCAGTGTTTCATTGTCTTCAGCGTTTCTGTAGTTCAGTAAAGTTTGCGTTTGAATCAAACAACAATTTCATTCATAAATTCTAAACCTTTAGAATTATGAAACTATCCCAAATGCTTTACATTAACCTAAACGTGTGTGTGTTTGTCCCTTAGATCGTGAGTGTGGGGAAGCATGTGAAAGGATACCACTACATCGTTGCTAACCTGGTGAGTGATGGAGAGGAAATGAAGGAATCCAGGGGACGGCGTGTCCTTCCACCGTAATTCTCCCTGACAGAGGCGCCGTATGATGTACAGCCTCCTTTACTGAGCAAATACGCAACTCGTCCTGAGTGATTTCCCAAATCATTCTATTTATTAAACAGAGGCGTGCGATTACTTTTCGGAGGACGATAAAACATCCAACACATTTGCATCCGTGCTCAGACTTGCTTTTGGAGTGACTATGATGGCTTCTTCACCTTCTGTTGTGAAATGTGTCGGAATATTTCAAACTTCAATCTCGTCCTATTCCATTATGTTTATCTCTTTCCCATCTCTTCAGAGCATCGGGCCTGTGCACTCATATTGTCATTTCCTCTTGCTTTCTCTCTCCGCAGGGTTTTAAGGACATATCTCTGGAGAGATTCATGCATGGCGGCGCCAACGTAACTGGTTTCCAGTTGGTGGATTTCAGCAAGCCGATGGTGATCAAACTCATGCAACGGTGGAATAAACTTGACCAGAGGGAGTATCCAGGGTCTGAGAGCCCACCGCGGGTAAACCCAAACACACTCACGGGGCTTTTAGAACTAATGATATTATTCAGACATAACCATTTGTATAACATCATTTGCATAGAAATGCAATCTAGATTTTTTTTAAACGGCATGAAACACCAGAAACAAGACCTTGAAGATTTTGGTTCTACATCTGGCTGCAAAA
This sequence comes from Paedocypris micromegethes, assembly GCA_028031935.1. Taxonomy (NCBI): domain Eukaryota; kingdom Metazoa; phylum Chordata; class Actinopteri; order Cypriniformes; genus Paedocypris; species Paedocypris micromegethes. The sequence goes on from CM051502.1 coordinate 24,467,442, forward strand.
GTCAGCTAATTTATTTTTAAATACACGTAATGGGGCAGTTACACTTAGCACACTAAATACAGTTTTATACACATTTATACACTTAAGGTTATGAGGACATATGAGAATAGAAGGTTGTAGGTTTGAATCCCAGACTGGCTGTGAAGTGTCCAGAAACACAATGAAACTGGTTTGATCTTTGGGCTGGTGTCTGTATGTGTGTATAGATATCCAAATTATAGTTTTTTGTACTAAAGTAGGGTCCCATGGGCACTTGTCTGGGGCCCACAACTTCGATGGCCTGTTTGATGTCAAGATGGGATTGTAGAGCTGAGGTTATTGAGTTTTTGTTAAGGTTATAGTAAGTGTGTGTGTGTGTGTGTGTGTGTGTGTGTGTGTGTGTGTGTGTGTGTGGGTGTGTGTGTTTGTGTGTGTGTGTGTGTGTGGTGTGTGTGTGTGTGCGTGTGTGTTGTGTGTGTGTGTTTGTCTGTGTGTGTGTGTGTGTGTGTGTGCTGTATGTGCAAATCAATGGTGAGACCCCATTATAATAAAATGCAAGTGTGTATGTGTGTGTGTGTGTGTGTGTGTGTGTGTGTGTGTGTGTGTGTGTGTGTGTCTGTGTGTAAAGAGTGCTTTTTTACTGCTTTTGTACGTTCACATGATTTAGCTGATAAATAGCATAAAGTAACTAAAGTAACAAAGTCCATTTACTCTTACTTTAGTACATAACAAATACATTACACACTAATGAAGACTGATCCTGTACCTGTGATTTGTGAACGCTGAACCAGTTGTGATTTTACTGCATTAGTAATGTTCGTTGACAACCAGATAACTAGAACGTAACAAGAAACAATAATATAACCACAATCAATACAGCAAAACTAATTCAAAGTAGATTGGTTTTTGTGGCTTCACTTGATTCGTTTAAAGTGAATAAATTCACTCTACAAGAATGTGAGAGGATGATTTACAACTTACACTAATAAGACAAGACATCTTGGGGAAAGTTTTCAGAAATCGTTTTGCTGCAAGAATTACTCTGCTGAAAACTAAGGAATGCAAGACGATTTAAATAATTCCCAAATTATTGTGACCAGCTTTAGATATTGCTTTATTACAGTTCCGTCAGATTATATTTCACCTTGGGAATCCCGTCTGACACCTGTGGCAGAATTCCAGTCACAGATGTCCAGCCAATCAAACTGTGACAGGGAAAATCCTTCATCACGTTTAAGCCAATAAGATTGAGCCGCCTGCTGCTCACACTATATTTGTCAATTAAGTCATGACAGAGAACAGCCCGAGTCAAATTGTAACCAGTCTATTGGGAAACGTCTGAAAACAGCACAATGTGGAAGACATTTACATCTCCTGGGTGTTTCAACTCCACAAAAACTGTAATTCAAGCAGAAAAAAGAGAAAGATTCCCATTAGGTGAGCAATGTTTGCAGTGTAAGCTTCCTCGTCCTGCTGTCCTGAGTCTAAGATGCTCGTTGCACTTTCTATTGATCAGTGTTCCCATCATGCAATGCTTGGTATAAATTATCAGAGAAGCATCGGAACGATCTGCATGCTTTCATTAGAGCACTCTTTACTGACAATAGCCTTGACTTTCCCATCTCAAGTTCACTCGCCCTCTCTGCATCTCATTTGCTGGCTCACATTATTGCTTGTTGTGTATTTCTGTCGGACTCCCAATGTTAATTGGACGTTATTATGCTTCGCTCTGACCCATGAATCTTCATTTTTGCCATTCAGGCCAATTTGTACGGCTTGTGTCAGCAAGGATTCTTCATCCCAGCAATCAGCATTCTGTCTCATTGAGCCGAGTTTACGAGTAGACAATCATACGAGTTTTTCCTGTATTAGAAAACAGCCATTATTCTTGTGGTTTTGTCCTCCCTGTGCTACATCCTGAAAAGAAAAACGAGAACCATGCGTGTTTTTTTCTCGCCAATCTCTCCAAATCTATTCTTGCTTGCAGCTACAATCTGTTCCGCTTTACAGCTAAATGGCTTTTTTAGTAACAAGTCGCACTATCGCTACATTGCGGTTTTTTGTCACGTTGTGTTACACACAGTCTTATAACACGGAGAAATGAAGCAATATGCTGCTCGTTCACCTGAAATGGCCTTGCTATTTGCATTGGGTTCACAATCCCGCCACTGTGTCCCATCAAAGAGCATGATGGGAGTTTGTTAATTGTGTCTAAATGAGACCATGTTCCTTTTGATCTCTTCAGTACTCATCTTCGCTGACGTATGATGGTGTGCTGGTGATGGCAGAGGCTTTTCGAAACCTACGGAGGCAGAAGATTGACATCTCCCGCAGAGGCAACGCAGGAGACTGCTTGGCCAATCCGGCGGCTCCGTGGAACCAGGGCATCGACATGGAACGGACTCTAAAACAGGTGACTTCAGGTTTTTTTTAGAAGTTTGGGTTGGTGAGTAACTTTTGTGGTATATCGTGAGTTCCAGAAGTACGTGAGAAATGCAATAGTTAACTACAGGTTAGGGTCTTGTCAAGTTCTCAAGTCGACCAATCAGATTGTCCGGTCTGGGAGAGCGATGCTGTAGACCACAGTTTCAGCCTCCAGCATTTGCACCAATCACACGTGGGCATTAAATTGACAGGAAGTCATTTATTTTCTATATGAGTCTGCCGTTGTGGCTTACCTTGAGCGAATCAGTTAAATTTTATGACTGTAGTTGGCAGCAAATGTGAGCGTTACTGTGCAACCCGGTTTAGTATAGCACACTTCCTCCCCATTAAGTCTTTTTATTTTCAACTTAATAATTTAGCGTGAATATAAAAACAGTGCATTGTGTGAAGAGATGGTGTTAATGACATAAAGATTGATAAAAATGTACTGGTAGTTGACGACTACGCAAACCGTTCCCTTGTCACTATTTAAAGCAGCATTTGTAGACTAAACCAGCTTCTCATTTGATGACCACCTTACTGTGCTAACTGGGTTGAGACCCCTAAAGAATATTAATCAAAAGTAGTTTATTGGCATTTATTATTAGATGGCAAGAACATATCTCTCACTCATGCAAACCCACTCAAACAAATGCAAAAAACATCTCCAATGTACAAAAACACAAGCAACAAATACAGAAAACCATTGTAAAACTCCAAGAACAACCCGTAAGACAACACACACATCAATATGCATCGACACACATAAATACAGACCATGATTAATTCAACTAAAGATTTTTAACTGAGATGTGACCTTCCTCTCTGTGTCTGTGTGAAGGTGAGAATCCAGGGTCTCACTGGGAATATTCAGTTTGACCATTACGGACGCAGAGTCAACTACACCATGGACGTCTTTGAGCTGAGAAGCAACGGTCCTCGCAAGGTCAGATTGGCTCAGATAAACGTGTTTCTAGACACAATTATGACAGTTAACTACTGATAAACTATTCTACAGATTGGTTACTGGAACGACTTGGATAAATTAGTTCTGGTCCAGAACGAGCTCTCCATGGGGAATGACTCGACTATGGAGAACCGGACTGTTATTGTCACGACTATAATGGTAATGTACTTATAACATTTCCATAAATGTCCATTTAAATGCAACAACAGCTAAAAAAGAACATGAAAAGAGAGTGAAAGAGAGAGAAGTAACAATAATATAATGTCCATGGCGATCAATTATAGATGGAACAATAACCAGAATAACACAGAGCAATTTCTACTTTAAAGCTCCTTGAAACGTAATGTTCCTTTGCCCTTAAAGATCGATCATGGTAACCACAATCCAAATGCTGGAGTTTAGCTCTAACAGGATTACATTTAAAGCAAAGTGTCAGTACCGACTTTAGGTAAATGTCAGATGTCACCCCGTCAGATAAAGCAAGGAGCCAAAATGGCCTTGACATTACAATCCACCAGAGAAATCGCTAGCAATGAATATGAGGGGAAAAGTCACTTTTTTGTAAACATTTTGTTTTAAGAACTTTTATAATTGTCAAAAAAGTTCATGGAAAGTACATAAATTGGTAAACAATTAAATGAACATACACAGATACACCGTACACACATACACAGAGTTAAATACTAGACAGAAAACATTACACTGTGTTAAACACTACATAGAAAAACATTGCAGATTTGAACACTACAAAGATTTAAACACCACACAGAGTTAATCAGTGCATAGGAGACCACTAAAGTGTAGAGTTAAACACTACACGGAAAACAGTGTAAAATACGCACTAAGCAATGCTGTAGTGATGTGTCTTTCATGAACAAATGACTCGAGTCACTTGAGAGAATTGTTTGTTTATTTGTGTTGACTGCCCATGTGCTTAGTTACACTTTACCGGTATTGGTCAGAGCCGTTCCTGCAAGAGCCGGAAATTGTTGTTCTGATGAAACATGTGGTGGTGCGCTACTTGTGCTTCTTTTTCTTAATCAGTCTCACATTCTTTGTTCAAAATGAAATTTTTGTGATTTTTTTAAATAAGCGGACTATTTTAATCTTCTGTAATGTTTTGAGTAATTGACACAAATATCCAAATAACCAGTGGTCATTATTGAATGTACATATGTTTAGACTAATATAGTGAAATATGGGCGTAAGTGTTTGTGTGATAAATTACTGAACGCTTGAAGCATCAAAAAGGGTTACAGTACCTTGGTATATTTTTTGTGGTTAATTTTAAACTAAAACATGCATACCTTAGCAGGCTCCTCCTCTCTTTCTCTCTCTCTCTTCCTCTGTTTTTTTTTTCGTGCCCTTCTAAAAGGCGATGGAGAATTTAACCTCGACAGGATCGCCATCATTTCCATCGCTGCTAAAGAATCCACTGTTCAGACACTGAGCAGAGAAGAGGACCAGACAGCAGAGAGACGTCAGACTCTCACAAAGCGCTTCAACTGGGATCTAAAACATTCACTAACACTCTTTCCGTGAAACGCCCGGGGTGTGAAAATCCTCTGTTTTGTCTCTTAGTGATCGCTTGACCTTGCTGGTAATACGACTTGTCATTGAATCGAACTACCTTAACTACTTTGTGCACAACTCTGTGAAAAGCTCTGAAGGGTGAACTTGACTTTTTCAGTCTCGGTTTAGTTGAAAAATATCCGAATTGTTGTAGCCGTGGTCCTGCTTTTCATGCTTCATTTAGAAATCCTTTATATAATAATGATGGAATTGAGTTGCAAATGACATTTAATGTTTGCTCAAACTAAGAAGCACTTAATTGCTTAATGCGAGTACAGCCAAACAAGGCGATCCGCTCTATAAATAGCCGTCTTAATTAATCCAATGAGACTCCTCGAATCGATCAAGCGCAAGTGTGACTGATGCAGAGCAGCATTTCGCGATGCGCAAGCCACTCATCCAGATGTGTGTGTGTGTGGGGTTGTGCTGCGTTTTGGATTTGGTTTGATGGGTGCAACATGTGGGCTCTGGGGAGAGAGAGACAGAGAGAGAGAGTGTGTGTGTGTTGGTGTGGTGTGTGTGTGTGGTGTGTGTGTGTGTGGTGTGTGTTGTGCGCTGTGTGTGTGTGTGTGTGTGTGTGCGCGGTGTGGGAGTGTGTGTTGTGTGTGTGCCGCGAGAGAGAGTGGGTGTGTGTGTGTTAGAGAGAGGTAGAGAGAGAGAGTTCAAATTTAAGGGTGATTAACAACAAAGAGAGAGAGAAAGAGAGAGTGTGTGTCTGCGTGAGAGAGAGAGAGAAAGAGAGAGAGAGAGAGTGGGTGTGTGAGAGAGAGGTAGAGAGAGAGAGTGTTCAAATTTAAGGGTGATGAACAGCGAAGAGAGAGATGATAGAGAGAGAAAGAGAGTGAGTGAGAGAGAGAGAGAGAGAGAGAGAGAGAGAAGTTGAAATTTAAGGGTGATTAAGGGTGAAGAGAGAGATGATAGAGAGAGTGAGAGAAAGAGAGAGAGACAGACAGACAGAAAGAAGTGAAATAAACAAATCAAGAGAAGAGAGTGAGAGAGAGACAGAGAAAGAGAGAGAGATACAGGGAGAAAGACAGACACAGAGAGAAAAGAAATAAATATTAAGAGGAGAGAGGAGAAGAAGCGAAAGAGGGAGAGAAAGAGAGAAATACAGGTAGATAGACAGACAGAGAGAAGATAAATAAACATTAAGAGAGTGAGAGATAAATAAGGAGAGAGAGAGAGAGAGAGAGAGAGAGAGAGAGAGAGAGAGAGAGAGAGAGAGAGAGAGAGAGATAAATACAGGTAAAGACAGACAAAGATAGAATAGAGAGAAAGAGAGAGAAACCGAAACTGAGATGGAGTTTGAGAAAAAGCATGAGGAAGATAGAGTTACAGAGAGAGAGAGAGAGAGAGAAGGAGAGAGAGAATGTGACAGAGAGATGGCGGAGTAACTGATAGCTGTAATTAGCGTAACCCCAGACCGAGGGGATGCGAGGCGTGTTCGTTCTGTGTAACGTTCATTAACTCTGCGCCTGCAGACAGCAGCCGATTTATCTGGACTGAAGCCTGTGAGAAACTAAACATCATTTAAAACCGTATTTGACCATTGAGTTGTTCTCTCTTTGTGAAATGATGTGCGAGAAACCTCCGTCAATTTCACCACTCAGAGCCGAATGAGCCATGCTAGACCTGTTTGGGTTATTTATAAAAGACCTGAATACAGTACTCTCCCAGAATACAGTATCATCATGCGTAAAAAATAATTAGCAAAAAACAAAATACATTTTCTCTGGATCTCTGGGTTTCTCCCACAATCTAAAAACATGAGTGAGAGTGTGTACCCCTCTGTGATTGGTTGGCCAGCAAAACAGGGCGTGTCCCTTTTTTAGTCGCCAGCTTGTCTTCAACTCCCATTTACCCAGAAATGGAAAAGCAGTCTAGAAAATAGATAGAATTTGAAATTAAAACAACTACAGCACATAATTGTGAACAGTTTGTAATAAATCGGAGCAGTTCAAAATTATTTTGTATTATTTTTTTCTTCTAAAACGAAAATGTAATTTTAGAGCAAAACAAAATTAGTTTAATTAGAAGTGGGGTCTACTTTATTTGACAACCAAAATGAAAGTCTATTGTGAGCTCCTTACTTACATTTTTTACGCATTGGGGAAAGAAGAAAGTAAGTCGGAGTTTATATCTTTGGTTGATATTCTATTGATGGATTTCTATCTTTCCGGTGAATAATTTTACTTCCTCTCCGCTTGAATGTTTTAACGCAGTGTGTAAATTAGGACTTGAGGTTTGCTCCACGCTTATGTGCTTTTAAATTTATCCATGTCGACAGAAGTGTGTTTTTAATAATGAAAGAAAAGAAGATTCCGCGTGAGAACAAAGTGCCGAGTGCTGTGAAATAAAGAATGAATGTAACACAAGACAATGTGAAATCATGTTCCGTTTAGTGTCAGAATTATTTATGGATAAATGGCTGCGACTGTAATTTTTTCTTGTCAGACATGATCTCTGTGTAAAATGACTTGATTTTATGGCTTGTTTAATGTTAGTGATGTGTTGTACTTGTCATATGAAAATACATTAAATTTTCAGTTGTTTAGGAAACAGTGTCACATTTGTTTTTACAATCCGCTTTCCTTGACTGCAGAAAATATTTTACATATTTTTTTTTACAATATTGTATATTCTTGTAAATGTATTTTATTGATTTTACAAAATGCGCCCTTTTTCTTCTTTAAAATTATTCTAGAAAAATGAATATGATAGGAAATTAAACCGTTATTAAATCTTGATCTTTCCATTAAGTATGAAGGATCATCAGTGACTCTTAATATTTTTTTGAGAATAATTTGAGTTGGGGTTGAAACTCATTTTAATAATACTGTGTTATAGAAACTTTGTAAACTCAAATTTTCTTTAAAAAACGATCTTTATACATGTGTTTACCAGTATATATGTTTTATCTTAAATAAATGTATCTCAAATATTAATGAGTACAGTTTGACCATCTCTGCCCACCCTGTGTGTGTGTGGTTGTGATTGTGTGCGTGCGTGTGTGTGTGTGTGTGTGTGTGTGTTTAGGAAGGACCATACGTGATGTTGAAGAAGAACTGGGAGATGTTTGAAGGCAACGATCAGTTTGAAGGATACTGCGTGGATCTGGCAAGCGAGATTGCCAAGCACATTGGGATCAAATACAAGATCTCCATTGTTCCGGATGGGAAGTACGGCGCAAGGGACCCAGAGACAAAGATCTGGAATGGCATGGTTGGGGAGCTGGTGTACGGGGTGAGAAAATACATACCTTCAAATAAATCTACAATTTTTACGAACTATTTGCTATACTAGATCTAAATTTCCCGTCATAATTACAGTACTTTCAAAAGTGTCATGAAAAATATATTGTTGGCAGTATTTGGAAAATCCAAACCCTTAAAATGCTTTTTCAAAAGATTAAGCAAAAAATGCTCGCAAACAATTTAAATTAACAGCTTTAGGCTGATAAAATCCACATGTCTGTGAGAGAAGACAGAGTGAAACTGATAGAGAGCAAAAGACAAGAATTACACAGCGTATAAAGTGACGAGAGTTCAGCAATTTGACCACTAGGGACAATATCGAAATTGTGTTCAAACACCTTTGAACGTTAATCCAAAGTCTTTATGTCCGTATATTCATGTACATACATAGAATGAAAAGACAGAATTGTCTTCACTAACTAATAGCACATTTACAATTTGAACTCACTTTCCATTATTCAGCGAGCAAGTACATAAGCTCCTTCCGTTGTACGTCCGCTCTCTGACACCTCGCTGTGACTCCAGCAGCGAAGGGCAAATGCTCCCGTAGACAAGTGCTAATGAGCTCACAGAAAGTACAGATGAGCATCTTTCTGCCCCATTAAACACCCTCATCCACCCGACCTGCTCTCCATCCGCCGATACACCAGAGCTCCACAAGAGCTCTCAGCAAAACAAATCACATTCATTATCTTTAAAGCAAATAGTATAGATTATAAGATAACCTATAATGTTTCTGTGAGCTCCACTATGCTGAACTAACACACCAAACTGTCTAGTTTAGAATGCAGTTCTGACAGACAGACAGATAGAGAGAGAGGGAGATGGATGGCTAGATGGATGGATGGATGGATAGAGAGGCAGGCAGTGGTAGAGAGGCAGCCAAACAGACAAAGAGAGAGAGAGAGAGAGAGAGAGAGAGAGAGAGAGCAAGAGATAGATAGATAGATAGATAGAGAGAGAGAGAGAGAGAGAGAGAGAGAGAGGAGAGAGAGAGAGAGAGACAGACAGACAGACAGACAGACAGAGAGACAGACAGACAAAGATGGAATGACGGTCGGACATATAGATAGATAGATAGATAGATAGATAGATAGATAGATAGATAGATAGATAGATAGATAGATAGATAGATAGAAAGATTGATTGATTGATTGATTGATTGATTGATTGATTGATAGATTGATAGACTGACAGTGAGTGAGTGAGTGAGTGAGTGAGTGAGTAAAAAGAGATAAAGGGAGAGGGAGAAAATTAAGGTTAAAATGGGACCAATATTTTAGTAATTTAAACTTTTATATTGATTCAGAAGAAAAAAAACTATTAAGACCTAAAATTACATGTGACAGATCAAATTACCATTGCTTTTATTAGAAAAAAAAATCTTTGAAAGTCTGACAAGAATTTCAAGAAGTCCTTTCACAGTTCCAGGTAGTGAAATGCGAGAAACCTAAAAATAATAAGTGTGATCTGTGGATGTCTTAAGGGAGAAGTACAGTGCATTGTGTTGCCTCAGACACGGCCTCAGACACTATTGAACCGCACATCCTCGCCTCATAGATTTTAATCTGACCCCTCGCAGTCTCTCTCGCTGGAGGACTCTAATTAAATCAAGCAGCTCAACAACTTCTTGTATTCCTGTGGGCACCAGCAAGGCCAAAGTTGCCCTACTTACGTTGACCTTTCCGTGGTATTAAACCACTGAGCCGGTGTAAATATTACTTTTCGCTTGGATCCCCAAGAGCTTTTACTCCTCGACAAAAAGAAAACAAAAGCCCTTTTGAAATTCTGCCCTTTTGAAAAATGTGTGATATGCTCCAGTATGAATTAGAGTTAAAATAGAAGTGCATCACGTTTTTTTAACACTTTATTTGAATCAGAACGTAAAGCCTGCAGAAGAGGATGACACCAGGAACGTGGAATTCATGGTGATAACTATTCTGTCTTCTAAACCCCTTCTTTCATTTCTGTGTTGCTGTTCACACAGTCGCAAATTTGTAAAGTAATTTAGTTTTTATTTCATAATTATTCTGTGAACTAATCAAACCTCGCTTACAAATTATGATGAAGCTGAGTGGCAGAAATGATTGTGGAATAATTTGTTCTGCCCTTCACGCTCACTATGTGTCGTAAATGTAAAAGGCTTTAATAATTGCCTTGATCGCAGATAATTTATCCATCCACCCCTTTTCTACCGCTTACTCCATTCCTGGGTCATGCGGAACGGGAACCAATCTCTGGGCCTGATGCGAGACACACTCGGGACTGGTGGGACACAGACACATACTTTTCTAATCATAAGTCACCTGAAAGTAAAGTACTTGAGTAAATTGACTGTAATACTTTACATAAGTATTTTTGGCTACTTTTTTCTTTTACTGAGTATCAAAAATATAAGCAACTTTTATTCTCTTCTTGACTGCATTTTTGATTGCGTATATGTACTCTTTACTCCACTACATTTGAATGCACACTTACTGTCTATAATAGGAAACAAAAAACCTCATAAATGAAGAGTTTTCTTGTTTTTAGCCTAAATTTAGTACACGTAAAATCGTACATAAGTTCTTTTAAAATTGGATACATTACAAAGTCTTCTTGGAATTGGTAACTTGTAATGGAGTAATTGTTACTGTAAGATACTTTTACTCTGTATGGTTTTCTGGTACTCTTTACAACTCTGCTTGAAATGCATATTTATTAACTGTTGGAGGAAACCACAGACCTGGAGGAAACCCATGCAACCTACACATTGAGTCTCGAAGGTGTACTTCTTGCTGTGAGGCAACATCGCCACCCACTGCACCACCGTGACGCCCTATACATATACAATTAACCGAAACATACTAAGTTTCAGAGTACTTGGCCCTAGTAGATGCTTACAACTTGGTGCAAACATGTACATTCTGAAAACAGGAATGTTTTTGATATATAACGTTGAGGAAAAACATGTCAAGGTTAGACAAAACGTTGCTGTAATTGGCCAAACTATCATTGAACGTGCTGATGTCAGAGTAGAGCCATCGGTTGAGGGGTTTCTCGTGGAATTGCCCAATTGAAAGCACTTTACGTCCAACAATCCATCTCTCTGGTGGCTTTTACCTGCAGGCTCAGATTCAGCGCTGATTTAACCAGGCCCTCGCTCAGGCTTGCTGTAATAAAGGGCCATTGAGGTTTTGATGACCTCAAATATTAATGTGTCAGAGGGATATAGTGTTCTACAATGGAGGAACACGTTCCTTTAGACGGCAACAAAGAAAAATGAAAGTCTTCCCAATCTCAAACATTAAGACTTCAGGAGCTTACATTTTCTCAGGGTTGAAGAGCTGGTGTTGAAACACGAAAGGTCACAGGTTCAATTTCCAGAAAAAGATTGAAGGTTACTGCTTTTGATAAAAGCCGTTGTTAAATGAATACATGTAAATTGTATTGGATTATATTCAAATTATGTTCATCTACTGTAGAACTAAAGTAGAGATTTTAAATAATTTGGTTACCAAAATGAAACCCCAATAAAAAATTTGTCTTGATTGTTTTTTATTGGCTATTTTGGCCAATTATATAGACCAGATTCACATTAAATGTGATTTTTTTTTGTGGAAACAAAATGCTGTACAGGTTTATGAGCATCCACCGATTCAGATCTTCACTGGGATGTACTACATTGACCAATTTTCGAGTAAAAGAAGGAAGTTAAAGTTATAAACTAAGATGTAAATAACAGAACTTGTTGTACCAAAGCGAGAGAGAGTTTTGAGCCAAAGAGATTCATTCTCGGATTGTTGTTTGGAACAATAATGCTCAACCTGCGGCCCTTGGGCCAGACCCAGCTTATGATGTTGTGCCAGAAGAGGCCGCTCTTTTATTTCTACATTCACATTTTGTTTTAGCAATTTATGTCCATTTTAAAGAAGCGGTTATGACTCTAATGAGTGGGAATATTGATAATATCAGAATCAAAACATTCCGGAACTATTTCTGAAAAAAACGTCTCACTAATGAAAACATTGGATGCCGAGCCCATCAATTATAGATTTTCATTTCTTTTCCAATGTTTTGGCATCTAGACCAATTCAAATTTTCAGACGTATTTTCTTATAGTTTGTGAACCGCAAATTTCACAAAGCAAAGTCAAATTTGTCCCCCACATTATAAAAGGAAGGCACCACTGGTATAAACAAACAGACTAGCTTATATTATGTGTGGAAACAGCATTTATTTTAATGCTACAAAAACGTAAAATTAAATCGAGAAACTGCTAGTGAGAAGGAAGTGAGTGAGATTATCAATATGGCCACTAAGGACAGTATTGAAGTAACCATCAAACTCCATACCAGCGGACCACAACTTCCACTAGTGTGCTGCTAAATCAATCCGTTTGAACATTTGGTAGTGTTACGTCCTTCTAGAGTGTCTAGGGGTTCTGGGACATAACTTTCTGCAACATTGTCAACCAGAGCCATTTTGTTCAACTGAGCTTGTTTCACAATACATACAAAATTTCCTGAATATCCAATGAAGTGTAATGATAAATATCCTGGAAATAAGGATGAAAACACATATACCCATAAACCTATAAACAAATTGTAATTTCAAAGGCTTCGATGGAAGTTAACGTAGAACTGTATCACCTTTGCTATTTCTTGTGGCAAAGAAAAAAAAAGTTTTTTTTAACATCTAGTAATCATTACAACCGTTCGCATCTCAACCTTTCCACTTTCCCTCTCTTTCCCAGAAAGCGGAAATCGCTGTGGCCCCATTGACAATAACATTGGTCCGGGAGGAGGTGATCGACTTCTCCAAGCCTTTCATGAGTTTGGGCATCTCCATCATGATCAAGAAGCCTCAAAAGTCAAAACCCGGTGTCTTCTCCTTCCTGGACCCTCTGGCCTACGAGATCTGGATGTGCATCGTGTTCGCCTACATCGGCGTTAGCGTGGTGCTCTTCCTGGTCAGCCGCTTCAGCCCGTACGAGTGGCACACCGAGGAGCCGGAGGAGGGCTCCGACGGTCTGCCCAGCGACCAGCCCCCCAATGAGTTCGGCATCTTCAACAGTCTCTGGTTCTCCCTGGGAGCCTTCATGCAGCAGGGCTGCGACTTCACCCCCAGGTAAGAGCACATGCCATCCGGCCCATGAAGAACCAATGCTTTCTAAAGCTCAGAGCATCAGCTGGGTCTGAAAGCCCGGCTCAGCTAGTCGAGCGGATGCGGGTTCAGCGAGTCAGCTGTGTTCGTTCAGGCTGAGAAATGGGAAACGAGTGCCATGAGATGCATCAGACCTGCTTCTCCAGCTTTATAGAGTCGTTCATTTTTGCATTCAACGGACACTTTTTGCCGTTTTAACAATCACGCAGCATCTGCAATTCAAACCCAAGACCTTCGGAGTCTCTAACATGACAAAAAAGTTTAGCTGTGTTGTTTAGTATTTTAAATACGATAAATTAAAGTAAAGTAAAAATCTACTCCAATATTGTGTTTAAGCATTTATTAAACATATATATATCAGTGGTTAAACAAAGTATTTAGCAAGAGTTTAGTATTTTATATTGGAATAAATAGTGGGATAATTAGTACTTTTAGTTTTTCTACAAATTTCCAATATGATAAAATTTGGCGTAAAACCCTTCGAAAATATTGCTCTCTTAAAAAATAATGTTTTTCATAAAAATTCACTCTAGTAAAACAATTTGAATAGTACCAAAACAATCTAGTTGAGGACGACACTTCTAAAACACTTCAAACTACAAGAGTCAAAGAATGTCAATGCAAATAAACGTCGGACGTTTCCGAAATCGCTTCTGAAGACAAAAACAAAACCTCAATTGTGAATGAAAAGCGGCGGATGATTGTGAATAAACGAGAGTCGGCGGTGTGAGAGTCTGCGCATTTAGATGGAAATTGTAGCCAATTATTTTGATGATAGTTGTTGCGATTCTAGAATCATCATTTGCAAATGTTTGCTGTTTGAGCATTGGAACATTTCTGGCATTTCAAAGTATATTAATGTGACGTGTGGATGTTCTGGACTTTCTTGGGTACTTGAGGTTTCACTATTTTTTAAGCAATCAATGTTTACGGTAATTCAAAATACAAAACATTATATGTTTCTTTACATCATCTATAAATACTTTATTAAAAAAATGTATTTTCTTAATCTCCAATTTTTTTAGATAAAAAAAAGATTTTTCACCTTCTGTGGAAACAACTTTCTAAATGTAACTAGTTTGACTAGAGGTCGGAAAGAATTGCAACTTCTGCACAGACAGGAAATTTTGTCAAGCTACAGCCGTGTCTTGAAGAGAAATTGACAGAAAATTGGAGAAATGACACTGATAATGGAACGTAAGATGACAGCATTTGCTAAATAAAATAAAAACACTTCTCAAAATTCCCTGTCTGTACACATTGGTTTCAACCCAGAACCTCTTTTCAGACATTTCTGTTGGAATATTTCCTGAGCAAACATATTTTGAGACACGCTCAAGGCAGAAAGCAGATCATTCCTTTCTCTTTGCAAGCTCTGACCCTAGGGCTTCCCAGAAGGCCGAGCCAGAAATGAAAGCTGGACGGCAGTGGACGAAAGCGCAGGCCACCGTCAGCTGCCTTGAAGACAAACATTAAACTTTCATCTTTGCAGCTGCATGGCAGAAAAAAATCACACTTTATTTTTAGAATATTTATAAGAATATAGCATTTTATTATTGATAACTGCAGAATGTAGGCCATGAATTATTCATGTCAAGGGTCTGAGGAAAGGCAAAGCCGCTGAACTGCACAAATTGCCAGTGAAGAGCGAAAAAATAAGTCCAGAAGTAAATAGAAACGGTGGAAAAAGTCCTCTCTGTAGACGAGGCTAATTTGGGTGTAGCTGTGAATCTAAAATAAGTGAAGTTAGTTGCTTTGCTACATCATAAATAATGTATAAAAGCAAATAAGTAGCTGTTCTATCAGGGCTGTTGTTTTGTGACATTGTGTTTGGGAAAACGCAGAATCTTTTCAACTCACGGCCGCGTGTCTTTCTATTAGTCTAACATTTTAAATCGGTTCAACAAGTCACTCGCTCAGTTTCTGCCATACAAAGCCAAGTGTGTTGTTTTTTAAAAGATAAAGACTGAACAAACGTCTTCAGCTCCTCTCTATCTATCTATCTGTCTGTCTGTCTGTCTGTCTGTCTGTCTGTCTGTCTGTCTGTCTGTCTGTCTATCTATCTATCTATCTACAGTATCTATCTATTTATCTGTCTGTCTGTCTATTAGGGGGCGAGTGTCCTTGGGCAAGACATTGACCCCCACATCTCTACCTCTCTCTCTCTCTTTCTCTCTCTCTCTCTCTCTCTCTCTCTCTCTCTCAAAACTGTGAAACTCTGGCATTAGGTTTGTCAGGTGACCTTTGCACTCAAAACTATATAGTATCTCACTCATGTGCACTTTTTCCTCATACATAACCCATACAATCTAAAGATAGAACTTTTTATGGTTAACGTAGATAGATCAAGATTTTTGTTAACATTTAACAGGCTATTTGGATAAAAGATGTGCAAAATTTCACATCGCACTGATTGTTTGTCTAGTTGCGTCGTGGATTCTCAATAAATATTCACTTATGAAACAGATACAGTAACACGACAAAGGAAACACGCTTGACTGTAACTCAGAGCTGAAATCCAACATGTGCAAAATCTCCAGTGAGCAGAATTATTTTTCCTTTTGATTTGAACATGGTGTGAATGAACATGATACTCAAACTTTATTCATTTCTCTCTTGACTTCAGTCCATCCTAATGTTTCCTCATTATCCCGCTGTGCTTCTGTTCCTCTCGCCACGTCAACATTTCATCAATATCTGCCACTGTCAGATGAAAGAAGTCCTGTGCGCGCATGTGTTTGTGTGTGTGTGTGTGTGTGTGTCTGAGCACCTACAAACACAGACGCACCCACACACGGATTGTTGAATATGATGTAAATCATAAATATAAATTATTTTTAATTTTAAATTCAAATTTCAAATTCAAATAAATGTTTTTAAATGTTTATTTAATGTAGTACAAATGTATAATTTTTCATAATTAAAATATTACTTTTTATTTATTAAAAGAATAACTATTATAATAAATTATAATTATTACACAGTATATAGTATGTACAGTGTGTGTGTGTGTGTGTGTGTGCGTGTGTGCGTGTGTGCAGTATATACATTATTTAATATATAATATATTGAATAAATATACCATGTGTTTTTGTGTGTTGAGGAATTATTTGGGCTTTGTCACCTACACTCGTTTTTAAAGTGAAGTTCAAGTTCATTTTTGAGTTCATTTATTGAAGAAGGGAACTCTTCAGAAAGCGACTCAAGCTGGCTGGCATTTCTTGACTCGTGTCGAGCAAGTCGTATTTCTGCAGCAGAGCTTGAGGAAACACACAGAGATGTTTCCTCTTAAAGGATTATTGCTCTTAATCCCGCCATGTTTACATTCATAACAGACTCCCGAGCATAGACGTGCTGCTTCATCTCTCTGCCTGTCACGCTGTGCGATACCTCTAATCATTTATGAACGTTGTACATCATATACACGGGCATAACAATATCAAACCTTTTAAAATCAGCCTAGAGTGCTAAAAAATATTGACCGCATCTTTGCTTACAGCATCACTACTGACATCACAACATCTGTTATTGCCAACAGGATAAGAAAAGATCATTAAAAAAACATTTTTATTTAATTCACAATCTAAGCTTTTATAATCTAACCTGGAACTTAATTAAGAGGATAGCATAGAACAAATTTTAGTTGAAGTGAACGCACACGACTGTCAGCATCACATGGTAAAAACTTCACTAGGTTTTATAATACAGAGCAGGTTATGTTACAAAAGTTTATTTTTTTTTTAAGTTTTTTAATAATTTAATTAAATTTTTTCTACATCTGTGGCAAATCCGAGTGCCATGTTTGTCTGAATTAAATGGAATTACTTGAAAAATGCAATAATAATAATAATAATAATAATAATAATAATAATGTTAATAATAATTTGTCTTGCCATTAGATTCTTAAATAAGTTACTAATACGGGCTGATTCTATAGCATCAGTTTTATAATATAAAACTGGCCATAGCATGACTTTTAGATCTGTCAGATGAGTTATTGAGTTAACGATGGACTAGATTCCCATTCGTCTTGAGCAAAAGCAGAAGATAAAACCGAATTCTTGAGACATTTGTGCACATTTCTTCTGATCATGGCAGCAGTGATGCATCACCTGACAGACAGGAGTGTTGAAGGAACATTGATCCTGAGGCACAGACACTTTCTGAATGTTAAATTACTCAGGTGTGATTCCAAACTGTCCCATCATGCACTTCTGACCAATGAACATCTCAACAATCTTCTACTGAGAACCAGAGGAATGAAAATGATGAAAAAAATGTATAAAATAAAACTGGATCTTGAAAAAAAATGAAATTAAAACTTGTGAACAGAAGGTTTTTGATCGACATGTATAAATAACAGAACCTGAACCTTTTTCCTTATGGTGCGTGTGTGTTATTGGGGCGGGACATAACTGGTGATTGGTGTGTCTGTGAATGTGGTGTGACTGAAAACGTGATGATTGGCTTACGGTTAGAAGCATCGCGTTTGGTCACATACAAGCGCTCGCCCAACAGGAGCTGGCCATGGAGTTTAATTTTACTATCTGTTTACATCTAATTTTAATTTGCACTAGAAATAGTGTACATTTTTGTTATTGTTATTTAATTTTGGTACATTGTTAAGTATTATATTGAGAGCAGAACACTTGTTACACTGTTTACTTTTTTTTTTTCCAAGTTATTTTTGTTACATTCCTTAAGAAGCATAATTTATATTTAGACTTATTTTTTGGCCAGTTGTAGTACGTGCAATAAATATTAAAAGTTCTAAACCATATATTGTGTTTTATTATTAACTATGCTAATGAAAATACTATTTTGAATTTGATAGGTGTCTCTCACTGTCATTGTAATATTAAAATAGTGTAGATAAATGAACGGTGCTTTATAATAATAATTTAGCTGCACATGCAACAACGTTTCATTCTTTAAATAATGTATAATTATTTTATACATATATAAAATAATAATATTATTTTTTATTATTATATTAATAATAATATTTCCTGCTCTTTCACATTTCAATTCAGTCTTTAGTTCTCACTTTAATCCAACTAGTTTGGAGTAGTTTACATTAATCTGGACAGCCATATCAGCTGACTAAGACTCCGATTTAATGAATAAAAATCTGACCAATTTCACAATGAATTCCTTACACCACGGACGTTTCTGGTTTTAATCATATGTGATAAACAAGTTACGATAATTGGACAGCAATTGGGATTAATATCAAATTATCTCGAGTGAAAGTGGACTGCCACTAATGGCTTCAGTAATAAACCATTTTTATCTTTTTTTTTTTTATCAATGAAAAATATTAGTGAAATCTAAAACGTTTGTATGCGTGTTTTTAATGTCTTTAACTCATCTGTCCATCAGGTCTCTGTCTGGCCGTATAGTCGGAGGAGTCTGGTGGTTCTTCACTCTCATCATCATCTCCTCCTACACCGCAAACCTGGCCGCTTTTCTCACTGTGGAGCGAATGGTGTCACCCATCGAGAGCGCAGAAGACCTCGCCAAACAGACGGAGATCGCCTACGGGACTCTTGATTCCGGTTCCACTAAGGAGTTTTTCAGGGTGAGACCAACACACTATGCTGAGGATAAAAACATGATGAGGAAAGAACAACTTGATAATTAACAAATGTACGGATTTGTATGGAATCAGATTAGTGCCAAAATATCATGTCAATTTTAACGTGGAAAAAAAAATCATGAACTGCTTTACATTTTTGTTTGTTTTTTTTATTTTTGTCTTGCAATCTTCATATTTTCGTTTGAAGCTTTGGATTTTTTCGCCGTGTTTCTTATTATTGTTTTTGGACTTTTCAAGTCAAAGTCAAAGTCAAAGTCAAAGAAGCTTTATTGTCATTTCAACTACATATAGCAGAGCGATACACAGTGAAACGAGACAACGTTTCTTCAGGACCCTGGTGCTACACAGAACAGAGACCTGTACAACAAGGGGAGGGGCACGCAAAACATGGGCACGCAAAACATTTTGGCACTAGTTTCACATGGGGACGGCCCTTGCTCTGATTGGCTGGTGAGAATGTGATTGGCAGCAGATGACTAGGAAGTGGGAGAGGTTTAGTGAGCATTTAAACACATTCAGAACCAGAACACCTTCATCTTGCAGTTATTTATTCTTTTGTACTTATTTTTTTACTTATTTTTTATTTTGTACTTGAGTTCACGTGAAGCTTGTGGCAAAAGTCTAAACTCAAAAAACTGAATGAATAAAGAAAGTGCAGAGGTGTAAAGTACTTGAGTAAACTTTAATATTTTGTACATTTTGTAAATACGTATTGTAAATATTTTTTTAGTTATTAGTATTTTTGGCTACTTTATACTTGCACTGGGTATCAAAACTTTTAAAATCATGCAGTCCCAATAAATTCACACAATGAATAAAGTACAAGTTTACAAATACTATACTCAGTGTTTCAATGTCTAAAAAATGTTTCCAATTCTTTATGCGTTCGTACTTTTTTTTTTTTTTAGAATCAATTGTATTATACACATGTATATATATTGTATATTTACAAAATTTCAAAAAGTTTGCCCAAGTACTTTACACTTCTGCAAAAATGTGAAGATTGCAAGAGTAAAAGAAAACCAAATGAGAGTCTGATGAGAGCATTTTTGTTAGTTTCTTAGACATTTTGTTTTGTTAGAAAGTTTGATTTTTTTTTTGCACATCTGATTCCATAGATTTCAACTTTTGATTTGCGTGTTGCGAACTTTACCGCCTACTATGAGCCTTAGGAACTCTAGATTCTTATCTATATAACGTGGCCATGTATTTATAATGACAAAATGGAAAAATACCTGTAAAGCAAATGAAAGAGAAAGAAAGTGATGGAGGACAAAGAGCGAGGTGTATTCACAGTGAGGCAGGTGATATGAAAGAGAATCAGGGTCTCTTCATTAGTTACTCGTGTCTCACTTCATCTCTGCACTTCAGACACATTCATTTATTCTCTCTCTTCTCTCTATTTCTGTCAGCCTTTCACTCATAGTTCTCTTTCTCGCCTCCATCACAATCACTTTAGTCCTCCAATCTGTTTCACTGATTGAATCTGTCACAGTGAATAAATTATTTCACAAATTATAAAGAAAAACATTGAAAATTATACACATTACGTAATATAGAATTATACTCCAATATATACACACATTTGAAAAGAATTATGTACAATCTTTACTTTATAAGTTAATCTACAATAGTAAATGTGGGAGTCTGTGACCCTCTCCATCCATCCATCCATTTTCAAACCACTTTTCCATTTCTGGGTCAAGGGGAGCTGAAGCAACAAGCAAGTCTTGCCTTGAAGGTGAGACACGCCCTAGATTGGTGGCCAACCAATCACTGAGCGGGACACAGAGACACAGAGACACATTCACACTGTCGCTTTAAATATTTTCGATGGCACAAACACTCCACCGGTACATAAACGGTGGTATAAATATCTAAACTACAATTTGCTATTCATCAAACTAACAGACCTGAATAATGTGATTGTGAGCTCGACTTCTTCCAGTAAACGCATTAATGGAGCTGCAGTCGACCTCGCTTTTGTGAACACGCTAGAAAACACAAAAGTGCAGACTAGAAAAAAAAAGCAGTCAAGTGCTAAAAACCGTCTCCATTAGAAGCGGACGCATGAACATTCCGCCTCCCTCGTACACACTTCCGGTCTAAATGTTAGGGTTTATTGTTGATCCATTTCATGTGACTGAAATGCATTGCAATGCTCCAGATTTGATGCGACAAACACTGTAATTGTGGACAATTGTGCATCATAGTCCAAAAAATGGTCCAAAAGTGCCATATTTATTTACAACACTGCGTGTAACAGATGAAGCATAATTGATACAATTAATGTAGCCAGTGATTTTTTTTGTACATCCTGTCTTTAATTTTTATGTTTAACTTTAAATGAAAAGTTAAAATCTACGTAATGATAAAAACGAATTAGCCATTACATTTCATGTAGCTTATTATTATAGCATTATAATATGTTGGATTTAGACGGTGTATGAGTGTGTGTGTGTGTGTGTGTGTGTGTTATCAACACAAAACAATTTATTATCACATCTAAAAAATATTATACTGTGAAACACAATCAAATAAATTAGTATACGTATCTAGTATACATAATTGCATTTTATCTCATATAAACGTATTAAAGCTACAATATTATTAATATTATTATTATTGTTTTTATTGTTTTTATTATTATTATTAATAATTACAAAAATTGTCTAAATCAGTTCTTTGTATTTAAGTGTTGTAATGTTATGAAATGTCTCTTGCTTCTTTTGCGCCTTCTAGAGGTCAAAGATTGCAGTTTATGAGAAAATGTGGAGCTACATGAAGTCTGCAGAGCCCACCGTCTTCACCAAGACCACGGCTGAGGGCGTGGCACGTGTTCGCAAGTCCAAGGGCAAATACGCATTTCTGCTGGAGTCCACTATGAACGAGTACACGGAACAGAGGAAACCTTGTGACACCATGAAGGTCGGAGGGAATCTAGACTCCAAGGGATACGGAGTGGCCACGCCCAAAGGATCGCAGTTAAGGTGGGTGGAGTATTATAACAACCAACCAATCACAGAGCTGTTATAGTATTCCACCTACCCTGCTGCGCTTCGGATTCTTCTTCTTTTCTTTTTCTCATTCTTCTCTCTCTTTCAGATTCTCTCACTTTTCATAATTTTTCCATGTCTCAATATTTTTTGCCTCAGTTTTCTGGACTTTCTTTTTCCCCATCTCCCTCTCTTTTTTAATTCTCTCTCTACACTTTAGTTCTCCTCACTCTCAGTTTCACACTCAGCACTCTCTGTGATGTCATGGCTTCTTTGTGGGGAGGAATCTAGATGTCCCATGAAACACAAACAATAGTTCAGGCCATCAAATTTACAGAATAGAATAGAATAGATAATATTAGTAGAATGCCTTTGTTGTTATTGTATTGCTGGGTTACAATAAAACCGAGAACGCTACTCTGTTTGGTGCAAAAAAGAAAATGATCAATGAAAAAGAAAAAGTAAAAACATACACACTGAATAAAATTTAATATAGATACATACATTATATCAAAATCTAATACACAAAACCAAAGGCAAAACAAAAATATACAAAATATAATCTGAATATGATACACAATGCAATATTACAAAATGCAAAATGTAAAAAATGATATAAAGGGAGATAATGGTTTGTTGCCATATGGCACTAGTAGAAAAGAAAGAGCAGTTGTAGCAACATCTGGATATGGACGTGGGAGAGACCACAAACAAACGAATGAAAAATAGTTTTAGTTCTGTAAAAAACAATAAAAGCATCCAAAATATTCTAATCTTTAGTATCACATTTAAAATATCAGACTGTCAAAATAACATTTGCTACCAGGTTAGAAAATTATGAGTTTAATGTTATTTTTATGGATTGGATCTGCATTTTAAATAGGTTTATGTATGTATGTATATACATATATCATAGATAGATAGATAGATAGATAGATAGATAGATAGATAGATAGATAGATAGATAGATAGATAGATAGATAGATATTATATGGATCATATTTATAAGAAAAAAGATTCCGTCTCGCACAAGACGTCAGTTGTTGATCACACAGACAGTGCCGTGTGTGCGAGTGTGTGTGCGTGTGGTGTGTGTGTTATTCTGTTGTTTCCCGACAGAAGCAGATGACAGGTAAAAGCTGCAGTACTGTATTGTGAAGTTTCTCTTCTTGTTTGTCTGACACTGCGTCTCACTCTCAGCATCATTCACATCTCACTGTAAAAGGCAGACAACACGAAGCCACACACACACACACACACACACTCACACTCAAAGCCAAGTGCACCTGTTCGTATAAAGTTGTCTAATACATTAATTTGTGTTTTTTAAACACTTCCCATTGTATATTACTACACTGGCTTCATGTTCTCTCACAGTATACGTGCCAGCATTTGAAGTATCTTTGCCTTTAAAGTGATTTGCCACATGTGGAGACTCAGTCTATCAGTTTACTTGTAAATAAAATGTCATCTTGTTAAATTCACTGATGGATTCAAAGCTGATTTATCACTTTATTCAAGACGTACCATGTGGATTTGGCATTTGAGACGCTGTGTCTATCACAGAGCCGTGACCTTTCATTTGACCTCTACTGTTCTGAGATACGAGTCTCCACACCAGCAAAACACATCAGTTCAGACTGGAAGACGCTTTCATTGCTTATTTAATCAATAATGAAGATTTGACTGCACCTGTTTCTTGTCTCAATCTGCTGTTTGTCGTGGCATCCTGTTGTCATAGAAACGCAGCTTTTGATTCACTTGTATACTTACTTTGTTAAACAAGTTGGAAAACTTCCAAGTCTCACTGATCGTAAGACACGTTTTTTCCAGACTGAACGCTCCGCTTGTGAAGGATATTCAGGAGCATCGTGTGTCATGTATGTCCATTTCATGTTCCGTGTAATCATCGGATCAGGAATGTCTCCTTCCCACTGCTTCTCTCTCACTTCTTCTCTCTAGAAGGAATCTGGAATTTTTCTGCTTAGTCACATCATAAATATCATTTGGCTTTACTCCGTATAGCTAAAGGATCGATAAAATTAACATTTTTTTAACCAGGAATGAATTGTAGTGCAAACACTTATGTGCATTAAAATACACAAATAAAAACATAAATATTGTTTATACGTAGAACGTAGACAACAAACATATACATATACAACAAATAAATAAAAATATATGTACAGTATCTTAGTGTATATATATTCTATATTTATTATTATATATAATAATATATATTAATTATATTATGCTATATATATATACATGTGTGTATTTTATTTACCATTATGTACATATGTAAAATTTAAAATGTTTCAGACAAAGTGAGAAATTAGGCATTTCATATGTATAAGTAATATACATATGCATATATATATATATATATATTATTATTATTATTATAGACCAGTATATACAAAAAATCTGAGTGTGTGATAAAAATGGACATTTGTATCAATAAATAAAAATAATAAATAAATAAATAAATTGTTGAAAAAAGTTGATAAAGCAGAGGTCTAGAAAAAAAGAGAAGAAAGCTGAAAAGCGGGAGACAATTTTGACATTGTGTAATTTCCCGTCAGTGTAAATGATCTATGAAACACAGTTCAGACTTAAAAGCCTTTTAATAGATCAGCGTCTTCAGGCCTCCATTAGCACAATGGCCTGTTCGCGAGAAAAACAGAGAGAACAAGAAGAGAGAAACACATGCACATCGAGTCTCCATCAACCAACGCAACCTTCCACGATTCCGCTCTTATTTTCTCTCTTCTGTTTGTTTGTTTTCTGTTGTGTTTGTCTAATCCGGGCTGCCCCGCGGCCCCCCCTCTCACGCCGTGTTTATGGTTTGTTGAAGAAATGCCGTAAACCTGGCCGTGTTAAAGCTGAATGAGCAGGGCCTGTTGGACAAATTGAAAAATAAGTGGTGGTACGACAAGGGCGAGTGTGGCAGCGGGGGCGGGGACTCGAAGGTTAGCCACCAATGACACGCTGAGGAGCGGTAACAGCAAAAAAAAAACTGTTTGATGCAATGGAGGCATCTGCCCTGGCACTTCTGGCCTTCAGTCGTCCGAACTGAAAGCACAATGAACAAAACCAATTAAAATACGCAGAATTACTGTCAATACAGAAATACAACGGCTATGTAATAGTTGTATTAATTGAATTACTTTGTAAAACTTTCCTGTGGCTTGATCACTAGAGCTGGTGTTAGTAACACCAAAGTCGTAGATTCAATTTTCAGGGAATACGTATAAATCCGATAAATGGCGTTTAATTTTACAATTGCGATTACATTTTGCAATTTAATGGCTTTTCAATGCGCCAAGCGTCTTGTATAGACAGTAATTGTGTTGATGGAATGAGTAAAACCAGGGCAGTATGTGTCTGTTTGCCCGAAGCGATGGAGCGAGACCCCATCCGTACGCCTGGGGTCGTGAAGACCACCGCAGAGGTGTTGGATGGGAGCTCAGCTTCCTCTCTTCCCTGTGCCAAGATGTGTTGTAATCTAATAACATAAAATAACATGGCCTATGATGTTATTTATGTTATTCTCTCTGAGAAGAACGCCGGTAAACCTGGCAGTGTTGAAACTGAGTGAAGCAGGAGTGCTAGACAAACTCAAAAATAAATGGTGGTACGATAAGGGCGAGTGCGGACCCAAGGACTCGGGAAGTAAGGTCAGTTTCTGAACTAGAGAGAATAAATAATAATGAATTGTTTCTGAAGGTGACAGCAGTGCTAATGTTTACCTGTCATCATAGTCACACCGTCGCTTAGCTTCCTGTGACATCACACGTCAGGACAGCCGGGAATGTGACATCATTTCTGACAGAAACAATATGAATAAATATGATACAATTATAAATAATGAATACTTTTAAGATGATAATTTGTTGTAATTTATTTTAGGTCCTTTGCATTCATATTTTAAGCAACACGAATGTGTTTTGATAGCCGCACTATAAGAATATTATAGTTCTTTACTTTTTTCATATTCTTACTTTCGAGAAATGTTTCATTGTTTTAAGTAATCAAAAAATGTTTCACTAATTTCACTAATTTTAAATGTTTCACATTTCAAGCTACTTAGTTGTAGATTCAAACATATAAGAAATAATTTAAACATAAGAAGCTTCTCTTTTGAAGAATGAAAATATTTTTTGTTATTAATGGGTTACAAAATATTTCACAATATTAATAATATCTGGACTTTTTCGATGAATTAAGTATTTTTTAACAAAAAACTAAACATTCAGTTTTACACTGTAAACTAGTACATTTTGTGTGTATACACATATTGTAAATAGTTTACATATACAAAAATTGTATTTTATGAAATATAAAAATTCATTACATGATAACTACATGGTAACACGCTGTTCTAACCAATTACTGAGACAAAAATAAAAATGCAAGTATTTAAATTGATACATTTTAGCTGTAATAATTATCAATGCACTTTTTAAGCATCACATTTTTTAATAATGAGCTTTTGTTCTAGTTACTAGCATGCTGTTTAAATGCGGCCTATTGTTGATGTACATATAGAATACTGTAAATGTTGAGTAGTGTATTAAGTGACTGTCTCTGTTCATGGCGTCAGTGTCTCGTCCCTGACTCTCTCTCTTGTTCTTCTCTCACCGGCTCGCTCACAGGACAAGAGCTCGCAGGCCCTGAGCCTGAGCAACGTGGCGGGAGTCTTCTACATCCTGGTGGGCGGCCTGGGTCTGGCCATGCTAGTGGCCCTGGTCGAGTTTTGCTATAAGTCCCGCGCCGAGGCCAAGAAACTGAAGGTGGAATCGGCTGAACTGAATTTTAGCCCTGCTCCCAGCCCAACGCACAGTGTGCAGAACTTAGCCACTTATAGAGAGGGATACAACGTGTATGGCTCTGACGCAGTAAAGATATAGGGGTAGGACAGACACACCCTCGTCTGTGGTAGCTGCAGCAGACGTCCGCACTTGTTGTGACGGCTTGCCAAACTTTTTTTTTCCTTGCGCTTTTTGGTTTCCTCAATTGGTTTTCTTTACTTCGAAAAGCCCTTTTCTGTTGCTGTTTTTGGCCGTGTTTGTTTCTGGAGGTGAAGAGTGTGGTGGTCTTTCTGGCTGCAGTAGCTGGTGTTTGCTCTGTCGCTGCCTGTTCAAGACACCTGCATTACACCCGTAGACCTGCTATCGGCCCGCTAGCACTCCAACCACACCCGGACCAAACGCTTTATATCCCAACGCTGCTGCTGCTGCTGCTGATCATATGTATTAACAGAAATCGGCTTCTTTAAATTCAAAGCTCTCAACTAGTGAGTCTCAGGTCGGGTCCAGGTATTAAAATATCTTTCAAATCGAATCACTTTTTTGTCACTTTTGATCGAACGTAGCTCTTTTTTCATGGAAATAACTGCCAGTAACACATAAAGGCATCTGAAGTTTGATGCAACAAAACAATAGATGTATTTATGGTTGTTTTTACGCACACATATACAAAAATAAACAGAGTTGGGCAAAACATATATATATATATATATATATATATATATATATATATATATATATATAAACATCCACGCAGCGACAGTTACTAGTGAAGGTAATAAAAATAAATTTAATTATATGCAATAACATGGTGAACTCTGTTCGTGGTCTGTCTGCTGA
This sequence comes from Paedocypris micromegethes, assembly GCA_028031935.1. Classification (NCBI taxonomy): domain Eukaryota; kingdom Metazoa; phylum Chordata; class Actinopteri; order Cypriniformes; genus Paedocypris; species Paedocypris micromegethes. The sequence continues at coordinate 24,495,029 of CM051502.1, forward strand.
TCCATATATGGACATAGCAAGTCAAATCATAGCACCCTCTAATGGAAATATACTCTATTATATATTATTTATTATATTGTATATTAAATACTATAGAAATAATATTTAACATTCTATTTTTTAATCTACTATTCAATAAAAGAGTGACAAGTTAGGTGTGTTAAAATAAGTATTGTTAAGAGAAGCATTCAGCCAGAATATTAGCTTTCTGGAAAGTCATGTTCGCATATAAATAGAATTTTTATTTTGTGCCTAAAAAAAATATATATATATATTTTTTATAAATATAAAATGTTTATAAATGGCACATGCTACAGCATCTCCATACATTAGCATACACGCATACACCCTTGATATAAACGTAACATATTTTAAAAGGTAAATTCCCGGAGCCTGAATCCACTGGTTGAGGACGTTAGCTATTGTATAACAGTTATTTTGTAAGGCATTATAGATTCAATTGCAGCTGGTTTAATGATGTTCGTTTCTGTTTGACTTTCTTTTACTGTTAGTGACATCAGCAAACCAATCTATAATGCTTTACTGATAGCCCGACTGTGTCAAGATGAGACTGGCCATCGATTCCAGCAGCAGGAACATTTAAAGTGTTTACCGTCCTGGGAACTTCTGATTCCATACGGAACATTCTATTTTTGCAGTCTATATTCAGTGAGACCTTCTCAAGTCTGTGCTTGTGTTAGAAATGCAGATGTCTGTTCCTGTTGCATTTGAAACCTTTCTGTATTTGTGTTTCTCTGTGCGTGTTGAACCCGTGAACCTGTGTTTCCCTTGTGCCGTGACTGTGTCATTTGATATTTCGTCCCCTGACGGTTCCATGCGTATTCTGACTCCGCCTCTCATCCCGCCCCCTCTCTAGCTCACCTTCTCGGAAGCCATGAGAAACAAGGCACGCCTGTCAATCACGGGCAGCCTGGGGGAAAACGGGCGTGTCCTGACACCAGACTGCCCCAAAGCGGTGCACTCCGGCCCCTCCTACCGACATGGCCCCGCCCTTGCCGTGGTGTCTTCCGACCTCCCATAGAAACCAAATATTCACCTTGTGCCTTAAACCACCTGATCCAGCTCCGGCCTCAAGTTTGACGGATCAACCACAAAAAATGACTTCAAAAAAGACGTCAAACAATTGTAAACGCCACTGAGGAGTGTCGTTGAGGATCCACGAGGCGTTCTTCTGAAGCTGAGCGTCATCGCCCAGAGACTAGCATTGCTACACTCAAACAAACAGACGATAATAAATGAAAAAAAAAATATTTTCAAGACCAGTAAACTGTAAATGTAAAGACATTATATATATTTAGCAGCGCTTCCCAATGTCGAGAACTTTAACTGGAAACCAACCAATCAGCACACGGTGTTGGTCGCATTAACCCACTGCAGTCATGCGTAATCTTGCCCGTATCTATCACATGATTTCTGCTGTAATTAAACCGTATGTAGATATTCTCTCAGGATGAAGATTAGTCCAAGAGCTGCTTATTTCATTTGACTTTTTATTTACAGACTGTTGTAAATAGAACAGTAGTCAAGCGGAATACGAATCTTTTGTAATGCATCTTAGGTAATAATTCATTGCAATAAAGACTATAGATAGAGCGGACTTGTGATTACAAAATCTTTTATAAACAGTATTATATATATATATATATATATGAAAAGAATCTATACGATAGAGAGAAACCCACAGCTGCAGTGTTGTGTGTCGGACCATGGCATCTGTTCTGTTAACAGTCGTTTTGATAACCGATGTAAATCACTGTGTCTTTGTCTTTAAAGAATGTCGACACGTTTCACCTTTTCACGACAGAAAAATGGCACGAGGATGTGGTCGCACTGAGCCTTGGTGATGGATTCTTTTTTTCGTTTTACTCTTTGTACCCACCAGTTCAAATAAATCGAGAATGTTTGTACCTGTCGTTCTTTTTCATTGGTTGTAGAAGCGTTGAATGCAACAGCATCCACTTTTTCATATTTATGTTAGTATACATTGCTAGTCAGCCATTGCGGAGAAGTGAGCAAGCGAAAGAGCCACAGTGGATAGGAAAAGAAAACTCTGAGGGAGATTTGGCTTATTTTATAATTAGCTCGGCATTTGAGATTATGGTAAATGCTTAGTGAATATTGAATTTGCAGGATTGAACTCAAAGTATGCCGAATTTACGTGAATATAAGCACTCCTTTTTTCCAATTTATTTTTTACAATACTTTCCATCGATGAGTATCATGAAGCGTCTGAAAAAACCTTGGGATCTGCTGTGGTTTGTGGGAGTTATAGTTCCAATTACAATAATAGTTTTTTTTTATCTATTATTCAAATAAAACAACATCGAAGTGATACAAGTTAGGTTTGTTAAGGTATGAAAACGTATTTTATGAGAAGTATTTATCAGAAATCTTAGGATTTTGTTTTATGGGGTTTTTTTATTTGCCTGGAAAACAGGAGGGGTGGTGGAGTGCTTATAGTTCACTTCATACGGTGAAATAAAATTGATTTTTAGAATGAAAACATAATGAACTCTATTTATATACATTAGTCAAATGGTAAAAACACACTTGTGAAAAAAACGCAATTGCAGAAAAATAGTATTTAAATATCAAGTAGATTTAAATTTTACAAGCTGCACGTTTCCTGAGAGGGAACATTAAATGCATAATTTGAAGTCAGTGGCGCTTCACAGAAAGACGGTATTTAATTTAAAATCTTGTCTGTGTGTGGGTATTTGTACTGATAGTAAACCTAATTCCTGTTAAATGACCATTTGCTTTTCCAAACTATTATAAATTACAGAAGGAATCAGAAAATCCTGACCTTGACGATTTCTATAAAAAGCTGTAAGTGCTTAACCAAGCAGAGTTAAACTGGTTTTGAAGTAAAAAGAAAACCAGACAGATGTTCAAATCCAGGTTTCAGTAAACAATGCCATTTCAGCACCATTTCATTTTAAGAGCTAAAGCAGAAGGACGTGTTCAGAGGCTCTGTGCAATCTTTTCACCACGGTCATCACACAAATAGACTATAATTGTTACTTCCTGCCGAAACATTGTAAAGACAAGGGCATGTGATGTTTGTCTGAGACTATTCATCATCACAAGATTGAACATTTTTCTTCTTTAAAGACTATTTTTCCTTATTTACGCATAACGACTTTGCATTGAAACAAAAGAAAAGTGCTATATAAATAAAATAAATGTAAAAAAAAAAAAAAAGTCTGAGCCAGTCCGGGTCAGTTTAGTCTCCAAACACTTGAACACTTGTTTTTGGACATGCTGGAGTAGGACCCAGAATCCTACACCAACCAGGCTGCAAACTCAGTTCAGGAAAAATTGGCTTTTAGAGTTTAATAAAAGTGCTTATTAATAAAATCTTAAAAAAAAGAAAAATGTATCTCGTCACTGATAGGGTGCCTTACCTTCAGTCTTACAAAAGTATAAAATGACTCTTAATTGAGGTGCAGAAGCAAAAGTTCTTAACTAGGAGAAAAACTTAATTTCTACGTTTACTGGGTCAAAAGATTATTAAAAAAAAAAAAATCTGACAGCCAGATCTCATTTACTCACAGACCTTCTTTCATCTGTAGTAAATCCCATTGGCTCCGGTGACTTTCGTGCTCATCCTCATCAGCCAAAGCAGGACAATCTCATCCGACAGTTCTTCTGCGACCTGAAACTTCAAGAGAAGGAACCTTCAAGAGAAGAAACTTTACGGAAAACGGAGAGAGAGAGAGAGAGAGAGAGAGAGAGAGAGAGAGAGAGAGAGAGAGAGAGAGAAAGAGAGAGAGTGAAGAATTCAGCAAATGTGTGAGTGATAATTACGAAGGTTATCATTGAAACAAGAGTGGATTGCTCTAGAGTCTGGTCGTGCGTAAAAATGTCCGTGAGTCTCGATTCGGAGGTCCGCGACTGAGGCCCATTTCAATAGTGTCCGGAAGATTGCGGTTTGTTCAATTTAATAAGAAGCTTTAGTTTAATGTGAAGTGTTAGTTTTGTTTTGAAAACGAACAGAACCGTTGGTAAACAACGAACAAAAGACGCGTGACTAAAGTTTACCTTGCCCTCTAGCGACACCGCCAGGTGATTTGTTTTTTTTTTTTGACGTGCCTGTGCAAGGAGTTGTGGATTAAACTTTGCAACGCACTCAATGTTTTTTTTTTGGATTAAAGGTTGCAACGCTCTCAATGTTTTGTCTTCCTTTGGATTGAATATTTCAACGCACTCAATGTTTTTGTGATACTTGGAGTGTTTTTTCTCGTGAACTTGAGTTGAGGAACCGCGTTCTATTCTCTAGTGTGTCAGGACTGTGTTGCAAGTTATGCACTTCGACTTTGTTAAAAATTTAGTTTAACTTTGATTTATTCAAACAGGGTGGATTATCTTTTTGTTATTTGAAGTTTAGGGAATATTTCCCTTGTGTTTTATGAAATAACATAATTTGATTTATTATACCCAACAAGCTGTGTGTGGTTTGAAAGTGTTTTTTTATATCTATCTATTAGGGTGGGACGAGACACTTTTCCCACGAGACGAGACACTGGGTTCACGAGACGAGACGAGATTTAGATTTTTTTTTTTTTAAATAAAAAAAAACCTTCGATAAAATATAAGGAGAGCCATATTTTATCTGTATTTTATTTAACCAAAGCATTCAAAACTGTTGATGCATTTAACTCTTTCTATTTTCACCAATTGCATGCAGCCAGATAACCAACATAATATTGATCATACAAAATATGATGCCATAAATTGCAAAGTCATTTCACAATTTTTTTTAACTGTCAATAGTATAGAAAATCCATCCGTAAATTGTATAGAATGGTAGAATCATTTTGGCATCAAGTTCAACTCAACATCAATGTACTTCATTATAATAAAATTCACTGTGTTCTAACCATATTTATTGAAAGTGTCACTGTCCAGTCAATTATAGAGAGAAGAGAGAGAAAGAGAGAGAGAGCGGGAGAGAGAGAGAGAGAGCGGGGTTCCTACGGTAGCTTTGTTTCTGGTATTCGTCGCTTTCTTTTCTTTTTTTTACGTGAAACTATGACTTCCAACCGAAAACAGACTTTGTTCAAAACAAGCAGATTTTCTCTAATCTAATCTATCTATCCAATCTATCTATCCAATCTTTCTAATCTATCTATCTATCTATCTATCTATCTATCTATCTATCTATCTATCTATCTATCTATCTATCTATCTATCTATCTAATCTTTCTATCTAATCTATCTATCTATCTATCTAATCTATGTATGTTTTGTACTTTACTAAATTATTGAGGTGTAAGGGTGTCCCACTACCGCACCAGATTCGGGGTGGGAGGAGTCTTCTTCCTGAGTCGCTCTGCATATCCACTGCGTGAGGTAGTAAACCACATGTCACGTCGCGTCCGACGCGTACAGAAACTACAGAGATTGGGTGGTGGAGGACTTGGATCCTTTCCCTGCCCAAGCGACTTCAATAGTTTAACTACAACCCTTACTACGCGGGGAAGCTATCCTCCCCCGTTACATATGTTTTCAATATTATTTATGATATTTAAAATTACTTTTGAGACTTTTGTATTTAAATGTTATTAACCTATACAGGAATATGCCAACTAACTAAATTAATCCGTGCCGAGAGCCGTTTCATTCCTTAAAAATTGCGTTAGCCATTTTTTATGGAATTCGTTTAATCCTTGCCATGACTTTGTGAATTCGGACAAACCATTTTTAAATGATAATTAAATGATAAACTATTGTTAATACATGTTATTAAAATGTGTTACATATCAGTTGTTTACTTTGTCCATTAGCAATTGTTTATAAAGATACAGTACATAATGTAGCGATTTAACCCCACCTCAGAGGGTTAAGTGTCCCCACAACCCGAGTCCAAAGTCATTAAATCAGGCCCCCATAGCCCCCCAAAAACTCCGGGCAATCTTTTGGTCTCGGGATAGTTCGTGGGTCACTGGACAAGAGACCGGGCCACCAGGGTCAAACACACGGCGGACGGACCCAGACACCTCGCACACCAGACCGGCAGGTGGATCGTCCAAGCCTGGAACACAGGCTTTCTGCTCCGAGGTCACACCCAGACGCAAAAACCCTCCAGCAGACCCACCATACTCCAGTTCTCGGCCGCACACAGCAGGTCTTGGCCCCGCTGAAAGGACCTTGTTGGCGGTGTGCCGGTACCGTCCTGTCCGGTACACTTTGCTGCAGGGATCCTCGCCGTCCACGTCCCCCAGCTTCGCCTCATTGTCGGTGACAGTCACCACTGTCACCATCTCTCGGCACAGACTCACAGCCTCTCCCGAACACGTCACCCGCTCTGGACTTGCCGTAACCTCCACTACACAGCTCTCTGGCTCCCGCTGTACACGTCTCTCTGTCCCGTCGCTCCACTGCAGACGTCTCCGGCTCCTCACACACCGGAACCTCCACTGCACCAGTCTCTGCCTCCTCTGGACCGGGGAGCTCCACAAGCTCCTCCTCGATTAAGTCCAGGCAAGGAGGTACGCTGGCATCAACCGGCGGCCCTTTCTTGCCAGCATCATGGTCACCAAATGCGGCATCAGGTTCAGGATCAGAGGGGGTCACCGCCAGTAGCAACTCGGCAGCCCGTTCTCCGTCCAGCATTGCGGTCACAGGGGCACAGTTGGCTTGCCTTGCCAACTGTCGTGGAGGTGGTGTTGGACCCCGACGCCTCCCAGCCAGCAGGATCTCCTCAGCTCGTTCAGCCGTCTCCAGAGCTTCCTGAACCAGTGCCTCCGTCAGCGCCATCAGGTCCCATCTCTCCTCCGGCAACAAGTCCAAAAGAACATCCATAGCTGGTCCTGTCAAGGCCACGGCCAAGTAGATTGCAGTGTCCTCCGGGCTCCATCCATGGAGGTAAGCCACAAGCTCCAGCTTGACCAGGTAGGGAGCCAGGGGTGTTGCTCCACTATACAGCGGCAGCTGGACGCCTTCCTCCTGCCAAGTGTCCATGTCCCAGGACCCTTCCTGGGACTGCCTACTGTCCTGTGTGTGCTCTTCGGTCCAGAACGCCATCGTAGCCGTTAGCTAACAGCTGGAATCCCACTTCTGACACCAGTGTAGCGATTTTCTGTGGGTGGCGTAGGCTTTCCCGAAGAGCGCTGATGACATCAAGATACTCGTGCCCCATACACCACACAACCCCGAGTATCTGCTGACATCACACACAGAGACAGCTTAGTTGAGGTGGTGGTCTTTATTAGAGTTTTCTCTAATACACACAACACTTCCACTCGACCTAAAGAACACACAAGACAAGTAGCCAGGCCACTACTCTGGCTACACACTTCCCCGATGGTAGGTTTACCATCACACAACAAACAGTTATAACAATTAACACACATGAACTTCACATCATACACAACACAATGACACAAAAAGATTTACATAAAAACAAGTATTTACAACGAAAACAACACTTATAAACACAAATGAAACAGAACTTGCAATGCCTTGTGGGAAGGCATTGCCTAACCCCCCTTGCTGTGACCCACACCCCCTGCTGGGTTTTCACACCTCCTGGGGCTCTGCTGCAGCACAGCACACAGCAGCAATGGATCGCCACAATAATAATACAGCGGAGAATCTCACATCATCGGGTTACCGCCATCTTTGAATGACGTCATTTTGGCTCGGCTCTCTTGAATCGGCTCTTCTGGCTCCCAACCGGCTCCCAAGCAACTCTTCTTTTATTATCGCTCTTCTCCATGTATTTGCCGTGTTATCTCGTTATATACAGACGCTGCCTCAGGCGCTAAATCATGCAAAGTTCCCAAAGCTTTTAAACACTATTTTGAAATAATGTTTTCCACTGATGTGATTTATCATGTTATCTTTATCTCTACGTTATATTTATCTCCAACAATATCAGTTTTATGGAATTAGGAAGCATCTGAACAGGTGTTCTATCATTTGTTTCCTATTCCCCCCCACAAATAGTTACACATTGTTGGCTTAACTTACTCTTAACGTTAACCAGACACATTTTAGTGTAGATATTACTCTATCGACTTGTGCACTGATGCTGCGCTTAGTGATGCAGATTAAACGAATAATTTTTCGTACCCATCTTTTTTGCCTCTTCGCAATATGCGTTTTCAGACTGAAGTTCTATCATTCTTTCCTATCCATCATTTTATCATAAACTACGCAATTGCGTCAGTGCACAAGTAAAAACTTACACTCTAGCCAAACATATCTGACTATTGTTAAGTTAATGCAAGAAGTTCTAACTGCCATAAAAATAGTCTCGCTCTTCTGTGCACGGTTTCTCAGCAGAACTGACCAAGAGCCACTGAAGCATCGGCTCTCCTCCGCCAGGCATCGGCTCTTATTGTTTGCTGTAAAGCATCGGCTCCTAGAGCCGACTCGTTCGTGAACGACACATCACTAATATAGAGTGTAACACCCAGCAAGAATAGTGCATTAAACTCCCGCATGTGTTAGCTTAATCTGCCAGATTTATGTCTTAAAGTTTCCTGTGTGAGTGATTTTAAAAGTGAGTGTGTGAGTTTGAAAGTCCTGTTGTTGACTGTGTGTGAACTGCGGAAGAAGTACAGCTCCATTTATTCTGTCTGCTGTTGTGGCAAGCAATTTCCCCGCTGTGGTACAAATAAAGGCTTTTTCATTTGTTCACAATCGTTATTTATTCATTCATTCATTCAATTACTTATTACACTCGTTCAATTACTTAATTATTCATTCATTCAAAAACAGGAACCTTTTCTGGAACGTTGCGATGGAACTGAACGGGAACTTGTTGAACGTAATGAAACTGTCCACAGAAGTCCAAACGACGGTTATGTGCTGCTCTTATCTGTGCAGAAAACAGAGCCAAGAGATAGGAGTCAGATTGAAATCTTGAGTCGCAGCTGAAATCAGAAGTCAACGCTCTTTACAATTCAAACTAGATCTGTTACTTTATGCTTAAAGCTCGGCTTTTCCCCACAATAAAGAACTGATTCCAGGTTTAGTCACTTCTAATTAAGAACTGCTCCTTTTCTATGATAACAAGCGTTACAATAGTTTATCTGGAGCCCCGCAGCGTGTTAATAGCGCCAGGCGCTGAGCTGCAGTGGGTCTGGCGTGTCACTGGGACTCACCGAAGTGTCGCTCTTGTAGCGTACAGCACCTCCTCATCGTCCTGTCTGTTCACCATGTTAATGGTGATTCCCTTTTTTCGGAATCCCCAGCGTTTTTTTTGACCATCCTTCGGGAGGTCAAAATTGATCACAACTCCGACCTGCTGCAGATTGATCCCTGCGGAGAACAGATGCGTGTCAGCGTCCAGTGAGCGTGCCATATACGTGTGTGTGGTGTGTGTGTGTTGTGTGCTGACCTGTGGCAAATCTGTGTGGCACGATCAGGAGTCTCTCCTGCCCTGCATGGAAGCGGTCCATGAGAGCGGTTCTCTGCGCCGCCGTCATGCTCCCACGTAGCCGTGCCACCGGGTGGCCTTCTGCAGACAGCTGATCTGACAGCCAGCGGCCCTGTTCACGGTTCTGAGGCAGAAGAAACACTGTGTGACTGTGTGTGTGTGTGTGTAGTACAGGGGTGTGTATGACTGAACAGAGTGTGTTGTGTAATTGTGTTGTGTGTGTGTGTGTGTGTGTGTGTGTGTGTGTGTGTGTGTGTGTGTGCGTGTGTATGTGTGTGTGCGCTTGAGACTGACATCTGGATGAGCCTGCAGAGGTCCTGGTGTTGCGTGTCCAGCATGTCGACTGTTTTGTCCAGTACAAACATGCTTACATGACTGAAGTCGAGGATCCGGTTCTCGTGACAGCTCCTGATTTCATCAGGGGTCCCGATCACCACCTGCGCCTGGACCTGACCACTTTGCACTGACATCACACACACCACCATCAGCACACTTCACACACGTGCCTGCTTCACCACACACACACTCCACAGAGACTTCCAGTAAGTGCTTGGACATCTCCTCGATGACTTACTACTAATAATTACTTTAAACAAAAAGACGGGAAACATCATCGTGCGTCTTACCGTGGTATGGATCGCCTCACTCTGAGAGTGATTGGAAGACCCGTCCACTACTATTATGCACGCACGCACGCTCTCACGTGATGAACGCCAAATTCTAACAAGATCTTAAATAAAGTAACCCCGTTACAAATAGTACACATATTCAATTAAACCTCAAGACGTGACTGGTGTTAATCATTCAAAAAAGCCGACCAATGAATACTTGAGTAAACCCGTGTGTATACAAGATATTTATCTTTTACAAAGTGAAAGTTTTACCTTGTACTTCATTCAGTTTGTAACTGTGTGATTGTGAGGACGAGGGGCGGTCAAATTTCCAGCGGGAAAGGGCACGCACGCGCCGTCAGCCCGCGAAGCCCGGCAAGTCCTTCAGTATTTCATCGTCACGACCGGGACAGACGAAGTAAGTCTAAAATTACCTGACCAATATAAAGCAAATGTCATCATAACTTTTAATCAGACTAGTTCACCTGGCGATCCAGTCCTTCAGATCGTCGTTGCGTTGACTTGAACATTAGATCGTTTTTCTAAAGCCTCTGTGTGGCAAAGTGTCGACATTCAGATTCTTTTCCCACAAGTTTGGAAGCTCTGTGTTTGATATGATAAATACACATAAAGTGTGTTTAATTACACAATAACATTTTTTAAATTCATTGAATAAGTAATATGTTTTCTCTTGAACATATGGGTGGGGTGAAATGACTATAAAATGATACACGCTATGTGGATCGCTATATTATATTTTTAACTCTGGCCTCAAAAACGGTAGTGGGAACATTTTTTTGGAAAAATTGAAAAAAAAAA